>OX457024.1:33639384-34839384 GCA_949752745.1 Protula sp. h YS-2021 | reverse complement strand
CATTATACTCAACCATATGGATTGGGGTATGGTCAGGTCGGACCCATGGCGAGTCGGACTAAAACTGAGTCGGACCCAATTGGTTAAGTCGGACCCAGATTTTTGGGTCAAGTCGGTCAGACCCAAATGGTCAAGTCGGACCAAGCATTTTTTAGATAAAATTATTATTTAACTATGATGGACACAGACGAAATTTTTAATAAGCACTAAAACTCTAGGCATTAAAGGCTTTTGGTTTTTGTTTCGTGTGTAATAAAAAGTTCAAAGACGGAGTTAATGTCAACATAAACCTAGGATTCTCAGATTCAAGTTGTATTCTTACTTGCTCAATGAACCCCGACTGCAATGCAAATTAATAGCTGCTACTCAAAGTACGTTTGATGTCAATCGATGTCAACCTGAATAGGAGTGAATTGCAACCGCAGTATCTGGGAAAATGGACAAATATTGGGACGAGTACCGAGCAGGCTCGCGCTCCGCCTCGCAGCTGTTGAAGACAGTTGGTCGAATTTACGCCCCAGCTCCCTAGATTTGAGAGACTATGTCTTGACAGTGATAGATTTATTTTTTAGAATTTTTTTAATATCTTTAGCAATACTCATATTGCCTTGGTCAAATATGTCAATGATTGTAATATGTTCTTTGAAACTAGTTAAGGACAGAAATTTGTTTTTAAAGGTTTAAGGCATTCCGATAAAGCAAGAATTGAGCATTTTAAGTACTTTAAGTACTTTCTTGGACTGTTTTGGGTAAATCATTCTGGCTCATGTCATTGTTTCGCGACTGAAACGGTGTGGTCATAAATCAGTTAGTTTGGTTTTTAAAGAATTTGTTTCATGTGAAATTGGTGTGTAAAATAAAAGGTTGCAAACAGAGTTGTTTGGTTTTCAGTTCATTTTTTAAGTACAAAGAACGACTTCTCACTTCAAGGAATGCAGAATTCATTGCTAAAAGAAAACGAAAAGCATTGGGTCCGACTTGATCATTTGCTGAAGTGATTCTATGTTCCGAGAATGTCGTTAGAAGGAGGCCAAACTTTGGGTTTGTGTCCGAGAAAGAAGGTATTCACTCTCCAAAGAAATTTTAAGGTGATCTTCAAGCTTGGCTTTTCAGATACCCATTGAAATTCAACGCTAGAACTATCTCGACATACAAGTTTCTGCTGCCAAACTCCGCGTGGTTACTGTTTAAATATCAGAGTGAAGTGTATTTTAAAACAAGCTTTGGTCCATGTTGGGCGACTTTGCTAAAATGTGACGCACATTAACTAGGCTTTTCCGCCCATTTCATACCGGTACTGAGTATCTTTGCTAATAGTCCTTTAAAATGAAACCCATCTCTCTCTCTCTCTCTCTCTCTCTCTCTCTCTCTCTCTCTCTCTCTCCCTCTCTCTCTCTCTCTCTCTCTCTCTCTCTCTCTCTCTCTGGGTTAATTCAATATCTGAGAAACCAGTTGCCAGCGAGATACGCAAGAACTACAACTCGCTTTTACTTTAGGCCATACTAAAATCGAAAAAAAAACTTACTTGTAGCCAGCATCGTGCCAACAGCGGTGGCAATACCCACACCAAGTCCTACTTTTAATCCGAGGATGGGGCATGTGAACTCCGACAGCTTTTGGACCCCTGTACCCTGAATTCCTCGTTGATCCTGAAATAAAGCAGTTCAAAATAAAAATAATTCAGTGTCTGCTGAGGAACATTTTTGAAAACAAAATCATGACCAAGTAGTACTCAAAATCATGTACTGGGTTAAAAAAATCATTGATAATGTTTTCTCAGCTGTTTTAATTTCAGCTTTTGCAATTTAGCAAATTTGTCTTCATTTCGAAATCTTAAAAAATTGGAAAAGCACAACACCATAATGTGCATAATAAAAGGAGATTATGGTGTCCTTGATACGTCGCTAAAGGTCATCAGTGTACTTCATAATTTTTAACTTTTAATTCTGATAAAACTCTGTGTATTTATACTAGACCTGCCAGTACACATAAAACCTCAGTGTATAGGGACATATCATATACTTTTGCTTGAGACCTATTTATTTTCTTGTTTTTGTGAGAATATGTCTATTAGCATTCCGATGTTATCCATCTTTCCGTCGAATAAAGGCTATTGATACAAACGCTTTTAAAACCGATATAGCTAGCCTAACGATTCTCCAAACACTACCCGATCAATTGGATGAACTTGTTAACTGTCTCAATAAATATGTTAGAAATATATTGGACAAGCATGCACCAGTCATTACAAAATGGATACGTCATCGCCCTAACCACGCATGGTTTGACGACGAAGTAGGCGCAGCCCGTTTGAAGAGACACAGGGCTGAGAAACGGCATGCCAAGAGTCAGCAGCCCGACGACCTCAGAGATTACCAGGACATCAAAAACTCCTACATTACTCTTTACACTCGCAAGAAAGTTAGCCATTTTAGTTCAAAGATCTCTGACTGCGATGGTAATCAGAATAGATTGTTCAGTATAACCAACGATCTGCGATCAAACTCAAAAACTACACAATATCCCGAATCAGACTCTGGGGAAGAGCTTGCAAATGATTTTGTTAACTTCTTCCATGACAAGGTAAAAGCAATCTTGGATTCTTTCCCGCAAGATGAGCTGGACGATAACACAAGCGCTCAGTGTGTTTCGTCAACTTTCATAAATTTTCGACAGTTATCTGAACAGGAAATAAAACAACTGATTACGTCGTCACCTAGCAAAACCTGTTCTCTCGACAATATACCTAGCGAGCTTTTTAAGCAATGCCTCGACTTGCTTGCACCTACCCTGACCAACACAGTAACTACGTCACTGCAGTCTGGTTACATGCCGCTGCCGTACAAAGAGGCAATAGTGAGACCACTAATAAAAAAACCCGGTTTGGACCTATAACTCAAGAAGTACCACTCTCCAATCTGCCCTTCATGCAAAAGGTCATAGAAAAGGCAGTAAATGAGCAGAAAGGGCTTCACTGTGACACTAATCGCCTAAACCAAATCCTCCAATCAGCTTATCGCAAATATCACTGCACTGAATCGGCTTTATTAAAGGCAGAATGATATTCTAGTCGTAATAGATAATAAAGAAGTAGTGCTGCTGCCACTGATGGACTTGTCGGCGGCTTTTGACACTGTCACACATGAGATTTTCCTTGTCCGCCTTTCCTCTGGTTTGGAATAGTAGGTAACGCCTTGGACTGGTTCGCGTCCTTTCTTGCAAAGACAGTGTAAGAGTCATGCTGCGTGGATCGATGGTTTGACCTACGCTGCTGTTTTGAATGCTTCAAAACTGGAGGCGTGATCAACTCGAGCGACCAGTGCATACAAAACATAACAGTAGTTTTACACCACAGTTTCAATTGACACCTGTGTAGTTCATTGTTTTTGTAAACAAAAACAAATGTCTCTTCGACTAAAGCCATAATTTCCAATTAACCAGTTTTCAAAGCCATAATTTCCAATTAACCACTTTTCATTTTCCTCCAGATGGTGGTCACTGCGAACAGGTTTTGCTGTGTGTTTTTCCGGGTCTGGAAGGTGGGCACTAAAAAGGTTTTACGGTACATCTTTTTTATCCGAGTCTGCAAGGTGGTCGCTAAAACATGCTTTACTGTATGACCCTTTTTCCGGGTCTCGAAGTTAGTCACTACAGCAGTTTTTGCTGTACAACCTTTATTTATCCTGGTCTGGAAGGTGGTCAAGACAGGCAGAATTTACCGTACGCCTTTTTATGCGAGTCTGGAAGGTGATCACTGCAAACAAGTTCTACTTTGCGCCTTTTTATCTGGGTCTTGAAGGTGGTCATTACAAATAGGTTTCACCGTAGTATTTTCTATCCGGTTCTTGGAGGTGGTCGCCACACCGCCAATTCCCTTCATTGGTGATTTTTTTTATTTGCTTACCCGTCACTTCCCCCTACCCCTCATCTGACGTAAGTACGATTCTAAGCGCAACCCTAACCTTGTCACTCAACGTTACGATAAGGGTCTGTACCCTAAGAGTAGTTATAGCCATGATCTGCACCTTGTCTTAGTACATTCTCATCATCAAAAAAGCTCTAGAAAGGCATACCTCATGACAGGGCTGGTAAAAATTTCGAAATTTCATGAAATTTGAAATTTTTGAAATATTTCAGAAATATTGAAATTTTTGAAATCTTTCACAGCACATCAGAAAAAACACACATTTCCAGGCTATGCGTAATACCTGTTTGTTTAATTTAACAAATACCACCGTCAAAAATGCATAGACAGATAAAATGACAGAATCGCATACCGGTTAAACGCATAAATCGGTTGATTGCATAAAATTATGTAGTTTTAACTGGATAATTGCATACCGCTTTATCGTAAAACCGGATAAAGGCAAAGCCTTTTCTTGTTTAAATGGGAAATACTGCTTCATTGCAGAATTAAGGGTGACTAGTCAAACAGTGCTAAACTTGAAGCAAACGCGGGAGTGGGTTGTTCCCTGTTTGTTTAGCTGACATATTGTCTGCTATATTTTTTACCTATTGTGTACATATCCGACCTCTTTCCCCTGTGCCGTTAACAGTGAGCACCCTTTCAGTAGTTACTATAAACCCTCCTGCCTCTCTCCCCACCCCTTAGAAACACGCGCTCAGATACCCGGAGTAGATGTGTCAACGGTGCTACAGGCCAGCAACTGCTAGTTTTGTTACTCAAAAGTCATAGACTTCGCAGGATTTCTGTGGCTGCATTGTTTACTGGTAGAGTTATGCCAACGTAGTGTGTTAACTGACAACTTAAGATGAATATCCGTGGATAGGTGTTCGTCAGTATTTGGTATTATTGATGCCCAACTTATTTCTTATTTAAAAAATTCAAAAATGTGAAATTTTGGAAATTTTTACAGTGAAATATTTCATGAAATATTTCAAGAAATATTTCATTCGAAATATTTCATACCAGCCCTGCCTAATGAACTGTGCAACAGGCGACTCATCTCGATAGGGCAGGAAAGGAGGGGGCAGAGAAAACACATGTTTATATAAAACATGTTGCGCGATGTCTTAAGCCGATATACTCCAGACAAATTGCTATTAAATTGCAATTGAGCGACACAGCAGAGCGCTAGTATCTGGGTTGTTTGAACAAACTTGATTCTGCTGACTACTGTTGTAAATAAATACTCATAATGGTTCATGACTTATTATCTTCATTTATTGACTTGTTTTCCATACCTAAAGGCTTTCCGTTCACTGATATGGCATACTTGGAAACCACACAATGAACATGGCCCCCAACCCAACTTTGAAAATCACTGTTCAAAAACAGTTTACGCCTTTAGCACTAAATGACGTTGTGCTTACAAAAAGTATATAAAGGAGAACAAATGTAGAATTTCCAAAGGGTACGTGCTCTTGGCCGAAGAATACGCGTGGAATGCTCTCTACGCAAACAAGAATTTTAATTGGTAGATACTTAGAATTCGAAACAGTCGGTATTCCGCCTTGCTGGTAAACAAAAGGTATTGGAAAGACTGCAACGAACTGGATATAACTTTTAAAAAACAACTACAATCTACAACCATCTGTATTTCTAAGCATTGCAAAAATGTAACTGTCGAAAAATCTTTTCAAATGGCAAGTCAGCGACATGATAAATCCACACCAATGTTTTTTGTCTAGAACAATCGAACCTATTATGATAAGCCAGGGTTCATAGCGAAAACCAGACGTCAAATTCCAGGATTTTCAAGGACATTTGGAGGTAAAATTCAAGGATTTCAAAGGATATTTGCAGGTGAAATTCCAGGATTTTCAAGGATATTTTAAGATGAAATTCCAGGATTTTAAAGGATTTTTCCAATGAACTTAAAAGCATTTTAAATACAAGAATGTCGTTTATTTGTATACTAAACCAAAAATTCGATTATCTATTTGCACATTATATTTTTAAATCATACACACAGGAAAAATTGATATTTTCATAAATTAGAAAAAAATAATTACGAATACCGAATTCCAGGATTTTCAAGGATTTTTTTGTCAGATTCCCGTATTTTCCAGGATCCTTGAAGGATTCTGCCGAATTCCAGGATTTACCAGGATTTCAAGGATCGCTATGAATCCTGTAAGTGGATTCGTACTTTTGCCAAGAAGTTTTTTGCGTTTCGACCGAATGGCTTCGGACAAAGTTGTAACGAAATGATACTGGAAAAAAACTGGCAAAAATTAACAAATTTCACTTTGCTACAAACATATAAGCGGTTCACAGTTCCGTCGATTTAAACAAAAAACAAGACTCCAATTTTTTTTCTTTTTTTTTTGGGGGGGGGGGGGTTTAACATACAAGCAGAGTGACTGAGAATCATAGAAATACAAGAAAATCACTTTGAAATAAACATAGCATTCTTTTTGTGCTAGAAACCAGTTATAATAATGTCTTGAAAAAATTTTCCCACATTATGACACCTTACAGATACGCCACGGCAGAGAAAATCAACTTTAAGGTTTTTTTTTTTTTTTTTTAGTTATTTCCGAAACTAATTGTGAAAATAATTCATTACTGGCATACAAATCAAAGGATAAGAGTGAAATGGAGCAGTGTAATATCTGATTTATTCATTGTAAAAAACGGGGTAAGGCAAGGTGGGGTGTTATCTCCAATTCTGTTCAACGTATAAATTAACGAAATCAGCATAGCACTAAAAAATAAAGGTTGGTTGTATAGTAGAAAAATGTTACTGAATCACATCTATTACGCTGACGACTTGGTGTTACTAGCTTCGTCACATAAAGGATTGCAAAAGCTGGCCATTGTATGCAACCAATTAGCAACACATATGGATATTAAATTCAAAACTAAAATGTATTACAGAACAGAAACTAGAACCTCACTTCGCTAGCGAAATGTTAAACACTTGACAAAAATTAAAACGCAAAAATACTTCCTTCAATGGGTTATTTCTTGAATAATATATTGCAAACAACACAGCTTGAATATGTCTTATAAGCCGAGTAGTGTTTGGTTTCTGTTGACTTAAGGTTTTATTGACTGATCTAGCATACGCCGTGTTAGCTATTTACGCAGTGCAAGCTCGCACAAAGCTCACTGTGCAACTGTGTGTGATGTGGGTTAAATGCTACGCATTTACTTGCCAAAAATGCACTCTTTTCACATGGCGTTTTAACAAAGAAAACGAAATCAAAGACGAAAATAAAAAGTGACATGCACATGTTAAGATCAAGCTCTTCATAAGTCCAAAGTTTCATGGTCGTAGGGCCCATAGTGTCAGAGGAGAAGACACAAAAAATCGGAAAAAGTGTCAAGAAGAAAAAAAAAAAGGACGAATTTTGCTCGCACAAATTCATATAACTCTTGCAAGCCAAAGGCTTGTCAAGTGTTAAATGATAAAAATTATAAATATGATTCGATAGAATTAAATGGTATAGAATTATCACACAAGTCAATAAAGTATTTTACGCATAAACTTAATGATGAGCTCAATGACAATGATGATATAATGAGACAAACGGCAATAGTCTAATGAATAAATTCAAAATTTGTACAGGAGAAGTAAAATGTAAATTGTTTAAGACATATGTGTCCATCTTCTACCTATCGCAAATTTGGTGTAACTACAATAAATATGTATATAAGTATGGTTTCAGACAATAACGCATTCAGAGATTGAAGATGTAGCGTCAGATGACATGATAGTAAAAAAAATTGAACACAGTCGATTGCATACAAAGGAAACTGATTTACAGTATATGTAACCGAATACAATGTACAAACAATGGATTGCTCTCAAATGTACTTAACAGTGGTAGGCTTACTCAATATTTTAAATGTTATTTATGAAGTGGAATAAAAAATTGCATAAAATGTGATCTGAACCTGTGAAGAAATAGATATGGACCATGAGTCTGATACAAATAAATACTTTCAAAATCTTTTCTGCACTGGAATCCTGCGTGTTTCCTCTACTGAGCATGCGCACTCGAACCCATGAACTGGCTTATTCACAATTTGGAGTATTAAGGGCTGAATGACATGCTAAATACGAGGTGGGAGAGGTAGATTTTTTTGTGCCCCACAGCACAAGTTCAACGAGCAACATGTAAAACGATAACGTTTATAACCCATACCTACTAGGGCTTACAAGGGATATCAACTTATGCAATATTGAAAAGAAAAAGATAGTAAAGGAACAAGTAAGTATTTGTGAAACACAAGCAGGCCCCAACCGCCCCCCCCCCCCCAAATTCATAGGGGTATAAAGCGATGACGGACAGACGGATGGTCAGACGGACGGACGGACACCCCAAACCTATAGGCCCCAATCCGAAGGGTTGGGGCCTAAAAAGTGAATTTAGCAATGTATTGTGTACTTGCGACGAAACATCGGACTTCCTGATTTAAAATAAGTTAAAATGTTTGACATTTTTTACAGATAAATGCTTTAATTCCTTTGATAACGACATCTTACTCCAAATCAATGATTTTTTTTAATTTTTCTTTTATTGCATTTATTTCAGGCATATGAAGGGACACTTTTCATATTTTACCCAAATTGATATGGTGATTATAGAGAAAAAAATGTTGGCAGCCGTTACAAAAGAATCCGTAATCAGACCGGAACAATCAATTAGCTGATTAGGCATTATTTATTACAATGAAAAAAAAAAAACAAGACATATCTTGCTATTATAATGAATAATATTAAGATTTTTCATTAAATATACATATCACTTTATTAAACATGAAATTTTTATTAACATATTGTCTGCTGTATCTATACTGTGTTATCGCCGAAAAGTTCAATTTTACCTTTCGACCGATTTTACCTTTCTGACTTCGTAGTTCTAAAAAATCATATGCCGGCTGTTTAAATTCGAAACAGGGCTGGTATGATTTAAATCAGTGATTTAAATCATTGATTTAAATCGCGATTTAAATCACTGTAAAAAAGTCACGATTTTGACATTTTTGTTCCAGAGTAATATTTGTCAATAAAATGCTAGAACAAGCCCCTTGAGTGTACACAGTGAGGATGCATTGTAAGGTTATTAACGACTTAAGCTTCTCATGCAACGCAGTCACCCACACACCCCACACCTTTTGTGCCTTATGTACACACTGAATTTCGAATTTTGAAAGTGTGTATGTTGAAAGAAAATTAGACTTTTGATGTTTTTCCATTATCATTTTTTTATTATTTAGAAATAATAAGAGAAAAGTTCAAAAAATCTAATTTTCTTTCAGCATGTCCACTTTCGAATTTAAAAGGCCATCTGAGGATGTTTTTAAAACTACTTTGCATATTACTCAGCCCCTTTAATAGAAAATGAATATTTTTCAGTCAAAATGGAACTTGATTTTGAAAGTTTTCTTTCATTTCTTTATACCTTTATCCCAAGCGAATTCGGTCAAAATGCATAAACTTTTTGGCAAGGTCTACAAGGAAGAGACAGTAACTGGGATAAATTATGGGTTTTTAAATGATTTTGGGAAAATATCCTTCAAAATAAACGGAACAAATATATACTGCTGACAGAGGAATTCGAACCAAACATTGCTAAGGCAATATACAGCAATTTCCTAGTATACAGACAACAAAATAAACAAAAGTATAAATTGTGTTTCTGAGGAAAACAATACTTAAGTTTAGGAAACAAAATGTCGGTCTGAACGTGAACCAGTCACCAATAGCGATACAAACGATGTAGTAGAACAGATATGGAGACGGTTTGTACGTGAACCAATCACCAACACCGAAACAAGCGTGTCGCAGAACCAAGATGGCGACGTCAACAACAAAAACCAAAAAAAAAAAAAAAAAAAAAAAGATCAATCTGGCTAGTTTTGTTAGCTTTTCTCTGGTCCTAGATGACTCTTGCGGCAGGCCTTCAAACGGTCCGCGAAAAAACTAGCAACCTGTTTTGAAAAAAAAAAACTAGGAAAAACGAGGAACAAATTTTAGTGTTTTTCCTCAATTCTTTTTTAATTTTCGGAATTATAATTTTTTAACTATATTATCAGCTCACATTTAATTTAAGAGAGAAAAGTGCTATTCATGTTATGAAACTCAAGCCCCTTGTTTCTCCATACAGCAAGTTCACTTCATAGAGCATGTTTCATAATTCTTCTCAGTGGTGTCTCATCCAGCATTGATCTTCAACCTCAAGACGAGTTGAGTTCAGTACAAACGCCGAATGAGAGACCATCGAGAAAATTTCACTGAAACGGGAAAAAATACACCGAAAAAGACAGACTCTGATAACCCCTTTTCGGGTCTAAAAAAAAGGAAAAACTAGGAATTTCGAAAAAATAAACTAGGAAAACTAGGAACCGGCAAAAACTAGGAATACAAGTAAGTATTTGTGAAACACAAGCAGGCCCCAACCGCCCCCCAAATTCATAGGGGTATAAAGCGATGACGGACAGACGGACGGACGGACACCCCAAACCTATAGGCCCCAATCTGAAGGCTTGGGGTCTAACTAGGAAAAACTAGGAACGTCTGAAAGCCTGCTTGCCGTCTTCCTATGGCAGCAAGAGTTATAGTTCCTATGACAGAACATCTCATTTAACTCAATTTTGCCAATCTCGGCGCACGACTAGGGCCAATGGCGTTATTTTAACAAAGGTGCATCACATAACTGGTCCAGTTACAAATTATGGAGTACAATTGTTATGGTCAATTAACAATTTTTTACTCAGGAAAATAGATGTTTTCTTAAGATCAGGTTATAGAATTCCCCATTTTCGCCCACAATGAATCTACAGTTGCAAAACCACTCTTTACTCAAGTTTGGTAGTTTGGCCGAGGTCGAAAATAGTGCGCCAGGATACTTCTCAGTGTGCTTTTTAAGAACAAGCATCTCCAAGGACATGACCCAGCCGAGTTACCAAACAAGGAAAGAGAGAAAAAGTTTGAAACGAATACTGCTAGGCCAAAAAATGAAGTATGTAAAATGCATTTAATTCGAATTTGGAAGCTACTCAAAAAGGGATATTGGAGAGATTTGGTTTTGACGATTCACGTGTTTACCAACATTTACACAATTTTACAAAATTTTTAAAATTCCACCATTTCGGCATTTTTTTGTCATTTGCGAAAAAAAGCAAAGCTCAGGTGAACAAGCACCTAAGAAACTTTCGATTAAAACTTTATAACTATTTGAAAACGACTGACAGAAATGACTGCTTTGACAATTCAGTTATTTAATATCATTTATTCCAGTTTTTGCCAAACTTCAAAGTTCCGCCATTTCGGCAGTTTTTGGCGAGCCGTGAAAAAAAATAGCCTGGTAGGCGGACCCCTGGGGAACACCCATGCATAACATCTAAACGATTGGAGTAAAATTGTAGGAGTAGCATTTTAAAAATGGGGTCAGAACGGGCACAAAAAGTGCCACCATTTTGTCGGTTTTTCGTCAATCGTCAAAAAAAGTAAGAATCACGTGGGGAACCACCCATAGAACATTCCTGCGTAACATCGAAACGATTGGAGCAAAAGTGTAGGAGGAGTATCATTTTAAAGAAAAAGTTTAACATACACACATACATTCAAGTCCCCTATAGTGATACGACTAACTCAGACCGACAAAGTCGGCTGGGTTAAAAAGCCTGCTAGGTAGTCCGAACCTCGGTGTCCCGGAATGCGCGCCAAAAGATCAATTGCCATTTCAATTACAGGAACTGTGGCCCTTTCTGACCTAGGAAGACAGAAAGGGTGAACTGGGACTAATTTTTCTCTTGAACAACAAATGATACGAGTACTTTAATTTTATGTTACAATATTATGAGAGACACTTCCCCAAATATGTGGTTCTAAGAATATCCAATAGTAAAATGAGTGAAGTAGGTGTCAGCCTATCTGCGTCAAATGTCTCATTCTACCATCCATCCCTTAAGCCAAATCACACTTTGGCTTTTGCCGAAAAGTTTTTGCGTTTCGACTGAATTCAGCTGGGATAAGGATATAAAGAAATGATAGAAAAAAACTAGCAAAAATAAAAAAAGTCCATTTTGCCAGAAACATATTCACATATTGGCTATTAAAAGGACTGAATAATATGTAAAATATTTTTTAAAAGATCATATGTTGGTTTTATAAATTTGAAAGTGTGCATGTTGAAAGAAAATTAGAATTTTGATGTTTTTCCCTTGTCAATTCTTTATAATTTATCCCCAAAATTTTGCAATCGAAGCAACATCTCCACCGGAAAGACCCGAAAGTGCGAATTGGCTTATCATACGGTGTGAGCCTTGTATTCTTGCGGACATCTTCACGCAATGCATTGTGGGTAACTGAGGGCAAAATGAGCGATATTGTAGCGAGTATTTGGAGTTTATCGCACTGTTTTATACCAATACAAATTCTTCGATAATATAAGTAATAATTTTTTTTCTAAACGGTAAAAACTAACTTCATGGCATGTGACAAGTAGGCCAAAATGTATGCAATCGGCCCAGAACAAGAAAAATATCGTTGTATTTGGCATAAAACAGTGAGAAATGCCTTTTGCACTGGCACTTTTTGATCACGTGATGAAAATGCTAATTCCCATTCGTGGATGTAAGGTTGTGACGTGAACTCGTCCTCAAGAATGTGACATGATGAATAAGACCACAATTACTTCCGCCTTCATTGCCCAAATAACAGGAAGACTATTAGCATGGCAGCTGTACTTTTTCGATAATGTTATGCTTGTTCCGAGCAATCAGTAATAAACTTGTGGCATGCTTATGTTCCCAAAGGAGACATGCATAAACTCTTTGCAATCAACCGTATTGTTTTTGAGAAATATGACATCAAAGTTCAGTAATTTATTCATGTGATCGAGCGATCTCGAGATCCATGGGTGCCCCTATTTGTAGTCCTAGTCTTCCTATGACAGCAAGAGTCATAGTTCCTACAATAGGAAATCTCATTAATGTCAATTTTCAAATCTCGGCGCACGAATGGGGCCAACGGCGTTATTTTAGAAAGGGTGCATAACATAAATGGCCCAGTTATAAATTATGGCGCACAAGTTTTATGGTCACATAACAATTTTTTACTGAGAAAAATATGTGTTTTCTTGAGATCAGGATATCTTATCCCTCATTATCGCCCACAACAACAGTGAATCCACAGTTGCAAAACCACGTTTTACTCTAGTTTGGGAGTTTCGCTGGGGTCGACAATAATGCGCCAGGATACTTTTCAGTGAGCTTTTACAGAAAACGCCTGCCAGTTCGAGCCTCGGTGTCCTTGAACGTGCGCCGAAAGATTCAGAGCCTCAAAAATTGAGATCAGTGGCCATTTCTATTGAAGGAACTGTGACCCTTTCTGTCCTAGGAAGATAGAAAGGGTCCGCTGGGACTACCCTATTTGATGCGAGATAACAAAAAAATCCTATTTGACAACCCCCAAATATTTTGGTGTTTTTTGCCTTCTCAAGGGTTAGTTTGAAGGATTTAATAAAGCTTGATTCCCCAGCAATGTTGTGGAAGAAGTCAGATTTTTAAATTCTATAAATAAACATATAAGTAAATTGACTGTGGTCTAGGGCTATGACCCTCAATGGGCTGTGGGTGATAATACCAGTTTTTAGAAGGCTATCATTAATTAAAAGGCTATCGCCATACGTACCTGTGCTTTCTGAATTAGATCTTCAACTGTTATCTTCTTTGTTTGCTTATCATCAGCCATCTTTCCTTTCCCCGGAATCTTTTACCATTTACCTAAAAAGCTTCTACGGTTTGAAAAGGCTATTTGTGCTTGTACTGCAGTCGTGTTACACGCAAACTGTCAAATTATTGTAGTTGCCAAAGTGCCCGAAGATGTCAGGCGGTTTGTAAACTTATCACTTCAATCAGCCAGATTGTAAACTGTGTTAATTTTCAGCCACTTCATAAACTGCCTTATATTTTCATACAGTTTGTTAATTATTTGATTTGACAGTTTGCCTGCAACATATACACCAACTGACCGGCGGACAAGTGACGACCCGACAGTCTGCCACGAAATAGATGGAGGTGATAAATGAGTCGCTGGATATTCTGGATATGGATTTCATGCACGGGTTTTGGTTTATAAATAGCAGTTGCTGCGTAACATGTTGGACACCGAGCCGCAGCCCCATCATCTCAAGACGAAAAAGGGCGGATTAAATTGGCATGAGGAATTCGTTCTGCAGTTTTTCAATTCTGCAGTCTGTTGTCTCTATTCTTTTAGCTGTTTTCAAGAAAAAGTGACAAGAAGTCACTTTTAAACCTGTCGATTAAGGCCTAGGCAGGTAGCTCTGCTGTTAAAACACAGTTCTAGAACATCAAGAATAACAAGGTATTGCAGACCATCGCTACTCAACGAACTGGCCCAAAAGTCTGGCCTCACAGCACGTATGTGCACAAAAATTTTCCAAAAATGGTTGAATAGATGAATTTACAAAAACAACAACAACAACAAACTAGAACCTATTTTTCCATTTAAATAATTTATTTAAAGGTCAGATATTTTTCAGGAAAGTATGCAAAACCGATTACCCTTGAGAATTTTCAATATTTCATGAAACTGAAATAATTATTCTGCTTATAAAATTCATCATTGCATGTAATCTTTAAGGCGAAGTTCAGAATGAAACTAACATATATTGAATTTTAGGGCTTCCAAATATCAATCCAAGATACTTTTTTTAGTTAAAAATATTTTTATTGCAAATGAACGTTTAGTTTTTTGGCAGTAAAATATATTTACTGAAACTGAAAATCATGTAAATATAGCACCTTTATGTTCTTAGGGTTTTACTAGGCAGGTGACAAAATACTACGTGGTGTTGAGCGTCCTGCGTTTACAAGTAAGTTAATTTTCATGAAGAATAGTAGGGAAACGTTGCTTCTGCGTCAATCAATCATCGTAACGTCGTCAGTCGCGTGACCAATTAAGCCCCGCCCATCAATTAAAGCGGTCAATCACGTGATTAATTAAGCCCCGCCCACTTTCTGTCTATCACCTGTCAATCATAGCGACGTCATGAATCACGTGACCAATGAAAACAATGAAACGGTGAAATTTTCATTGAAATCGGTTCAACATAAGGATAGTTATCTACTTTCTAAAAAATTACTAAAAATAGATGTTGTAAAATTTCCCCAGTGTAAAAATAGATATGAGGGGGTTGTGACGTCACGATGATTGACCGGTGATAGACAGAAAGTGGGTGGGGCTTCATTGTCTTCAGTAGTTGAGAAACGACAGTTCTACCACACTTTATGACGTCATACTGTCTTGAAGTGACGTCATAGCGTCTGGACCGGAAGTGCTGTCTGGACCGGAAGTGCTGTCTGGACCGGAAGTGACGTCATAGCGTCTCGACCGGAAGTGCTGTCTGGACCGGAAGTGACGTCATCATGTCTGGAAGTGACGTGATCATGTCTGGACCGGAAGTGTTGTCTGGACCGGAAGTGAGGTGATAGGCGTCGTCATGGCAACGTATTGTTGTGATGGCAACGAAGCATGGTTAACGTGACGTCATAGGCGAAGCCATAGGCGTAGCCATAACCCTGATAACAAAGTGAGGACCCCCCCCCCCCCCCAGGCGGCAGTCCTGACGGACACCCCCCCCCAGGACATACTATGTACCGACCCCCCCCCCCCCAGGACATACTATGTACCGACCCCCCCCCCCAGGACATACTATGTACCGACCCCCCCCCCCCAGGACATACTATGTACCGACCCCCCCCCCCCCCCCAGGAGAGCAAAAATTGTGCTGAATCAGCATGATGAAATCGTCGATTCAGCATGATAAAATAGTATATAAGTGTAGTGACTCGAGGCTCAGACATCGTCAGACATCGTCAGACATCGTCAGACACATCATGGACAACACATCAGCTACTAAGAAAGTGACCATACAATGCTACAAGTGCTGCGTGAGGTTGGAATATGAAGGACAGTCACACAACTGCCCGGTGCACCACAACGCACCACGGCATTACTGCTGCAAAACCTGTGGTGGATTGCTCTGGTACAAGTTTACTGCAAGATTGCCAGGACCGGAGCCATGCACGGACTGCTGGTGGTGCGGTGCGACGCTGAAAAACTTTGGCTATTACAACTTTCATCCGTTCAAGTGCTCGAGAAGGCCTTTCTCCATGGAGCAGTTTTACAGATACCAGTGTGATTGTGGAAATCCTACTTGCTGGTGAAGAAGTACTAACATCTTTCGGCCCTTTTAAGGGCCATCCTATATTATGAAATGAAGCAAAACATGTCTGTCTGTGTGTGTGTGTGTGAGAGAGAATACATTTTATCACATTTCAGGTCTAGTTGGCGGATGAATACCATTTGGCAGACCATTTAACTTCACCGCTAGATGTCTCTGCTTTACAGCTGTACAACTTCACAACTGTAAGTGAGACATTCATATACACAAGTAAAATTCTGCTGAGTCAGCAATTTTAACATTTTTGAGCAAGTTTGAAAAGTTACACACCATATTTTGATTACATGGAAGTAGCATAAAAGCATGAGAGAAATATGTCAACTAGTCAACTATTGATACATTCTGCTGAGTTAACACACCATTGAAGTGGTATAAAAGGAAGAGTGAAACGTGTATTTTACTTCATTTCAGTTCTAGCAGTTGAAGAAACAACAACGATGGCACCAGTCTACTGTCATGATTGTGATGTGACATTTCCATCTCTGGAATTGTTCGTGGCACATACATGCAAACCAGCTAGGATGAAACGTGCTCATGAAGAGCTTGTTGAGCAGATTGAAGCCAAGAGACGAAAGACCGTACAAGATGGTGTTGAAAGACCTGATCCAGTCCTCTGCTGTAAATGCACCAAGATATTTTCATCTTTGGATGCATTTGAGACACATGCATGTGCTGAGATGGAAAATGTGTCTCATGAAGAACAAAGAAAGAAAGAGACAGGACAAGTAGGCAGAGGCAGAAGAGTGAGTCTTGGTGAAAACGCGCAGGAAAGACGGTTTGAGCCTGAGGATGGATCAGATTTGCTACTTGAAATGCGACAACAAGAGAATCGAATTAAGAGACATTTGTTAGAAACGTTAAACCATGGCATGAAATGGTACATTGTGGTACATGCACGCTTCAAGAAAATGACACCAAATGTTGAAGGCGTGATGGTAGAACAGGTGGATAATGCCTTCATCAGTAGTCCAACATATGCAGCATACAATCCAACAGATATTGAGAAGGACTTGCCAGAAGCCTATAAAGAATTATTTACTAGGTTTGATGAACATGAGCGACAAGGTTCTGGCTGGGTGTTGGATAACATATTATTCATTGAAGTACATACAGCTACGTCAGCGCCACTGGAAGCGAGCAGTTTTATCCCACTACCGAAGAAAGTAAAGAGTACAAAAGGTGTGTTAAACATTCAGAATAAAGACAACAAGTGCTTCTTATGGTCTGTATTGGCTCACCTTCACCCTTCAACAAATGTAAACCCACAGCGTGTGCATCAATACAAGCTATTTGAGAACGAATTGAAGGTGGAAGGCATGACATTTCCAACACCGATTACAGACATTCCAAAGTTTGAAAAGGAGAATGATGTGTCCATTAACGTGTTTGGATATGAACATGATGTAGTTGTTCCGATACAACTAAGTCGAAACACCAGCGCCAGAGAAATTAACTTGCTTTTGATTAGCAATGACAAGACAAGACATTACTGCCTCATCAAGAATTTCAGCAGACTTATGGCTTATCGATCAAAACATGATGGAGCTGCTTTTTATTGTTTCAACTGTCTTCACGGGTTTATGCGACAAGAGCTTTTAGATGAGCATCGTGAAGTGTGTGGCAAGCATGGAGCACAACGTTTATCATTCCCCAAGGAACCTTTCATCAAGTTCAAGAATGTAGCCAAACAACAGCGAGCGCCGTTTGTCATTTATGCAGACTTTGAATGTTTCACGAAAAAGCATGAAGGAGACAAGTATCAGCATCATCGTCCAAACAGCTTTGCCTATGTGGTTGTCAGCCAGTATGATACACGTGCTCCAGTCGTATATCGAGGAGATAATGCTGTGAAAGTCTTTTTAGACCATATGGTGAATGAGCGTGATCGTATTGTGCATGGTTTACAACAGAAAAAGAAAATGGTGATGACTCATGAAGATGAAGAGCATTATAAGAACGCCACAGATTGTTACATTTGTCATGAGCCTCTAGGAGCAGATCATGTGAGAGATCATGACCATATCAATGGCAAATACCGCGGAGCTGCACATAGTCAATGCAATTTACAATTTCGACTTCGAAAGGATAAGCAGGATTTTGAAGATTCTTTCATCATTCCTGTGTTTTTCCACAATTTACGAGGCTATGACAGCCATTTGATCATGGAAGAAATTGGAAAGTTCAAAAATGAGACGATTACGGTCATTCCCAACACCGTTGAGAAATATATTGCATTCACCATGAGCAATCTGAAATTTACGGACAGTTATCAGTTCATGAGTACTTCTCTACAGAAGTTAGTATCCAACCTGGCGGCAGAAGGGAAAGACAACTTTTATAACATGACGTCACACATTCACGATAGCGACCAACAAGAGTTACTGTTGAGAAAGGGAGTGTACCCTTATGATTACGTGGATGAGCCATCCAAGTTTGCTGAAACACAACTGCCGTCCAAGGACAAGTTTTACAGTCTACTCAGTGAAGAAGACATTAGCGATGAGGATTATGCGCATGCGCAGAAGGTGTGGGAGACATTCCACTGTACTACATTTGGCGAATACCATGACTTGTACCTGAAATCAGATGTGTTGCTGCTGGCTGACGTGTTTGAAAACTTCCGTCACGTATGTCTCAACACGTATGAATTGGATCCTGCTCACTACTATACAGCGCCAGGACTGTCGTGGGATGCCATGTTGAAAGCGACAAAGGTGAAATTGGAATTGATCAACGACATTGACATGTACCAAATGGTTGAACAAGGTCTACGTGGAGGAATATCTGTCATCACACACAAGTATGCGAAAGCAAATAACCCCTACGTAGCAGATTACGATCCCACGAAACCGACCAACTACTTGACGTACCTGGATGCAAACAACTTGTATGGCTGGGCCATGTCGCAAAGCATGCCGGAAAGTGGATTTATGTGGGTGAGCGAGCCAGAATCCATTGACTTTATGGATGTGGATGAAGATGATGAGATTGGATACATTTTAGAAGTGGATTTGGAATACCCATATGCAATCCATGATCATCATAATCACTATCCAGTGGCTCCAGAACGGAAATGTGTGAAAGTGGGAGAATTGTCAGAGCATAGTCAGAAGCTACGGAAAGATCTAAACATGAAAGGCAAACCTAGTGAAAAGCTCATTCCCAACTTGTGCGACAAGAAGAAATATGTACTTCATTATAGAAATTTACAGCAATATGTCTCACTGGGATTGAAAGTCACGAAGGTGCATCGTGCCATCATGTTTGCACAGAGCAAATGGTTGGCAAAATACATCTCCTTGAACACGGAAAAGAGAAAGTTGGCTAAGAACCCGTTTGAGAAAGACTTCTTCAAATTGATGAACAACTCTGTGTTTGGCAAAACCATGGAAAATGTGAGAAAACGCATGAATGTGGAACTTGTTCACCAGGAAAAGCGGTTCAAGAAACTTGTGGCCAAACCTTCCTTCCACAAATTTAGAATTTTCAACGAAGATTTGACCGCGGTACATTTGCGCAAAGTGGATCTGCTTCTGGATAAACCCATTCAAGTCGGCTTCACCATTCTCGACCTCAGCAAAGTGCTCATGTTTCACTTTCATTACAACTACATCATGAGCAAGTATCCCAACGCCAAGCTGTTGTTCAGCGACACCGACAGTCTATGTTATGATATAGAAACGGACGATATCTACAAAGACATGCAGGAAGATGCCGACTTGTTCGACACAAGTGACTATCCCCCAGATCATTTCCTGCATTCCAACGTGAACAAGAAAGTGCTTGGGAAAATGAAAGATGAGACGGCGGGCATTCCCATAGAAGAGTTTGTTGGACTTCGACCGAAAATGTACAGTATGATATATGGTGGGAAAGAAAAACGTACGGCTAAAGGCATCACTCGCGCGTGTCAAAGACGGATGAAACATCAGCAGTATAGAGACAGTTTGTTCAATCAAACGCAAACGATAACCACAGGGCACATCATTCGAAGTCATGACCACCAGATTTTCTCGGAGAAGTTGAGGAAAGTGGCTCTCTCTCCCTTTGATGACAAGCGATATGTGATGAGTGATGGCTATTCCACTTTGGCGCATGGGCATTACAGTATATAAGGGGGAGACACTTCAAGTGTAGAGTTAGTTGAGGTGTGAACACTGAAGCGTCAACATGAATCGGAAAAGATCTGCAACAACGGATATTGATACTCTTGCTGATACAGTCAAAGACATGAATGTGAAACATTCTGACAATACCATTAAGAAATTAAAAGTGGAGACGACGGTACCAACACCACAGTCGTGGGATGGAATGCTTTCTCTAGGCAATGGAAAGTATATCAAGATTATGAAACAAAGTAATGAAGGTGTGGTAAACATTCGCAAATACCTCAGAGATGAGGGGACTGGAAAAAACCGTCCAACGAAAAAGGGTATCTTGCTGACAATACCTGAATGAAAAATGATGAAGAAGCAGGTGAAAGAAGTGGATAAAAGGCTTCGTAGACAAGAAGGTGGCTCATAACAAGGTAAAAACATGAATGCACTCCTGCTGAACGGTGGTGTTTACCTTACTGTAAATGAGAGGAATGAAGTGATACTAGATTCTAAGACAAGTTATCATCGGTTTAAACCTGAAGTGTGGAAAGACTTTAAAAACATACCACTTGAACCTGGGTTTAAACGTTGACTTGAAAATAAAGTGGAAGTGACGGTAGCTGAATATGATTCTAACATACGTGTAGAAATCTGTAGAAATCTTTTACAGGATTATCCAAAGGATTATAAGGGAGTTGTGCCAGATACACCATATACAGATTTGATCCTCTTTGATATCAAGAACTGGCGCGCAGTCTTACGATTCCTAGAAGCGATACAACATCCACTCTTCACCATCTTGCGAGCATAAAAACGTCTTTGCAGACAAGGAGACAGCTCATAGTTCATCTGACTGTTGAACGAGATGGAAGACTTTTTATCGGAATATAAACCAATTACGCATGGATTCTCATATCTGAGAAACGAATATGATGACATTGTGCTAAGACATTTTGGACAGTATCTCGTCCTATCACTTGATGACCAATCCGTGTTGAAGGATCACCTAGACAAGTTGAGAATACCCGGCTTTCTCCTAGCAGTCTCAAATGAATTAGAAGTGCGTGTGACTGAGAACGGTCTAGACGTGTTTGTACAATTTCGTCAATATGACGAGCTTACAGAATGCTACGACTACATCACCCTCAGCACAGTGGAATGGTACGCGCTGTTACAAGCATTGGATTGGAAAGAACCTAACGCTTGAATTCAAAGAAACAGAAATATGGCTTATGCGGGGCACCAAATCCATTGAGCTGACACAACCTATGCGTGTGATGGACATTGACTTAGAAGAAGGATATGAACTGAAACTGTCTGAACATGTTACTGTGAAAGTGATAAAGTTTGGTGATGTGTGTTATGTGAGCTTTCATAGCATTTACAAACACGGATGTAATGTCTATGATACCTATATCAATTTAGATTCTAATGAATGGCATGCATTCATGAATGTATTGAAAAATGAATGTGTTTGTAAATAAAAAGTTTGTAAATAGTGTAAATAGTCTTTGTTAATTAAGAGTTTGTAAATAGTGTTTGTAAACTTTGTAAATAGAATTTGTAAATAAAAGTTTGTAAATATTGTAAATAAAAGTTTGTAAATAGTGTAAATAGAATTTGTAGTTAAGAATTTGTAAATAGTGTAAATAGCGTTTGTAGTTAAGATTTTGTAAATAGTGTTTGTAAACTTTGTAAATAGTGTTTGTAGTTAAGAATTTGTAAATAGAACACAATAAACAAGACAGTTGTTTGAAAACTTGGTTTGTTTTATTTAACAACAACAACAACTTAACTAATATAACAACAACAACCTAACTACAACTTAACTAATATAACAACAACAGCATTAATAAAACAATGGTTTATAATGTCTATATACAAAATCCTTTACAATAAAATCACCATCCTTTCTTTTTAATATATTCACAATATCAAACATACTCTGACCTCGAGCTCTATGTAATATATAATATACACAATAAAAACCACATGACGATGATATTGGCGTTTGTAATGATATAGAATTATACATATAGTCATTTCTTAAAAATATGTCTAAACGATCATCGAGAGGGAACAGTCCATAAGAGACAAAATATTCTGCAGGGTCTTTATCATAATACACTGCCACCCATTGTTCTCCTGGTTCATCTTGATCGTCTGTTTTGATGACATAGGCGCCGCGTTGTAAAGATGGTAACTGGTCCATGGCAAACACGCCTTGAAACAAGTCTTTGGTCATGACATCATGACTCAATATGGCATCAATCTGCTTCGTGTTCATGACTGGTAGTCGAATTGGATGCTGCGATTTGCACTTATTTCAATAATGGTGTCAAATTCAGCATAGACAATGACATTGATGGTATGTTGCAAAGCCGTAGCAAAGTTCATTTCTAGCCGCAAATTCCCATGCTTGATCAGGGGGAAATGATCATCGCCATCATAATCCGGTGTTAAGTCAAACGAAAATAAAGCATAAACTCTAGGCCAATCTTCCCGTTTTATAATGGAACTTTTCTCACCATTCAATCGATCAAACGATTTGTAAAGCGTTTCAAAAGCGTCCAGGTATTTGCTCTGTGTAATGTCAAGCTTGAGAGGTTTGGATAGAACTGGTTCACCATCCGTGTACAGTTGCATATAGTCCAGATCAAAATGTTTGAAAGCATATGGATTCCTCAATACTGATCGACCAAAAGCTTCATTATGAACCAGACCAATGACAATACGATTTGGTAATTGACCCAAAAAGATGTTATCTTTCACAAAAGACTGAAATTCTGCTGGAATAGCTAAGACTTTACATTCTTTTCTAGTGATGATGATCTTGGCAGGACTTTTCATCAATGCATCTGTATGTCCTAACTGAATACCTGGACTCACCCTCACTTTGCGAATGGTTAAAAATGCCTCTTTCACTTCTACCTTATAGGTATTATCTGCAGCCATCAATACATAGTCATCTTTTTGTCTATGGAAACGCAATTTCAAACTGATGCCATTCGGAAGATAACGATCCTGCTCAAACAAATCTATCCTTAAACCACCTGTGAGCATAACATCACGGCTTAGACGTGTATGCAAATAACGATGATGTAAGCCATTATTGTCTTGCTCACCCAAGTCACCGCCGTCAGCATTGACATGAAACCCGGATACATATCGTTCATGATTAGGTCTTTTCACCTCATGACTATTCATTGACCCAGCAGTATCCTTGTACATGAGACGCATAGAGCGCTCAGAATGTAGACTTTCTTCCGAATCATGGATGAGATGAGAGATAATGCTGGTATAACCATGAGTATTGTTGCTATGCGAAACCAAACGATCATTCAGAAACAATTCAATATTAGACCATAACCCATTAAACACATCATTGATGCAAGAGACATTATCATCTGCGCCACAAGCTGTTCCATCAGCCTTTTGAATGCGACATACAATATGAAGTTTGCTGTTCTTTAAATCTAGATATTCTTCTGTACTCGCAGGAATGTAGAATTCTATTGGAGCGCCTTCTCTAATACTTGTAAGTGGTTGATAGTCAACATTATAACTTTTCTCTACAGCAGTTTGCGTTGGTGGTACGTGAAACCATTCCAATGGAGAAAGACTACATTCACACGAATGATTATGAATGAGAGACATGATTTCAAAAAATATCTTTGCGATATTTTGATGTTATCCGTCTAGCTGTTTTTCGTCTTCTGGCACGTTTCGTCGGTTGCATACGCTTTTGTTCTCCAAACACACGTTCTGCTACTCGGCCCGTCACATCTTTCGCGACATTCTTTGCAGCCTTCTTAAGATGTGGCGCAACGATCTTAGCCCCAGCCTTAAGTAGTGGAATAGCTTTGCGAGCCAATGATCCCAGTATCGAGCCAATACCATCGCCATATTGGATTCGCGCTCCTTTGAATCCTGGTAATTCCCCGCCGACTTGACGAAGAAAATGGTTGCGATATGCAGACGGATCGTGTGTATAAGCTTTCATATTGCTTTTGGTCGAAAATGAAGTTTACAGATCACCTTTCCAGTTTGAAATGGAACATTATGGCCTGTGTCGTCCTTAATATTCATTTCTATCATGTCAAATTTGGATGTGTTTACAGGAACATAATGTGGTTCGCCGTACGTTTTCATGATAATATCTCCATCATGGCCTTGTATGCCAACAGAACGTAGTAAGGGAACATAATAATCACCAACAACTTGTGGTTCACAAATGCTACAATACACATACAGTGTATAAAATCCCTGTTTCACATCCGCTTTATGTTCAGCTGTACATGTTTCAGTATACCATTGATCTGGGATAAATCCTAAAATCTCAGCCAATCCAGCGGAGAATGACACTTCAAAACCATAATTTAGAAATAGAAAAACACGTCGTCTAATTTTATCATACTTTATCCGAATAGCTTCTTTAAGGTCATCTTTCATAGAATTAGTTGCTTCTTCATTCACTGCCTGACATATTTCTTGTATGGATCTATAGTAGCCATAAGGAATATTAATAGTCTCAAGTGTCTCTGTCAGTGGTTGTTGTCGATACTGAATAGAATAGTCCATGTCATGTCTCATCGTTGTCCATGTATGTGGATATTGAATTTCAGCTAAAGCCACTTCATATTTTCCATTCAGATAAATAGTTCGAGGCATACGAATTTGATAATTCGAAGCCTTGTTGTTGGGATAATAGTTCATACTCGCATTGCTAGGCAAAGTAATGTAAAAGCTTGTTGACTCCATGATGGGAACTAAATGGTATAGGTGCGTTGACGTTGCCTATATACTTCACGATAGCGCGCGCCATTCAACCAAGTATGCAAATGGTCTTTCACATCATGATGATCTATGACTTCTCCTTCACAACAAGCACTTGTACATCTTATTTTTACAGGAATAGTTGGTTTATCTTCCTCACAACAACAACATAGCTCTTTCAACCATGTTAAAAATTTTCCCATCCTTCAGGAAACTGTCTTTGTTGACGTTGTTTCATTTCTGTTGTAATGTCGTCACGAGTGGTCTTTTTACTAAACATTGTTTTTGGAATATTAGCATCAACAATTTCCTGGATAAATGGATGCCAGCCATATGGTGGTATGGCTCGTTCTTTTCTTCTTGTCGCCACCAATGCTTCTTTCATCAAATCAACCATGTTGGAATTTGCTATAATATCGCCCGTTTTCAACACAAGTTCATTCTTCTCTGTCCATTTTACACCATGTTTCTTCAGTTCGGCTAAAAGTTGTAGTACTTTTCCATGATAGATAGGTTGAAAATGACTTAAAAATAACTTTTCTGGCTTTTCAGGTGATGATGATGATGATGATGAGGGCTTTTGCTGCCTAGACTGACTTGTTCGTAAATGACGACCAAGAAGTTGAGATATTTCTATAGCCTTTTCACGTGTTCGTTTCCCATGTAAAAGTTTATTCACTTTCGTTTTGATTTCATCATCTTTTCCCTTCTTTTCTAGCAACATTTTATATTCATATTCAGGTATGAGGACCATTTTCATCGTATGTTTCATTTTAGCAGCAGTTTGGCTAACAAAGGTAATGCCAATCTAGCAATAGCTCCAATGAATCCTCCTTTCTGATTAATCAACTTCTTTTTTCGTCGAAGGGATATCTTCTTATCTGCTAGAGTACGAAGCGTATGACGTTCACGTTTAAATTCCTTAAACCGTTTTGAGCTTAAGGGTAAATGTCCTTGCAATATATTCAAACAAATTTCAAACAAGCTTGTTAATTCCTCCTTTGTAGCTTGCTGTAGCAAGGATTTACGTCGTTTAGGCCCACTGCGTGCAAGCAAATGAAGAAACGGCTGGTTCGCTCGAATACGTTTAGACATCTTGACTGCGAATGGTCAAATGAGTTGGTTCTTGTTCATACACTGCTTTATCAATATATACATAATGTGTATCTTTTGGTGAAATGCCTGTACGACTACGTAGTTGATCATTTGTCTTTGGTTTTAAATCAATGAATAAATAACCATGAGGTTTGCTAGTAGCATCTTGATAGGCTTCTATGAGAAATTGAGATCTTCCAGGATACATTTGCCGCGCCAATGTACTAATTTGTTGACTGTCTCTCGGATTTTTAAACAGAATGATATAATGTGTATTCAAACTAATATTTCGCATCTCTTTCCCATGATGGAATAAATTATGCACAATAAAGATAATGCTTAGATTTTGATGACTGCTGCCAACACTAAAGAGACGTGTCATACGCTCATCACTATGACATTTCGTCATTAAGTCATCAATGATAAGTAAGTTTGGTTTCTTCGGGTTAAAACGCTCTTCAATGTCATCTGGAATGCCTTGGTAAAATTCCACGCCTTTCATTCCCTTGTACAAAGGCTGATCTGCTGCATAGAGCCATAAAATGCTTTTTGGAGAGGGTTTAATCAACTTTTGTTCTAGAATTTCCTTCACCAGAGACGTTTTGCCACTGCCTGTAGGTCCAGAGACTAAACATGTAAATGGATGCTTCATTGTTGAATGTCTGTTTCTTTCACCCAACTGTTAAACTTGTTTGGCCAACCTAACCACTTGACAAATAATTCTTTCACACCTCCTCGTCTTTTACGTGTTTTCAAGACTTTTTCAATTCTATGAATAGATTCAATATCTTTGGTCACTTTCTGCAGTTCTTCTTCATAGAAATGGCCATCAATATCTTCGTCTAAAAAGTCTTTCACACGATATAAATGTATTCCTTGCTTCTTACAACGATGTGTGACAATGAAGACTTCTTGCGTCCATTTGATGTGATAATCCCGTTGAAACACATATTTAATGTGAGAAATGCGAACATGATCACCAATGTTCAATTTGTACTTCTTCTTCTTCGGTTTCAATTTCAGTTTGTCGACATACATATACTTCCACGCTTTTGATTCGTTGTCTTTACGAATCTCGGCTGGAGCATATTTATTAGGAAGAGAACCATGAGGTCTATGGTTGTAATTGTACACCAAGTCTGGAAGAATGTACAAATAACGGTAAGTTTGATTATGTAGAAAATACCGATACATCATTCCCTTTAGAGTACGAATGACTCTTTCAGCAAAGTTGGCTTTGGTTTCATTCTTTGTGGTATAAGCATGAATGCCTTCTTTCTTTAAAAATGCTTTTACCCATCTGTTCTTAAATTCTGTTCCTTTATCAGACCTTAGAGTTCGCGGTCTTCGTCGTGTGTCATGAAAAATCTTTTGGAAAGCTTGTATGACGCTGGTATGTGATTTATTAGGTATTGGCTGTACCCAGACATATTTGGAAAACACATCAATGACAATGAGTAAAAAGCGTATGTCATCATTATAGGGAGCTATGTTTCCCATATCAGCTAAATCAATATCCCACATGTCATCAATGCCACGTGTAATCACACGTTGTCTTTTGAACCTGTATTTTACAGGTTGGAGTAAACTGAAAGCATCTTGATCCTGCAGCCATTTCTTCACTTGTGACTGTGTGACTGGTTGATCATGTTTTCTTAAGATGTGATACAGTTTGTAAGGACCAGCAAATGCTCCAGGCTGTCCAGGTTTGAAGTAAATATCAGTCAAGTAGTCTTTCCACGTCGACATGATGAATGAAAAAACACGTCTGAACAGAACAGCTTTTATTTTATAACTCAACCAACATCACTTAACTAACATAGTAACTTAACTAACATGTATTTATAACTAACATGTATTTATAACTAACAAGTTTTTACAAATCAAGTATAGATACAATGGTATGAATAACTGGAGACCATTTGTCTTCAATGAACACTAACCAATGACTGAGTTCATCCAATGTAATAGCATCTACACCATATTTCTCACAACGTTGATTTGCATTCTCTAACACTTTATCTAAATGCATGTAATATTTAGCTTCATTCCAATATGTATAAACAGATGCAAAATGACAACTATGTTCTGAACACTCTTCATGTTGACAAGCAGGACAGACTAAATATGCAAACTTTTTTACAGCTGATAACATTTCTTCACAATAAGCTTTTTGCACAATATATTGTCTCAGTGTCATGTCAGCCATTATAGTGCAGCATACAGCGCTCTCTCACTTCATCAAACAGTTTTGGATCAAATAGAGCATACACTGCTTCCACATCAAACTCCTCAGCTCCAGACTCTTTGATGAAATCCTTACGCAAGTTTGATAAGTTCAGCATGGAATGAGCAAGTTCCCAATAGATGTTGATATGTTCCAGTTGTTGTTCAACAGTTCCAAAACGTGCTAGTTCACTTATCATATAGTCCACAAACTTGTTCTTGAAACATGTTTCTACATCCATCTTTTACATGTCCACACGTCTGCACACCATGACGGTTGGCAAGCAAATGAAAAAGTCTCTAACCCTCACACAACATTTCTAACAACTTTCCCATAATATTCTGACCAGGATATTCAGATGACACATGTTTCACACCAGCTCCCCACCAATGATCATACGTTGCTTCAACTAAAGTTTTATCTTTACATTCTTTCAACTTGTTGCGAAACAATACACACTGATTCCATTTGACTTGTAAAACATCTTGCATTTTACTTCTCTTTACTGTATGCCATAAAGGACATGGTTTTATCCCTTTAGCAGTACGTTTCGCTTCATATCCATTTCTGGATGACACAATGGCTGAAGCAATATCTTGACGGTGATGAAACACTGCTTTCTCATATTGATACAACGCTTCACTTGAGTTGAACACATGTCCATACTTTTCAAGTCGTGTTGGAAACATGTTTGAAAGAACGTCCTTGTGACCACTGAATAGTACAAGATTCTCCATGTTGACTTTGTTTCTGTTGTTTTATTCTGACATGTCGGTTTCTTCCTGTAATAAAATATCTTTTAATATATTTGCTGCCTCTTCTATCATGTTCTTATTTTGTTTACGTTGAAACCACTCACATAAAACTAAATTTGCTAGTAAGAAAAACATGGTTATCAATTCACTATGTTGTTACAAAGATGATTAAAAAGGTTTTATATAACTTACCTGATAAAGCTGCTCGGTTTCCTCTTCTTCTTTACAGCAATCTCTCAAATAGTCAACCACGGTGAAATATACTTCAACATCAGTGCGAGCAGAATAAAGTGCAGAATCAAAGTCAAAGTCAGGATCTTCTTCTATTCCAGTTTTATGACATTCTCCAAGAAATCTTGAATGCAGTTCAATCACATCAAGACTATGATGTACAACATCCCAAAAAGCGTCCAAATGATAAAGTTGATAGTCTGGAGTGCCACAGCAAGCAGTTTAGCAATCATCAAGTCAATATAAGCATTTTTAAAACATGCGTCCATCTTGTTTCAGTGTCTTGTGGGCTTTTACTTTGCTTCACAGACTTTAAGTACTCCACACTTGCCGCAGAAGTTGCTTGGTTCACACAACTTGCAATTATACTTGTGGCAGTGGCAATGATAATCCTCCACATATCCACAAGCACCGCAATAGTCACAGGTAAGTCCAAGTTGATTTTGTACGTTCATGTTCTCCAACTGAACTTCAGCCAGCCTTTTCTTGGATAGCTTTGACACCTTCATCCGACCATCCTTTTGCAGCTTGATGATCGTTTTCTTGTCATGACATTCCTCACATGGTGATAGGGCTGAGTTGATGTTGTCCATCTCCTGAAGCAGTGTCTCCCATTCACCATCATTCATGTTGATGTGATGTGTATATTCTTTCCCTTCAAACCGTGATGTTCGCACAAAACTCACATAACGCTTATCCAAGTATGAAATGACTTCAAGCCACTTCGTTTGTGTTAAGTACAGTTTAGAGCCAATGTCACGTAAATTTTCCAAGCTTTGACATACAATACTCCACAAAGATGGTGAATAAGCACACCATCTCTCTCCACGTGTGATGCGTAGAAATGGCCCATATTCTCCATGCTCCACAGTAATGGTTAAGTTAGTACTAATTTTAAAGCTGCTTGTCTTGTTCTCCATGGCTGCCACAATGTACTGATGATCCACTCCCTCCAACTGTCTGCTGAGAAATGACTTCACTCTGCTGAGTCCACTCCCTTTTATACCCAACTGTTTGCTGAGTCAGCTCCCTTGCAAAGTTTTGAATTCACTTCAACTCGTCCATGGTTGAATCGAACAAGCTCTGATACATTCGTCTTCAATGGAACATCATCATCATAATGTAAAATGATTCTTGCAGCTACAGCTAACATGAGCTCAACTGCCCAAATTGTATTCGCGTTGATAAATGCTGAATCAATGTCATAAGTTAACGGTAAATGTAGATCTTCACATTCACGTAGAAACGAGCGGATGAAACGATCTCTTGGAATGGTCTTTCCAACAGCTTCCCAATGCTGATGTAAGTTCTTCACTTGCAGCATCCAATCCGATTCAAAAGCAGGAAGCTTTGAAAATACATAGTCAGCATAATTCACTTTGAAGACGTCATCCATGGTCTCTACACATCTGTGAAAAAGTAATGTTGACATTGTGAAGTTTTCTCGTCACTCTTCCTTTTATAAAACTTTGATGGTATTTGGTGTGTAACTTGTTCAAACTTATTCAATACTCGTTGAAAATTGTTGACTCAGCAGAATGTATCACTAGTTGACTAGTTGACATGTTTCACTCATGCTTTTATGCTACTTCCATGTAATCAAAATATGGTGTGTAACTTTTCAAACTTGCTCAAAAATGTTAAAATTGCTGACTCAGCAGAATTTTACTTGTGTATATGAATGTCTCACTTACAGTTGTGAAGTTGTACAGCTGTAAAGCAGAGACATCTAGCGGTGAAGTTAAATGGTCTGCCAAATGGTATTCATCCGCCAACTAGACCTGAAATGTGATAAAATGTATTCTCTCACACACACACACACACACACACAGACATGTTTTGCTTCATTTCATAATATAGGATGACCCTTAAAAGGGCCCGAAATATTTTAGTATATCAGCAAGTTGGATTCCTGCAGCGGCATTTGTACTTGTAGTACTCCTGCATCGTAAATGGTCTTCCCGTGCACTTGAACGGATGGCTGTCGCAATAGCTCTTCAGCTTCAGAGTCATACCACACCACCAGCAGTCATTACATATTGGTCCTGGCAATCTTGCAGTAAACTTGTACCAGAGCAGACCACCGCAGGTTTTACAGCAAAAGCGCTGCGGTGCGTTGTGGTGCACCGGGCAGTTGTGTGACTGTCCTTCATATTCCAACCTCACGCAGCACTTGTAGCATTGTATGGTCACTTTCTTAGTAGCTGATGTGTTGTCCATGATGTGTCTGACGATGTCTGACGATGTCTGACGATGTCTGAGCCTCGAGTCACTACACTTATATACTATTTTATCATGCTGAATCGACGATTTCATCATGCTGATTCAGCACAATTTTTGCTCTCCTGGGGGGGGGGGGAGGGGTCGGTACATAGTATGTCCTGGGGGGGGGGGTCGGTACATAGTATGTGCTGGGGTTGGGGTCGGTACATAGTATGTCCTGGGGGGGGGGGTCGGTACATAGTATGTCCTGGGGGGGGGGGTCCGTCAGGACTGCCGCCTGGGGGGGGTCCTCACTTTGTTATCAGGGTTATGGCTACGCCTATGGCTTCGCCTATGACGTCACGTTAACCATGCTTCGTTGCCATCACAACAATACGTTGCCATGACGACGCCTATCACCTCACTTCCGGTCCAGACAACACTTCCGGTCCAGACATGATGACGTCACTTCCAGACATGATGATGTCACTTTCGGTCCAGACAGCACTTCCGGTCCAGACGCTATGACGTCACTTCCGGTCCAGACAGCACTTCCGGTCCAGACGCTATGACGTCACTTCCAGACAGTATGACGTCATAAAGTGTGGTAGAACTGTCGTTTCTCAACTACTGTCTTCATTGATTTCATTGGCTTTTCATTGGCTTTAATTGATGGGCGGGGCTTAATTGGTCATGCGACTGATGACGTCACGATGATTGATTGACGCAGAACCCCCGGTTCCTTACTATTTTGAAGAAATAGGCATTTAAACAGATAGAAAGTTTGAACGCCCTTCACATATAAATATGCTATTTCAAGAAAATATCTTACAAAGTAGCACAAAATACATGACAAATATTTATGTTTTTCTCATGTCTATGAAATGTACAGTAATAAAAGTGGATATGAAACACATCGAAGATAAAATGTGCTGTATGAAAACAAGGCAATGAAAAAGATAAGATCATAAGTAACTGATAGTTAATTTTTGAGAAGCAGAGCAGCCACTTGTAAGAGAAAAGGATGCATCAGAACATATTGTCTCCATATTCAACTAGCTAGCAAAAATCCTAGGAACTATCTGTTCCTTAAATCAATTAACTGGACAGTTAGTAACAAGGCCAGCAAACAGTAAATAGAATTTTTTAATTGTTCATTTTTATAGGAAAAGTAGTGTTTTGTACACGTCAACTTCTAGCTTAATCAAGCAAACACAAAATGTTCTGCCGCTGGGTGCCTTTAACTGTTACATCTATTGCAACGCTATTACTACACTTGTCGCGTTCCCATTTATTACTGCTACTACTACATGTATGTTGTTGGGGTTATGTTCCCTTAAGTACAAGTCTCCCCTGAGGGCGTGGGGTAGAGGGGGTATGAAGCTGGGATATTACTCTCACTCAGGACCAACGCCCAAAGCAAAAAATACAATTTGCTTTCTATTATTGATTTAACTTTTAGAATCTCGTTCAACTTTTGTTGCCACTTGGAAACGATAACGGTTTTTATGTATATGGGGGAAGGAAGTTGTTAGGTTATGTAACTCAAACAAAGCAATGTAATGATAATAATAACTTTCTATTTCTCAACAAATGTATTTCAAATGAGAACTTATTACTCCGAGGTTAGTTTTTCTGGTAATTTTTTGCTCGGAAACTGTCTTTGCAAAAACTCCAAATATGCAAACACAATGCAGATATGGAACATGCCTTTCTCCCTTACTTGGGATAAATGAAACCATTAAATTAGCTCTGCATACAGCCAGTTCGTGTGTGGTTATAAGGATAATCGGGGATTCCCCAAAAATGACCAAAATAATTGCGAAATCAAATCAAATGTTAAGATGAAAACCAAAAAACAATCAACGATCAAATAATATTTTGATGGTAAGTAAAGGAAAATATGAATCAAGTATTACACATTTTTCTCATGACAGAGCGAAATACCAAAATTTATGGGTTTTGCGTTGTAAATCAATTTTATTGAAACCGGAACGAAACTGATGCGGAGTAAGCTCCGAATCGGCTCTTCCTTAAATTACTTGGCATATCTCTTTGTCAGATCCCCCAGTAGGGAGCCGCTGCTTGGAGCTAGAATCAACTCGTCTTTCGGAGCTACCTGGGCGCATGGAACAGAAGCTATACTAGAAACAAAAAAAAAAAACAAAAAAAAACAAAAAAACAAACAAATCTGAAGTTAGTTACGAGTAGCATATTTTGCAACGGCACATGAAATTTTTTCTTCAGTCGAACGATCAGCGGGTTCGCAGTTTCGTCTAGGAGATTAATAAAAACAACAGTTTTTTGTGGATAAACACAGCACCTTTTTTATGTTAGAAAGCCATTAGCTAAATCACACTTTGGGTGTTTCGAATAAAATGCGCAAGAATTTAGAATTTCGACTGCGAGGGAACCGGGTAAAAATGAAAAGACAGAAAAATATAGACGAAATATAGACACAAAAACAGAACATAAAAAGAAATTGAAACTCGACACTATTTTTTAAAATCTTTAATAATATTATTTTTAAATAGCATACGGGTTGTTATGAGGAAATTTGACATTTAGGCGAAATCACTCTATTTTTTACCCGGTTATTAGGTCCCAACCCTACAGGGTTGGGGGCCTATAGACTTGGGGTGTCTGTCTGTCCGTCCGTCTGTCTGTCTGTTCGTCATCGCTTTTTTGTACAAGCGATATCTCGAGAACGCAGAGGCCTAGAGACTTGATGTTGGGCTCATTTGAAAGGTCTCGACTTGTAGATGTGCCTTTTGGCCATTTTGGCCAAATTTGATCACGTGCTCTTGGCCAAATTGACCAAAAACGCAAAAAAATCGACTTGTGTTTGTACAGGCGATATCTCGAGAACGCAGAGGCCTAGAGACTTGATGTTTGGCTCATTTGAAAGACATTTTGGCCGAATTCGGTCACGTGATCTTGGCCAAATTGGCCAAAAATCCACTTGTTCTTTAAAAGCACACTGAGAAGTACCCTGACGCATTATTTTCGGCCTCAGCGAAACTCCCAAACCAGAGTAAAGCGTGATTTTGCAACTTTGGTTTTCTTTTTGTTGTCGGCGATAATGAGGGATTCGGTATCCTGATCTCAAGAACACACATATTTTTCTCAGTAAAAAATTGTTATCTGACCATAAAATCTGTGCGCCATAATTAGGCCCCAACCCTTCGGACTGGGGTTTATAGGTTTGGGGTGTCTGTCTGTCCGTCTGTCAGTCATCGCTTTATACCCCTATGAATTTGGGGGGCGGTTGGGGCCTGCGTGTGTTTCACAAATACTTACTTGTTTTATTCGAAACGCAGAATTTTTGCGCATTATTATTGGGAACGCCTAAAGTGTGATTTGGCTTATTATAATAACGTCACAAATAAATTTTCCAATGAAGTTTCGATACGTTATAGCCTAATCACACTTGGGGTATTTTGAATAAAATGCGCAAGAATTTTGAATTTCGACTGCAAGGGAACCGGGTAAAAAATTTAAAAAAATGATAGAGGAAGTGTCCCAAAAAACAGGTCATATTCAGAACATGAAGAATTTGAAACTTTAAACTATTTGTTAAAACTTTTAATAAATTTTTAAAACAGTTTGCGGGTTGTTAGCAAACACGTTTGACCTTTGGTGCAGAGAAATTTTACATTTAGGAGAAACCTCTGTCATTCTTTATTTTTTTTTTTACATTGTGAGTTTGTAATATAAGCATGTGCTGTTATGTTTTGTTTGTACTGGCCGCCCTAGTTTCTTTCATTTTTTTCAGTTTCTTAACTGAGTGAATAGGATATAGGCAACAAACTAGTTTGCACTTAAAGTGTTTAGCATGAAGGTGTCGTTTCAAGTGCAAATGTTGTGGAATAAATTCATCAGAAGTGATAAGTGAAAAAACATCAGAATTTTAATTTTCTTTCAACTTGCAAACTTTAAAATTTAAAAAGCATCAGTGAGCTTTTATACACTGTTTTGCATAATATTCTTTCCTTTTTTTGCCCACTTGCGAATGTGTTCCTGGTAAGATGGAATTTAGTTAATTTTATCATTTTCTTCTGTAATTTTTTTGCATCTTTACGTAAAAAAAAATTCGGTAAAGTAGGAACTCGCTCTTAGAGTGTATTTTCTGCTCTAGAATTTTTGTTCGACAGATCTCAAAACTGTTAATTTTCACAAAGTTAGACGCTACTTAAAGCCGTGAAAATCTGGACGACTCACTTTTTCCCGAGGAGATGGGGGCAAAGTCCGACTCCAGTGCTGTATATTGTACATAAAAATGGAAAATCTGGTCTGCAATCTGTATTTCATTGATTTGGGTGGAATAACGCGTCATTAATATAGACATAAGTAACCACAGTCAAAAGTATGGTCACTTCACCTCCAGGTCGTGATAAGTAACCACAGTCAAAAGTAGGGTCAATTCACCTCCAGGTCGTGATAAGTAACCACAGTCAAAAGTAGGGTCACTTCACCTCCAGGTCGTGATAAGTAACCACAGTCAAAAGTAGGGTCACTTCACCTCCAGGTCGTGATAAGTAACCACAGTCAAAAGTAGGGTCACTTCACCTCCAGGTCGTGATAAGTAACCATAGGGTCACTTCACCTCCAGGTCGTGATAAGTAACCACAGTCAAAAGTAGGGTCACTTCACCTCCAGGTCGTGATGGACAAAATTTCGGAGTGTGCAGGGGCACAGCCCAACACCAGTAATTTGTAATTTGTACAAAGAAAAATTTAAAAAAAATGGCAGTTTTTAATTGCAATCTGTCATGTATTTATGAAGGGTAGAAAAATAATTTTCGGCATTCAGCTGTCAAATACTTGTTTATACATGTATTCCGGGGTTTAAATGTCACGTGACCGAAGTCAAGCAACCGAAAATTGAAATAAAGCGTGCGTAAAAAATATGCTTTAGTTAACTACCAGAAATAGACATAAATTTATTCTGTGTGCCCGTAATGTTTAACTTCTTTCTCGTTCCGTGCTTTTTTAAATGTCAGTAGTTTCTCAGCCAGGAAATCTTATGTCCTTGAAGTTTCTCTGTTTTATACAGATATTGACAGGGTTCGTCGTTGGGTCGCGTCGCGGCGCGTTTGAAACGATGCGTATTTCGATGCGTATTTTTTACTCACCGCTCGTATGCTCATATATATATATATATATGTGTTTACAAGGAAAACACTTCAAAATAACAGTCTGTTTATTGAACAAGTAAACAAAATTAAACGGGAATTAAAGAATACTGCTTCTAATTAACTCTGCGGAAAGGTAGATCAGTCACAACTAAACGAGAAAATAGAGACTAAATACGAGATCAATATAAAAAAAAAAAATCAATAATGCTGTCTTATACTCTAAAAGAAACTCTAGCGGTTTTAAATCGGCCTTCAAAATCGAACTAAATAATACCCATCATACTGGTAACTGCTATATGCGATAATTATATGCTAAATGCGATACACGTACATCAAATATGCAATAAATGTTTATAGGGTCCTCTTCTAGCAAAGTCAGTGAAAGATTTTTCTTTGCCGTCGCTCAGTCCACAGATTCAATACAGTACAAGTGTCAAACTTCTTCGATACTGGGCCGAGTATGGCAACTGATGCTGGGTCGTCCAGACGTTCGGGTAACCGTCGATTCCTGAGGGTTGTTTTGATGCGATTCTGTACTGCGAACCCTCGCTCAAACTGCCTTTATCGCGGAATAACTGCTGTTTTATGCGCATCTGAATCTGGTTGTGCATTTTCAGGAGTTTTCGATATGTTCTTTTCTTGAATCGCATCTTTATGATCACTACATTCCATCTCCACTCGGGTCGTTTTTCCATCTTTTTTAAGTCTTGATTCCGAGGTGCCTTAGTATTGTTGTGTGACGAAAATTATTAATTCCTATGGCTAAGGCATTGTTTTTTCCAGCAGCGCGACATACCGCGCAAAACATGACATTTTCGTCTTTATCTAGCTTGAACCATTCATACATTGAGAGCCATTTAGCTTGGAATTTATGGGTGACTTTTCTTTTTTTAGCACAACGTTGACTTTTTTTTAGCACAAGGTTCAAATTCATCTTCACTTTCTGATTGAAATTCTTCCAGAAAACACAGTATAATTTTACTTACCATATTTTTATCCGGAATGGGATGGTAAGATCAGTGTGTAATTCTCTTGAATTGGGAAACTTCGATAAAATAATGCGTCACTCTGCACACCATTTTGTATCCAGAATGGTGTGCTAAGATCAACGAGGTAAACGTTCACTTGAAAATCTGTAAAATAAGCATATAATCAAAGCAAATTAAAGATCTGCAAACGCGCGTCCCTGATTTTCATGCGTTTTTTTCTGTTAGGCCTGCGTTTTTCAAACGCGCGCCCCCTGATTTTCGTGCGTATTTTCGGATTTTAGTGTGTAAAAAAAAAAAAAAAACGCGCAAACGCGCCCTCGGACGAACCCTGATCATTGACTTTCACAAAGAATCATGTAATTGACTTGTTATAATCATAACACAGTCAGAATACGATACGATTATGAGCTAAGTGTTGAAAGTAAGCGAAATCAAGTGACTTCTCGACGGCTGTGTAGTTGTTGTCTTTAACTGTTTAAAGTGCGCGTCTAGGAAACACCGTAATAGCTCCCTTGAGGGAAAATGATAAATTTGTATCTGAAATCATACAAGACAATCAAAAGTTAGATGCGAATACCTAAAATAGGTGTAGATGTTTTAACAAAACTACAGTGGAACCCACTTATCTCGAACTCGGATATCTCGAACACTCGGTTATCTCGAACACTCGGTTATCTCGAACAAATTGCCAAGTCTCGAAGTGTTTTACTTATATAAGTCTTATAAACTATCGGTTATCTCGAATTTTTTTATCTCGAACATACTTTGGGCTGAAAATTTTTCATATTTTTGACAGTATTTGGCAAAAAATGACTAGAATCTCATTACAAAACTCGAACTTCTCGAAGTTATTTCTTTATGATTTAAAGTTATAAGCACAGCGGTCAGATCAAACTTGAAAATATTGTTTGAATTGATATCAAAAGGCATACATCTATTGAACTTTCATGTAATAGAAACAACAAAGCCCTTGTTAATCCTAGGTTGAGAACATGTCACTTTTCGATAACCTAGTAAAACAAAAGGTCAGCCTTGTGATTAATGTTGAAAACACGTGATTTTATTTGTGTATTTTGTGAATATCTTTTATGAACATATTGTATTTTAACAATTTTACCGATTTTATCAATAAAATATGAATTGAATTTTGTTTCTTTTACTATTTTATAAAAGCTTTCTTTATAAAAATTAATCAAGGTTATTAATATTTCATTAAACATCATATTTTTTAACTAAATCAGACACTTACAATAAAACAACTAACATATCCACAAACATATGTAATATCATGTGTTTATTCAAATATCTAGGCTAAGACAATCATCTCGAATTATGTCTCCCCGACCAAGGGGAGACATATAGTGTTTGTACGTTCTGTGTGTGTGTATGTGTGTACGTGTGTGTGTGTGGATGCGGCTTCGTCGGGAAACAAGACGAATTGGTGTGTATCACGTTGCAATGTTAAAGTGAAACGGACCGAATTTCGGTCCGTTTCGCATTTTGGTCGGGTCGTCCGTTTCGCAAATCTGTGTAAGGGGCTCATTTTGCGAAACAGGACGTGCTCTTTCACCTGAGACCACATGCCTATTTCGCAGAAATTTACAGAGACCTTCAAAATTTCTGTGTAAAATAGTTCTCACACCAACATATAGGTGGCTACCTACCATGAACTCTGTGTGAGAAAAGCACGTGGAACGAGAGCCAATCAGAAGACGTACACATCTTTCGATCTGTGTGAAATCTATTTTTATATCACATTTCAACCAATCAGGTGCTAGCACATGTGTCAGGGGAGCGCGACCACGTGTTGGAATGGACCCGGCCCCAGGTGGTTGTCTACTTTTTGGCCTACATTTTAGTAGATTCTGGGGTGGCATATCCGTATAATTGTATTTAAAACAGGAAGAATAATATCGCAAATACGTTTTAAAGTTATTTATTGTTTTGTTTGTAGCCTATAAATCTCAAAAATCAAAGTTAAAGTTGAGGGTAAGCAAGGCAACACCCCTTTTGGTAGTGGACGATAATACCAGAAAGTTTCCACTTCATTTTTTTAAGTACATATTTTTGTTTAACTGAAGCAAAGTGTCACATATTTTATTAAGCAATCGTTAGAGTTTGTTATTCTTCGTAGATTCTTGTTTTTTTTTTAACCAAGTCATTTGTTTGACATATTATTTTCGGTTTCTTTATGTAAGCCGGTCTGTTTCGCAAGCCTCATGTACGCGTGTTGTGTGTGAATTGCAGTCACTGTAAACTCTCAGTGCAATTTATAACTTTTTGTTGTGCGAACAGGCGTGTTTCGTGTCCGTACATGTCTTATTTACACTCAATCTTTCTGTGGCCAGCGCTGAAATTGACTTAATGTCTCATTACTTGATGCCATTAAACTTGAGTGCTGTGTTCTCCAAATTCTTCCAAGTTCGCCTGCTTTCGCTGTGTAGAGGCAGATTCTTGTGTGATGCCATTTATATTTTTGGGGTGTACAAGCGTGTGTCATGTGCGTACAAGTCTAATATACACTCAGTCTTTCCGTCAATATCACTTGAAGAACTGAGTTTTGTTTCTCACTGCTTGGTGACCGTAATCTTAACTGTGCTGTCTTCTTTTTCAAATTCTTCTTATTTCACTTTGACTGAATATAATACTTCAAAAGTGCATTGTCGCTTTAGCGCAAGTAGAGGGGTGCACCGCCCCCACTCCCACCCCTCCTGTAACAAAAGCAAAATGCAATGGTACAGCCTGTTAGTTGGAAAAAATGTTAAAACCGTTAAACTTAAGATTTTTGTAGGCGAGAACCCCTCCCCTCCCCTCTAATACACAACCACTGCGAAATTGGTAGCTGATAAACGCATTGAAATCGGTTTATTTTTCTCATTGCAGGACGCAGTCCTTCAAAAATATATTGCTCCATTAGTGTAGCTAGTGGGAGACAATGACGTGCAACCCCTCCCCCTCCCTTTATCAAAAAATATCGCATTAACTGAGTTTCATATCTCACTACTTGTTGGCCTTAACTTGAGTGTGCTGTATTCGCAACATTTTCTCAAATTTCGACTTGATTCGCCCAGTAGATGCAGTTATTACTCTGTGCCATTTGTATCTTTCTGTGGGGGGGGGGGGGGGGGGGGGTTGCAAACGTGTTTTATGTGTTTCAAGTCAAATTCACCCCAGTCTATCTGTTAATATCGCTTTAACTTAGTTTAACTATCTCACTGTCCTTAATCTCGAGTGTGCTTTATTAAAAAAAAGCAGAGAGAGAGAGAGAGAAATCGATTCGTTTCACATTGACTTTACGTTTTGACACACCAAAACGGCTTGTTTTTTCGAGACAAAAATTGTAGTATTTGTACTGTTAAATGGGCGCAACAACTGGGTGGGAGGGGGGTGCATTCGGGGTAAACCCCTCCACCCTTTCCCCAAAAAGCGAAATGCACTGGTAAAGTCTAGAAGTGAAAAAAATATATATTAACACCGTTAAACCTAGACATTTTTCTCGCCAGATCCTCCTCCCCCCTCCTCCCTGCTCTCTTGCACACGCCAACTGCGAAATTGGTAGTTGATAAACGTACTAAAAACGGCCTGCTTTATTGACTGCAGGACGCAATCCTTCAAAAATGTTTTGCTCCATTGGTGTAGCTAGGAGAATACAATGACGGGCAAATCCCCCCCCCCCCCGTCCGTTTTTTTCGGAAAAAAAAATATTGCATTATCTGAGTTTCATATCTGTTCATGTTAGTTTAGCAAGCGACATGTATGCGTGTCGCGTGTGAGATGCAGTAACTGTAAACTCTCAGTACCATTCATTTTAAACTTTTTTTTCTTGGCGTGTGCAAGCGTGTTTTATGTCCGCATATGTCTTATTTACACCCACTCTTTCTGTGGATATCGCTGAAATTGGCTTTCATTATGTCCCAACCCTTCGGATTGGGGCCTATAGGTTTGGGCTGTCCGTCCGTCCGTCATCGCTTAATACCCCTATGAATTTGGGAGACGGTTGGGGCCTGCTTGTGTTTCACAAATATTACTTGTTTCTCATTATTTGATGCCCTTAAACTTGAGTGTGCTGTGGCCACTAAATTCTCCCAAATTCGCTTGGTTACGCCGTGTAGAGGCAGGTTCTTGAGTGATGCCATTTGATATTTTTCTGGGGTGTACAAGCGTGTGTAATGTGCGTAGAAGTCTAATATACACTCAGTCTTTCCGTCAATATCACTTAAACTGAGTTTCGTTTCTCACTGCTTGGTGACCTTAATCTTGTGCTGTCTTTTTTTTTTTCAAATTCGACTTATTTCACTTGGACTGAAACTAATACTTCAAAAGTGCATTTTTGTATTAACGCAAATAGAGAGGGTGCGCGACTCCCCCACTCCTCCCTCCATTAGTGTAGCTAATGCTCAATTAGTGTAGCTAGTGGGAGACAATGACGTGCAAACCTCCCCGTCCCTTTATCCAAAAAAATATCGCTTTAACTGAGTTTCACTATCTCACTGTCCTTAATCTTGAGTTGCTTTATTTAAAAAAAAAAAAAAAAAAGAGAGAGAGAGAGAGAGAGAGAGAGAGAGAAATCGATTCGTTTCACGTTGACTTTACGTTTTGGCAGATCAAAACGGCTTTTTTTTTTTAGCCAACAATTGTAGTATTTGTACTGTTAAATTGGTGCAACAACGGGGTTGGTTGCATTTGGGGAAAACCCCACCCTTTCCCCAAAAAAGCGAAATGCACTGGTAAAGTCTAGAAGTGAAAAAAAATTTTGACGGCCAGATCCCCCTCACCCTTCCTCCGCCTCTCTTGTACACGCCAACTGCGAAATTGACAGTTGATAAACACACCGAAACGACTATTCGTAGTTGATTTGCTTGCATCTGTCAGCGGGCTAAAGCGAGAGATTCGCACGCACATGTGAAAGGCTGATTGTGTATTATTGTGCGCTGTTTTATTTGTTTGAGCACTACTTTTAAGATTGGCTTGCCTTTTTACTATTTACACGCGAAAAATGTCATATTTATCTTCCATATATGCTTCTCAGATCCCCCCCCCTCTCCATCCAGGCCCCCGTCCTCCTTCGGAATTGCCAATTCAAACACGTATCAGAAGCTCTATTTCGCAGTAGATTTGCTTTGATCTTTGAACGGGCTAAAAGCTCGAGGTTCCCACGCTCATGACAGGCTGACTGTATATTATTGAGCGCTGTTTTAATTGTGTGTGCACTACTTTTATGATTGACTTGCCTTGTTACTGTTTGCGCGCGAAATAATCAGTTATTTTGTCAAGGTTTTTCTGCCATTAAAATGCTTGTTTGGTGATATTTTTTAGTTTGTGTTAGTTTATAAAAAATATTGTAAGGTTTGGAATGAAATTATCTGCGAAACACTACACTGTGTACATGAAGTTGAATGTTTTTTTTTTACTCAGTATGCAAATTAACCTGTCACGAGGTGTATGCGCGCGGCTTTGTTCTTGGTGGCGTCACTTTCAATGCAGAAAGCTTCCAGGTTACATGTGGATAATTTTTGAAAAATTAAAAGTGGATACAAAGTTAATAAGGATACACCTGAAAGGTAAATACACAAATGTTAAAAGCGCGGTGATTTTGTGAATCACGAGAAAATGTTGTTTTAGCGTGTTTGGTGTGTTTTGTGGCACTTTTTTGTGTAAGATACTGCTGTAAAAATACAGGCTTGATTGTGAGGACGGCACATTCTGAGCTAACATATCTTTTTATTTTACGGATTTATGTGTCTAGAAATGTTCGCTCAGAAAATTGTTGCTCAGTTTCGCTTGAAAATGCTGTCGATGTTGTCTTTTCTTGGATTTCTTGGTTTACAATTTTTTGTAAGTGGCCACTGCTGGAAACTAGCTTCTTTTGGTCCGGGTTCTTGGGACCTAGGACTTTGAAAAAGGGTCCAAAGCTATTTAGGGAGGATCCGAACCGTGTTAAGATAACATAGGGCGCAAGAAGACCTGATTTTTTGCGGCTGAGTCGGACTCTGGGTAGCCAAAAAGGAGGGTCTCTGATCCCCGTCAATTTCCAGCCCTGTTAATACGTACACAGACTTTTGCCAATTTTAAACCCCCTACCCTGAACGCAGTCCGGATGCTTTGTCTCCCCCTCCACCTTGAACGCTTAAAAGAATAAGCCAATACGCACTTAGACTTTTTCGGAAAAACTTTTGCGTTTCGGCTGAATTCAGGTGGGATTAGGATGTAATGATAGAAGAAAAAACGGCATGGATGATCTCTTAGAATGTAAAAAAAAATAGGTCAATTTCGCGCAGTTATAGCTCATGCTGTCGGGTCATACCTAAGATTGAGATTCCTTCTTGCTACTCCGTGAGGGACTCCACGGTTAGAGAGATTTTGAATGCCCCATATCAGAATAATGTGGCAGGGGGCCCCGATATGGCCATAGCAGTAAAAAAAAAAAAGAAAGAAAAAGAAAATCACAATGCTACACCAAATGTATCCGGTCACTTGTCGGTTAGTTTCGCTAAGATTTATGGATTGTGTTGTCGTTATTTCAAATTCCCAATATATTCAGCTAATGATCATTCTCTTATTGCTTTCACAGATGCCGCGGAAAAAAGGGTGGATTAAAAAGACCAAGGTCCAAGAACAGTTCGTTGATCTGCAGCGCTACAGAACAGGTGACGTTGTGCTTCACATCTATAGAAGGAAGTGGTGGCCTGCACATGTGGAAGGCCGGGACCCTGACGGAAGTATAGAAGTCTCGTTTTGCGGTTTTGACTTTGCGTAAGTTCTTAAACTTTTTTTCTATTGCTTTCCTTTCCAGGTCGTGGACGTCCTGTACAACCAGTTTGATTTAGATTCCCTTTTGTTTTTGCGTGTTCTTGTGGAATGATGACGTCCTATTCGCAGAAATTATACTTTTGTAGAGTTGAAAGACCAGTGTATCGTAACATTTTTTTTTTTGCTCCTGTAATAACTGAAAAAAAAACTTGACAAGGACAGAAGTGACGTCCTTACAGCAGCTGAGAGTGATCCATGATTTCAAAACATTCTTTCATTTTTAGTCCGGAGAAAGTTTCCGATCCCAGGAAGCTCAAACCGTTTCCTATGGCTGTGGGAATTGGTAATATGTTATTAAGAAATGACAGATTTTTTCCTTCCCTGTGATTGGGTTAAATGTCGGTTTGCAAATCTCCGTTTTGCATGATAGTGCTTCATAACTTTGCAGGTTCGATTATCTAGCCGGAAGCATCAGACTCAAAAGGACTTGTATTTTTCAGTATCTTAGATGAAATGCTGAATCCCTGTATTGCCAGTTGCACGTTCTCATTGCTAAACGAACTGTATATGCGAGATTATACTTGTTCGATTTTTTTCCTTCCCGGTGATTGGGTTAAATGTCTGTTTTGTCGTTTTATGGTTTGCAAATCCCCGTTTCCGTTGAGTTTTGCATGCTAATGCTTCATTAGTTTGCAGGTTCGATTATCTAACTGGAAGCATCAGACCCAAAAGGACTTGTATTTTTCAGTATTTTAGATGAAGTGCCGAATCCCTGTATTGCCAGTTGCACGTTCTCATTGCTAAACGGACTGTATATGCGAGATTGTACTTATTCGTATAACACCTATTTTTAAATTTTCTCTTCGGTATCTGTTCTCTCTGTAACTTGCGTGGAACACAAACTTAAATTACCATTGTGTCCGTGTCATTTTTGTGCTCACGCCTTGGAATGATAAAAAAGTATCGTTTTCCTTTACGCACAGTGTGTTTTCGCATGGTTTTTGGGAATGATTTATGTGCGTCTAAACTTGTATGGAATGAAATGTGGAATGATTAAGTATTCCGTCATTTTTTTCTGCAGAAGAGGTGTGTAAAAACCCCGGGAAGGGATATATCAAGGCCTGGGCAGAAGCCGCAAAGAGGTTATGCCGCAGGGATCAGAGCCACTTGACCCATTTTGTGGGTGAAATTGTTGGGGGACCGGTTAAAGATAGTGATGACAGTTCGGATGTTAACCAAGCCTGTAGCCAGATTAAGAAAGCAGCGGAAAATATCCCTGCGTCGATTTCAGGTAATAACAGATGGACGAATATACAACATATATTTTGCTTGACGCGTATTTCTCGTTTCATTCGACATCTTTTTTTTTGTGTGTCTGTGGGTGTGATCCGAAGGGCAGTTTCGTTATTTTCCTGAACCGGAACTTGTAAGACTGGAGCGAAACGGACTGTTGTCAGAATTTTGAACATGCATGTCCTGTGCGGCTAAGCTTTAAATTGTTCAAGGATTAAATAAGGACGTCATAGTTTATGACTCGGCTGTTACATTAGAATGAAACATTGGCATTGGAAGAAATCACAGAGTTCAAATTAATTTTAAAACATGTGTTCATTTCGCTTGCACAGAATTTTCATACAATATCCCCGTTGCAGCGATCGAAAGCCATGAGACAGAAGTTACGGCCACCGTTGGGGAGGGGGTGGCGCAATCCGAAGAACGTAGTTCGGGCAGCGATTGCGTCATTCAAGGCGTTAAAACCATGTCAAAAGAGCTTTGTGAGAGACCAGTGAAAAGGGTAGAGTCGGCTAACACACATTCATCGCAGGGCGAGAAAGACACAAAACTCTCAGCGAATGCTGTTTTGACTTGATGTGAAGTTGTCAGTGTCTCTGTCGTACGAATTCAGTGATTTAGCGTTTGTAATACCAGTGTTATACTTTTTCAGAAAATGTCCCCGTTGCTGCAATCGGAAGCCGTGACACAGACGTTACGGTCACCGTTGGGGAGGGGGTGGCGCAATCCGAAGAACGTAGTTCGGACAGCGATTGCGTCATTACGGGCGTTGATATCATGTCAAAGGAGCTTTGTGAGAGATCGGTGAAAAGGGAAGAGGGGGCACACACACATTCATCGCAGGGCGAAAAAGACACAGCGAATGCGGAATCGGCTGTTCAAGGGGCGTCTTATGAGAAGTCGCTGGGTAAGTGATGCTTTTGCATTTATAAAGGGTAAGAATTGTTGCTGAGGTGTGTCGGAAGGAGTATCCTGACATATGTAGCAGTAGTGCAGATTTGGTCAAGGGAATCGGGTGCTGGCATTTTAAAGAATTCAAAACTTTTTTCTTGCATTATGGTTGTCGGCGAAAAGGACTGCTTATCACTGCTGTGATTACGGAAGACCTGGGGGGGGGGGCAATTACTGCTGCTATCCTATTTGGATTTTGCATGTGAAATCCTGCTTAGGCATTGCTTAAGCACTGCCTTAGCAGGATGTCACGTGCAAAATTCAAGTAGGGCAACAGCAGTAGTGGCCCTCCAGGTCTTCCGAATGTGATTGAAAGAGTTTTGTGAGTACAGCTTTGAATTGAAGATTGAATGTAAAGGTTATTCCTGGCCGCTACATGGTCTCTTTAAGCGTAGTTGGCATTTTGATTTCACGTGAAGTTGTCAGTCTCTGTCGTGCGAATCCGCAGTGGTTTAGAGTTTGCAAAACAAATGCAATCCAGGGTGTCCAGCTTTGATGTGCTGCTCATTTCGCTTATGTAGTTAGAATGTGATACATTTTCAGAAAATGTTCCCGTAGCAGCAAGGGGAAGGCGTGAGACAGAAGACAGGGACACTTTTGAATGTAGTCCGGGAAGCGATACCGTTATTACGGGCGTTGGTGCCCTTTTACAAAAGTTTGCTAGCAAGTCAAAGAAAGAGGGGGCAGCTACACATTTTAGTAACACAAAACTGGCTGAAGATGCGAAATTGGGTGCTACAGAGTCGTTTGAGGGCAAATTACTTGGTAAGTGTATTTTTTTTTAACTATTGAAGCATAAGATGTTCTGTTGCCCAGCTGTGTTTAAAGTGGTCACCTCGTGTGTTGCTTATTTTTGTTTTTAGGGTTTGCAACTGCAGCCCATTTCGCTGTTCCAAATAATTTTGTGTTTGCGCCCACGAAAAATGCTCGGAAAGAAACTAAAATATGACTTAAATTCAAAATCCTTTTAACTTTTTTAGGAGTGGTGAAACCTGTACCTCAACCAGTCAAGATCTTTGAGTTGTCCCACAAGACGGAAGGTACTTACACGGTCCAACCAGGGAATACCTACCTTGCAAATGCAATGGGTAAGTCGTATTTAGCTTTGTTATCAATTAAAATACAGCGCTTTTCGCCTTGCACTTTAATCAACAAGGTAACTCAGAGTTATTTATTGGCTTTGTTTCTTTCTCATTTTAGATGTGTTATCAAGTAAGTTGAACATAAAAAAAGTGTGCAGTGCATCTGGTTTCGCGTATATCACATAAATGCATTTACCATTTGCTTGTGTAACTCTCATGTCTGTCATTTTGTTTTGTTGTAGAAGCTGCCGGACTTGTTTGCAGGATGGTACAGAGGCCTGGAGGGGCAGATGCGGAGGTATTTGCGGGACAGGAAATTGCGACATGTGTTGTGAGGGATGTGGTAGAAGGACTGAAACCTGAAGGCATAACTTTTTCCCACATTGAACCCAGGTCTTCACTGCAAACAGTAGATACAAGTGCTATTTTGGGTAGGTTTTACGTATTTCATTTTTTTTTTAGCTGTATGCTTTAATACAATATAATACATTTTACGGTATGGTTGTAAACTGATGAGGACGTCAAGCAAGCGAAACCATCCAGGTTAAGTGCAAGTCTAAAACATAGCAATATCGCGTTTCGCATGTTGAGTGTGTTTTATATGGAAAAGATATTTAGAAATGCATTTTGTTTTTATTTCTTTTGTTTCAGCAGATGTCTTGGCCAAAGCAAGTGATGAGGGGGAGGGGCAGGAGCAAACTAGCCATGAACTTTGTCAGCCACAAGCTACAACAGCACAAGAGCAAAACTTTTTTCCAAATTTATCATTTTCTGAGATGTTGCGTGATGACGCCGAACCTGATCCTGAATTTCTAGAGCACTTGACGACCTGTAGTGCACCCGTAACATCTCGGCAGCGGCCTATTCCATCAACAGCTGTAAGGGAGGAGGACCTTATGCAAGAGCAACAGCACCATGTCTTGGAAAGGTTTTGCGCGCTGACAGAAGAAACAAAAGGTGGTAAGTAAAATAGTTTTTATGCGATGTCCATTTCGCTGGTATTGAGCATTTGTGCAGTGGTAAAGTGTAGTGGTCAGAAAAATATCAATACCGTTAAACGAAGACATTATTGCTGGCGAGACCGCCCCCACACCCAAACGGCTTGTTTCACAAAATCGCAGGACGTAATATTGGTGTTAGTAGGGAGCTATTGCTATCGGTCTGTCCGTTCGTCTGTCCGTAAATTTTTTTGTCTGGGCGATATCTCAAAAACTATTTATCGGAGCTTCACGAAACTTTACAGGAAGAAAGTATATATAGTGTAAATGTGCAAACACCTGTCCGCCGCTTCATCCGTTGCACCTTGTATGTTGTTTTTATCCGGGCGGTATTTCAAAAGAGTAACTGGACCACAGTGATGTAGCTGTTATTGGCTGAAGGCTCTGCATCTCCGATGCCTATGTTTATTATTATTCAAAATTCAGTTCGTTTCACTGCAACATGTCGATACACCAGAATGAAGAAAGTGTACTTGGTGTAATTAGGGAGCTATGATGGGTTGCAACCTTCCCTCTCCTCCCCTCACCCCGCCCCTTTCTCAAAGAAAAAAAAATAGATTGAACTCAGTTTCAGCGCTCACCTCTTGGTACCCTTAATCTGGAGTCTGCTGTGGTTTTTTTTCAAAATTCAGTTCGTTTCACTGCAATATGTTGATACACCAGAATCAAAAATGTGTACTTGGTGTAATTAGGGGGCTACGATGGGTTGCAACCTTCCCTCTCTCCCCCCCCCCCCCTCACCCCGCCCCTTTCTCAAAGAAAAAAAAATAGATTGAACTCAGTTTCAGCGCTCACCTCTTGGTACCCTTAATCTGGAGTCTGCTGTGGTTTTTTTTTTTCAAAATTCAGTTCGTTTCACTGCAATATGTTGATACACCAGAATCAAAAATGTGTACTTGGTGTAATTAGGGGGCTACGATGGGTTGCAACCTTCCCTCTCCCCCCCTCACCCCGCCCCTTTCTCAAAGAAAAAAAAATAGATTGAACTCAGTTTCAGCGCTCACCTCTTGGTACCCTTAATCTGGAGTCTGCTGTGGTTTTTTTTTTCAAAATTCAGTTCGTTTCACTGCAATATGTTGATACACCGGAATCAAAAATGTGTACTTGGTGTAATTAGGGGGCTACGATGGGTTGCAACTTTCCCTTCCCCCCCCCGCTCACCCCGCCCCTTTCTCAAAGAAAAAAAAATAGATTGAACTCAGTTTCAGCGCTCACCTCTTGGTACCCTTAATCTGGAGTCTGCTGTGGTTTTTTTTTCAAAATTCAGTTCGTTTCACTGCAATATGTTGATACACCAGAATCAAAAATGTGTACTTGGTGTAATTAGGGGGCTATGGTGGGTTGCAACCTTCTCCCCCCCCTCACCCCGCCCCTTTCTCAAAGAAAAAAAAAGATAGATTGAACTCAGTTTCAGCACTCGCCACTTGGTGCCCTAAATCTGGAGTCTGCTGTGGTTTTTTTTTTTTTAAATTCGGTTCGTTTCACTGCGACATGTTGATACACAACAATGTTTATTTTTTAACCAAAAAGTGCGATATGAGGTTTAGCATTTGCAGTTAATGTTATTAACAAATTGAAGTAACCAGCTCATGATGCAAACATATGAGAGGGGGTTACATTCGCTGTGGTATGGTAGTATTTTGTCCTACTTGTATAAAAATGACTTGCTTTGCATTTGCCATGATTTCTTTGTCTGAATTTCAGTGCTATTTTAGGTTAATATATTTATTGCAGAGGCGGGAAAAGATTGTGATCCTGAGGTGTTCGAGGTGTCCCTAAGAGAGGTCATTCCGTTAGAACCGAATGTTGAACAACACGTCTCAGATTCATCGGTATTAAGTTCTCCCGTACCAATGGCTCAGATAGAAAACAGTTCTCCCGTATCAGTGGCCCAGATAGAAAAGCCAAAGAGTTTCTCACTGCGAATTCGCCCTAAACAGAAAAGGCTACAGCCCCAGTCCGATGAAAGCTCTTCCGTCGATCGTGACCATGATTCAGACTACGTACCCACTCCAAAAAAGAAAAGGCTCTCAGGAAAAAAACATAAATTTAGTTCAAGTAGCAGTGATGAGGAGTCTGATGAAGCCCCTATCACATCAACTCCACGAAAGGCAGCGAAAGCAACGGTTCGCAGACCAGCAGTGAAAAGTAGCCAGAGATCAGGTGCAAAAGCAATAGTTCGCAGACCAGCAGTGAAAAGTAGCCAGAGATCAGGTGGCAAACACAGTCAATTGAAAGCCTCATCGGCGCCAGAGAAAGACAAAAGAGGGAGACAGAAATATCTTACAAAGTCGGAGTTACAGCCCAAGTCCGTCAGAAGCTCTGGCCACGCTCATGATGGTGATTCAGACTCCGTACCCACTGCGAAAAAGAAAAGGTTACCAGGAAAAAAACATACATTTACTACAAGTAGCAGTGAGTCTAATGAAACCCCTGTCACAACTCCAGGAAAAGCGGCGAAAGCAACGGTTCGCAGATCAGTGAAAAGTAGCGAGATCTCAGGCGACGAACACGGTCAGATGGAGGACCCATCGGTGCCTGTTGGAGAAAAAGACACAACAGAGGGACCGATGTTTAGTTCAAGTACCGACAGATCCGAATCTACGCCCGTCACATCGACCCCAATGAAATCACGTCGCAAGTCAGCGAAACGAACGGTTTCAACACCATCAGCTTTAAGAAGCGAAACCTCGGATACAGAACCAGCTACTGCAATTGAATCTTCAACGGTAGCAACTGCGGATAGTGATTTCGATCTACCAAGACTGGACCCAGCCAGTAAAAAAAAGCATTGTTGTTTCTTCTGTCACAAATTGATTGCACGTGTAGCCGAACATTGCACAGGCGTCCATCGAAACGAAGACGAAATAAAAGTTATAAAAGAAATCAAAGACAAGCGTTGTCGTGCATTGGAATGGGATAGAATTCGAAAATTGGGAGATTATTGGTACAACAAACAGGCCAAAAAGAAAGGGTTGAAAGACTTAATTGTCAAATACCGAAACACCATGAGGAAGAGGGAGAAAGCGACTGAAGAAAAAGAGTACCTGTTGTGTCCATACTGCAAGGCAATGATAACGAAAGAAAACTTCGCACGTCATCAAAGGAGGGAATGTAAGCAAAATGCAGATCGACGGGAAAAAGGAGAGAAAATTGATACGCCCGAAAAAACTACGCGAAAACGACTTGTTCCTGAGGCAAGAGCTAAAATGATGCAAGTGGACACCAAGTCTGAATCTGTTAAAAAGGCTTTGGCACGCATGCACCCGTGTCATACGACGGAGATCATAAAGAACGACAAGTTGCTGCTAGAGCTGATGGAATTTTTATCCGATAAACATGGTCATATGTCGAAGGCGCAAAGTATGATAACACAACCCGTCATAGCTTTGGCAAAGTTACTTAAGCTGTGTCGCGAGAAATATCCCGATGTTTTCGTAAGCAGTGAAGACCTAGTCCACCCTGGCCACTACAGGCTAATGGAGAGCGTTATTAAAATGTCCCAGGACGAAGGACCAGCATCACAAGAAGAATTCAGCCATCCATCGGCGGTTATGAGATTAGGAGGAACTCTAAGAACCCTTGCAACCGAATACGAGATGCATTGCCTACGAAATGGAGACTACTCGAAAAACAAGATTGCCTCTGTGTTCCATTCTGTGCTCGATCGTTATTACACATGTTTGTCCAGACGAGCTAACTTCCTGCTAAAGCGACGAAAATTTAACAAGAGAAAAATTCTGCCAATGTTTCAAGACATTGACAAGTTTTTCCAACACATATCGAACAGAATGAAGGTACTTCATACGAAACCGGCGAAAGAAGACATCTATAGGGAAGTCGTGGTGTATACCCTCGCACAGGTGATAATGTTCAACAGAAAACGCAGTGGTGAGGTCGAAAGGTTGCTATTGAAGGATTTAACTGACGGTCTGAAAATTTCATCAGAGCCAGATCCCGAATATCTAGCGGGAATGCAGGAATTCGAAAAGCAGTTGGCAAGCAAATTGATCAGGATTGAGTTCTTGGGGAAATGCTCTAGACGAATATCGGTGCTGTTAACAAACGATATGCACGAAAACATCAAGCTGCTGCTGAAGCTACGCGAAAAGTACGTCCACAAGAACTCGGTTTATGTCTTTGCACGTCCCGGAAATTATAACACACCGATGGAGGGGCACGTCGCGGTAAAAAAGGTAGCAGTGGAAGCAGGCCTTACCGACTTGAACATTTTTAATTCAACAAACATGCGAAAACACCTTGCAACGATGTCGCAAGTGTTAAACTTGCCGCACGTAGAGCAGGACTTTTTGGCAAATTTCATGGGTCACGACATAAGGGTTCATAGGGATTACTACAGATTACCGGTCGACATTGTCGAAAAGAGTAAAGTGGCACAGGTCCTCATTGCCATAAACAGTGGGAAGCCAAGGGAACCATACCAACAAACGGGCTACGAAGCGTTGCCGGATGTGGAAATTGGCGAGGTGACTGCACAGGGTGGACCAACGGAAAGTAGGTTTATGTTGCACTTTACGTGCAAAATGTACTTCAAAATTTGTAAGAAAATTTGAAAAGTATAGTTAGCTGACTTTGTAACAGGGAGATGTTAAAAAACCCAAAAAATGTTTTAAGATGTGTGTGTTTCAGTACGTTTATTTTCCTACTTTTTTCGACCCCGTTCCCATGTATGTTTTACAGCTGAGAAGATTTGAAGTAACACACAGTTCAGTTTGGCGCGAAAATGACGTGTATATGTAATTGGGAGTTAATTTGATACCCGTCTATGCTGTTCGCAGGTGATGTTGAAGAATCAGACGGAGAGGGAGAAGTGGACGTCATAAGAGAGACGGAGCAACGACTGCTGGGTAAGAAACCTATTAATCGGATTTCGCTTGAATTGTGCGTAAACAGTCAGGAGTAAAGTTGTGTAAGATGATAAAGGGGTGATATTTGTAATGACTATTTCATTAAACGTTTTTTTTTTATTATTTTTTTTTAAACATTGTTCAGAATGTAATTATCATTTACAAGGCTGTACAAAACATGAGACAGTAGTAATAAAATGTGTGACCTTTGAATTTCGCAGGTTTTTGGTACTGCTGCAACTCCGCCAATGTTATTTATAACAAAGTGGCATTTTTTTATGTTTTTACAGGCGATCAAGCAACTCGTCCCCACTTCAGTGAAGTTGAAGTGGCTCTCATGAAGACCATATTCAAGAAAGAATTACACCACAGAGGTAGTCTTCCAACGTTAGATGAAGTGGAGGATCGAGTTCGAGACGAGGAAATGTTACTGGGTCGTTCTGTGAGAGAAATCTTCAATTTCCTGAAAGCGCAGAAGAAAAAAAGTACCAAAGCAAAAAAACAACAAACAGCAGCTCCTTCCGCTCCTGCTCCACCGACCGCTGATGCTTCAGACGATAGTTCAGGTACAAGCATACAAGCAAAAATATTAAAGAAAGATGTACTTCACATTTCGCATGGAGTGAGAGACTAAGAAAATTTTAGTGTAGATGAATATTTAACATTGTTTTTAATTGTATGTTGTTGACCCTTCACTATGTATAATTAATTTCTCTTGCATATAAGCAAAAACATTGCATTTAGACGTGTTCATTTATGTTTTTCTTTCAGACGAGGTGGAATATGAAATTCCTTTGCCTGTCACCTCAGTATCATCACTTATGAAAAAGAAACGGAAGAAATCCGGTCACAGCCGCAGGTCAGAGAGTCCCAAGAAAACTAAAGGTAGGATTTAACAGAAAGCATTCGGTTCACATAAATTTTAGGTGGTACATTTCGCGTGGTTCTGTTAATAGCGTTGCGAAAACTATATTGAATGTAACGTGTGCTTTCGCAAGAATTGACAGTTCATTGCACTTACATTTTATAATCTCGCCTTATCTTTTGCAATGCTCGACACTTAATGTAAACTCACAAATTTATTTTGCTAGATACACATGTTTTACACTTGTGCAAATTATTTTACAGGTTCGAGTAGGCCGTGGACAACAGAGGAAAAAGAGGCGGTGCATAAACATTTCCAAGGCCACATTGACCGATACAAGCCGCCAACGATGAAAGAAATCAAGTCCTGCCTTTCAGAGGAAAGTGATATTTTAGGACACAGGAACAAAGTTCAGTTGCGGGCATACCTTTCAAATTTGTACAAGAGAAATAGAAAGGCGGAAGAAGCTTCAGATCCGTTTAAAAAATAAGAAAATATTTTGGGGACATTTCGCTGTGATATCATGTTTGTGGTATTCTGTTTTGGTTTACACAAGTGCGGGGAGTTTTCTTTTTAACTGTCAGTTCGAAAGTTCTCTGTTCGGAGTGACCAATTTCAAAGTTTATGAACGTTGTGAGATTGGGTAGTACGAGTAAATAATATGTGACAGAGTCTCAAAACTTGCAAATTTTGCTGATGTTTCTGTGAGTAAGAACATTTTGGTGTTCGCACATTTCGCATGGTTGTGTACGTACATTTGGCATGTCAATTCGAAAGCTTTAACTGTGTTAATTGCAGGCAACTTTTCTCACACCAAGTGTGACTTTGATACGTACAAAACCATGCGAAATGTGCGAACACCAAAATGTTCTAATTCACAAACATCGGCAAAATTTATTTTAATTTGTAAGGGAGGGGGGCTGTGCTGTGACGTTCAAGTCTTACCTTGGCACGGGGTTCGTGTGTGGGACTAACTGTGTAACTCGAGTGGGAAGGGAAAAATGTTGAAGACGCAAAGCGCACGGTAGCGGAGTAGAAAGGATAAATATACACTTCCTTCGTTGCTATTCATTGTATAACATGTTTTTTATGCTTATGTTTCTGTCGTTGCATTTTCTGGCGGTGAAACGTGATGTCTTCCATGGTGTTAGTAATGTCAGTGTTTTCATGGTAACACTGGACGTAGTGTTGTAAGTCGGCATCGGGGGCCATCGGTTGTGGCGTTATTACTTAAACTCGTGCGGTTGGTTTAAACAAAGCACTTGCTAGGTAGACAGGAAAAGGTGTATTGACAAACATACTCATTTAATATTGGGGGTGGGTGGGTGGGATTGGTGGTAGGGGATTGTCGATTTATCAAGAGCTTTCAAAAATTACGGGGCAGGTTTTTTCGTTTTCCAGTATTAAGTCAGGACACCTGTCTTTATGAAATCATGCTGTTTGACCCAGCGAGTATTTGTTTTAATTTGTTTTTAGTTTCGCTGTCAGAAAGCGTACTTGTTAGAAATGAAAGTAAGGGAGGGGGGCTGTGCGGTGACGTTCAAGTCTTACCTTGGCACGGGGTTCGTGTGTGGGACTAACTGTGTAACTCGAGTGGGAAGGGAAAAATGTTGAAGACGCAAAGCGCACGGTAGCGAAGTAGAAAGGATAAATATACACTTCCTTCGTTGCTATTCATTGTATAACATGTTTTTTATGCTTATGTTTCTGTCGTTGCATTTTCTGGCGGTGAAACGTGATGTCTTCCATGGTGTTAGTAATGTCAGTGTTTTCATGGTAACATGAAGCTTCAGATCCGTTTAAAAAAAAGACGCTATTTCGGGACCATTTCGCTGTGATGTCATGTTTGTGGTATTCCGTTTTGGTTTACACAAGTGGGGGGAGTTTTTTTTGTATCAGTTTTTCCATGCAGTTCACTGTTCTTATACGAAGTGACCGACTTCATATTTATGAACGTCACGGGTCTGAGTAGTACGGGCAATTTTCATATAACGGGGTCTCAAAACCTGCCAAATTTGCCGAGGTATTAAGAAGTGTTTTGGTTCGTACATTTCGCATGGTTATGTGCGGTCGCGTATCAGGTTTCAGAGTGTTATTTGTATTTGATTTTTCTCGTTTACAGTGACAAACTGTAAATTTATGAAAGTGGCGTTGATGGATAGTACGGATAAGTTTCATGTGACAGGGTCACAAAAGGTGCAAAGTTTGCCTATGTATTTAAAAAAGAAATACTTGCGTCGTAGATTTCGCGTGGTTGCACTGCATTTCGCATGGTTGTAGATGTGTGCGTACATTTCGCTTGTCAGTTCGAAAGCATTAGCTGTGTTATTTGCAGTTCACTGCTCCTATAAGAAGTGGCCGACTTTAAATTTATGAGCGTTGCGAGATGATGTAGTACGAGAAAATGATATGTGGCAGGGTCTCAAAACTTTACAAATTTTGCTGATGTTTCTGTGAGTAAGAACATTTTGGTGTTCGCACATTTCGCATGGTTGTGTACGTACATTTGGCATGTCAATTCGAAAGCTTTAACTGTGTTAATTGCAGGCAACTTTTCTCACACCAAGTGTGACTTTGATACGTACAAAACCATGCGAAATGTGCGAACACCAAAATGTTCTAATTCACAGAAACATCGGCAAAATTTTCGAAGTTTGAGACCCTGTTACATACATGGTTGTGGACGTACATTTCGCATGTGATATTTTAGGACACAGGAACAAAGTTCAGTTGCGGGCATACCTTTCAAAATTTTACAAGAAAAATAAAAAGGCGGATGAAGCTTCAGATCCATTTAAAAAAAAAATAAACTGTTTTGGGGACATTTCGCGGTGATGTCATTTTTGTGGGATTCTGTTTTGGTTTACACAAGTGGGAGGAGTTTTTTTTTTTTGTATCAGTTTTTTTTCCATGCAGTTCACTGTTCTTAATCGAAGTGACCGACTTCTAATTTATGAACGTCACGGGTCTGGGTAGTACGGGCAATTTTCATGTAACGGGGTCTCAAAACCTGCCAAATTTGCCGAGGTATTAAGAAGTGTTTTGGTTCGTACATTTCGCATGGTTATGTGCGTTCGCGTATCAGGTTTCAGTGTGTTATTTGCATTTGATTTTTCTTGTATAAAGTGACAGACTGTAAATTTGTGAAAGTGGCGGTGATGGATAGTACGGATAAGTTTCATGTGACAGGGTCACAAAAGCTGCCAATTTTGCCGATGTATTTAAAAAATAAATACTTGCGTCGTAGATTTCGCGTGGTTGCACTACATTTCGCATGGTTGTAGATGTGTGCGTGCATTTCGCTTGTCAGTTCGAAAGTATTAGCTGTGTTATTTGCATTTCACTGCTCCTATAAGAAGTGGCCGACTTTAAATTTATGAGCGTTGCGAGACGATGTAGTACGAGAAAATGATATGTGGCAGGGTCTCAGAACTTGCACATTTTGCTGATGTTTCTGTGAGTAAGAACATTTTGGTGTTCGCACATTTCGCATAATTGTGTACGTAAATTTCGCTTGTCAATTCGAAAGCTTTAGCTGCATTATTTGCAGTCCATTTTTCTCACACCAAGTGGCCGAATTAAGTACGTACAAAACCATGCGAAATGTGCGAACACCAAAATGTTCTAATTCATAGAAGCATCGGCAACATTTTTGAAGTTTGAAACCCTGTTACATACATGGTTTTGGACGTACATTTAGCATGTGATATTTTAGGACACAGGGACAAAGTTCAGTTGCGGGCATACCTTTCAAATTTTCACAAGAAAAATAAAAAGGCGGATGAAGCTTCAAATCCGTTAAAAAAATAAACTGTTTTGGGGACATTTCGCGGTGATGTCATGTTCGTGGGATTCTGTTTTGGTTTACACAAGTGTGGGGAATTTTTTTTTTTTTTTTGTATCATTTTTTCCATGCAGTTCACTGTTCTTATACGAAGTGACCGACTTTTAATTTATGAACGTCACGGTTCTGGGTAGTACGGGCAATTTTCATGTAACGGGGTCTCAAAACCTGCCAAATTTGCCGAGGTATTAAGAAGTGTTTTTGTTTCGTACATTTCGCATGGTTATGTGCGTTCGCGTATCAAGTTTCAGTGTGTTATTTGCATTTGATTTTTCTTGTATAAAGTGACAGTCTGTAAATTTATGAAAGTGGCGGTGATGGGTAGTACGGATAAGTTTCATGTGACAGGTGACAAAAGCTGCCAAGTTTGCCTATGTATTTAAAAAAAATAAATACTTGCGTCGCAGATTTCGCGTGGTTGCATTACATTTCGCATGGTTGTGTATGAGCGTACATTTCGTTTGTCAGTTCGAAAGTTCTCTGTTCGGAGTGACCAATTTCAAAGTTTATGAACGTTACGAGATTGGGTAGTACGAGCAAAAGGTATGTGACAGAGCCTCAAAACTTGGAAATTTTGCCGATATTGCCGTGATTAAGAAAATTTCGGTGTTCGCACATTTCGCATGGTTGTGTGCGTACATTTCGCATGTCAGTTTGAAAGTTTTAATTGTGTTATTTGCAGTTCACTTTTCTCATACTAAGTCACCTACTTTAGTACGTACACAACCATGCAAAATGTGCGAACACCAAAATGTGCTTATTTACAGAAACATCGGCAAAATTGTCAAAAGTTTGAGACCGTGTCACATGCATGGTTGTTATACGTTCATTTCGCATGATTGTGTATAAACGTGCATTTCGCTTGTCAGTTTTACCTGTTATTTGCAGTTCACTGTTCTTATACGAAGTGACCGACTTTAAATTTATGAACGTCGCGAGAAGGGCGTACGCGCAAACGTGACATTGTCTCAAAACTTGGAAAATTTGCCGATGTTTCCGTGATTAAAAAATTTTGGTGTTCGCACATTTCGCATGATTTTGTACGTACATTTCGCATGTCAGTTTGAAAGTTTTAATTGTGTTATTTTCAGTTAATTTTTCTCATACGAAGTCACCGACATTAACTTTATGAACGTCACGAGAGGGGTAGTACACCCAAGTTGTGTTGCATGGTCTCTAAACTTGCAAATTTTGTGCATGGTTGTGTACGTACATTTCGCAAGTTAGTTTGAAAGTTTCTGCTGTGTATTTTGTTTTCTTTAGGAAGCTTTTATGTGGTTTATATCTCATTGCCTCACGTTTTTTTCGGCCTATCATTAAATTTTAAGTAGTGTACATAACACTGAGCTTGAAAATCAGATAGAGTTGGTTATTTACACAAGACGGTTATATCAGTGAAGGATTTTGTTGTATTATTTTTCCTGTATTTTGGTTATATTTTAAAAGAGTTTTGGTTTTAAACATTCATCTGTATAAATCTGTATTTTGTTTTTAAACAATTCATCTGTATAATATAAATCTATGTTTTTAAACATTCATCTGTTTTAATATCTTTTGTGCTGCTCTTCAATATTTTGTAAATCTTCAATTAGTGTTAAATAGTTTATGTATAGAAATGAAAGAAAATAAATATTACATTGGGATTATGTAATAAATAAAATAAAAGGTGTAAATAAAAGAAAACAAACTCTACGCTTGTTTGGCTTTTATTTAGTGTTTCCCTAATACTCTTTTACAGAAAGCACGTGGCCTTTGTTTATAAACAAAATCGGTTTGTTTACATTTTTTACACAGTCTCGATTCACATCAAACTTATAGTTGCAGATATCAAAAAATGGTGTAAAATATGCAAATTATGTAAACAAAATATTCTGTTTCGCAGGGTTCATGCTTTGTTAAATTTCTCTTAATCTGTTGTCTTTTATATATTTTCGCTTTCGGAATTGAATGTAAAAAAAATCTACCGAGATTTTCATATACAACTTATGTCTGAAAAGTCCCTAATAACGAAGTTAGATTTTTGGCGTACATTTCGCGAGTTGGAGAAGAAATCGCGATTCGTCGTTTGTTTCCCGACATACCTGTATATGTGTGTCTGTGTGTGTGTGTGTGTGTGTGTGTGTCAGTCTGTTGTGAACAAAGTGTTGTGTGCAAGATATCTCGAGAACGAAACGTCGGATTGACTTCAAACTTGATCGAATTATTCCTTGGTAAGGTCGGACGGTTCTATCAAGTTTTGACGCATGTCACGTGATTAGGGCAAGAGTATGACGTCATTACGTAAAAATCTTGGGTGCGAAATTTCTCAGCCGCTGAACATCGGAGAAAGTTGAAACTTGGTGGGATTATTGCTTGGTTGGTCCGAAAGACTCTGTAGATTTTTTTCGCGAGTAGAACGAACGAATGCGGCGTATGACGTCATCACGCAGAATATGTATATATTTTGAACAAGATCTTGTGTGCAAAATATCTCGATAACGGAAAGTCCTATCGACTTTAAATTTTATATCAATATTCCTTGGATCAGTCGGCGGGCTCTATCAATTTTTAGCGCATGTCAGGTGATTAAGGCAGGCGTATGACGTCATTACGTAAAAATCTTGTGTGCGAAATTTCTCAGCCGCTGAACATCGGAGAAAGTTGAAACTTGGTGGGATTGTTGCTTGGTTGGTCCGAAAGACCCTATATATTTTTTTCGCGAGTAGAACGAACGAATGCGGCATATGACGTCATCACGTAAAATATGTACATATTATAAACAAGGTCTTGTGTGCAAAATATCTCGATAACGGAAAGTCCTATCGACTTCAAATTTTACATAGATATTCTTTGGGTCAGTCGGACGGTTCTGTCAACTTTTTACGTATGTCACCTGATTAGGGCAAGAGTATGACGTCATTACGTAAAAATCTTATGTGCCAAATTTCTCAGCTACTGAACATCGGAGAAAGTTGAAACTTGGAGGGATTGTTATTTGTTAGGTCCGAAAGACTCTATAGGATTTTTTCGCGAGTAGAACGAACGAATGCGGCGTATGACGTCATCACGTAAAATATGTTTTATTTTATAAACAAGGTCTTGTGTGCAAAATATCTCGATAACGGGAAGTCCTATCGACTTCAAATTTTATATGAATATTCCTTGGGTCAGCCGGACTGTTCTATCAATTTTTGGCGTGTCACGTGATTAGGGCGGGTGTATGACGTCATTGCGTAAAAATCTTGTGTGCGAAATTTCTCAGCTGCTGGACGCCGGAGAAAGGTGAAACTTTGGATTATTGCTTGGTAGGTCCGAAAGAAACTCTAAATATTTTTCACGAGAAGAACGAACGAAAGCGGCGTATGACGTCATCGCGTAAAATGTGTATATTTTGAACCAGATCTTTTATGCATAATATCTCGATAACGGAAAGTTATATCGACTTAAAATTTTATATGGATATTCCTTGGTTCAGTCAGACGACTGTTTCAACTTTTGACAGGTAAAAAGTTATCAGTTCTTAAGCAAAACATCTCGACATCGGAAAGTCGGATCGACTTTAAATTTGGTGTAGTTATTCCTCGAATAGGTCACACGGTTTTATTAAACATTATTGAACTCGTATAGAAAATCAAGAAAGGTGCATAACGTCAACAGCCCCCCCCCCCCCCCCCCACCCTAACCTCCCCATTTTTGGCTGCTTTGTTATCTATGCATGCGTGTTAACTGCGCTGGGGATTTCGGAAGATTTTCCCGAAGATTCTCTAGTGTTCCTGCATTCTTTAGAAAGATTCAAAACAGTAACAGCATTATTGTCGGTCCATTGCTATTTGTTATTGCCTGAAATTGAAGTTTTTGTGCATTTCTCATCTGTGGTTGTTACGTAACATGCCACTCAGTCAGGGGTCAGTGTCAGTTGCGGTGCATGATGGATCGTTATCTACGAGGTCATGGAATGCTATTGTCGTATTATAGCTCTAAGCAGCTCTAGCTATTGATTTTTTTTTTCGCCGCATACTTGATTAGGTTACCAAGATGTGCTCTATATAGGAGCCATGCTGTATCGATTAGCATTGTGTGCAGAAGCATTTTTCGCTATTAAATTGGGTCGTCTGATATCTTGTGTTATGAGGAGCAGCTCACCATTTTGCCTACGAAATGCCTCCCCCTTCTCCCACCGAGGTGCGTCATCTCTGATGCGCAGTTATGAAGAATGCCTTGCTAGTGCTATTTGGCCGATGGGAATGTGCGAAGACAAGGTAGTCTATCATGGCTATAACTACACTTAGGGTACAGACTGTTACCGTTGCCTTGGGTAAAAGGGTTAGAGTTGTGTTTATAGTCGGACCTACAGTAAATAGCTGAGGGGCGGGGGGGGGGGGGAGGCGTGTGGAGGATGATGGTCAGCAAAAAAAAAAAAAAAAAATCCCGACCACCTTCAAGACCCGGATAAAAAGATGTAAGGTAAGAACCGTTTGTCGTGACCCCTTCCACATTCAGGTAAAAAGACGTACGGTAAAACCTGCCTGTCTTGACCACCTTCCAGACCCGGATAAAAATGTAACGTACAGTAAAACTGCTATAGCGACCAACTTCAGATCTGGATAAGAGGGGCCTACAGTAAAACCCGTTTTAGCGACCACCTTTCAGACTCCGATGAAAAAAGATGCTCATTTATGTCTGTTTTAGTGACCACCATCTGTTTGGTTTATTTTATGATTTTTACAATGAATGAAGGTTATGTTTGCAGAAATGAATATTTTGTTTCAGTTTGAGGGGGGAGGGGGGGTCATGGGTTTGGTCGGGGAGACATTTGTTTTTGTTCACAAAAACAAGAAACTTAAGTAGGTATCGATTGAAAGTGTGTAATATAAGCCTGCACTCTTATGTTTTGTGTGCACTGGCCGCTCTAGTTCAAATTTAGTTCTACCGGATATCTCGAACTTCGGATATCTCGAACAAATTTCGCTGGTCCCAGCCACTTCGAGATAAGCGGGTTCCACTGTATTAAACGAGTCAGGTAAAGCACACATCCCAGACTGCTCAAAGCATTAGCAAACAACTGTACCTGTTCTTACTGCTCTCTTTGAGCATATACATGTAACACATAGGGCATCCCATTACATTGGCTATAAGGAAGTATTTAATGGCTTTTGATGGCACGCGGATAGCTCGATTGTGTGACGTGGAATGTTTAACAGGGTTCGCGTTGGCGGGGTTTTTGTCCACTTTTTGGGCATTTTTTACGAAATGACTCACTTTTTCGGAACCCACCGAGTCTTTCTGGACCCAACTGAGTCACACTTTCCTTTTTTGACTCACTATCCTGAGAACCCAGCTCGAACCCTGTTTAAGTAATGAAATCCGCTCCTTTAAGTAACATCACTGCCACCATTTTGACGTGGATGGAAGAGCAAGGGTCTTCAGTATGGTAAATTCACGCTGCCCCCCTCCCCCACCTGCCCCGAAGCGTGCGCGCACAGAGACTGTGGTCTTCGAGATTACCTATACCCTTATGCGTCTGTCTACACTGATTGCAGGTGTAATGAAAGAAAAATGAACGTGATTACTCAGCTCCTGGATAGGTCAACTTGCACGCTTCACAGATCTGACGCCACGTGCTATGTGTGTGGACACTGCGTGGTGCGTAGCCTGTTCTGTTCACTGATGGGCATTCTTATTTCAAGTCGTAAGTACATCATTTATAATTCTGCTAGAGTATGATGAATTATCGTAGTGTAGCCGCTTTAATTAGAACGAAACTAATAAATTATTACTCTCCGTGCTTTAGTCAAGACTGCAAATTTTTTGGCCACTAACAATTTTGGTCACGGAACAAAATAATTAATTAAACAAGTTATTTTTCGATTTTATGACTGAATATTATTTTTAAACGATCTTGGGGAAATGTAGGTGTATGATGTATAAAACAACGAAATTAGAGCGTAAACCCTTCTGTAAACACGAATCCCTTTGTTGTTTTGTGAACAGGCCCAGCCAATCGGAAACAGCGAAGAGATGAGGCGATTAAGGCTGCACCTGAACGACCTCTAGCGGCTCAACCACAAGTACTCTACGTCCCAGTTCCTGTGCCCTGCCTGGTTTTCTGTGACGATGGTTCTGTAAGAGTCGTCACAGAAAAAGAACTGCAGCTATTGCAAGAGAGGGTTGAGTATCTCTGATTGCAGTACTTCATTGGAAATTTGTACTTTATCTTAAACCTAATTTATATCTTTCTGATTTAGTTCGGGTAGTTCAGTTTCCATCTTGCTGAAGTTCAAATTTCGTATAAATGTGGCTCCCTTGAATTCGTTCTGCTGTTGATGGCAGAATATGAGCAAGGTTGGTTTCACTTATTTTATTTCAGAACGAGCGTTTTGTTGAAGAGCAGCATGCCAAATGGCAACAAGAAATGCTAGATTTGGCAAAATTAGAGGTACCGTTGATTAGTGTAATTTTTCTCTTCAAAAACTGTTGTTCTGTCCGAAATGTTTCAGTGAAACTTTTCACGGCATATCTTTAAACGCGTATGTGGTTCATGAGAAATACTCAAAAGAATTCTCCTGTATTAATATGTACAGAGTTTAAATGAAATGAAGTCTCCAACTCCCCTAATCTTGAAGTTAATTTGTAATAAAAATTCAAATTTCAGCCATGGACCTTTTGAAGTCCATAATGGAAATAGCCCCTGAATCTGAAACTTTTTTTCGCAAAAAAAAAAAAAATAAAATAAATAAATAAATGAAAAAATAAATAAAAAAAACTGCGTTCAAGATAAATGAATTGTCTGGTGTAAAGGGTCTTTTTATAGTCTTGAACTTGTGATTGGAACGCATATTTCGGACAGCTCTTCTGTTTATGGAGTAGGACGGCTGTCTTGGATTTTCCTCGTAACCTTTTGTCATTAGATGTCTTAACAGTTTCTCACCGTCTTCCAAAAGGAACATCCAGTTAAGACCAGTGGTCAGACAGTGTGAAATGTTAACAGCCTTTAAGTTTTACCGAACGAAAAATGTCCTGTCAAATTTATTGGGTTTAGTGTGTCCAAATCAATTTTCTTTTTTCAGCAAAGAAAAGTGAATGAGGAACGTGCATTGTCGGTCAGTAGCCAGTCCCCTCTGTATTCAGGTGCGCAACGAGACTGTCAGTTCAGTCATAACTGTTTTCGCGTACTCCTTGTATACTTATGTTGTTTCTCGCCACATTGAGCATGTTTGAGCGGTAAACGAGAACTTTATAGAGTGGACTACTGAGTGGAAACCAGGTTAGAAAATCTATTCTAAATCTTTGAGCACCCCAAAAAGTGAGGTTCTTTTCTATTTTCTTTTTCTTGTGAGCAAGCCTGAAGTATACGTAGTTAGTGAAGTCTGAACCTCAGATTTCAAGAAATAGAACCTTGAAAGACTGCCGAATGGAAAGCCTTAACATCTTAGATAAGACCTTATTGTTAATGTGAATGCTCTGTGCTTTCAAAGCAATTCCTTTATGTTTATTAGATAAAAAAGATGGCGATTTAACAACAGTGAAACGGAGACTGGACAGTAGCGGAAGTTTACCAAGCAACTGTCACGTCTTTGGGGCGATTCCAAGTGTTGTTGAAAACATGGAGCTCAGCTTAGATGAAAAAAGCAAGTCATCGCCTGATGACTGCCCCCCTGGCGTGAGTGGGACCCATGAAATGGCCGAGTTAAACATCGCAGACCTGTACGATTGTCCCCAAGTGACCGTCATAGATGAAAATCATTTGAAAAGCTTGCCTTCGGGTGATTGGGTGACGAAGATCCAAGTGGAAGATCATTTTTCTGAAGTACAGCATTGTGAGAATTTGAAGGTGGGTGCACTACCAACGGTGGGAAGACATTCACCTCTGGATGGCTCAAATGAGGAGTCGGAAGAAGGTCAAAATGCATATGCTGGTCAAAATGCAGAAGAGCGGTATGACTCATCGGAGAGGACAGCGCATGTTAGGCATAGCATGAGCGTCCCCATGCAAGAGGTTGACCATGAACCTGCACATTTAGTCATTGGAAGAGAAGCAGAAGGCGAACTGCACCCAGACATGGATCTGGCGAATCTGGAAGCGATTGGTCGATCACCGGCTGCTTTAAATCAAGCATATGGAAAGCGTGCGGGGGTCGGGAGTGGCTCGGAAACCATTACCTCGTCATCTGAGGACGAGAGGAACCGCCTGAGATTTAACAAGTCGAAAAATACCGGTGACAGACTAGTAGAAAACATTGAAGGTGATCTTGCAGAGGGTGAAAGCGACCTGGAGAATAGTCCGCCACATGCATCAACACCCGGACAATACCAAACGACTATTGGAGAACCATCTAGAGGGACAGATTTACCAGGAGGAATGAGCATGGCATGGTCACGCCAGGTTAAACAAGAAGCAAACCTGGATAGCATGGATCTGGCCTCCTTTCATGCATCGGTAGGACTTGATGCAAACCACCAGCCAGGTGGAGCCGCCAATGGGAGTGCTGCCGCAAGTGGGTTAGGCAGTGTCGTAAACAGCAATGCCAATGTTGGAGCCGCCGAAGATAGACGAGTGAGTGATTGTAGAACTGGTGGAGCTTCATCGAATGGAACTTCCTGTTATGAACTTGCTTATGAAAATGAGCAACAAATGTTTGACAGTTTTGCGCTTGATAAACAGAATAAAACACGCCCAACATTGGTTCCTTGTTATGCCATGTCAGTTGAAAATGGAAGGGAAAAAACAAATCCAATCGACATCTCTTCTCCCGAGTTATTGCAAGACATCAACAACTCCGTTCCAGACAACGGGTATTTTGAAGACACTAGAAATAAGTCACGTGAGCAGGTAGAAGAAATCATTGAACACATAGACAGACATGCTGAACAAGAACAACGCCCCAAAGCTGACCAGGCATTCTTAAGCTTGTACCAGTATCCTTATATTACAGAGTCCTTACAGTACGATGCTGAACAATGTGAAAGTTTGCAGGAAATTCCGAAGTTAAGCAAGCTTCTACAAAACTCGTCCGGTGTCGAGAGTGAATCTGACGATAGACTGAGCGTAGAAGTCCAGTATAATGCTTCAAATGAAGACACGTCGTTGTCTGAGAGCGAAAGGCTGACTACTTTTTCTGGCAGCGTTACGCGTGCTTTGAATGACATTTGTTCCAAAGATGAAAGTGGGCAGAGTCCAGGAAGGGCAGGTGCGCGTGGAGCAGAGAGTCCTCTTATTGGAGGAGAAAGTATGCTGAACCACGAAACCGGAAGTGGTGGAAACGTGTCACACCAGGGCGCCCGACCCAAAACAGGAATTACAAACATCGCACTACACGAAAGGGAAATGCATGGCAGTGCCCGTTCCATGTCTATTGGTACGTCCAAAACATTCAAAATAGAAAAAAAACGTATACTGGTAGGAATCGCTGGGAGGCAGTCCTACACAACGAACGTTGTGTATTGACTGTTTTATCGCTTAAAACTTTAAAAAAATGCTCTAAATTCTTGTCAGAAATGCTGGGATTTTATCTGCACCGGAGATCGTTATGAGGAAGGTAAATTTTGGTGCACTGTGAATTGGGGAAATCCTTGTTATTATTGCCACTTGGCTATTTGACAAAAGCATGTTATTCTCGTAGAGTCTGACGTTTTATCGCAAAATTTTGGAACCCATTGTATAGTTTACTGGGGAAGGATGTAGCAAAACACGTATTGGTTTTAACTTAGAGTTAGTGCGGTTTAAAAAGAAATTTCTTAATCTTTCTTGACATTAAATTATCGTGTGCCCTGCTAGCTTTGGCGTGACGATTTCTTAATTTGCGTTGCTGCAGTATTCATTTCATGTCCACGATTTCCAGTTGGATCTTATGTCTGTCCGTAGGTGCTGAATCGGCCGAAGTTCTCGAGGCGTCCAGTGACAAATCCTTCAATTTACTACACGAGGAGAGGAGTGAGAACGGGAGCCTGATGGCTGAGTACCATCCTGTGCAGGGTCACAAAAGGAAGGCTAGCATGAAAGATCGTTGGAAGCGTGAGTCAGCTGACGATTCTACTAACAAAATGATCCAATCATCTGTTCGTGATAGTGACCAATTCTAATTAACGGCATAGAGTGGGCACAATTCGTAATTATTAGTGAAAGTATTGTTAATTTTGTGACCATAAAGAAATGCTTAGTATAGATCCCACTCAGGTTAGCAGCAGCCACTTCGTAATCACAGTTGTAAGGTTTAACATCTTTGCTTTCCACCCCTCCATCCTTCTCCCACCCCTTACCCCGAGCTACAGCTCTTACCAAGGATGAGGATTACGTTTGGGTGCGCACCACATGTGTTTGCATATTGTGTGAAGTGTTATTTTTGAAAGTTCATTGTGCATTATATGTGGGGCGTTCTACACGTCGTGAATTGCGTTAATTTTTAGGGTACAATGTCAAGTTTCGGGTTCATGGTGTCTGTATTTTTAATTTTGTTTGACATTTGCTGCAAATACCAGCAATAAGATTTGTACGGGTTAAAAGCCAGATAATGTAACGAAAGTTCATCATTACAAACCACGAATGATTTATTAAGAATTTACCGGCCGATTTTATTATTGAAAACATCGTTTATGGTACCTTTTGTGAAGCCAAGGTGATTAGTAGACTAAACAATGGTGATATGAGTACAATGTGTAAGTTTTGTGATTATGAAGTACCAGGCTTAGATAAGTACTGACAGGGGTACTTTTGAATTTCAACGTGTAGAACGAGGTATATGTGTTACAGCGAATCTGTAAAACCAGCGAATCTATGGATTCGCTGAAGATTTCAGCGAATCTGTAGATTCGCTGACTCACTTAGCGGATCTGTAGATTCGCTGAAAATTTTCAGGGAATCTACAGATTCGCTGATTTTTCACCTTTAAAATTATACAGATTCGATGAAATTGCCTGACCAGTCATCTTTACCGACAGGATTACTTGTGTTGGGTGCTATTTGAAATTTAATTGCTTTTATGTAACTTCTGTAATCCAGGGATGTTTTACACACCTTTTTCTTGTTTTTTTTTTTTTTTGAGAATGTGATATATTGCAATCGGAACATTTAAAATTACACATATTTTTTATTTAACTAGCTTTAAAATGCATTGTTGAAATGCGAATTTCTAGTCTCAAATGAAAAACAAAATTGGAAAGCGTTCGAAAATATTTGCTACCAATATTCACAAAGGCTTAAATTAAGTTTCTCTCTTTGTGTTATCGTCTTTCATAAAAGTGATCACACCAATCTTAATACTATTGTTTCTAAATAAATTGCGATCATTACTCTCCTTCTGAGTGGCATTCAAATTGCTATCAGTCAAATTGCAATTATTTTTCCGTGTTTGCAACACAAAAATCTCTTCACCTCTGAGTGATATAATTATTATTATCTCAACTCTTATATAGCGCTAATTCATAGTGAATGCTCTAAGCGCTTCACATAGAGCCTAGGGGAGATATTACTACACTAAAATATATTATAAATATTTATAAATAAAAAAAAAATAAAAAAGATACAAATAAATAAATATGAGTAAAATGCAAATATAGATATTGCTTAAAAAAGTAAGATCTGGCAGTAGAGCAGATATTTAGTTGGCACCACCTGATTTCAGACTAGTTTTCGGCTTTTTAAGCAACATATTATCCTTGGATGAACGGGTAGATCTTGTTCGGTTTGAATTACGTAGCACAAGTAGGTTCCGAATATATTCAGGAGAGCCATGGTGAATTGCTTTGAGGGTTATCGTGGCAATTTTATACAGGATCCGATAGCGTATTGGCAACCAATGAAGAAATTTAAGCCCTCCCGTGATGTGATCATATCGTTTGAGACCGAGGATGAGCCGTGCTGCAGCATTCTGGACCCTTTGTAGCTTGTTTAATAGGTATTCAGGCATGCCATACAGGAGACTATTGCAGTAAATTGCAATTGAATTACGGTACGCTTATCCAATCAGTGTTAATTTTCGATGCTCCGCATACTAATAGTTTAATTTAACAGAAATTGATAAGACAAGGATTTCAGCGAATAGAAACTTTATTCCGGTGTGAAAGTATATAATTGCTTATTTTCACCAAATGACCGAAAAACCTCAGCTACATGAAATGAGTTACTAGCAATGGAAACAGAGACTGAAGACCGATTTTAATATATTCCCTTCATACAACCAAGAAAAAGGTGTGTAAAACACATCTGGAGTAACGTAATCACTCAAAAGCAAATAAACTTCAAATATTAGCGAAAACAAGTGCTCATGTCGGTAAAGATGGCCGATCAGGCAATTTCAGCGAATCTGTATAATTTTTTAGGTGAAAAACCAGCGAATCTGTAGATTCGCTGAAAATTTTCAGCGAATCTATAGATTCGCTAAGTGAGTCAGCGAATATACAGATTCTCTGAAGTTTTCAGCGAATCTATAGATTCCCTGGTTTTACAGATTCGTTGTAACATATGAACAGATTATAACTACAGTCGGACCTCGGTATAACGAAGTGGCTGGGACTGTAGGATTTTGTTCGTTATAGCGAGGTTTCGTTATATCCGGGTTTCTCGAAAAAGTCAAAGGTATAAGAAATATAAACTTTGGAGTTTACTTGTGACCAAAATACATACCGACGCATACTGTACATGTACGTGTATAGGTATTTACAACAACTTGGTATTTTACATCCAAGGAGAATAATTTCCTTTTTGCTGCTTTTTTTGCCGTATTCATAGTTGAAAGTTGCAAAAAAGACTGAGCAAACTGAACACACAACAGAACTTGCTACTGAGTATTGTTGACTTAAAAGACAAGACGCTGTTATGGTCAGTACAGGCCAGGCCTGGAGAGGTTGCAATGATTTAAAGAGGGCATTCGAATCTCTTAAGCAAACAAACAGTGTATGGGCTAAGACAATGGGGTGCGGATATATACTTGCGTTTGAAGTAAGGCCAGGCAAAAGCTGCGCTGCAAAAATGGGTTGTAGTTTATTTTTGAGTACATTATAGCATGCACTCTATTATTGTATACTCTGTATGAGTCCATTATTACATGAAAATATGACTTCGTTATAAAAATACTTCGTTATAGAGGGAATTTAAATCATATATATAAGTATTTTTTTCCGGGACTTGATAATTCCTTCGTTATAACCGATATTTCGTTATAACCGATCTCGTTATAAATGGGTCCGACTGTACTTATCTCCACGACTTAAAATCAGTGGTGAAAACAGAAGTCATTGCAAGCTTGCACAAAAGCAAACTAAAACATATTTAATCTTATACGAACTTATATGCATTAGTTTGCGAATCCTGGAATGAGTACGGGGGATGAGGGGTGGGGGGGAGGGTGTGGGGTGGAGCAATGCTTAGCCGTTCCAAGGTGAGCGATTAAAATACCCACAAGTCAGGTTGCGTAGCTCCCCCCTTCTCCTCCCCCTTCAGGAATGAGACAAATCTGTTGGGGGGAAACATTTATTTTTGTTTACAAAAACCAAAATGGCAATGGATAGTACCGTACACGATCTTCTAGGGACATTTCATACAAAAGCATACTCATACGATCCCATAAACTTTTGTACGGACGTTTCGTGCGAGAGGTCTTCTATCAATTTTGTAGAAAATGTATAGTAGTGTCATTATTGTAGAATGCTGTGAAACAAGTCCATAGTATTTGATTGCATGTCTTTATAGGTAATGGGAAATTACCTGTCAGCTTTGAAGAAGTGGAAGAAACAATTTCCTTTCAAGAAGCGACCGTACCGTCAAATAAATTGGAACATAATTATGTTCCCGCTCAAGCAGTTGAGAACCATAATACATTAGAAGTCTTCGTGGTTTATCAGAATCATCAACAGATCGAGGCTTGGGTATTGCGCGTTTTGAAAGAAGGTTTGGTCAAAATCAATGGACTCCAATTCACATTTCTGCACAAGGCTCTGGAAGAGCCCGGTCGACATAAAACCGAATTCGTGGTGAATAAACTGCGTACAGCCTACAAAGTGCTGGTTGTTCTCTCCACGAAGTTCCTGGAGTGCAAATATTGCCGTTTTGCTCTTCAAACCTTGGTTCCAAGTTATGAGGAGAAGGTAATTCCGATTACTGCAGAGATTTGTGACGTTCCCATTATTCTGCAACACATCACGTTTTTGGGGCACAATGCGGAAGACTTTTGGGGAAAGCTGGCCAGTGCTCTCCTTGAGAAACCCATTCCCGGAGAAGGTAGGTGTTTCCAACTTCTAAGAAATGACAAAAAAATAATAAATAAATAAATAAATACCGATAGTTATCTCGCACGTTGGTCATTTTATGCATTACATAACATGTCAGTGAAGCCAGTTTTATTTGGTACATTATCTAATTTTTTTTTAAACACAAGACGAAATTTTGAAATGAAAAAAAAAAGATGCTCTCCAGTAACGTTACCTTCACACATCTGCGTAAATCGAAACTTGATACTGTTGATCACACCTATATCTAACTTGGTTTTGATTGACAGCTTTGGATGGCAACAAGCCACCTCGGCCTTTCATAGACGGACAAGAGCCCTTTCTGCTCTTGTGGCACCGCCCCTCTAACCCCGTGGAACCCCATTTCCAGCACAGCGTCGGAGTACCATCCACTCCTGACCGCAGGAATGACCACAGGGTCGTCTTTAGAATCGGGTTCTTCAGTTCAGTGAAAGAGTCTCAGAAGATGGTTTTTCACGATTTCACGGATAAAAGTAAAGTATGTATTAAGGCGTTGACTTTTTATGAAGAGTACACGATGATGTTAATGTGTTTCAAAATTTAAAGTCATGTTGCTGGAATGGAAATGGTCAGTCTAAAAAGAATGCCTGTGCTGTTTACTCAAAAAAAATTGTAATGATATTCATTTGATATATCTTCGGATGTGTAATTATAGAACTGCTATTGTAATGTCTATTTACAACTTTGATTGATTTATTTATTTTTAAACATATATCATATGAAAACTGTGCAAGCTTTCAAGTCCACCTCCAAAAACCCTTAAAACCCTTAAAAAGCCTTTATTTTTTCACCAACCCGTCAAAGTTTGAAAAACCCTTAAAACCCTTAAAAAGCCTTTATTTTTGTAAGTTGCGAAAAACACCCTTTTTTGTTTGAGTTTATTTCTTGCATTTAGTTAGTTTATAACCGACCTGAAAGTGTGATTTTGTAGTGTAATATAATTTATTTTGAATAACATTATAAAGGGGTGATATATCAAAATAATATTTTCTTGTATTTTGCACAGCAGTATAGAAACGTTTTATGATAATGACTTTGACACGAAGTTAAATAGTTGTTTAGTTAAATGCTTTGCCGCTTTGGCTGACCTGCGCCAGCACAGTAGTGCCCCTGGATTGGGCTGTCACAGAAGAACTTTAAAATAGTACAAACAATGTCTAATGTGAGACTGACAAGGACCTTTTTTCATCAACCTGAACAGACATTGATGTCTTTGAAAAATAATAAATTAATAAATAATAATATATAAATAAATAAATAATAATAAATAAATAAAAAATATAAGGAAAAAATAGATAGTCCACGTTTCTGCTGCAGTTCAGATACGATTTATCCACATGATATTATTTAGATTTATTTTCTCAATTAAGAAAGTCTAACAGTGCTTAAATTTGTTGTTTTATGCATGTTCAGAGTTCTTCAGCATATGGAACAATAGAGTCTAATAGAGCACACGATTTAGAATCTAGGTAGCCTTTAACTATTATTACACGGTCAGAAAAATCGTGGATATTTGAAAAAGCAAAGGTACGTTTATACGAATATAATCAATGAGCAAAGCTACTTAATCATTTTAATAAATCAACTTTACAATTCACTGTCACGATGTGATAAAATTGTTTATAGAGCCCTGAAAAAATAATTGTAAAAAGTCTGGTCATCAGCGTGACGACCACTTTGAAGACACTGGTTCTCAAGTGCCAAATATGGTCCGTCTGTAGATTTATATTCGAATGCTTTCAGTATCATTTAAAAGCCTAGACCGAGTTCGAATATTTGCCAGGTCTAACCAAAAGTGTCGAAATTATGGCAGTTTTGCGGGACGCACTTTTTTGTCGGTTTGTTTTCAAACTGACCCTGTTAGCAGTCGTGGCGACTAACTTTTTACCGCTGTTAATTGTGTACCGGGGAAGAAAAGTAGTTACAACCAAGCAACTGTTTGGCCAAAAAGCAAGGCGTTATGTTGTGAGAGTATGAATATACGATTTAATTATGCAAGAGTAGTTCTCAGGCTATGAGGTCATTAACGATCGCCATATTGTATGTTTTCAGTGTGGCCGCTGCCATATTGTCAGCCACCTTGTACTTGACATTACGGTATTATGAGTAAGCTACGGCCATCTTGTACAAGATGACCGTAGTTGACTCATGACACCGTAATGTGAAGTACAAGATTGCTGATAATATAGCAGCGGCCACGCAATCCATGCAACTGCCAAAGAAATCATAGGCGTAGTTTGCCAAAATATAAGTATTTTATTAAGTTCGAGTAAAGATGCAACATGTTTGCTTAGGTCGATGATCACAGTACCGTTGCCCACAATATTAAATGTTCATTTTCCGATATTTAACAATAATCCTCTTTTATCGCCCCGTGAACTTGGATCGACCATGTCCTGTTACAATACTAATACTGTGAGGGCGTTTTCGTTATATTTAAACAACAAACAAACTGACACCTAAACAGCCACTGTTCTAGTTGTTGGTTTTCACTTGTTTAAAAGAGAACGGATTGATCGATCGATTTGACATTTAAAACCCTCCATTTTAAATAACAATCTAGGCCGGGTCCGAATATTGGCAGGGATCGAACAACATCGTCAAAATTGTTATTTGGATGTTTTTCTGGGGAGATGGAAGACTGTGAGCGGGGGACGATAATCGGTTTCACTGGCATCCTAGTTTTAGGTTTGTTGAGATGCTTCCTCGAACATGGTCCTTGAGAAATCAGGAAGAATTGGATTTCTTAAAACTTTTTGTGTTATCTTATTCTTGCATATTGTTCATACATTGTATATCTTCAAGGTACTTTGCCACACTGTTTATATTTTAACGTTTTAATGAAATTTGGTCTTGTAATATTGGTCCCGAAAAAACCCTTAAAAATCTTTATTTTTGAAATTTGAACCCTTAAAAAACCCTTAAAATTTTCCACAGCCGCTTGAAAGCCTGACTGTGAACCCAGTTTACATGACTGAAAGGTCTAAACTGCGATTTCCAACTTAATTTACATTGAAATGGCAGTACACAGTTTGTTCTGTATTTTCGTCAGGCGGGGGTAACTTAGTTGATGCATTTTGATATGAAATTTTAGAGGGCACCCAGCTATGAAGTTCGAATGAAGATTAATACTGTCTACAAGTTCCTCTCGAGCAACAAGAAAGCGAAACCGGAAGCTATGCTCAAACCAGACAGGGTGAAATGTGTGCGTTTCTGGAAAGATATATATCGACAGCCGAAAACAGAAGAAGAGTTGAAAAGTGAAATCGGGTTTTGGCTGCGATTGAAGAACCCAACAGATGCTCACAAGATCATTGCGTACCTGACATTTGATTTGCTTATATCGGTTCCAGAAGGGTACGGACAAACAAATCTTTTATTCTTCCGTATACAGAATAATTTTATGCCTTAAATCTCTACCACCCTCACCTCCCCCCCCCCTACCCTCCCTACCGTCCTCTCCGCCATATGTTGAAAATCTTAGATTGTTGAGCGTAATTGTCCCTCTATAAAATAATTTTTTTAATCGTCGGACCAAACGTAAATCAATTTGTGTCAGTTTGTTTTTACTCTGGTCACGTACAAGCACTATTTGAAGCGGCAGTTTCGCGACTGACATATACGAATGATTAGTTTTAAACAATTGTGAAATCACATATAATGATAACCACATGAGCAGATGGAATGATCCGAAAGACCCTCCCTCCGCTTGTGGAACCGGTAGTACGAGTCTGAAAGGCGAGTGCGAACAGAGCCCACGGCTAAGGGGTTTTCGGATCAGTCCAAACGCGATTTTTAATTCAAGATCTTAAAAAAAATGTGTTATCTTGTAATTTACACGTTTTTGTACTCCTCTACGATGCTTTCTGCCACGTAAATACGCTGCTATGGCGATGTAATGTACACACTTTCAGTAGTGCGCAGCGTGACGTTTTCGATACTGAAAGATCGGCGAGTATGGTCGTGCGTGCCTACCGGGCGTATGCACCCAGTATACTTCTGTTTCTTTTGTGCGCGCACTGGCAATTATGAAATAAATATAGATCTTACATAATTATGTAATATCTTAGATATTAATTATACAACATTCTATATCCAATTTTCTTCCACAGAAACAGTGGAACATCGAAAGAATACTTAGTTCACTCGTTGAATTTGGACTTCGAGACCAAGGCAAAGAAGTCTAAAATAAGACCCAGGGATCGACAACGACGACAGCGTGGCAGTGATGCTGGGGACGAGGATGACGACTTCGGGCCAAGAAATTCCCACTCAGAAATCCTTAAAGGTAGGATGTGGCCACAATGCCATAAAAAAGGGGTTTGATTCCAGTGGTGCAAAGTTGTGGTTGGTATAACAGTAAGAAAACGAGGTGGGAAAATTTGTAGGGGATCATTACTGCATTCAGTTTGCTCACCTAACTAATGTGTTGAAACTTTTTTGTAAGTAAAAATAGTGACCTTGGCATATCGAATGCATTCAAGTTTAATGGCAAACCCTTATTAATTACCTTCGTTCGGTTTCAAGATTTCGTGATAACCATGAACGAAGCAATGCAGACGGCTCGAGCCGATGGTGACAGATCCTGGCCGACAGATGGCATCTACGGGCGACGCCGTAAGCCAATCGTTGATGCGTATTCAAAAATGACTCTTCAAGAGCGCCATGGCACGGGTGTGTTAGATCTAGACACCGGGCGTGAGCAGACGACACCGCCACTTCATGATGGGGTCACATATGGTAAGAGGCACCCTAGTACTCACCTCAACAGTACACACTATGCTATGTCAGTACCTGTTGTTTATTCCCCACAGGGAATATATGCGATCGACCGCGTTTCGGTCTGTCATCAAGAGCTTGTTAATACGATAACTTAAAAAGTCCTGCAAGGATTTTAATGAAACTTGGTATGTAGCTTCCATGGGAACAAACACAGATCGGTATTGTAAATGGGCCAGGTTCGTTCAAGGAAAATGGACCAGCTGGACTGGGAAAATTTCAGCTTTTGATTGACTATTGATGGCCGTATTTAACTGATGGGGAGCCTGTGGGGAATATGTGGGCTATGCACACTGCTCTGGTTTCGTATGGCCTTTTAAGGTTACAGCGTGTTATAAATGCTTGTCGGATGTAGAAATTATATGGGATTTTTTTTTTTAATTTAAGGGTAGCTGTGCTTTGCGTAGATTAGGCTCTTCATTAAAAAAACGGTGGAATGTAAAATATCGGGTGTTGCATGATGCGTTACTAATTTATTCCCACTGTTTTGGTTTTTAATTAGACACTCAAGGCATCGTCGAAGGAAGGCAACAGTCGTTTGAGGGACTTCCGGAAGATGAACGAGACAATTATTTAAACGAGACAATGGAGCACAACCTTGACGTACATGCCGTCTGCCCGGAAGAGGATATTGAATGGGATGAAACTATGAGAAGAGAGGAGGAAGAAGAAGCCAGGCTTAACGGATTGCTTATGCTCACAGAAGCACATACGGTCTATCCGAAACCAGGCATGTGCCCATGCTTTATTTATTTGTATTCATTTGAAGAGGCACCAGATTCTTGCGTGAGAGCCCATTTCCACCAAATTTGTATTGTTGATAGAAATTGTTGGCAAAGATTTTAGTGGTTTACTGCTTATGTCGTAGAAAAGTTGAAGGTGTCTGGCTTTCACATTGCTAATAATATTTTAATAATAATAATAACAGTTTTGTGTGAAGCCTAACTTATTTATTTCATTCTTAATGCAATTTTAAATGCTACCATTCTTTGTTAAGGTTTGTTCAGGAAGAAAAAATACCACGACATATGTTACAATTTAGAACTGCTGGCAGAATGTGCGAGAGGTGAGCATTATAAATAACATTAGGAACTGAATGGCATTTTTTAATGTAATTTGAATGAAGGAAAAAAAAAAACGAGACGAAACGAAAACAACGAAACCTGTCCGAGTGCGTGATCTGCACTGCACAAGTTGTTCCTGTTGTGCTAATTCTTATTTGAAAAATTTAAGGTTTCAGTGTGGATAGTGGGCATAATCGGAAATTTGGAATAAGGAGCCATTATTTCTATATATCGGTCCGGTGCGCAATGTTAGATCGTGATGTTTGATTTTGAAACTGCAGTTGCTAGAGGTCTTCTTATGAAATATAACTCAATTTGTACGAAGTGCAAAGAGTTGTGTTTGGGTAAAGAAATTTATCAACATATTGATCTTTGATATAGTTCTATTTATTGACACATGTTGATGTTTTGTTTTAGATGATGAAGGAGCACTGCGCTTTCACGCAGAGGCGGAGAGATATTTCAGGGGCTTTGCTCATAAACAGAGATCAGATGAGAGAATCGTCATCCTGTTGAAGGTTCTGCTTTGTTAGTCCCCCGTCGGGGGACTACAGTTTTCGGGTTTGTCTGTCCGTCCGTCTGTCGACACCTTTTTTGTTAACACACTCAAGCCTACATTTTTCCACCGATTGTTAAGATATTGTATATATGGATAGTACTGGAACGAACAAGGATCGGTATTGTAAATGAGCCATGTCGGCCCAAGGACATTGGCCCAGCTGAACTTCACAAATTTTCCCAATCCTTACTCAGTCGAATGAGTTTGTTAACACACACAAGCCTACATTTTTCCACCGATTGTTAAGATATTGTATCTATGGATAGTACTGGAACGAACAAGGATCGGTATTGTAAATGAGCCATGTTGGCCCAAGGACATTGGCCCAGCTGAACTTCACAAATTTTCCCAATCCTTACTCGGTCGAATGAGTTTGTTAACACACTCAAGCCTATATTTTTCCACCGATTGTTAAGATATTGTATCTATGGATAGTACTGGAACGAACAAGGATCGGTATTGTAAATGAGCCATGTCGACCCAAGGACATTGGCCCAGTTGAACTTCACAAATTTTCCCAATCCTTACTCAGTTGAATGAGTTTGTTAACACACTCAAGCCTTCATTTCTGGATCGATTGTTGAAATCTTTTAGATATAGGAAGTATTGGAACAGCAAGGATCGGTATTGTAAATGAGCCCTCTCGGCCCAAGGACATTGGCCTAGCTGAACTTTTCACAACCCTTACATACTGGAATGAGTTTGTTAACACACTCAAGCCTACATTTTTTGAAACAATTGCCAAATGTTATACACATAGGTAGTATGGGTGGTAACAAGAATTGGTATTGTAAATGAGCCATGTTGGCTTAAGGACATTGGCCCAGCTGGAATTTTAAAATTCACTTGTTTTTATTGGTTGAGAGACACCGAGTAGATATATTGGATACTGCAAGGTTTGGAAAGTGGTGGAGTAATAAATAAAAACAAAATGTATAATGTATAAGTAATGTATAACTCATGTCCAAACAAAAATATTGAACATACCTTTCTTTATTGTCCACGACTATTTCCTTAAGAGCGGGAAAAAACGTTTTAGGAAAACTACTGTGATTGGGCAAAGAGGTTTCAAATCGACATGTGGATGCGCTATTTGAGATCTAAGATTAAGGAAGAAATAAATTTTAAACAATAACAACAGAGTGAATAAAATAATTGCTGCGAATTCATGTACCTGTTTAGGCAGTAATTTATTTCAAGAATTAACGTAATTTCTGTGTTACTCAATTCAATAAGAAGCAGTTATTAAGTTTTCACAGCATGGATATGATCGTGTTTCAGCAATCCGGAGTGGAGCATTATAGAAATCACTTATCAGCGGCCAGTGACTATGTACGCCAGGCGCTGGACCTCCTGCCCACAGCTCAGTACCGGCCGCAAATGGAGGCGAGGATCTACTATTACATTAGCTCCATCTACCGGGAAAAGAAGAAATTTGGAAAAGCCAAATACTGGATCAAGCGCTCTAAAGAGGTATACAGTTGCATCGTTTAGAGGAAGTACTGAAATGTGCCTATCCAGATGATATATCCAGACAATTACACTTTCCCATCCTTCGCCACAAAACTGAGAGTGATGATCAGTTTTTTACAATAAAAACCCGAATCTGAAAGACAATGTTTTTGCGAGATGCTTAGCTTTTGCCACCATCACGCCCACCCTAATCACAAACCAGTTTTTTTTCTCGTTTAAACAGCAGGTAATCAAAAATCTCTTTTATACAACTTTTGACTGCATCGTACAAATAAACAGATCTTTAATTAGCTTTCCCAGGGGCTATATTTAGGGTTTTTGTGGTTGATCCTCTTCCTGTTTCCTCCAGAGAACGCCTCCTCCAATAAGAAGAAGAATTAGTCACTTCACTCTCCATTGTCTGAGAATGTCACATTCGATCAGTTTGTGTGACCCAGCTATGAACCGTCCGTTGTGTACACATGTTCATTGCCCACTTTCTTTCCCCACAGATGTTGAAGGGCGTAGAGCCCGGTGAAGACACGGCCAAGGCTTTCTACAATGAGGGCCGTCTTTACATGAAGATTCTGATGGCCTCGAGTCGGCATGAAGAGTGCAGACGGCTGGCGGTCAAGGCCTTCGATAATGTAAGTATCTTGAGTACTTGAGTAAATTGATACTGTACACGGATAGAAAATTACATACTGTGTTTTCTTTTCAACGTTCAAAACAAAGTCTTACCGTAAATGTCATACAGAAAGTCCTTTCTTATTTTGAAATGTGCGCCAGTTTATAGTATGAGAGTTCAAATATACTGTGTTTAGCTGTGCCGCATTATAGTTATGAACTAGACCGAATTTCGCTACACGTAGCGAAGTGGCAATCACTTGCAATGGCAGAAGCCCATAGTCAAAAACAAATCTCTGACTGTTTCCAGATAATTATCAGCTTCCGAATTTTTATTTTGAACGAGAAGGTCATCGAAGTACGTATAATCCAACCCCTAGGCACAAATAATCACAATCAGTTAAAATTCGCGCTAAACGATTTCAAGACGATGGTCAACTTTTGGTTTTTGACCTTGACCATGACAGAAGAGGTCAGGGTCATGGAAGTACATCTTATATGACGTCTTTTAGGCCAAAATTGTAGAAAATAATCTCAAATGGCTCTATCTCTTTTTGAGATAATGGTCAGCTCTCGGTTTTTTAACCTTGACCATGACCGAGGAGGTCAAGGGACTGAGATACGTCTTGTATAACGCCTGTTAGGCCCAAAGGATCGAAAAATCGCTTTGTCTCTAACCGCTTTCAAGATAATTGTTAATCTTTATCATACTTTTTTCGAGATAAAAAGGTCACATGACCTTGACCTTGACTCTGATGGTCGAGATTCAGACTGTGAGTTTACTCCCTACTTTCAACGCGCCCTTGTTTATTCTATCCGTTTTCCTTGACGAATGTTTTTTTTTTCTCAAAAATATTTTGACCTCAATTTGAAGGTCAAGTTCAAAATCTTTTGCGATTTTCACAACTCATCAACCTCTATACCTCTGCCAAGTGCTGTCTTTCTACATCAAACACTGTAGGAGGAGTTTTCTGGAAGGTCAAGGTCAAAAACTTTTGCGGATTTCACGATATCTCATCATCCTCTACCTGTGTGCAAGTGAAGTGCGAGTGAAGTGCACATATTAATAAGTGTACATCGGAATGTAAATATAGAGGCATTTTTTTCATGTTTTCATGTTCGTGCCCAAGCGGTATGTGGTAGTTGTTCTGTGTAAACACACATGCTTTTCGCTTGGGCCCGCAATTAATGATCGTGAAATGACTGGGCAAATTCTAAATCCGTTCTGTTAACAGAATGAAGGACTATTAAAACGGGCTTTTTCTTTGCGAAACAAACACTATTTTATGGAACTAAACTTAACTATGACCACCGTTTGCATTTTTTTCTGCGACCGCTGCTTCCAGTGCCTACAGCACGCCAAACATGACTACGAGAAATACGGGACGCGACTCGACATCAAAGTGATTAGACGCTGCTTTCTCAATATGGCTCGGATATACGTCGATATGCCGGAATTGCCGGTCGGTCGGGCTCGCGAAATCGTCACGCTAGAAGATCTACAAATGGCCAAGGCGTGCATCGATTCTGTTCGCATGCCAGGTTAGTCAATTCCGGCACTTTTATCGTCTTGAAATGGTTCACTGGAAATGCTCAGAATTCAAACAAACTTTACAGTGTGTTTGGCAATAGATTATTTATAATGTTTTTTTTTTTTTTGTTTTGTTTTTTTTTTTTTCTTTTCTTGTTTTCTATTTAGAAAAGCACTTACTTTAAGAGAAAATTTTTAATGGTTCCGTTTCGTTGCTAAGTCGTTTGTTTTTGTACCTTGTTCAATAGAATACTGGGGAAATCCATCACTGCGCAACAAAGCTCACCTGTTATTGGCAGAGAGCGGTTTCTTTTACCGCAAAGCCGAAATGTTGAATAGAATGGTCGATGAGAAGCACCGAGAAAATGCCAGAAAAAACCTTAACACAGCTGTGATTCGCGCAAGGGAAGTTCTTTCGTTAAATGGTATTGATTGTATGAAAGAGTTCCGGTTCGCGGAGGAATTTATTCTTTGCATGGAGGCAACGAACATCTATGTTAGGGGCGTCCTAGCCACGGATTGGCTAACCATGCGAAACCATCTAACGGATCTATCAACGTCGTCGGATGACCCGGAAGTGAGGTCAGAGACTGTGGATCAGCAAAGGAAGCAGGCTGCTAATGCTCGGTTTGCTAGCCGTCTCGCTGGAGACAAAACTTCTGGCGATGATTCTGATGTCGAGTTGTAAAGGTGTTTCCACCCTTCCCCAAGGAATGGTAGGAATTCTCCATTCCGAGTTTTTACGTCAGTGATAAATTTTAGACTGATAACTTTGTGAAGTTTCAGCTGTTCTTGAATAAAATTTTGATTTTGATTGTTATTTAACAAAATTAACACCTTTACGTCAAATCGTACCTTTAAAATATTTTTTGACACACGTGAAATGTTAATTTCATAGCTGTGACATAGACAAATATCGGATGTGACGATACTCGAATATAATGGTCCCTGGATGTCGTTACATCGAGGGTCCACTGAAAGTGTGGCACATAAGCCAAACCTGGTTAGAAACTATGCTTTTTGGGCTGCGTCTTTTGCCACTGTACGTAAAAAAAAAAAGAACGACTGTTTTATCCAGGAGCATATTGTTCGCAGAAAATAAAGACAGCCCTTTTCAAGTCATTGAAAAGTCAAAGGACATGCGAAGTCGCTTCCGAGGTGTGACAGGTCAAGATTACCAAGAGATAGGTGAGGCATTCAGATCTTATGGAAACATAAAGCCATAATTTCGCTTCAGTTCAAAGACATCAATATGAAATTAAGTGGTGTAAAGGACATCTCGTAATCATGTAATATCAAAGCAATGCTGGGCGATAGGTTGGATATGCTGATAGTTGCTTGCTGAAAGTCTCGAGTGTGTACCATTTGCCTGTGACTTTTTACGTAAAAAATGTGTGCGTGTGTGCAACCTAAAAGAGATAAACCAGAATTATTACAACCACGTGAAAGAGTTTTTTAATACACACCGTATGAATATTACTTATTTCTTTTTTGCTTTCTGTTTGTTTGTCGTTGTTTTAGTTACTTTTGAATTTTCTAAGTGTATTTTTTGGTTCTTTCTTCTCTGTTACTATACGGGAGTGTGCAAAGCAAGGAACGTCTAGAAGGAATCATTCAAATCTTTTAATAGTTTAATATGTTATTTCATTATTGACATTTCTGTGTTTGTAGCAGTGAATATGCAGGGGTGTTTGCTGTGCTTTGCTAACGTGTGTGATAGCTCAATCCCGGTTGATGTCGTGATATTTATAGCTGGAGAATAATAACTGTTGACAAAGAGGTTTAAAAAATGCGATATTACCAACATATGTTCGAGGTTAAATATCATAAGCACGAAGGACTATTTAAAACTTGGCAAGTCGAAAACTAGCAGAGTATATTGAAGTTGTACAGGGCCAATGTGTCGGACTTTTTTTCTCTTTAATGGTCCGACTTTTGTCTTTACTACCACTCTGGTCATACTGGACCTAGGACCATCCAATTTCGCACACAGGTAGCATTTGGTCTGAAGCTGTGCACTTCACTTTTTATTTTCGCCTTTGCTTTTATTTTCATGATCAAAAGGCTAAGCAAAAAAAAAAAGAGGAGAGGGTGGGAGGGGGGTGCTGCAGCAGCATTTGTACATGGAATTCCGGACAAAACGGCGACGACCAAAACGGCGACGGCCAAAACGGCGACAAGTGCAACGCCGGACAAAACGGCGACGAAGATTAATAATTTAATGTTGAAAATCAAAATACAAAGCACATTGTTGCCAGATAAACCAGTTCATTTCTACTTGAAGAAAAGTATAATTTGAACCAATATTTAAATTTTAAGGGCAAAATAAAATGGATAATTTAGGATTTATTTTCTCATATATTCCTAATTGCAATTATACGATAATACATCGTGGGGGGGGGGGGGGGGGGATAAGTAAATTTTTGAAAGACATTATATTTAGCGACTGTGCCCACTAATCCGTTATTGTTCGTGAATCCACATCAATAAACGGCAAAATAAAAATGCCTTTAAAAGGACTTCGGATTATCAGCAATGAAAACCGATGTTTTACTCGCCTTAATGAACTAATCCCTTGGGCTCCCGTGAAACGTGAAATCCAGGAAGGCCAGGATGATCACTGAGAGAAAGACTGGTTGCAGTGGTGGGGCTTGAATTGGGACGGGGGGGGGAGGTGGGTGGAAAGAGGGAGGTTGCGAAGATGGGAGGATGGTTAGGGGAGGGGATGGGAGGAGGGAAGATTACTGAGACAGTGACTGGTGACAGGAAGCAGGTAGTAAGGGAGGACCGGGGAGAGATACTGCACTTTGTCCAAATTTAATTATCACTGATAGTTAAATGAACTGTGTTGGCAACGTTATTACTTTCTGTTTCTTTGCCGCCGTTTTAGCCGTCGCCGTTGTGGTCTTCTCCGTTATGGCCGTCGCCGTTATGTCCGGATACCACATAAATGATATGTGCTTTATTTGCATATGCTAAATACACTGAGCCTAGTGAGAACGGCCCGTGGATTTAAAATCTTACCGGCCATTTTAAATACACTGAATATTCACATAACTTACTGCTTAAGTTACGCACAATTCATAGTGAGGGTCGGGGAGGGGGAGGGGTGAGGGACCTGCTTCTTTTTCTTAAACAGGTTTCGAACTGGCAAAAAAGTTTCTTCGAAAGGTTTCGGAATCTGGAAAATAACATTGGCTTGTCTGCAAAGAAAAAGCAAACTAAAAATCAGGCTGAAAAATAAGTTTCCTAAAATTCTGCGCGAGGGAAGAAAATGATTTGCAAAACATTACGTTTTGGCCAAGTGTTTTATGTTTCCCCTGTGAGAAATAGGCTGTCGTTTAACATCTAACTCGTTTAATTATACATGTTTGCATGGGTTTTTGGCTTACCCGGCTTTCGTTGTGAGGCCTCGATCCATCACTTCTGGAATTTTCCTGATTTGTTTAGAATATTATAAGCTTGAGTGAACCTCGTCTCCTTTGCGAACGAGGTATTAGTCATGTATTTCTTCTTGTTGTCTAGATGTATTGGTGTATATTGGCCTCAAGAAAGTCTAAATATTATCAAAAAGTAAAAAAGTACTTTCCACATTCTAGTGTGTGATTTTTGCTGTTTTCTCCAATGTGACAAAAATTACTCGATTGAATCGAGTCTAAATGTTGGTAATAACTGCCTTGTTTGCAATCTGTAGAACTAAAAAAATGGAGTACAAAATCTTAATCTGGCTTTATTGGCTTGAGTTTGATAGAAAAGAGAAATACTTTCGCTTAGTCCCCAAAACCTCACGGAACAACTGTTGTATGCAAATCAGACCCCACGTGCGTATAGAAGTGATCCGAAATCCGCAGTGGCACGTTTGTCCTAACTAGTCCGTACACTGTTTTTTTTATGTTCAGAGTCCGGTTCTTTCAAAGAAACCCCCTCAGCACTGTAATATAAAATTGTATATGCTTGAAAATAACAAAATATTTTCTCAGAAAATATTGTTTGGTGGCCACCTGTCCGGGCTTTTCATGTATGTGGTGCCCGTTTGGTAGGTAAGCAGTCGGCGAAATTCTGTTCCTAGTTCAACCAATTCTTGCCCACCCAAACAACTGTTTTTCACCTAAATTTCTTTTATTCGTATCCGGGCAGACACAATGTCTCTGGACATTCTTATCATGTTGTGTTGTAAGAAAATATCATTTTATGCACTGTTGCTTTATTTGTTAAATAACTGTGATCAAAGAATGTGCTTTAAAATGTAGTACGGAGAAGGGGAGAAGGGGTGGGGGGGGGGGGGTAGCACTGTTTGGATAAGAACAAACTGGGGTTAACTGATCTAAATTTTGAAGGTTAGTGAAGCAAAATTCACAATTATGTATTTTCTAAAACTTTTCATTAACCCGTGTTGTCTTCATTATATCTGGCTAAAAAAGAGATTAGTTTTCGTTCAACAGTTCCCTATGTAAAACGTTGTGTACATACAGGGTTCATAGGCCACCTGGAAAACCTGGAATTTTTTCAATACCTGGAAAAAGCATGGAAAAATCATGGAATTTAAAAAAAAGGCCAAAAATCATGGAAAAATCATGGAAAACGAAAATGGGTAATCATTTTTCAATGCACAAGAAAACTGTCATTTTTGAGAACGCTGCAAATGCGGTGAGAAAATTGTTAGTTATAGTTCTGTTACCATTTTGTATTTTACAGAATAAAAAATGGGCTGAAACTTTTTTTCGTTCATTTATATATATATATATATATATATATATATCCGTGAAAACCTCACAAAAACAATACCTGGAAAAAAATTTGAGATCCTGGAAAAATCATGGGATTTGATTTTGAAAATAGACTATGAACCCTGGACATAGTTTCATTCGGTTACACTGTAGCCAGGGGACATGTGTGAGAGTGGTACTCTCCATCTGACACATGTTATTGTTGTTTTCCATGTATGAAGAATGTGCATGGTTACTCACAACGAAGGTGTGCATTGCCTCTTTGTTGTCTGGTCTGCCAGCTGTCCAGCTAGTCAATGTTTACAGTGCTAACCAACTTCTGGTACTCGTGTGAGAAATTAACTTGTGTACGTTGCATCTTATTCTAGTTGTTTATTGTTAAAAATAAACCAGTGCTTAATTTTTATTTTCTTTTGCTGACAGCAGTTTTAAACTATACTGAGTGCAGAAATGTCTGGTTGGGTTATTATCCCCCGTGAAACGGAGGGATATAGGTTTGAGATTGTCCGTCCGTCCGTCCGTCCGTCCGTCCGTCCGTCTGTCCGTCCGTCCGTCCCCTCTTCAAGCTAAGGACTTTGTGGACACCACTTCTATATCAACGAAGCATAATTCAGCTTTCATATTTCATACAGGCAAAATATAGGGTATAAAGATGTGCAACGTCAAGGTTTCAGTTTGATCGAAGCAAAATTGACAAATTGACAGGCTTTTGAAAATCGTCGAAAATAGACATATGTGCACATGTATAGGACTTTGTGGACACCACTTCTATATCAACGAAGCATAATTCAGCTTTCATATTTCATACAGGCAAAATATAGGGTATAAAGATGTGCAACGTCAAGGTTTCAGTTTGATCGAAGCAAAATTGACAAATTGACAGGCTTTTGAAAATCGTCGAAAATAGACATATGTGCACATGTATAGGACTTTGTGGACACCACTTCTATATCAACGAAGCATAATTCAGCTTTCATATTTCATACAGGCAAAATATAGGGTATAAAGATGTGCAACGTCAAGGTTTCAGTTTGATCGAAGCAAAATTGACAAATTGACAGGCTTTTGAAAATCGTCGAAAATAGACATATGTGCACATGTATAGGACTTTGTGGACACCACTTCTATATCAACGAAGCATAATTCAGCTTTCATATTTCATACAGGCAAAATATAGGGTATAAAGATGTGCAACGTCAAGGTTTCAGTTTGATCGAAGCAAAATTGACAAATTGACAGGCTTTTGAAAATCGTCGAAAATAGACATATGTGCACATGTATAGGACTTTGTGGACACCACTTCTATATCAACGAAGGATAATTCAGCTTTCATATTTCATACAGGCAAAATATAGGGTATAAAGATGTGCAACGTCAAGGTTTCAGTTTGATCGAAGCAAAATTGACAAATTGACAGGCTTTTGAAAATCGTCGAAAATAGACATATGTGCACATGTATAGGACTTTGTGGACACCACTTCTATATCAACGAAGCATAATTCAGCTTTCATATTTCATACAGGCAAAATATAGGGTATAAAGATGTGCAACGTCAAGGTTTCAGTTTGATCGAAGCAAAATTGACAAATTGACAGGCTTTTGAAAATCGTCGAAAATAGACATATGTGCACATGTATAGGACTTTGTGGACACCACTTCTATATCAACGAAGCATAATTCAGCTTTCATATTTCATACAGGCAAAATATAGGGTATAAAGATGTGCAACGTCAAGGTTTCAGTTTGATCGAAGCAAAATTGACAAATTGACAGGCTTTTGAAAATCGTCGAAAATAGACATATGTGCACATGTATAGGACTTTGTGGACACCACTTCTATATCAACGAAGCATAATTCAGCTTTCATATTTCATACAGGCAAAATATAGGGTATAAAGATGTGCAACGTCAAGGTTTCAGTTTGATCGAAGCAAAATTGACAAATTGACAGGCTTTTGAAAATCGTCGAAAATAGACATATGTGCACATGTATAGGACTTTGTGGACACCACTTCTATATCAACGAAGCATAATTCAGCTTTCATATTTCATACAGGCAAAATATAGGGTATAAAGATGTGCAACGTCAAGGTTTCAGTTTGATCGAAGCAAAATTGACAAATTGACAGGCTTTTGAAAATCGTCGAAAATAGACATATGTGCACATGTATAGGACTTTGTGGACACCACTTCTATATCAACGAAGCATAATTCAGCTTTCATATTTCATACAGGCAAAATATAGGGTATAAAGATGTGCAACGTCAAGGTTTCAGTTTGATCGAAGCAAAATTGACAGGCTTTTGAAAATCGTCGAAAATAGACATATGTGCACATGTATAGGACTTTGTGGACACCACTTCTATATCAACGAAGCATAATTCAGCTTTCATATTTCATACAGGCAAAATATAGGGTATAAAGATGTGCAACGTCAAGGTTTCAGTTTGATCGAAGCAAAATTGACAGGCTTTTGAAAATCGTCGAAAATAGACATATGTGCACATGTATAGGACTTTGTGGACACCACTTCTATATCAACGAAGCATAATTCAGCTTTCATATTTCTTACAGGCAAAATATAGGGTATAAAGATGTGCAACGTCAAGGTTTCAGTTTGATCGAAGCAAAATTGACAAATTGACAGGCTTTTGAAAATCGTCGAAAATAGACATATGTGCACATGTATAGGACTTTGTGGACACCACTTCTATATCAACGAAGCATAATTCAGCTTTCATATTTCATACAGGCAAAATATAGGGTATAAAGATGTGCAACGTCAAGGTTTCAGTTTGATCGAAGCAAAATTGACAAATTGACAGGCTTTTGAAAATCGTCGAAAATAGACATATGTGCACATGTATAGGACTTTGTGGACACCACTTCTATATCAACGAAGCATAATTCAGCTTTCATATTTCATACAGGCAAAATATAGGGTATAAAGATGTGCAACGTCAAGGTTTCAGTTTGATCGAAGCAAAATTGACAGGCTTTTGAAAATCGTCGAAAATAGACATATGTGCACATGTATAGGACTTTGTGGACACCACTTCTATATCAACGAAGCATAATTCAGCTTTCATATTTCATACAGGCAAAATATAGGGTATAAAGATGTGCAACGTCAAGGTTTCAGTTTGATCGAAGCAAAATTGACAGGCTTTTGAAAATCGTCGAAAATAGACATATGTGCACATGTATAGGACTTTGTGGACACCACTTCTATATCAACGAAGCATAATTCAGCTTTCATATTTCATACAGGCAAAATATAGGGTATAAAGATGTGCAACGTCAAGGTTTCAGTTTGATCGAAGCAAAATTGACAAATTGACAGGCTTTTGAAAATCGTCGAAAATAGACATATGTGCACATGTATAGGACTTTGTGGACACCACTTCTATATCAACGAAGCATAATTCAGCTTTCATATTTCATATAGGCAACATATAGGGTATAAAGATGTGCAACGTCAAGGTTTCAGTTTGATCGAAGCAAAATTGACAAAATGACAGGCTTTTAAAAATCGTCATAAATCGACATATATGCAAACGGAGTGGACTTCAAGGAAGGGTGTCCAGCTTAGATATTGCATAGGGGTAATATTTAGGGTTTCACGGGGGATATTGCTGCTCTCTGACAGCATCTAGTTTTTAAGAAAAAAAATGACGACAAAATGACAAGAAAGTCGAATCCTCTAGTACCACGTATGCCGAAGTATAGCATTTTGAAGCTATGATAAGTTACAGTCTGTGAAACAAATGTGAAGCAGTCGTACCTGCCGTGGTGTAGTTACGCATTTATTTTGACAAATATTGGTGCAAGCTTGAGCATTAAGCATGCGGTAGTCATTAAATTAAATTGAAATTAAATTCAATTCGTTTTTTCATAATTATGATCAATTTGGGATTGGTCGCAATGAATTGTATTGAAGTAAAAATAAAGTGTTGTTCTTGAGCCATGATGAGAAGCCCATAACAGTGTTATGAGACAAAGGCTTGGCAATGGTAAAGCTGCTCTAGTCCGATCGAGGTAAGGGGCCACTCACGAAGCACGGAGAGTGGGGTCGGGGTTCGGTACTCGGCCGCTGCACGCTCCAATACCACAGTAACTTCAAACTCGTCCTTTATGGATTGTGTCTAATATGACTAGTACAGAGAGAGAGAGAGAGAGAGAGAGAGAGAGAGAGAAAGAGAGAGAAATATGACCAGTACAGAGAGAGAGAGAGAGAGAGAGAGAGAGAGAGAGAGAGAGAGAGAGAGAGAGAGAAAGATGACCAGTATAGAGAGAGAGAGCGAGCGAGAGAGAGAGTAATATGACCAGTACAGAGAGAGAAAGAGAAAGAGAGAGAGAGAGAGAGAGAGAAATACTCATACTTTACGGATGAAACCTGGAAATACTAGTACAACAATGAAAGTACTCCGCCTGACTAGTTGGTAGTCATTTGGCACCAACTAAAATGATTTGAATTTTACTGGCTTTATTGATCAATATCATGTATCATGTATTTCAAACCGATACCAATTCCATTGATACCATTTGTGGGTACAGCACAAATGTTTACCCAAATTAAAAAATATTCCAATGAAATAAATCGCGCTTACATATATCACTAATTTTATTTGTGAAACATACACAGTAAATGAATACAAAAATAATCTACGTTTTTTTTTTCATTTCGATAAATACAATTCGACTAATCTACCATCATTCAAGAACTAATTGAGTGGTCTCTCCACTGCTTAATACCTCTTTATTTATTTGGTACAGTTCAAATTTTCACCTTTGCAACGTGACTTTTCAAACATCCATCAGGAAAATTCTTCTTCTTTCTTCATCAGTGTGTATTTTGTTACACGAGTTAATATCCCTGTATTCTTTTCATATTCACAAGATTGCGAACATGTTCTTTTTTTCGAACCGGTGAACAGAACACAAAAAAAAACTGGTTCCTGTTACAACTTTTCACACCGGACGGTCTTCTGCAGATGACTAAATGCGCGGCTCACATGCGCAGTACCGACGTGCGTGTAGCCGATAGTTCATTTATTTGGGAAAAATACACCAATAATATTATAAATATTAATAGCAATATTATTCACAGGCAAGGAGTTGCTATATTCTTGGGAGATATTTATATTTGGTATCCTTTTGTAGTGAGATGTTGTGGGGCCAGCGTTCCACCGAGCCGAATTTTAATTGGTCAAATCTTTTCCTTAACTGACTGATCCGTTCCCTAACGTATGAAGATGAAAAGAATACAGGGTGTATCAAAACGTTATTATAATGAAGTGAGACCAACCAATTTATTCATTACTCAAGCCTTGTTTAGGTATTTCTTTAAAGGAAACGATGAAATGACACCAGTCCCAGGATTTGCTACGCATTCATCCAAGTCTGAAATATACTTGTTTCGCTTTAAATTTGTGACTTGTTGGTTTCAAATTACAATTTTTCTTGGAAACAGTTAGATAGAAATGCGAACTGAGAAGGTGTGCATCCGTTCTTTTTTATTCGGACTTCAGAAATAATCAACTTTGTGAGAATGCAAGATAAGGGATGTGGTAAGCAACTCATGTGTCATACCTGTATCATACATTCATCCAACAGGAGTAAATTCTATTCACACCACCACATAACTGAAAAGTATACTCCAGACAAGGCAAACACCTGGGAGAAATGACGAAGAGCACTGAAATCTTAAGTCAGACCGTCTCAGAAGTCAGAATTTAAATAAAAATACTTGCAGACAATTTCTGGGTGGGGATAGCAACTGGTTCTCCTACCCTAGCATTGCATTTTTAACCAAATGAAAAACAGACCACGTGAAACGGTAAATATTTAGTTGTTTTTGGAAGAACAAAACCATTTATTTATTTATTTCAGACTAGGGTCAAGATATACAATAGTTTCACACAATTGGTTCCTTTATTTGATAACACCAACACCTGATCTGGCGCAAATGCACTAATTCTAAAACAATTTAAATATTAGAACATATTAATAGAAATACTAAAATGGCACGCTAATGAACACAATAAAATCAATGTAAAAACATATAAAATTGAATTATTCAGGCTTAATAGAGATTACAAACACATAAAGATAAACAGGTCTGCGTAAGAACACACACAAGAACAAGGCACAAAAAAGGTATAGTGTAAATTGTACCGGGAGACGCAACGAAACTCGGCCTGAATTTCTTAGAACATTTTTTTTTTATTTCATGGAAAAAAAATAAATTCTTCAGAAATTACTTTTTTCACGTTTACAGAAAGGAACGATAAAAAAATATTGAACTCGCGCCAAATTTCAAACATTTTTTGTGGGCCCGTCCATTGTGAAAACATTTCATGAGTTCAACTTCCGGTATTGTTGAAACATCTGGTGTTTTCCTTAATCGTAGGATGCGTTCTAAATGTAAGGCTGCAATGTCAAAAATCCAAAGCCATAAAATATATACACACAGTACACAATCGAAGGCTGCAGATCTACTTTGATGCTTTCGCTTATCTATATCTAACAGTATCCTGCCCATTAAAAATAAATCATGAACACTTTCGCAGTAATCAACTAATTAAATCAGCGAGAATACCGTATAGCTTAACAACTAAGTGGAAATGACGCTAACACCTGACCTTGACCTAAAAAAGCGAAAACAACTCGGCACTTAACGGCTGATACGAGACTTAATCTATAAATCGTATACCTGTACATTGGGTAGATGATGTCATACCAATATGGCATTGATCAGAAACACAAGTCAAAACAAACTTGTATAAGATCAGATATACATTATCACTGCTGTTATCTTTATTTACTAATACTCGCTTTGTTATTATGGCACAGATGCAATACACAACAGGTCTTCACTGCAATTAATCGTAAACTATGTCATACAAAATCGTTTTTCGCTATAAAGTTAGATACAAGTCCTCAAAAATACACACACACACAAATTTAAAAAACAAGTTTGTCCAAGGACAAAGTCCCAGCTTACGAAAAGCAATAAAACCAATTCCAGCGTGCATGAGCAAGGGAATTTTCCTGAAAAATTTGGCTTCAAAAGATGAGACGGCAAAGAGCTAGCCCAATAATTAATTTAGCACCGGGCTAGAACATAGATCGATAAATGCATACAAAGATTTCTTTCCCAGAAAAATGGGAAACAGATTTTTTGTATCTCTGGTAGACAGGATAGTCTGCCATATATACCTTCAAACAATGCTCGCATTTCGGACCAGTGCGCATATTTATGTAACTTGCCTTGATGCGCGGTTCTTATTCAGACAAGTGCGCATGTTTATTTAATTTTGCGTAGATGCGCGGTTCCCATTTTGGAACAGTGCACATGTTTATTTAACTTACGTTGATGTGCGGTTCGCATTTCTGACGAGGGCCCATGTTTTTTTTTCACCTTTTGTGGATGTGCGGCTCTTATTTCGGATCAGTGCGCACGTTTATTTACCTTGTGTTGATGTGCGGTTCTTATTTCGGATCAATGCACATCTTTATTTACATTGTGTTGATGTGCGGTTCTAATTTCGGATCAGTGCGCATGTTTATTTACCTTGTGTTGATGTGCGGTTCTTATTCCATACCAATGCGCATGTTTATTTTACTTGCGTTCATGAGCGGTACTTATTTCGGACAGCCCAAGTTTTCTTACGTTGCCTTGATACGCGGTTCGTTGATGCAAGGTGCTTATTTTGGTCCGGTGTGCTTGCTTATTTAGCTTGTGTTGCTGTGCGGTTCGCATTTCGGACCCGTTTGCATGTTTATTTAACTTGCGTTGATGCACGGTGCTTATTTTGGACGTGTGCCTATGTTTATTTAACTTGCGTTGGTGCGCGGTTTGCATTTTGGACCAGTGTGCATGTTTATTTAACTTGCCTTGATGAGCAGTTCGAATTTCGGATCATTACGCATGTTTATTTAACTTGAGTTAATGCGCGGTTCGAATTTCGGACCAGTGTGCATGTTTATTTAACTTGCGTTGATGCAAGGTGCTTATTTTGGACCAGTGCAAATGTTTATTTAACTTGCGTTGGAGCGTGGTTCGCATTTCGAACTACTGCGCATGTCTATTTAACTTGCGTTGATGCGCGGTTCGAATTTCGGAGAAGTGCGCATGTTTATTTAACTTGCGTTGATGGCCGGTGCTTATTTTAGACCAGTGCAAATGTGTACTTAACTTACGTTGGCGCGTGGTTCGCATTTCGAACCACTGCGTATGTTTATTTAACGTGCGTCGATGCGCGGTTCTTATTTCAGGCCAATGCGCATATTTCTTTAACTTGAGTTGATGCGCGGTTCTTATTCTGGGCCAGTGCGCATGTTTATTTAATTTGCGATGATGCGCAGTTCTTATTTTGAATAGTGCGCATGTTATTTAAGTTGCGTTAATGGGCAGTTCGCATTTCGACATAGTGCGCATGTTTATTTAACTTGCGTTGATGCAAGGTGCTTATTTTGGTCCAGTGTGCTTGCTTATTTAGCTTGTGTTGCTGTGCGGTTCGCATTTCGGACCAGCGCGCATGTTTTTTTTAACTTGTGTTGATGCGTGGTTCGCATTTTGGACCATTGCGCATATTTATTTAACTTGTGTTGATGATCGGTACTTATTTTTGACCGGTGCAAATGTTTATTTAACTTACGCTTATGTGCGGTTCGCAATTCGGACCAGTGTGCACGTTTATTTAATTTGCGTTGATATCCGGTTCGCATTTCGGACCAGTATACCTGTTTCTTTAGGTTGCGTTGATGCGCAGTTCGCATTTTGGGACAAGTGCGCAGGTTCATTTAACTTGCGTTGACGCGCGATTTGCGTTTCGGACCAGAACGCATTTTTATTTAAGTCCCGTCGATGTCTTACTCTTATGTCTATTCAACTTGCGTCGATTCATGGTTCTTTCTTCGGACCACTGCGCATGTTTATTTAACTTGCGTTGATGCGCGGTTCTCATTTCAGGCCACTGCGCATGACTATTCAACTTGCGTCGATGCGTGGTTCTTTTTTCCGGACAAGTGCGCATGTTTCTTTAACTTGCATTGATGTGCGGTGCTTATTTTGGACCGGATCGCATGTTTATTCAACTTCCGTCGATGCGCGCTTCGCATTTCAGGCCATTGCCCATGTTTATTTAACTTGTGTTGATGCGTGGTTCTCATTTCAGAGCAGTGCGCATATTTATTTAACTTGCGTTGATGCGCCGTTCGCATTTCGGACCACTGCACATGTTTATTTAATTTGCCTCGATGTGCGGTTCGCATTTCGGACCAGTGCGCATGTTTCTTTAGGCTGCGTTGATGGGCGGTTCGCATTTCAGACCACTGCGCATGTCTATTCAACTTACGTCGAAGCGTAGTTCTTTTTTTCGGACCAGTGCGCATGTTTATTTAACCTGCGTTGATGCGCGGTGCTTATTTTGGACCAGTTCGCATCTTTATTTATCTTCCGTCGATGCGCAGTTCACATTTCGGACAAATGCGCATGTTTATTTAACTTGCATCGATGCGGAGTACTTAATTTGGACTACTGCGAATGTTTCTTTAACTTGCGCCGATGTGCGGTTATTAAATCTGACTACTGCGCAAGTTTATTTAACTTGCGTTTATGCGCTGGAGGAGGAGATTCATTTAATTTTTTTTTCAACTTGCGTTGATGCAAGGTGCTTATTTTGGTCCAGTGTGCCTGCTTTTTTAGCTTGTGTTGCTGTGCGGTTCGCATTTCGGACCAGCGCGCATGTTTTTTTTTAACTTGTGTTGATGCGTGGTCCGCATTTTGGACCATTGCGCATATTTATTTAACTTGTGTTGATGATCGGTACTTATTTTTGACCGGTGCATGTCTATTCAACTTACGTCGAAGCGTAGTTCTTTTTTTCGGACCAGTGCGCATGTTTATTTAACCTGCGTTGATGAGCGGTGCTTATTTTGGACCAGTTCGCATCTTTATTTATCTTCCGTCGATGCGCAGTTCACATTTCGGACCAATGCGCATGTTTATTTAACTTGCATCGATGCGGAGTACTTAATTTGGACTACTGCGAATGTTTCTTTAACTTGCGCCGATGTGCGGTTATTAAATCTGACTACTGCGCAAGTTTATTTAACTTGCGTTTATGCGCTGGAGGAGGAGATTCATTTAATTTTTTTTTCAACTTGCGTTGATGCAAGGTGCTTATTTTGGTCCAGTGTGCCTGCTTTTTTAGCTTGTGTTGCTGTGCGGTTCGCATTTCGGACCAGCGCGCATGTTTTTTTTTAACTTGTGTTGATGCGTGGTCCGCATTTTGGACCATTGCGCATATTTATTTAACTTGTGTTGATGATCGGTACTTATTTTTGACCGGTGCATGTCTATTCAACTTACGTCGAAGCGTAGTTCTTTTTTTCGGACCAGTGCGCATGTTTATTTAACCTGCGTTGATGAGCGGTGCTTATTTTGGACCAGTTCGCATCTTTATTTATCTTCCGTCGATGCGCAGTTCACATTTCGGACCAATGCGCATGTTTATTTAACTTGCATCGATGCGGAGTACTTAATTTGGACTACTGCGAATGTTTCTTTAACTTGCGCCGATGTGCGGTTATTAAATCTGACTACTGCGCAAGTTTATTTAACTTGCGTTTATGCGCTGGAGGAGGAGATTCATTTAATTTTTTTTTCAAAAATTCCGAAAAAATTCAAAAGTTTTCCAATTCACTCAAAAAGCACAAGCCGTATGCATGACCACCTAGAGACGGCTCATATCGAAAATAAATGAAATCTGATAAAAACTGTAGGAGGAAATGCATTTTGAATTTTTTTCTTCAAAAATTCTCTCATCGACTGAAAAAGACAGGCCATATTCACGACACCCTAAGCATGCCTCAGCCCCAAAATAAATGATGTTTGATCAAAACTGCCGGAGAAAATGCATTTTGAGGTATTTTCATCAAAAATTCCCCCCGAAATCAAAAATTCCCAAGTCGAATCAAACAGCACAAGCCGTATGCGAGACCTACCTAAGGATGCCTCATAGCAAAAATAAATGAAATCGGATAAAAACTGTAGGAGGAAATGCATTTTTAAGTTTTTCTTCAAAAATTCCCAAAAAATACAGAAATTGTCGGATCGACTAAAAAGCGCAAGTCGTATTCTCAACCCCTTAGGGATGCCTCAAACCCCCCCCCCCAAAAAAAAAGGTTCAAAACTGTAGGGGGAAATGCATTTTGAAGTTTTTTTCTTCAAAAAATCCCTAAAAATACAAAAATTGCCCGATGGACTAAAAAGCACAAGCCGTATGCACTCACACCAAAAATAAATGTCGTATTTTCAACCCCTTAGGGATGCCTCAAACCCAAAAAAAAAAAAAAAAAAAAAAAAAAGGTTCAAAACTGTAGGTGGAAATGCATTTTCAAGTTTTTTTCTTCAAAAAGTCCCTAAAAATACAAAAAATGCCCGATGGTCTAAAAACCACAAGCCGTATGCACTCATACCAAAAATAAATGTCGTATTCTCAACCCCTTAGGGATGCCTCAAACCCCCCCCCCCCCCCCCCAAAAAAAAAGGTTCAAAACTGTAGCGGGAAATGCATTTTGAAGTTTTTTTCTTCAAAAACTGCCTAAAAATACGAAAATTGCCCGATCGACTAAAAAGCACAAGCCGTATGCACTCACACCAAAAATAAATGACATCGAATCAAAATTGTAGGGATAGATGCATTTTGAATTATTTTCGAAATTTTTGCTTAAAAAATTCCCCAAAAATATAAACTAAAAAAGCATAAGCCGTATGCACGAACCTTCAGGGGTGCCTCATACCAAAAATAAATGACATCGGGTCCAAAATGTAAGAGGAGATGCATTTTAAAATTTCTTCAAAAAATCCCCAAAAATTCAAAAATCATCCGATCGACTAAAAAAGCACAAGCCGTATGCACGACCGCTTGGGAAATCCTCACACCAAAAATAAATGACATCGAATCAAAATTGTAGGAGTAGATGCATTTTTTTCAAAATTTTTGCTGAAAAAAATCCCCAAAAATACAAAAATTGTCCGATCGACTAAAAAAGCACAAGCCGCATGCGCGACCCTTTAGGGGTGCCTCATACCAAAAATTAATGACATCATGTCAAAAATGTAGGAGGAGATACATTTTTAATTTTTTTCTTTAAAAATTCGCCAAAAATTCAAAAATCACCCGATCGACTAGAAAAGCACAAGCCGTATGCACGACCCCTTAGGGATGCCTCACACCAAAAATAAATGACATCGGATCAGAATTGTAGGAGGAGATGCATTTTGAAACAAAGTTTACAGCGAACTAACTAACTAACTAACTAACTAACTAACGGACGCCATCCACAGACCGACAGGAATACCCCAGCTTACGTGTACCGTAAGCTGGGCTAAAAAAACACAAAAAGAAAAAAAAAACATGTACCCGTGACCGACAGACACCTGGCTAACACATGTACAAAAGGCACCGTAATTCTTTAGCGGTTTCGCGACTAGAACAATTCTGAACATTTTGATGAAAATTACGTAACACCTGATTTGCCTGATTTCTGCTTTAATACCGTCTTTAAATAATATACATGGGAACGGGGTAAAAAATAAAACCGGAAAATTTTACCATACATGGGAACGGGGTAAAAAAACCCAGAAAATTTTACCATACATGGGAACGGGGTGGAAAAAATAAAAAGCCGGAAAATTTTACCATACATGGGAACGGGGTCGAAAAAAGATGGTCCATTTGGCAAAAAACAAAAAAAAAAAAAAAAGCCGGAAGATTCCCATGTATGAAATAATATAAAACTATCAACTATGGAACGTTCATAAGGCGTTGAATATTAAAATGGCAAAGTTTAAATAGAAGAGGGATTTCTTGACAAAAAAACAGGACACTGAACACTCATTGGTCGAAACAGAAGAGTTAGAGAATGCAGGCACTACAGCAAGCAACACAAAGAACCAATTTCTTTATCGGTATCAATATCAAGTCTTGGAGTGTCCAGATTTCACCTCGCCCTCTTTGTCTTTTTCAAAAATAGCCAAAATAAACAATGTTTGTAGCTGATTACGTCGAGAATTCCACATAAAGTTGATTCGACAATGACCTTTGAAAAAAATTGGAACGTTTTTTACTATAACTGATTCCAAATATCTGACGCATTTCAAGGAAAAGTAAACGACACTGAGTAATGTTTCTAGAGAACAAAGTCCAAAAACTGTTCTCCATAAATTGTGCAAGGTGTAAACGAACAGGAGAAAGATTCAGGAAAAATGTGGACTGAACACTAGATACTTGACTCGTACGTTGTTTGAGTAAGCACTCCAGATAAGCGATTGCTACTTTTCTTGGAGAGCTTGCCACTGATACTACTACTTGATGCCCGTCTTTCCACGGAAGTACTCGCCTCGTGGCACTGTGGTTTCAGATAGACCGGTTCATACACCGACTCTTCCTCTTTGCCAGACGATACCGAATCTGTTACACTGCCACTGCGAACGAACTGATTTTCGTAGATACGAGAGTGAAACCGCTCATTGACATAGATATGCTCTTTGTAGTCGTGGATTGTCTCCAGGGTGTTGTCCAAGCTATAGGATATCGATGAGCACTCGGAATTGGTTTCCGACATCTTATCCTGGGCTTGTTTGAATTCTTGAATGCTTTCATATAAACTCCACAACTGCTGAAATAACGACCTGTCCATTCTCCTCAACGAATCCTGTAACAGATGATAGTACATTTCACACATTTCCTGTCAGGGTTGAAGTTTTTTCCAGGATAAAGACAACCTGTTTACGGAACAGTAATAGAAAAACTGGGGAAAACCCGGCAAGAATGAAAATGTGGCAGAAATGGAAAATACTAAAATTTATCTGACACATCTTTGGTTAACTTTTAAAATTTTAACCGCAAGTAAACATGGCAAAACTGTCATACAAATACACGATGAGTGGTGGATAGCCTGGGAATTCAAGTAAAATGGCAACTGGGCCAATAAGTAAGCAGTCATAAACGAAACGGCGCGATAAGGGACCTCGAGTAGGGGTGTAGGTCAAGTGACTACAGGTCAAGTGACCACCAGACACAGTGACCACCACGGAAATAAAAAAAAAAAAAAAACGGACACTGACCACCAAAACACATTTATTACCAAAATCGTCGTATGAAGAATCGTACACGCAATTCAAGCATACTCACAGCATTGTACACTGTACATTGAACTGGTGCTATGCTGTATTTATAATCTCCATCTCTAATCCCCAGCGTCAAGAGACACGCGTCACCCGTTTGTGGTTTCATAAAAGAAAGTTGAAAAAAAAAAGGATTTGGTAGTATGTTTGTACATTTTTTCCCTTCCCTGGTGGTCAGCTGACCGGTGGTCACTTGTCCGTTGGTCAGTATGACTGGTGGTCAGTTCACCGGTGGTCAGTTTGTATGTACCCCCTCGAGTAGATATGTCACTTGGGGTTAGCAGAACAATGTATGATATGGCGATAAACAACACAGCGCCAAAAACATGCATGAAGGTTTTCTCCATTTTTTTCAAAATTTGACTGACAAAAAGTAAATCGCGGTTTCCTTTCAATATGGAAAAAAAACCGACCAACTTTGTTGAGTATTACAAGCGCTAAGAGTAAATTTACTTCTCTATTTTTAATCTGTTGCTTTCAGGCAAAGAACAAATTATAATAGTTACAGTACAGGGCTGGAAAAAATCCGATTTAAAAAAAAATCATGGTTTTTTATTTTTTTTCTTTACATCGGATTTTTTTTATTTAAATCAACCCCCCCCCCCCCCAAAAAAAAAAAAAAAATATAAACCTTTTGATCCGTTTATTGAAGACTCATTAAACTCTCTTATAAGACATTTCTAAACACATTTACAGTTCACAAAATAGGTGAAAACTGTCCTCAAGTTTCAAATGTTCAGATAACTGTCTACAACTATTCTTCATTTATTGAGCAATCGGTAGCAAAACGCCAGTTTTCAAGCCTTTTCCACTCCGAGGCTTTCCACTCAGCCTTTTCCGCTCGACGCGTAACACTACTCCTTTGTTTTCAAGCACATGCGGTTGAGACGAAAGACCGGAATACGTTGCAGATATCGGAGGCTCATGTGCACTAATAAGCGTACGGTATGAAATTCCTGGTTTAAACAAAAGGGTATTCAAGTGCCTTCACTGCACACAATCTGCACACATGGCACACAATTAAAAAAGAAAATAGAGTGCGTAGAAAAAAATATAAAAAATCGTGATTTTTTATGCTGATTTAAATCACGATTTAAATCATGATTTTAATCAACTGATTTAAATCATACCAGCCTGTTACAGTACAGCCTCATAAAAATGATTTTGTTAATCTTAAGCAAAATTTCCTGAAAATTTAAATAAAAAAATAATAAAAAATAACATTTCACAAAAAACAAGTATTTGTGAAACACAAGCAGGCCCCAACCGCCCCCCCAATTCATAGGGGTTTTAAGCGATGACGGACGGACGGACACCCCAAACCTATATGCCCCAATCCGAAGGGTTGGGGCCTAAAAAGCGATAAAATAAACTGTCGTTTACTATCTAGCTGTATCCATACGGTGATAAAATTACGCATTCCACTTTCAATATCCAATTGCTCATTCATTAAAATGTGCAAATGTATCACCAGTCAATCTCTTGACTTCGAAAAAAAGTGTGACCAACGGAAAACCCAAACACGGAGGCGATTTGAGGGTGAACAATCAAAATAAACGCCACCCCTGTTACAGAGTGAAATGCGTAGTTTGGAACCAGAGTGCAACTTGGATGAATTCCACGAGGCTTCGGAAGACGAAGTGAAGAAAACACTTAAACAAATGTCGAATGCGACACGTGAGTTGGATCCAATGGAAACACGTCTCATCAAACAGTGTTTAAGTGAAATAATTCCTGCCACAACCAAAATTGCAAATTTATCGTTGGAGAACTCGGAAATTCCAAAATCGATGAAAGTTGCAGTTGTCAAGCCACTCCTGAAAAAATCATCCTCGATTCAGAAAAGTACAATAACTTTAGACCTGTTTCAAATCTTTCTTTTAATTCGAGGCTCTTTGAAAAAATAGTGTCTAATAGATTGCAAGACTATTGTAATATCGGCATACCGTACATTCCACTCTACTGAGACAGCCCTTTTGAAAATTCAGAATGACCTTCTCAATAATATGGACAAAGAGAAGGTGTCAGCACTCGTTCTTCTCGATCTATCAGCGGCATTCGACACTATCGGCCGCCAAATTCTTCTCAGTAGACTGGAATCACGGTATGCCATACGTCATCGACATCTTGCATGGGTACAAAATTATTTGCGTGATCGAGCTCAGTATGTGGTACTTAACGGAGATATGGGTAACCACTTTTATGCTGATGATGGACAAATTTACATGGCTGTCGAGGACGATGAAAACATGGGCAAGTTAAATAGTTGTTTATCAGAATTGAGAAAGTGGATGATTGCCAATAAGTTGAAAGTAAATGATAGCAAAACTGAAGTGTTATTGGTGGGATCTCATCAAGCCTTCCGAAAGTTATACTCCGTGAGTGTATAATTGGTAACGAAAGTGCAAGTTCCTCAGAGTTTGTGACTAATTTAGGTGCTATTTTGACAAGAATTTGACTATGACAAAGTTTGTCAAGCAAAAGGTTTCAACATGTATGTATTACTTGAAAACTATCGGTAAAATACACAAATATCTTACAAGAGATGCTACACAAGCATTAGCACAGTCTATGGTTATTTCACGATTAGACTACTGTAATTCTTTGCTGGTAGGAATTTCAAAAGAAAATCAAAGGAAACTCAGTACAATTCAAAAATATGCTGCAAAGCCTATCTACAGACTTGATTACACACAGAACAGCCTTCCTTCATTTTATCAATTGCATTGGTTACCGATCGAGTTCCGAATCAAGTTTAAAGTCCTGGTTTTAGTGTTCCACTCCTTAAAAGGCAATGCACCATCGTACATTTCTGAGCTTATCAGTGTAAGGAAATGCAATCGCACTCTAAGGTCATCATCAAAACTTTTGTTAGATGAGCTGAAATGTCGAACTTGTTATGGCTAAAAAGCGTTTAAAAGTATAGGACCTTCCCTGTGGAATCAGCTTCCAGATAGTATAAAAATGCTGGAATCATTACTGATTTTAGTAAGAAGCTTAAAACACATTTTTTACCCAGACATTCAATTGTTGATTATCTCAGTATTAGTGATTTTATTCAGTCTTTTTAGGAATGTTTAATTCTAGTCACACTTTAGTAATGTTTTAAATCAATTTTGACTATTATGTGATCATTGTTATATATTGTAAACCCCTTCGAACTAATATTGATGAACGGGCTATATAAATGTTTCTATAAAAAAATTTAAAAAAACTACTTTCAACGATTTTAAACAAATACCTATTATTTTATTTATTTTAATTATTTTGTTTAGAACCCTTTGGTGTTCATTCCATTTATTCCCTAAATGTACGGTAACAGATTTTTCTTCCAGGGTTGGATTTCTTCCGGGAACAAAGGTATTTCTTCCCTTGAAGAAATAGGGAAGAAACTGGGAAGAAACACGAAGAAATACCTTTCTTCCGGGAAAAAAGGAAGAAAGTGGGAAGAAACCTACTTTGTCAAGAAAACATCAGTGCAACGTACTATCTATTTATTGATTTTACAGAACCAATATTTTGTGTGTTCTAATGTACTATCAAACAAAAGAAACGAAAAAGAAACAAATGCATGGTAACACCAAAACACAATGAAGAAATAATGATCTTATATCATGTGCTTTGCAAATATGCTGCCGCAAGACCCTTTTCTTATCACCCCCTTTTAATCTTAATACTTACTCCCACCATTTAAGGTAAACACAGCCTTTGTCTTTTGTTTTCACTGGCACATTAGGAGCAAACAAAAAGATACACTAATTCTCATACACAAAGTCAAAGTTTAAACACTTGACCAAAAGTACTCAGGCTATTACAGCGTACCCAGCTTTCCAACACACATCGAAACACGAGTCTCAACTTCCATAATTATCATTGGCCAGTTTATGTGTAGATTCGTGTCTCCTTTGTTTTCTTTACATGAAAGAAAAAGACATGGATTCGCGTCCTTTTCCAAATCGCGGCGCGCAGAATTGCACGTTTCCGGAGTACATAAAAAGCGGAGATGATGGCACCCACGACCCTTTATCTAATCCCTATTAATCCTATTTACTACATAGAGGTTTGATATGTGAATTCGCACCTATTTAAGAATTGCTCCGAGTGCAGTTCAAGCAAATTATTTGAAAGAAATTCCAAATATTACACCTTTTAAGGTTTCTTTCATTTCTTCCCTGAAATTGGAGGGAAGAAAGTATTTCATCCCTATGGGAAAAAAACCCGGAAAAAAACCATGGTTTTTTCCCTCCATGGAAGAAACATGCCAATCCTGTTTTCTTCCATAACAGAAAAAGGGCAAAAACCAAAATTTTTTAACCAATACAGCAACTTGCCAACTTGATTGCAAATTTCTGCATCCCGTCCGTAAACACATGAGACTGACGTGGGTAAACCACCGGCGATTTATTTGGTAATAAAAATTCAAACTGTGTTAAGCGTATCTGTGCACACAGCGCAGCACATAAAATAAATCTGATGTAGGCCCTATCTTCAATTTACGCGTGACTGGCATTGAGACATTTCATACTCAGATTTGTGCATTGAGATCCTTTATGGTCTTAATAATAGCTTCATGGATTAACGAGTACCCGAGAACAAATAATAGCCTTCTCTAAGTGTAAAATTTTCAACATCTTAAGAAATAAAATATTTCACTAATAGTATTATTTGGGACCTTTTTGACTTTCTTCCATTTTTCCCATAAACAGAAAAAGAAAAGTATTTCTTCCACATCGAGAAAAACTTGTGTAAAAACCAAGAAGATTGCAAACCCTGATAAACGAAGTTACTAGTGCCGCAATAATTCAAGGATGAAGTCCCCACAGATCTGCTTGTTGGAGCTGTGAACCGCTGGACTACGTAAATTTATATGACAGCACTAAAACAACAGGGTTCGGGACGCAAAGGCCTTGGATCTGGGACCGGAACAGCAAGGCCTAAAATGAGAAATCGGAAAGCTATATTATAATATGACGCTACGAGTAATTGTAAATTGACTGTTTATCGTTTGGAAAACAGACAGCTCCAAGAAGCGGCCCGCTGCGTTCTGATAAACAAATATACCAAGTAAAAATAACGAAGAGCTGACATGGAGCTAGAAAATGGGCAATATATGGTTTGATATATCAAACCCTCGCTTTGAATTGTGTAGTTTTTAGCTTATACTTCACCTGCTAGTTGTAAACCTGGATTGACATAGCAAACGTTGTTTTCAGTTTCATCTGTTCAATAAGCCTAATCACACTTTTGGTGTTTCGAATAAAATGCGCAAGAATTAGTTGCAACGGAACCGTGTAAAAAAAGGAAAGAAATGATAGAAGAAATATTGCAAAAACAGCTCATACTTGAAACATAAAAGAAATCTAAACTGAAAAATATTTGTTAAAACTTTTAATAAACTTTTAATAGCATACAGGTTGTTAAAACATGATTGCTCTTTGGTGCAAGAGAAACTGGCATTTAGGCGAAATATCTCTCATTTCTTTCATTTTTCTCGGTTAGTTTTAGTCCTAGATGACTCTTGCGGTCTTCCTATGACAGCAAGAGTCATAGTTCCTATAATAGGAAATGTCATTGATGTCAATTTTCCAAATCTCGGCGCACGACTGGGGCCAACGGCGTTATTTTGGAAAGGGTGCATCACATAAATGATCCAATTATAAATTGTGGCGCACAAGTTTTATGGTCAGATAACAATTTTTTACTGAGAAAAATGTGCGTTTTCTTGAGATCAGGATAGCGAATCCCTCATTATTGCCCACAACAACAGTGAATCCACAGTTGCAAAACCACGCTTTACTCTAGTTTGGGAGTTTCGCTGAGGTCGAAAATAATGCGCCAGGGTACTTCTCAGTGTGCTTTTAAAGAAAAAGCGTGTCAGTCTAAGCCTCGGTCTCCTTGAACGCGCGCCGAAAGATCCAGACCCTCGAAAATTGAGATCAATGGCCATTTCTATTGCAGGAACTGTGACCCTTTCTGTCCTAGAAAGATAGAAAGGGTCCACTGGGACTAGGTTAGTTTGTATTCGAAACGCCCAAAGTGTGATTTCGCCTATGCACTGTTCAGCTCCTTTAGGTGGGGCTGATTTGGAGCAGTTCAATGGTGCATTTCTTGTATACTAGTCCTGAAAGACCCATCGCCGACCACCCCCACTCTATGAGAGAGAGAGAGAGAGAGAGAGAGAGAGAGAGAGAGATAGTCACCTGGGCCTACGAGTAGCTGTAAATCTGGATGGTCAAAATAAAATTTTTCAATTTTGTTTTACAAAACACTTTAACTTACGATTTCAACTCGAAGCTCACTCAATTGATTTTCCACTTTCCCATGTTGTTTACGACTCGATTTTGGGGGCTTGCCAGTTTTCCTTAATGGTACCAGCGCTTCTGAAGGGGGAGCCCTGTTTGCAGTATCCTCCGATGCATAAGACAGCGAATTTTTCAAACAAAGAGGTAACGGGGGTAACCCTGGTATCGACATTCTGAACAAAAATAAAATTTGCCCAAGGAGATGCGAAGCGCATCCAACTTTCTTTTGTGTCCTGCCAGTAGCTGTAGTCCTCAGAGGTCAGTTGTTTTATAAAAACGCTATGTTCGCCACAGCATTGGCTACTCCCTTATGCTGCTGTGGTGAGTGATGGCGATTTTCCGCCCTAAACATTTACTGTAAAACTGTAAACTGTAAAAAAGGATTTAAGGTGCCAGTATCTATTTTGAAAACAAACATTCAACGACACCATTACAATATAGAGTTTAAAAAATACAATTAAACAACTAAAAACATAATTTACATCGAAGTACGCGAAAACTGACTAGCTATGGTGACTTGGTATATTTACAAGCACTTTGACTAGAAAAACTATTAAGTGATGTTCTAAAAAATGGGTCTTTAGTTGTTTTTTTATTTTTGAAATTGACAAATGATGTTTCCTCACGGATGTGCTTTGGTAAGTCATTCCACAGGACTGGCGCCGCATGAGAAAAACATCGCTTGCCATATCGTTCCTTGAAGTATCTTGGTGTGTTGAGGATGGGTCCAGCGGACCAAAATCGTAGTGCGCGCGTCGATTTACAAATTGAAAGCAGTTCCTGGATGTATGGAGGGGCCACACTGTGTGGATTTAAAAGCTAGAACTAATATTAAAAAAATTATCCTTTGCTTAACTGGTAGCAAGTGTAGGGAATATAGGATTGGTGTTACATTTTCGAATTTTCGCGATTGAACTATTACTCGTGCAGCCATGTTCTGGGTTCGCTGTAGGCGGTTAATTTCATATTTTGGCAATCCTTATAGCAGTGCATTGGCGTAGTCTAACATTATCAGAGCATGCACTAGTGATTTACATGCCTCCACCGTAATAAAACGTCTAACAGCATAGATATTGCGGAAGTGATATATGCATGTCTTACAAACATTCGAAATATGGCTGTGTAGAGACATAGTACGGTCAAAAATTACACCAATATTTCGGGCACTATCTGAGGGATACACGGCAGAACCATCAATAACTATTGTTCTGTTTTCGACCTTTTACAGATAGTGAGGGGGTGCCATTATCATGACTTCAGTCTTCTCAGCTTTCAGCTTTAACAGGTTTAGGGTGATCCAGTTCTTCATTTCTGATACACATAGTTCTATGCGTCTAGTTACTTCACTGAGATCAGAGTTATCCTGTATGTTGAAAGATACATATACCTGGGTATCGTCAGCATATATCATGAATCGAAAACCGTGTTTCCTGATGATATCTCCTACCGGTAAAATAAAAACCTTATAGTCTTCAGCACCCATTAAGGAGCCTTGTGGTCCACCGAACTGTAGAGTTACTGATTCGGATGTAACACCCAGAACAGAGACCCGCTGCGTTCTGTTATTGTGGTAACTACGAAACCAGTCAAGGGCTGATCCCCTGACCCCAACGCGGTTCCTGAGACGATCAATTGAAATCTTGTGGTCATTAGTGTCGAACGCCGCGGAGAGGTCTAGTAAAACTAGTACCACACCGCGGCGGTTGTCGAGATCATTGTGTATGTCCTTTTGAATGCGTACTAATGCCGTTTCAGTACTATGGTGGGCCCTGTGTGCCGACTGACATGGCTCATGAAGAATATTGTGGAACATGTGGTTGTCCAATAGTGATATATCCACCTTCTCGATGATTTTAGATAAAAAGGGAATATTTGATACTGGCAAGTAGTTTTTAAAGTTGTTCCTGTCCAAGTTTGGTTTCTTCAGGTGTGGCTTCACAACTGCCTTTTTTCAGTGGTTCCGGAAAAGTTCCTGACGATAGGGAAAGGTTGGTTATGTTTAAGATTGTAGGTAGAGTATGTCTAGGCATTTCTTCAAAACAGTTGTTGGTAGTGGGTCCAGGGCACAAGACGCATTGCTAGTTTTACCGATATAATGTTTCAGCTGGTCTATTGTCACATTTTGAAACTGGCTGAGCAAAGTGGATGGCTGTGGTTCTAGTAACGGTGCGCGAAATACCTATTTGGACTTTAGGTCATTACGTATCAGTTCTATTTCAGTAACAAAATACTGATTGAATTCATTAGCAAGTTCTTCACTTGTTTTATCTCAAGGCAACGACGATTCGCGTGTTTTGCAGAGAAGCTCATTAATAATTTTAAAAAGTTGTTTTTGCTCACTGCCACATTGAATAAGTTTGTTAGTATCAAATGTTTTTTTTTTTGGCTTTGCCCATGAGATTAACTACTTTAGCACGAGCCGAAATAAACAGGTTTCTATTTGTTTGCGTCTTGCTTTTCCGCCACTGATTTTTAAGTTTTCGGCTTGGTTTTTTGGCCTCGTTAATTTAAGGGGTGTACCAAGGAACTTGTGGTCTAACAGTTACTGTTGATGTTTCAAGGGGTACATACTTATCTAGAAGTTTCGCCAAAATTTGGATATTTTGATTTTACCAGATCGTCGATGTTGTTGTTTGGGGCTTCAACTAGGTCTGAATTTAAAATGTCTTGTCTTAACGATTATAGTGGTATTGCGTTGATTTTTCGATAATGCACTGTTTTCTGTTATGGTCTGGGCTTTTGTATCCTCAGGTAAACTTTGATGGCATTGTGATCAGAAATAGACTCACAGACTAATATTTCAGACACTAGATTATCGTCAACACGGAATAGAATAAAATCTCTGGTATGGCCTCGCTTGTGGGTGGGCTAATTTACATGTCGAGTGAGAACAAAAGGGTTCAGAAGATCAGCAAATTGTTTAGTTTCTGTATCGCTAATATTGTCCCAGTGGATGTTAAAGTCTTCCAAAATTACTGGCTTTTCTGCCTGTATGACAAGTGCTTCAAGAAGGTTGGCAAATTTGTGGAGAAATAGCGTCTTACTAATTCCGTTTTTCGACGACGGTGGTGTTCGATAAATCACACAAAAATGTATTTTGGTGCCATTTAAAATAGTCTGGATCCGTTGGTGTTCAAATGACGTATAGTTCATATCATTTTGTAGTTTAGCGCACATCCAGCTGGTGGTAAATATAGTCGCAATATCACCCCCTCTAGTGTGTTTTCGAGGTTTGCTAAACTTCAAAGGCCTGGGGTGTTGCAGATTTCAGCACTAAAACATCGTTTTCATTCAGTCAAGTTTCAGTGAGAAAGCATATTGATAGTTCGTGTCAATTATATAGTCCAGAATAGTATCACTCTTATTCTTGATTGACTAACAGTTGATAGTGGCTATTGCGAGACATTCATGATTTTTTATCGGGCCATCTTGGCCTCTGTGTTTATAATCCCTCTTGTTTTGGCGAGTCGAAGACCGTTTGCCTCTTGTTTTGACAATATCTAGGTTATGTATGTTTCGAATACAGTCAGGTGATAGAGAGTGACCCCCATTCCTACAGTGTTTATCAAGCCTGAATAGGTCATTTTTCGATTATTGAATTCCATGGCTGTATATCCTTTGGACCGACAGGCCCTGTCCAACGCACATTATGAGTATAAGCTGCTTAGCTAATGTCCAGGTCATATCCTTTAAACTAGTCGCAGATTCATCAATACTTATTACCAATATATGGTATTCATTCAAGTATAGCCAAACACTTTGTGTACCTCTTCGTAAAATTTTTGCTTAAAAGTCAAAATATAAAATTCACAATTTTATACGTATCAACGTAAAAATTCTTTATCCTGAGTAAAACTGCTTTAAAATAAAGTCCAGATTACTTTAACATAGGTATGCATGTCACAAGACTGCTAGACGTTTCACATTTCTTCGAGATTTTAATGTATTTCCACAAAGGTTATCGGTTACATATGGCCTCATATGCGAACGGTAAACCATATATAATGTGATGACTGGTTTGGATAAACACAATAAAATCATCCTTAAAATAGATTAATGTGTGAATTCATTAATTACAATTTTCTTCAACAAAATAAAGGATTTGAGAAAATTAAGTTAACGGTTTCGCGGAGGCGCGTAAGAAGAAAGAAATAAACAAAAACATGCGTCTTATGCTATTTTAATGCATTCAACTTTTTAAAATAAAATGGATAATTAATATAGACGAAGTTAGAATTCGAAATCAAACTCATTTTTGAGCGTTGTGTTTGCATAACTTTAAGTGTGATCTTTCTTGGACTTCCGGTTGGTTCCGTATATAATATTCATAATCATCCCTTTTCCAGTGCCTGAGTAGTTTTGTTTCGCAGTCTTTCATATCCAATACACCTGCTGTGGTTGTATCGTCGGTACTGCAATTGCGAGAGCTATATTAGTTCGGATCCAAACCAATTTGTCGAATCGCCCATACTGTTTTATTGAACAAAGTGCGCAGATTTCGGTTTTGTTACATGCAAAATGTTTCGAGAACCCATAATTTCTTTCATCTGATTTCGATATTTGGAATTGAACTCAATGTATTCGTTATTCTGCAACTGCTAGTGAGCTAGCATCTCTCTTGAGGTGTGAAAGTTTGCTCCCTTGAAGCAACAGAATAAACTATTTTCAAGTCCATATCGGCAACCAGGTTTTCTACCAGTTTATGTCGCCACGTATATCCTCTGTAATGGCAGTTTTTTAGTAAAAGTAAAGAAGCTTGATGGAGTTCTCATTTACTACAACACAATTTTTATCCAATCATCTAACAACTACAATATTTCAACTAAGAGGTCAGAAGATAACCTGATTTTAAGCTTTCTTGAATAAATAGCAACACTTAGAAATGCAACAACGGATTAAGGCTTAATCTTTTGTTCATGTACAGCGAAATTCAAATCTTTGCAGTATTCATTTTAAGACAAAGATTTCTTTTACAGTCACAAGTATTTGGAGCTCCCCTGTTAGAAAGTCGTCTAATAATGGTCCACCTTTTTACGTAGGCAAAGAGCATTGTAAATTTAATCGCGTCGGCGTAATCCGTAAATATTCTAGCCGAGCTACACAAAAGAAAATGTAGCACTGTGTCAAAATAATACAATTTTTCGTAACTATAGCCACGCAAATGCCGGTCTTTGGACCTCACTTTCATCTGCTGATAAACATCTTTCAGTTCTAAATGTTCGCGGGCCTAAATTTTTTGTCAAACTTATCGCCTAATCGATGGTAATGTACATGACGGAACAGTCGGCTTTGTTTATTCCATTATTTACTTATTTTCCTGGGGACCACAACAGATCATGCGGAACTCTAATTTACTTAAACTTTTCCTGGCAAAAGCGCCATGGGTGAACAAACACGTTTGTTTTGAGGACATTGAAAAGGGCCTAATTTTCTACCCAGTAAAATGTTATTTTCACTTGTTGTCTGCTCTAGAAAAAAACTTTGTAGGAGGGTCAATTTGAAACTTTAATAAGATATCGGGGAAAGAGATAATCGATATCAGCTCCGAAAATTATTCCTTGTAAAATATTAGGAGTGATTTGGTTGGTATGCAAGTCTCTTTGCGAACTTTCTAGTGTTCAAGATAGGTCGAACACGCGGGGCATCGGAACACTTTGTCAGACCAATTGCAGACATGTACACGGACAGATTTTCAGATGTCTTTGCTGATCACGCTCTTGATCTCCCGAATTACAGGGCAAACACTTCAGACGATCAACTGACGTTGCATTGAACGCCGTAAAGTACAGTAGTTCGCCGATTGATGCAAAATTAATGCTTCGATTACACTCAGCAATACGCAGAAATACATAGATCTTCCAAATATTTCAGACATTGCAAACTTCATGTCATTATATGCATTTTTTATTATTTTCTTACGTATTTTGACGATAGATTTTATTGTGTTCATCAAACCGAGGCCAGTCAACTAAGCGGAAGTTTGGCGCTACATGATCTACGGATTGTGATAGGTTGATAGCTTAACTGGTAACTTGATGATATCCGAATTAAATAAAGGTTTTTAAAAAATTAAAAGAAATATAGCTTGACAAATTATGAATTTTGCTGACAGTAACTTGAAGTAGCTGAATCTGACTAAGTAAGTAAGAGGTAATTTACTTCGTGTGGAATGCCATGTGATTTAGATTTGTCACCCCACAAGGAAAAATACAACGATAGAATGGGCTCGTCACAAAACAAATGGAAAGCTGGACGAAATTCCGGATTTGGGACATCACAAAAAAATCACATACTAATGCAAGTAAGAATAAATTGGAAATTAAAACTACAAACTACACATTAAATGAACTATATTATGAAAGCATAACCCGAAGCAACTTTCAAGATGTACCACCTGCCAGAGCCTTTAACAAGGAACCTATATATCTACCACTATGCTGAAATCTGTGCCCGAATAAAGTCTTCAGTGCGACAGAGTAATAAAAATTACTGAATATAATTTTGTGGATTGGAACTATTTGCTGAAACCATTGACATATAACGATTTGGTGTATGTACTGCTTTCGTAGACGATAAAGTTGCTTCTAAAGAGGTCAAAGAAATGTATGAAGTGGTAAATTTGATCACATCACATTAGTAAAAGCCTGGAACATTTACGAAGGAATCTTAATATCACACATTCTGTCGCTGTACACATCTTGTGATTAGTATAGGTATTTAATCATAAAGAGTGCCTCAAAATTTAACTGATCAGCAGTTAATACGCATGATATCAAGTTCCAGTCAAAACTAGTACTTTATTTTATAATAACAACTCTTAAAATTAAATTTTAATTTTGAATGATTACTCCGTCAGTTTCTACCATTTAACACGTTGTGTACAAATTTATGCAGATATGGAATCTACTGGACCTTACCTTCAAATCCAATTTTAGAAAAGAAAACAACAACAATCAACTGGACGTTTAACATACAAAACGCAGGGACAAGTAATTGATAGTCACAGCATCACTATGATTTCATTAAAATATGGCAGTATTTCAAATATGGTATATGTTTGTAAAATACCGACGCCATTTATAAATCATAATGCAGTCTAGCAAGAGGAACACGGGGACTGCCCAGTATCCCACAGGGTCAAAAGTTCGAAGGGTCAGTACCGTGAAATGCAACCACTCCGAAGTTCCACTAGTCCAGTAGATAAAAACTCCGAAAAACCTTTTTCTTGGTATTGTTCCAAGCCTAACAAATTTTTGGTCTTGAAAACTCCCAGTGTTCAGCATTCTGAAAACGCAATACACCGAAGGCTCATTTTTCCGATGAAAAAGCCATATCAGCCTGAAATCTTAGCATTCCGAAAGCCTTTATTGACAAAGGTTCGGCATTTCTAAGAACCAATCACCCGAAAACTAAACATACTACAATGATCCATTGGGTAATATAGCTTTAATCTGTGGCCGTCTTCCTGTCTGTCTGTTCCTATAAGTAATTTTATATACAATTGTGTTATGTCCTTGTTGGTGTTTTTTCCAAGTGATACAGATGAATTATTATTATTATTATTATTATTATTATTATTATTAATGTTGTTTTATTCTAAAGCATCAAACTACAAGTGATTTATATACTCATCCAATTTAAAAACGCAACAAAAATTATGGGGGTTATTGTTGTGTCCAGCAACTTACAGGTGCATGGTAGTAATGTACTGTATGTTCCAAATTTAGCAAATATGGACATGAGTACTTTGTGTGATTTACTTGCTGCAGTACTCCTTATTAACGGAGGTGAAGGCCGCACGGCACCAATACATAAACAGTCCGTGGTGGCTTCTCTGCACAATTTATGGAAATTTAATTTATGCGATTCTCGTACCAAAGCTAGGGAAAAGTCAAGTTTAGGTTTTTGTGAAGTGTGCGTTGAACTTATGGCTAGACTGACAAATATTGAGCGCGAGCGCGCAGTCGAGGTGTTCGAATGTAGAAAATTCAGTGTCAATAGATCAAAAGTTTTGCTGCTAAGAACACGTTTGCATTACTCTGGGTAGACCGCGGACCGCCCTAAACCAGGTTGATCAGCGGTAAGCACTCCACGACAGGACCGACAAATGCATCTATCACACCCGAGACATCGGTTGCTGCCAGCAACTATGACTGCAAGGCAAACACCTGGGGCTCGAAGTAATCGTATAAGTGCTCAGGTTGTGAGAAATTGGCTCCATCGCTACGATCTACGTGCGCGCAGCTCGTATCGAGGATTACTGTATACGGCTTTAACACGGGAACAACCATTCCAGCTAACATTTTCGCGCATCCGTCAACTTGCATTAGAATGTAACAGAAAACTAAAAATGTGCCATATTTAGCCCCCAAAGCATAATAGATAATTAATTATCCCAAACATTAAGAAAAAATTTTCCCCTTTTGTCGAAGCTTATCACGAGGTCAGTGTTTATTCCTATAAATCAATCTTGCGCATTAACGCAACACCGAAGATGATGAAAGTCGTTGGCGTTTAGTTACTTCTACGACACAGCCAGATAAAAAATTCATTTTCAATATATTTGGTCATCCCTATACAGCAGTGTTTGGGGGAGGGGTGGAGTAAAATTATACCAATAAGAAAAGCCAGTGAGACCTATTTGCCTCGCTTAACTATTATATATAGGATTAAAAGCCATTGTTTTGTTTTCAACACCTAATTGTTCTTGCCATTCAAGCCACGATACTTTACTATATTTGGACATACATTAACATTAAATATGCAGTGAAGTGGAAAGCAAATTATGACACAAATTGTTGTTGTTAATTCCTCGGAATAAAATACTTTTTATTATTACAGAACGTATCTCGCTTTTTCTTGATCTTATAAGGTAAGGAGATAGAGATTTCGAATTACCTTAATACCTGAGCGAGACTCGTATTCCAATGCAAATGACTTAAAGTTGCCATTGGATCGACTCGATAATTGAAAAGTATCATACTATTTTTTTCGCCCGTTAGATTAGAATATCTGAACAAAGAGAATATTGTAAATTCACTCGTTTTACTGTTCCATCTCATTGATAACTCCAGGTCTACTTGTAGCCATGAGCTGTCGTTTCATTTCATCCTTAAGCCTTTTTAATTTTGGTAATGTCAGATTCTGTTCTTGAAAAGAGTAGAAGACTTTTGACGTTGTAGCATCAGTCACAGTCAGATCACTCCAAGAAATCTGAGGTAATCGAGAAATTGTTTGGCTGAGACCCAACTGTGTGTAGTGGCTGTTAAGTTTTTATCGTTGAGTATTAATCCGTTGTAGGCTTTGCTATTAAACGGGAAGGCCCTTTTATCAACACAGGGAGAAATGTAAGGAATGTTGGGGAACTGGAACTCCACAGGCAGCTGCCCGCAGTGTAACCACAAGCACGTGTTCTGAGCTGTTCGTGTATGTTTTACCTCGTTCATTTCATCGTGCGTATTGCTGCCCATGACTCAGTTGGCGTTTTGAGTATAATATACATTCATACGTTTTCAACTGTCTGCTGCAATTTCTGTGGCAGTTACAGAAGTGTGAATTTTGTGCCGAAAGGGTCCCAAGTTGCTGCTTTCGGCTCAGATTCGAGAGGAACATGATTGAGGAGACTATCGACTAAAACATCAGGCACCACTGGAATTTGTTGCCTGCTAGCTGGACCACGAATTTGTTTTTTTTTTCCGGTAGTTGGGTTCAGAATAGTTGGCGCACAGGTCCAGGCACCGCTTGGGCAGAAGTTTTTTACTTTACACCCCCAGGCGCATTCTGTCCATCTGTAATTGTCTTACAAAACACATCAGTTAACACATCAATAACATACATGCTTACTGGTTTTGCAGATGTCATCTCTGAACATGGTCATGGGACCTAAATGTCGACCCACATGATTCTTTTCAGGAATGTAGGAAAAAAATATACCAGACCACATTGTAACTTTACCATTGCTTGCAAGATGCGCCCATGAGATAAGACGTGGAAGGAACTTTATCCAAACATAAAATGCAAACTGCAGAATGTGCAGTTAAAAGACATGTGGTCAAAAATTATACCTACCACAGGTACGCCCAATTCGTGACCACACCAGCCCCCATACAGAAAGAAATGTAACCATAGGAGCAAATCCGGAGACTAGAGTCAACCCTAGTATATTTACGAGCCTTTAAGAACATAACGGGCAACAATTACAACGCTCCAGGTTGGTGGGTAAAACCCAAACATCTCTCAATCGTTCGCGACGCCCTATATGCGGTCGCCAAACATCGCGACCTCGACGCGATCACTTAACGCGAAGAGCGCGAGGTGAATCTCACTTGCGCTAGGGTTCTTCAAACCAGTTAATCGGGAACAGTAGGAATAGACGCGGAAATAGCCTTCATCCTTCAAGCATCCGGACTGCAGCTCGATTCAAAGCGATACTAACAATGCCGCTGCTCCGTGAAAGCAAATTCTAAGGAAAATAAATCCCCTGCTGTTATATAAATTTTTTATATATATGTTACAGGGAATCTGTGAAATTAGGGATTTCATGAAATCCCTAGTGGATTTATGTAATAACTTGCTCAATCACTTTTGATGTTTTTATTGAGAATTTTCATGTTTGCAATGTAGTATTTTACCGAAATTAATAGTAAATTTTGAATTAATATACTCAAAGCACTCGATTGCCTAACTATCATTCATGAGATACTTCAGTACCTGAATTTAGCGGTATTTTTTATCCTTCGTAACTTATGTCACATTTCACGCCAAATTCTGTTATTTTGGATGATAATGTTATAAATTCCAATTCCTTTCGATGTGAAAAGGGATACACAGTTTTGAAGAACCGCTAAACAGCCTTCCTGAATGAATAATTTTTCAAAATAGTGTTACAATCAATATAGGCTTATTCATTACACGAATTCCCTAGGGATTTTATGAAATCCCTAATTACACAGATTCCCTGTAACATATATATCCTCAAAGACTCAAATCAACATCATCTCTTTTCCGTGTTATAATAACTACAAACCCACAGATGTACTTAAAACATCTCGAATCCGATGGTATTAGTTTGCTAAATATTGCAACTATACATACCCTAGCTTAGTACGATTCAATCCTAAATAGTTATGAAGGATTAGTTCGCCGACTGCTGCAATAAAAGTAAAGCAGCTCCTGCTTAGGATTCGCTTTGATGGATTTTAATCTGTAGATGTGTGTTGAATTTGTCAATTTGCACAGCATTTACTGACAGTTTATTGTTCTTTTCTATTACAAAAAGGAAATAAAAACAACATGGACAAATGCCTTGTGAAAATGCATAATGCAGCAAAATAAATAAATAGATAAATAAAAAATATATATATATATTTAAAAAAAAAAAAAACGTTGTCAACAAGTGTGGGGCACCGGCACCGGTAACAGCGTATAGTTTGTTATAATGATCAGTTGGTCAATTAACAACCAGTCTCGCCTACCCCCCTTGGTGATATAAGCCCTTTTGGTACTGTTTAGCTCTTATAAAGAGTTACACCAGATACAATAAAAGTTTGTTTCACCACTCATCCTAATTTTTTATCCTACTTTTATTGCGTAAAAGGCTACACTTTTTTGAAAGCAGAAAAAAAAATATAATATCAGAAAATGTGGCAAATTTTCAGTTTCAGATGTGCATTTCAGTGAAAGTATAAAGTCATGGAAAATACAGATTTACTGTTTAATTACAGTTCCGTATAAATATTCTGGCTTGATGAATAGGATAATTTAGTTATAAATAAAATTTGTCTTAGGACATCGTCTTTTATAACCCCTAATAGTATTACGCTCGCATTTAAACTTAGCCTATTTTCTATTTCCATTGCACGTACGCTCTTGCCCATGTCCGATTCGCCGATCTCAGGTCATATGTCGCAAGAATCAATGTGCTCCCTGTTTCAGGAGTGGCTCAGCAGACGGAGATGCGGGATCGTGAAGTTTGCCAAGTTATACCAATTCTTAGAATTCCGGACACCCGTGTGTGTCCCGTAAATGCCCTAGAGGATCTGTGACGCACCATAGGACGCACCGCTGTTTTTTGTTTCACAAGGAAACTTACGATACCATTGATCCATGATACGCAAAAGAAATCTGCAGCGGACTGGCCTGGACGAGTCGCAATACAGCGGTCATAGTCTACGCCGAGCGGGGGCAACGTTTGCTCTCTCGTGTGGTCTCCCTCCACAGGTCATAAAGAGCCGGGGAAGGGGGGGGGGGGGGGCTGCGCCTCAGACTGCTACTTGAGGTACCCATGGATATGCGCCTGCAGTGTTGCCAAGTTCTGGGAACTAGGGCCCAACAAGTCACACCCAAGGACCCTTAAAATACTCCCAATTGTCGTTTAGGTAGCTTTGGATAGGAATCTGTTTAAATGTATAGTGTTAATTTATGAAGAACACTTTCGAGGCGGCTCTTGCCAAGTTTTAACACTGTATTCAGTGCAACAATACTCCCGCGAATTTACCAAATTTAAAAAGATGCATTGTCGCAAGCCCTGGCCATCAAAATATGCTCAGGTGCTATTGTAGTTTAATGTTAAGTACCTCGCCTGATGAACAGCTGACACATAACAGACGCGGCGTAAACGTCCTGGATGTGGCTGATTATAGGAAGTCGGAGCAATCTCTTTTTACCCCAGACGCTTAGGTAGACGTTGGGGATCGACGTTTACATAGACGTTGATATTTAAACGTTTGATAAAGCCAAGTTGGCAAATAAACTGAGTTTCATGTTCACCCTGCGGTCATAGTACCCTGCACTACAGTCCCCATTGCTCATCTCTCAACTAGAAATACGATATAAAAGAAATACTTGCTAACGCTGACTAAAATTATCATCCTGAAATGCATTTTACTACTAGTATTTCAAAAATATACCCTCTTCTTCAGTAACTTCGCGAGTTTTTTTGAAGCCATACTGTAAGCAAAAAGAATTACCTTGTTTCTCATCATCTCATTCTCATAATCTGAAAAGAGGTGATCCGGCCGGGTTTTAAAATGTTCGAGTGAAAAATGAAAATGACGGAGCGGCTGGGAGTATAAAATTTTGAAGTAAAAAGATTTATCCGGAAGGTATGCGAGAACACCAAATGTCTGAACGAGAACATCGCAGGCCTGCACGGGAACATCATATCCACAAAAATGCACCCAATGAACATGAAACGTTGGAGAGGCCTAGGATCAGCGTCCAGGCGTGGGATCAGCGTCGGGATTCGATTGTTTATGAAAATTGAGCTAACTTCTTTTTTGGATAGACGTCGACTTCCCTATCTCTACTAGATGCTGTAAAAGATTGGAAATGCAAGGCGAGACCATGTCTGTCTTCCGATGTTGGACAGATGTCTTTGAAGCGACGTCAATTAAACGTTGTGGCAAAGACGTTGGATACTCGTCTGGGAAACTAACAATTTGGTCGTGAAAAAACAGCGACGCCTCTGCAACTTTATAAAATGCTGCAAATCGATCGTTGGACGTCGCGACTGCGAACAGAATTTGATACACGTCTTTCCATCCATTTTAAAACTTATTTATAGAAAAATAATTTAAGACACAATTAAGACAAAAAAATATAGAAATGGGATACATAAGTAAACACAGTAAACATTCGAGTGTCGATGCGACATCCGTTTGAGGTTGCGACGTCGATCCGACCAAAGCTGTACGGAGGGTTAATATACTATGATTGTCGCTGTCTTGAAGGCGATTCTAGATTAATATCTTTCTGACGTCTATACAACGTCGGGAGACGCTGTTTCGACTTCCATTTGCAACCTTTACGCACCGTTGATTAAACGTCGGATAATTGTCATCTATTCAATTTAGGTCGACGTTGTTTCGACTTCCATAACCAATCAAACCCCGACGTTGACCAATGTTGGATGCGACATCTATTTACTGGGAAGAGAGAAAAAGGGAGGGGGAGTTCTGAGTCCCTTTAAAGTAGCCAGTTATACGGCAGATGTTGAAAACTGCTCGTTTATCATAACTGGTCATAATGCAAATTTGTTGAAAATTGATTAAATTTTAGGTTTGGCATTGGGATAAAGATTTGTCTACGTAAGTTGTCCGAATCAACTTGACCCAACGTATGTAAAAATTCAATATCGCAGAAGTGCAGCGTTGCTTTTTTGTTAACATTTGTGAACACTGGTCAAGTTAATCTTGTTAACAGAAATAGAGACGCGCTTGATCCCTCGTTTTGGATTTGGAAATACACTTTGTTTTGTTTTGTTTTTTAAATCAATAATAAGTACACAAATAAAGATAAATACAATATTCTGTAATGAAACATGAATGCACCAACACATGTGTGAGTCGTATTTTGGTAAGTGTATTGAGGGGGCGGGGGGGGGGGGGGGTGGAGAACGAATGGTTACAGCAGTCCCAAATTTGTGAAATTGAAAAGAACATCTTCCATGGCTGAAAAATTCTTATTTGACAAAAGAACACTTGAATCAAAAGGGTTGACAAATTTACATCTGACTTGTTGAGCTTAGTGAGAACTGAACATTTTGTTGTCACCAATTACGATCCACACTAAACAATTCTATCTCCTCTCCCTCGCGTGTGTGTCTTGCGAAACGGGCATTTTATTTACTTGTTTTTATACTTTGAAGAGAAAAATAATCACCATGAAGAGTTTCAAAGCTCCACGATTATGAATAAAAACAACAATAAAATGTCGGGAGCAAAGTGAAAAACTCCACCAGTGGGGAGAATAAAATAATTGGAAACTCAGTGTTTGAAACTGTATTCTTATTTTTAGTTATAAGTAGCTTATTTGTTTCATCGCTTGTTTTTTTTATTTTCTGAAATACATAGTAAAAAATAAGTGTGCTGTTTTATATTTTGGCGAAGAAGCATTTGATGGAAAGAAACATTCCTTAATTTATAAGTAAACCGACAATCTGGTCATCGCGGAATGCCAGCTTCGTTAAAATGTAATAATTTTCATTCAGTGCTCTGCGTTTAACACCAAAAGTTGGGTTGTTTTTGAACTTAAAAGGGAGATCCAAAACTTGTGTAGACAATTCTGAAATGTAACTATCCGTCCGCTTAATGTCCGTGTGAGTGTTCTAGCTGCTCGTTCTTCATATGAGTACATGTATACACTTAAGTGAGGAGTGATGTTTCTTATTAACTGAACAGTCTAGGGATGAAATTTGCTTAAAAGGGGGTGTTTGGGGGGATATTTTTTTAAAGTTTGACATCCCCTGTTCAGCAGTCATTTTAGAAAGTCATTAACAGCAACCAAGTTGAAGGCGCCTCCCTATCCCAGGATTTTGATAACAATGAGTTTGCCTTGTACAATAGTCCTTTCTGAAGAACTTTGTTGTACACAAGGGAACAATTTAGGCATGTCACAGCGCTGCGTCGCATAGTTCTTCTGTAAGAAAAGCAGTGGTATAAATGCCTGATAGCCACAGATAACATACTTGGTTAACACTGCCTATTTAGAATACCCGCAGATGTAACTGGAAAATTGGCTGGCCATAATATAGCCAACGACAAATAAAGTCAATTGTGACGAACCCCGATTAATTACTACCAGTTGCAGAATGGACATTAGAGAAATATCCAATAATGCATGTATCAGGGACATCCAATAATATTTTTTCGCTTTTTTCCATGCACTAAGAACCATGAATTGTTCTAATTATATTTGTTAACAAAAAAGTATTTCAACATCTTAATAGAATTGTCAGCCACATCTCAGGAAATTATTTCATATGCATTATTAGACCCTAATTAGTGGTAGGTTGTAATATTTTGAAAGTGGCATTGAGCTATCCCACAGAATGTCTGTATTTTAGAGTAAATCAATTGCACCTAACACTCAAAATTTATGATTTTAAAGCCTTACGAGAATTGACTACTCGACACAAATAAAATGTCAGTTGCGACATGTAGTAGACACTGACTTATTTTAAGTGAGCATAAAAAGCATGTTCACCACCATACAAATGTTGACCTGCTATAGCGCATGTTGGAAATTCAGTATAATTCAATGCATTATTAAAATCATTTATAAAAAAAAAACATGACCTTTTCAAAATAATTAAACATATGCATAACAAATGAATACATCAAATGGTAAAATGCTCAACGGAAATTTCTACGTAAGTTTTTTTGTAATGCGCTTTGGTCTGATTGTGAAGTTCAAAACAAATGGAAGGTTTCTGAAGACAGGCAATCGAATGCCCCTGGTGTATCTATAGATATGTCCACCTCCTATAATTAGCCTACTAAATATATCTTTAATCAAATGGAATTTTGTTAATTAGTGCAATTGTGCAATAAAATGCCATAGATGCTAGTCACATAAGCTCTGGGCTGGTTCATCAGAGATGCGTGCGGGGGGGAGGGGGGAGGCTGGGTGGGAGGGTTCATGTATGGATAAATCAATACAATTTACCTGTTACACAAACGTCATGTAAATTTTTAGCATCGAAACAGGTAGGTAAAAAAAGCAAATGCAACTGTATAAAGAAGACGGTTATAAACGATGAAACACACGCTTGTTTAGGTTCGGGTGCATAATTAAAAGACATGCCAGTGGCGTACAATAGATTACTGTGACTACCTATTTTTTCACAAGAAAAATCAAAGCCATCTAAAGACACCTGATTGCGTGACCAAAATAGATTGCGAAGTTAACTGGGTGTGGTTCTCCCCTGATTCTATTTTTACCAGAGAGAGAAAGAGAGAGATATAGAAAAAGGAAGAAAGCTCTTCAGGAAAGCTTGTAAGTTGTGAAGATATTACATTTTAAAAATATACACACATGTTTATTGGATAAAAGAACAATGGTAAGTAAAATTAGATCGGTTGTCAGTAAGTATGAATTTCGATTAAAACAATGACAGATGTATTCGTTGCAGTGTGAATGAGCTGGTGATTCACCTTTGGTCCATTTATACGAGATGTGTCCTTAGAAATTAATGTAATGTGACACTATTTTCTCTTCAAAATAATAATAATAATAATCACAATGATGAGGGCGATGCTGCTCCGGCTGCTGCTGATGATGATAATACTACTACTACAACTACAACTGCTACTGCAACTACTGCTACCCCTACTACTACTAATTATGATAGTGATAATAACAATGATAATGGTAATAAAGTAAGACAGGCATATATAGTATAAAAATCTAGAAATCAACTCTCTAGGACCATTGCATTTTTAATTTTGACACTTGAGGTAATTTTGACACTGCTTAAGCCTAAAGTCAGAAGCCATAAGGCAGAATCTCTTAAGGACAAATTTTACTTAAGAAAATGTGCTTTAGGGCTTAAGGCGTTTTCCTTAAGAACATCACGCAAATGTCCTAAAACGAGCACTTTTCTGCTACGCAGCCGCATAGTTTACGTCATTATACGTCCACATCTACGCTTTGGCGTGGTTTTCTTTCAGCCCCACCCCCCACCCCCCTCCCAAAAAAAAAAAAAAAAAAGAAAGCGACTGTGCCTCATGACTTTTGACTTTTGGCTTAAGCATTGTGAATAGACCTTTAGACGTTATTATTCGGCCCAAACTTTAACATTTTGCTTCAGACATTATTACCTCTAACGTTAAAATGCTGGTTTTGTTTAAACCTGAAAAAATCGAACATGATGTTTTTCTCGAATATAGCATGGTAATTTTTTCGGGTTTTTTGTGAAAAAGTACAAAACGATAGTTCATTATCCTTGAATCGTTTAATTAGGTTGGAAACTTGCGTAGGTAAAATCAACACTTTTGCTGAGACTGCCCGTAAAGCCCCGGCAGGGTGGAGATTTCGCGGTCGCCCGGTCGCCCGTGGCGACCAACTTTTGGCTCGAGCGACCAACTTTTTCGAGTTGGTCGCCCGAGTGGCGACTAACTTTTTTCTGAGTATTTTCAGGTAAATACTGTTGATTATTTTAAACACCATTTTGTTGTTGTTTTTTGCTGTGAGGCGGGCTAGACAAATTTTGCAAAAATTGCGCCGGGCGACTAACTTTTGTGCCGGGCGACCATGAAATTTTACGAAGTCTCAACCTATGAGGGGACGGGGTGGGAGGGGGGGGGGGGTTCTCACGTACCAGCTGGTTAAAATGCATGTCAGTGGCTTTTTAAAACGACGTCAAAACGCGGAGTGCTTATTTTGAAATAACACTCCTTTTTAACCAAGCGCGGAATGCATTTCTGAAAGAATACCCATTTATGGGAAACGCGGATTACAGAATGAAAATTACCCCCCCCCCCCCTTTAAAAAAATGGTACTCCTCTCCGACCGCCCCTGGCCTCAAAATTACCTCCCCTTCTTCGCGTTTTTTTTTTTGGACACGCATGTTAACAGGTATGATACCAAGTGCCCCCTCCAAGTGCCTTAAAGTCTGTAGATTTTGGTAAAATCACCCCTCCCCACTCCACCATTCCAAATATTCGCTAGTTGTCAGAATAAATGAACCCAAAACCAATGCGCATACCTGCATTGACAAAACAAAAATAAAATAAAATAAAAATAACAAGTGCGAATAATCCACCCCTCCCCTTCCATACCTAGTAAACACAAGTGAGCAAAACGTTCCAGTATTACTTTATATAAGCCTTTTGAATTATCTTAAGCTATGTAGCTTCAAGATGATTGAACATCTAAGTTATTTCATGAACCATGTTATTAGGGCAAAACAGATAATGCTATTATTCTTGCCATTACGAAGTGTATTAAATTGTTCAAAGAAAGAGAGAGAAACAAAAAAGAAATTCCTGTCAACATGTACGTAGGTTTATCATGGTAAATATACGGAAACACATTGTATGCTCGTAACAAAATTGTGATCAGACAATTTTTACTGCTCAGAATGAACTATTTGTTTTAAATTGTGACAAAATTAGCAAAATCGACTTCTAGTATAGCAAGTTTTAACAGAATATGGCTTAGAATCTAAATGAACACCAGTTAATGACTACAGGCATTCGCTGATCAAATATAAATGCAAATGTGACCTTTTATTATGGACGAGTTCTTAAGAAATCACTACAGAAGAATATATGCAAGACTCTAACTGAAAAAAGCCAAACTTGACATAAAATAAGCACTCAGCAAAATTAATGGGATATTAGTTTATACTTTGCTTTGATTTATGGAGGTGTTTGTGAGCCTTGGTTCGGGATAAAATGGAATCAGGATTTTCTAGATTGAATCTCTTTTCATTACGCTCGTTTATGATCAACATGACCGATAAACAAGCATTTATTTACAATCAGCATGACCTCAATATATCCATTTGTTAAAGTCAATTACAAATATGTGTCTGTTTTTTGCCATAAGCATATACCGTGGGGATTCGCTTACGACCAAGCGAGATGTCGAACCTGTTGAAGTGAACGAACAGGAAAATGCGCAAACAAGTGTCGCGAGTTCTGGAGTATTGTGAGCGCTTGAGATTCCAGTTACGATTTTCTCATTGCATCAACACAATAAACAAACAATATAGCATGTCTTTATGCAGAAATAAATAAAAGCGATAGTCTCCATGTGGCAGTGATTAGGTTGATACGATCATTCAGGAATTGAAATAGCAGCGGAGAAACTAAAACTAAAGTTGTGAATTATTCTTAGTTTGCATTTATAGTATTTTCAGATTATTGCTATTAGCAATTAAATCACAAATGCCAGCAAATATAGATTCACCACATGATAAACTATATAGTTAACGTATGTTTACAAAACTGTGAACATGAACATAATATAATGTATATTTAGCATATATTCTTAAATCTATGTTATCCCATAGATGGTTGTATTTCGAAATATATGGTGACTATATCTTTAACACATGTTCACCACGTGTTGTCCATAGTGAACAAAAAATGGTTTAGAATAGAAGACATTTAGCAGTTGGTCAAAATTTGCTGATCACATATACAGTGCAACAAAAGCTGTGTTAACCATGTGGTTCAACATACCGTAACCAAAAACGTTTATATAAACTGATATTGCCGATTGCCGATTGGAGGTTGCCGATGTACTGTCAGTTTTCTTTAGTATACCATGTTGTTTAACAGAAAAAAAATATATATGCAACTTATAGATATTTACCACCATACGTGTGTTACTTGATTTCAGAATGCGCGCAAAGATCGACTGAACGTATCAGAAGGGATCTGAATTTAAGAGACTGAAAGTTTCAACGCGGCTAGGTATAATAAAGAGGGAGAGAGAGAGAACCAAGATATACCATGGGGTGTCTAGGGTCAAAAGAGGAGAAGGAGAGTGGTGATAATTTCAGCAATCTAAACACGGAGCAACCGAAGACTGTGGATCCACGGCTCCCATTTGATAACTACCGGCAACTTTTCAACATGAAAAACTCGTGGAAAGCCGTCTCAAGATCCATGGAGAAAGTCGCAAAGGATAACTTGATGCTGTGTGTATATTGCATTTTTATTTCAATGTTAGTTTACTCATAAGTCAGACCAATTCACTCAATTGTTCGTTAGTTTCGGAACCAACACAGTAAGTAATTCCGTGAGCGACACGACAGCAAAATACTATGCGAGAAATACATTAAGCGGAATAACGAAGGTGGCCATTAATCAAAATCTGATTGTTTATATATTTTTTCCGATGCTTTGAACTATAAGATTCATGTTTACATTGGGTCATTCGCTTGAGTTGCTCCTTTTTTTTTCTTTTGGCGGTGGCAGAACAAGATTCAGAAGTGATAATGCACGCACAAAATTTACAAACACACTTTTTACATGGTTTAGGTAAATACTGTAATCCGTTTGGGCGTTTCCCAAGTCAATAATTTTTCAATGTTCATCGGAACTCAAAAGTCGATAGATAGTGCAGGTATTTTTTGTCAAAACATCAGTTAAGCTATATAAAAAAAAAACAAACCATGTATTGACTTATTTTGAGTCAACATTAAGATATTGTTGACCATTTACGACAATGTTGACCTTAAGACCGACATTTTCTTCCTGTCCAATAATACTTCGTGTCAAAATATGTCAATCTCCGTTTATTATTATTAAAAATCGTTGAGCGACCCTCTTTAAAGTATAGAGAAGAAGAATATGTCACGATTACGGCAGCCTTGGTCTAAGTAATCTGCGATTTAAAGTTTTTAAAAAAAAATATTCAGAAGATAGTGAAATTTAAATTAAACATCAAGAAATATTTTTGTAAAATTTTCACTAAATTTTCTCTCTGCCTCTGCCTAATTATATTTCCAAGTGATTTGCGCTTCAGACTCTAAAAGCAGATAAAGAAATATCCTGTGGAGTGAGAAAGTTACACGACAGTATTGTTTGACTTTGTGAAAAAAATCCGAATTACACATTAACATAAGCATTCAAAACATTGCAAAATAATATTTGAAATCGTACTTAAGAACTGCTGTAAGCATATTCGGAACATTTGAGAGTTGTAATACACATATTTAATATAAAATATATTAAGTACTTCCATATGAAAAGGGGTGAATTTGGATTTGCGTCAGTGTGAATATAACACCGGATGTGTGACGACAGAAACAATATCTACGGGGTGAGGGGACGGGTATATTTTGTATGATCATTTTTGACCCCTCCCCCCACCCATCCACATTTTATTCTTGATAACTATTTCCCAGTAGCAAAAAAAAATCAAGGTAAAAGTAACGGCGTTTTAAAGTTGTAATATCACATCTGGAACTTCTGAAGTTGCAACAACCTAAAATTTACCCATCATATTTTATTTGCAGGTTCTTTCAGAAGTATCCTCAGCACAAGGCACTGCATAAAGATTTAGCCAAGTTTGATGACGATGATAAAATGCGGGAAAGCAACGCTTTTGAAATGGCTGCCGTGGCCATTTTTAACACTATTGACTTTGTTATGGAAAACAGCGATAAAGTAGATGCAGCTCTAAAAAATCTAAAGATAGTTGGGAACACCCACAAACGAATTCCAAATTTTCAGGCTTCCTATTTCACGGTGAGTACGGGGCACAAAGCAATTATAAGTGCTTTACAACCCGCAACATACTTAACTAAGATTAATTATCTTAGTTAAACGCAATGGCAGATGTAAATTATTAAATTTAAAACATTCAACATAACTTTCTGAAATTTCACACAACAACGAAACAGATGTTAGTTACAAATACGCAAAAAAATAAGTTCAAACATGTTGCAATTTCCAGTTTTGAATATCTTGTGCACCCCCCTCTGGCCTGAATCAATGCATTGGCGCGTCGATTTATCCTCCATTGCGGAATCCCGTGCCATTCAATAATTAATGCGTGTCTCAGCTCCTCATTGTTTTGTGGCGGCGGCAGATAAGTACGGAGGCTTATTAGCACATAGACGATTAATACAAATTTCCGCTACATGAAAATCACTGTACGGTTGTTTGTACAGTAAGGTACGATTTCTCCTTCTAAGACGTTTTCCGCAATCAATTTGCCACTGATGACTATTAGAGGTAATTTCCAACCAAATCGAATAGCACCTTTGTATTCTCTCTACCAAATACTACAGTAACAGCCGCCGTTTTCTCAAATGGTTTGTCCCCAAGTTTCGCCCAGGACGTCGTTAGCATTACTTTAACACTGGTTCGACGTGGGCTCGCTGGGGTATTATTCCACGCTGGTGCAGCCACTTGAGCACAATTCATCTATTGATACGGTTGTTACGTCTGTGTGATGTCACTAACTCCGTTGCCACTGTAGACTGGAAGCGATTGCGAAGGTTCAGCGTTCGGAGAGCTCGAACTCTATTTTTGGTTGGCCCGGTCCAAGGCAGTCTAATATGGAGCCCGTCTCTTGGTAACGTTGCTGAAGACACAGCAGAAATCGTTGATACAGCCACCCATAGCGTGCTGGTTCCGCTTGTGACATGGAGCATAAAGCAAACCATCTTTATTTTCGCCAAGTCTTTGCATTTTAGCATCTTTTTAGTTCGAATTTGTTTACTGCAAGTGCTTTTGCCGTTGTGACTAGAGGGACATTGTAACAGGTGGACACTGGGTTTTAACTGAGAGACAATAATTTCATTTCTCTGTTCTTCATGCTGAGAGGAACTAACACCATTGGTTTTTAAACTGAGAAAGTACCCAGTAAACAACGTCCAGCTGAAACCGCGACGTCGATCCAAGAAAACCACATTAACTCTGGTTGCACTTTGGTTGAGATTGGCTGCAATCATAGATCAACGTCTTTGATGCAACGTTGAATAGATGTTGAGTAAGCAACGTCTTTATGTCTTTGGCGCAACGTTGACTAGACGTAGAAAAACCAACGTTGTATAGATGTCTGACTCACAACCATAAACAACCTTCTTGTGTTATAGCTCGCCGGAAATGGTAGCCATGACAGGTCACTTTGAAAGTAGACAGAAAGGATATGAGATTTTCAAGACCGCGCAAGTTTTATCCCACCCGCTTTTAAGAAACATTCATGAAAATCGACTTCATACGTAACGTACGTGACCGAATGATCCAAGGGTGGGTATACTGTGGCGGAGGGGTGACTACGCTATGACTGTCGCTGTGTTGACGGCAATTCTAGATTAAGATTTTTCCTTCGTCTCTACAATGGCGTGGCTTTCCCGACGCTTGCACGTTCAGGTTTGACATAACCTCAACTGGCTGGTCTGTACCAGAACCATGTTGGCAACCATCAAATGAGCTGATCAGAAATGCTATCACACTAGTAGAAAAGTTCGAAGTGCTCATTATGGCTTATATACAAGAAGTTCCATACTGTATATTATTTGCATAACTTAGTTCTCTTCGTAATATATATGGTGTGTTTTATAATGCCGTTTTATGACAGAATAACTCTTCTACTTTCAGGATATGGAAGAAACATTCATCGAGTCTGTCAGAAATCACCTAGGCGATCGCTTTACAGAACCAACCGAAGAAAACTTCCGCAAACTTTACAGATTTGTCGTTGAACATATGACAGCGGCTTTAGAGTCATAGTTGGGTTCCGCAAATTGTATTTACTTGGTTTATTCTTATTTTTACTTCGAGAATATTAATATCTGCAACTATTGGAGACTTGGTTTTTTAAAAATGTAAATGTAAAGAAGACAAACAAAACTAGGAAGCATTTTTTGGTCAAGGACATTTCTCTGTTTTTAGTTAGTTTCTTTGTTTGTTGATTTTTTGCCACTCAGCAAAATTTTTGGGATTTAGAGGGTTACTTTGAGGCTGTTTTATCACTGGTCTTTTTATTTTAGTAATGTGGGGCTACATATTTTTATTTCTTTTTTTCATTCCTCTGTTTAATATAGTGATTTAGCACAATTTTATTTAGTTCTGTTTGTTTGCCAGGAACAACAGTTTTGCACTTACTGTTTTCTTGTTCTGTCTTTATATACTAAGTGGATGATGAAATAGGCAACGACAAAAGTACTCTCCAATTTCAGAGAACACCGTGGAGTCACAAAAAGTCATTTTCCAATAGATGTTATTACTGGTTATGTATCTCCTTGTTTCTTCGGGTATTTTTTGAAGATTTCTTTTTCAAAACATTGTCGATTAAGAAAGGTTTTAGGGGTTTTCTGCACTTTACATGTCTCTAGTCTAGGAAATGTAATACACGATTAATTGATGAAGCAAAAACTGTACCAACAGTGAATTTGTTGAATAAATATATACATGTGCAATTACAGCTTGCACTGTTCTAATTTGTCGAACGTGATAAAACCAATGTAAATGTAAATTTCTTAAATAAAAGGTGATATAATCTGCTTTTTAAAACCAATGGTTTCGCCAAAAAAGAACGTAATTTATATAAAGCTATATGTATAACTGGCACTGTTGTGTTAACCTTATCTTGTAGTTGATGATGGTATAAATCCACATAACATAAGTCAACAGTGACAGCGTCAGAACGTTTAATAAAACAATTTTTAAATGTTTCCCCCACCACATTTTTAATTAAACACTACTATTCGTACATAGGCTTTACATTTCTCGCATAAGAGCAATGAAGAATAAAAAATCAAGTATAGCGTGGCTGATTTATATGAAATGTAATTTAAGCTTCCAAGAATATAAGATTTTCTATCAGAATTAATTAATTGATTTTTGTCTCATAATTTCTAGATTAACTATTAAATGTAATGTAACTTCTTAAACCCGCGATAAAGTTTGCTGTTGCAATATCTTATGCCTCCACGTCCCCTTTTTTGATCACAGGATAAAAGCTCATCGATCAAGCCTAATGTTTTTTCATGAACTTAAACAAGTTAAATTACATTTTATCCTACAGAGGATCCCGTTTCCTTTTACAAAACAGTGGACTGCCTTAGCTGTGGTATTTACTTGTAAGGGTCACAATAGATATTAAAGAACATGGTGTGTGATAAATTAGGCAATATAAGTTCCATAGAGATCTGTCTACTGTAACTATTGTATCATTAAGTAAGGTTGTTTTAAAATCGAAGCAACACTTACATTTAACATCGCAAGTTATACATTCGGTACAAAAAGGTTTGTTTTAATTTTTTTCATCCAAGCCATAATATGTAAACAAAAGTTATAAATTATACACAAGATCGCCGTGAATTTAAAAAAAATGGTAAAATACATCTTTGATTTAGCAGCGAAACTTCAGTCAACCCTTGCGGAACACAACCTCCATTTTATTGTTATCACGCAATGTGCAGATGAGTCATAAAGTAAAACAAAGAGCCGAGCTGAAGGGTTACCGATTTTCGACAATACGACAATACTTAAATAAATTGAAAAATTTAAAAACAAGAGAGTCATTTCAAAAGTTGCTGTTGATATGGCCGCCGTATCCAGGGTTTAATAAAATTTGTAATTTCAAATATCATGAAATTTGGAAAATTTGCAATTGAACTTAACCAAATTGATTTACCCTAACACATGTTTATAATCTAAAATTTTGATCAAGCTAAAATGTAAAGTTGGTTCAACAAAGAGATTGGTACATTGATAGCGTGGGTAATAAAATAGCAATATTTAACCATTGTGGTGATCACCCCCCAATAAGAACCCAACTGCAACAGTATTGATGCGCTCGTACAAAATTTCAAGTTAATTAATATACATGTGTGCCAAAAAATGACAAATCTCTTACACTGCAACGCTCTCCACTGTTAATTTCCCTAGCATTATATTTTGAAATGCAATATGATACAGCAAAGCTTACAAAAAATTATCATAGCTCTTCTAATGACAGTTTGTTGTATATGAGCGTCAATGCACTGAAACATCCTCTCTTAATAGAATAGGATTGTTTAGCACTTTAATTTCCAAGTGACATCGGGACGAGCGTGAAAAGCCTAAGAGTAACTGACGAGTAAACCTAACGAGTAAGTTACCACAGAAATTACTTGTTTTATTTGTAACCTACATGTGTTGCGCTTCATGCATATGTTACAATAAGTTGTTCCAGGAGTGTAAACTTATATATATATATACGGTTCTCTTTATTTACTTTGTTCGGTATGTTTAGGTTTTTTCAATTAAGCTTTAACTTCTTTTGTAGCTATCAAATGTTTTTGGTCTTTTGTGCCAACTTTACTCAAGACAATAATAAGCTTTGGGTCGATGGTGTCTCAAAGACAACGCGAGAGATTTCATTAATGTCCGCTGGGAATACCAATGGACTTTTCAATGGCTACAACTGCAAGTATTTATTGCAAGATTAATGGCAGAATGTAAGCCTCAATTGATCGCAATGGGGCACTAAAATCAGATTGCTCCTTGTTCTTCATAAGAAACCTCATTCTCTGTGTAGCCATCATTTTTTAGAAACACAACATTTTGACTGGCAACACTGGAAATACCCTATTTGCTTTGCAATGGCAGAATGGAATACTTTTAATGGATTTCAAGGAATCTATCTCTGTTGTCTTTGGAATTCAGCTTTTTACTTTTAATAAGAGCATCAGTTAAATTTTTTAACTGTCTTATTGGCTTTAGATTTATAAAGTATATATGGCATCGTTTACACGGACTCCTTGGATATTTATTCTGTTATCAATGGAATGGATAGTTGTTTTTGGACAGGAACCCACTCTGTGGAAATCTGGTGAATATGAAGCTTTATTTACCGTCTTACATTAAAAAGAAAAGGTAGATACAACTCTGGTTAGCTCTTCTCAGGTTTTCGTTTTACTTTGGTTTATGTGTATATTTGGAATTGTGTTTGATATTAAAACCGCCCCTTGGTCTTGTCATGTTTGGCGGTGAAATGACATGCAAGGTATCAAAGCACGTTAATTCAGTTTTGAATTCAGTCCCCAAAAATACCACAACTAACGGTATTTTAACATTAATCAACAAATTTTCCGAAAGAAGAACAAAGCGCATATAAAACCACAAATCGTGCGTTTTATATGGTTATTTAGTGCATTGCCCGTTTTCAAATTACTTTAAATTGCTAAAGACATCAATTCAATTATGAAAGTGAGAGCTTCATATTTAAATAAATAAAGAAAGCATTTTGGTTAGGATGCTTGCTTACTTTAAATGGCTAAAAAGTACGCGTTGTAGCTCAGTTGCACAACCATTGGTTGTGTTTTGCATATCCAATAGGACTTAATTATCCTTTTTTATCGGTGTGCAATTATTTAATGATCCTCACGAACATAGGCACAAAATTAAATGACAACAGAAAATTAGAAATGAAGGACCTTTCACATGAGACACATTGTTACCTTACACCAGTCAACAAGAGCTTTCAAATGTTTTTGCATCTTACTGAACCTTTCTTTGAACAATACTTTACTTAAAGAACAGTTTTAATGTATAGATATTTACTAAAATATATAGCGTGGTTTTGTGGTGAACTAACAGTCTTGTTGAGAAGAGAAACTGTTCTCCAGGGTAAAGTTAGCCACAATTTTAGTGGCTTTTGTACCAATTGCTGATAAATTGGTTGCGTATGCTAGTTGTGCAAAACTTGATGCCCTAGTAAAAATTGCTTGCACCGCGCATTTTTTGTTTCCTTTTATGTAGTCTGGAATCGCATAGGTACCTCCAGCCATCACAGAATGAATATGAAATCTAATATTATCTCTCATAGAGCAATGCCTTGCTCTAGGGTGTACTTATCTAGAAAGCAGTTTTTATAATGGACGTTATACCAAATGTTCTAGAAGCATTCTGCAGTCATTGGATTCAAGCATATGAAGCATTACATATGGTGCAATATTTGCCAGGTACTTAGATAGAGATTCGTCTTATTCTTTTTTTATTCTAGACAAATCGAAGGTTTTCTAGATAAGGTTTACTGATAATATTTTAATACGAATAAGGATAGAACACTTGATTTTGTTTTGACAAAAACTTAAATGTAACAAAATCTATGAAATATAATTACTTTCCTAGTGTAGATAAATTTCTGTGGGCATCAGTATTTTTCTGATATTGTTTTGCCAAGAACGAGAGTAGCTAAAATTTCTGTATGGGTGCGGAGGAGGGAGTGTATTCAGTCTGTGCTGTGTGAAATGTTTGGACACTTAAACACTGTATGCATATATCCCTGTATACCGTACATGACTGCTTACACAGTACTGGTACAGAGATGGCTGAACTCGGTGGACTGTTGTGTCAGTGTCGGTACTTGCAGCAAAATAAAAAATATTTGTTTGTCTAGTTTATTAAACTATTTTTAATGAAATTGTGTTATGTTATTTTTTCACCTATTGCCAGCATGTGTCGAAGGCCGTGATCATTTTCACATGCACTTTCTGAGTTGAAAAATCTAGAGCGACCTATTCGGATTCTCAAGTTCAGTTTTCTTTTTCATATATCTTTTTCAATAAGTCGCCATTTTCAAAGCAATCTTTTGGAATCAAGCCATTTTAATTAGATTTAAATTTCGATTCCATGAGACATCTGGGAAAATTCTATGACTTTAAAGACCAAGTAACTAAACCCAGTTTATGCCACTGAAATATTAATTGTACTTTTAACGTTAGTCTGTTGGAAGAAGTTTGTTTGCAAAAATATTCTACTAATTGCAAGTGTATTACTTCACTTGTGAGGAAAAGCAAAATGCAGCCCCAGTTCAATCAAAATGACATGCGATTTCGATTCACTACATAAAGTAACATGCTGTGTTCCACCTCTGCCTTCCATCAAATAGGCGATAGTTTTTATGAGTAGTTAGGTATTGAGGATTGGTGAAAAATTCTTGCCAAATGCTTTGTACTAGATGCTTTCAGAATATTCAGGTACTGAACTTTTTCTCTTGTCAATATGGTGTGTGTACGAAGGTTTATGGTCTTGCAAGCGATCTTCACCCGCGGTTAGATAACTTAAGACTGATCTTTTATTTATAAATTCAGACATACTTTTTCACAGTGGTGTGGCATAAAAGCTGCTTTGGTCATTTGCTTTGATTCTTGAATGCCTTGATTACCTAAACTTCGATAATATAACTACGTCTATTACTTTAAACTGATGAAATCTTTCGAAAAATAACAGATTTCATTATTCTTAGTTGAATTGGGCCATCTGAGATTATATTTAAATATCGATTATACGTTGTATATGATACATACTTTTATATTTTATTAACAGTGAATTTAGATGAGCCAGAAAGCTGCAGTGTGATTCGTAATGACAATATGAAAGCGGGAGATATATGCGTTGTGTTTTCAAACGCAAAGTACAATTCCGACAGAGCAGTATTGGAATTTATTTATTTTATTTTTTGTTCATTTATTTATGTAAAAGAGATGCAAAAATTACTTAAGATTAATTATAAAATTCAAATAAGAGAATTTTAACAAGAAACTTGATATTATTATTAGAAACAAAAATATTTTTGACTATTTAAAATAATATGCAAAACTTTCTAAACTTTCTAAATGAAATAGGCGCGAATATTTTTGAGTTTGTATTTAATCTTTTCCCTCAAAACCAAGAACTTTAAATTTTTACGATCTTAACAGGTCACAGTAAAGCAAACCCAAAAAATCGCCTATAGTTCTTAATGCTGCTGGTGTGCTGGTATATTGGGGATACCTTCACTCATGATTGAAAATTTTTCTGCACGAGTGTTTACTGAATTGCGGATGAAATGTACACTCCAGTATGCTGCACATTAATATCACTGTTCAAATCCCTTTTCTTGTAGCTAGGTGATCGCTAAAAGAAATGTTTGTATGTTTGGAGGTGGAGTCTACGTCTCTTTGGTTTTTCGGTTACTAGATTTTATAAAAACTTTCATAAATGTTATTAAAAATTTAATTTCTGTACAATATGTCTCAGTCAGTAAATAGCAAACATGAGTAGGCAAGTGACATTTTTAAGTCACACCCTGTGCATAAATAAAGATTATAGGCTAACCAAAAGATACAATTTTACATGCATAACAAGTCGATAAATTACAATTTAATATAAAGATTTGTTCGAACTCAAAAATTATAAGACAAATATGAAGGCGACGCTTTCCCCAAACACATCTAAATATAACCTCCACTGATCATGTAACAGCATTGTTAAGAATTAAGAAGGTGAAGTTGCCTGTTCTAGTCAGCGGAATGCACGATGGTTATAAATTTTGGAGACCGGAAGATGGCAGCACAAATACAGTTGTGGCAGTGCACTTCATCTGAAGCCAACAGTCCTGTGTACAACAGTCCATTTTTAGGTCTCTATGATAATTGCGATGGAACAAAGGAGAGTCCTCTGGTAAGCTTTGTCTTTGAATGTGCAGGTAATATTGCAAAATACACAATATTCTGGAATACGTTAGGTGTGAATTAACAACTTATAAAATAGCCCAGCAAGAACTTTCTTCCTTTCATCGTTCTTAAGCATTATGGAAACAAGTCTTATATGTTCAGTCTTTGCCAAGAACCTTGTTTTTATTATTGGGCCTTTTGACGACTCATTTTCAACTTTTTTTGTTTTAAATGTAAGGCACATTATAAGTGTTAGCTATATTTTCAAATACAGTACTTTAGATACTAATGGTTTCCTTTCATCAACGACTGAAATACCTAGCTGATGAGAACAAAAACAATGTCAGAACATTAAATAAAAATGGATATCTTAATTAATTAAAATGGATTTGTTTATTAATAACTGATTGATAGTTTGAAGCCTGTCCACATTTTATAAGGTAGGTAAGTGTCGCAAAAATCCTACAGAAAGAACATAAGTTAAATCAAAATAGATATTACTAAGAGAACCGAAAAGGGAAACAAATGACAATACAAGACACCTTACACAAAAAGTACAAGGATTATGAAAATGGTGTTGAATTGATGCTTAAGCAGCTGAACTTCCTTGCCAGGGACTGTAAAACTTAACACCTTCAGCAGCAAAGCAGTTAATTGTAAAGACATTTGAGCGAAAGTTCTTTAAGCAATCTAAATAGCAAAATCCAGATTCGAAATGCCGAACAGATTACCACTCATCAAGTAAAAAAGGAATGTTTTATCAGTTCATTACATCGAAGATTAAAGGTGACACCGGAAAACTTCATTATAATCGAATTTAACCCAGCAATGGCGATCATTATTGGAATATTTATAAGTTAATTAGATTGAGTACCAAGACGATTTGGATGCAGAAATCACATGATCTCTTGTCATTACTAGATGCCTCGTACAAATTAAAGCAATACCGTTATAGTTATGTCATGCCCTTCAATCATAATCGCTACGTAATTAACTTTTCGGAGTAACTTTGTTGCAAACTAACCCAATAGAGACAAAAATCTAATTTTATCCTTAGAAATAGAATAAACCTGCAATGGGAGCAAAAAGGTAGTTGGTAAACGCCTGATCATTAGTCTAGAGTTAAAAACTATAGAGTAAATGATTTATATACTGATTGTGTTTCTCAGAAAAGCAGCAAAGCTTAACTTGTCTGCAACGCGCAACACAGAATTGTGATTTTAGGCCTATCTGTAAGCTTGCCAATCTTAGCCATTTTCTGTATATGCTACCGAACAAAAAGGACTGAATTTCAACTGTATTACAAATGAAGTTCTTTTTTTCTTTTTTCTTAATGTTCTCTTTCGTACTGAACAAAAAGGACTGCTACCCAACTGTTTTTTACTGATAAAGTACACTTGTTAAAATGTAAAACAGCTATAGATATGACATCATATTAGTTTTTAGCTCAATATTTCAATGTTTGCCGATAAATAAAATTGTGTCTAAATAATTTTACTGTTGGACCCATTGCATTTTTAAATTTAAATTTTATGTTACTTATTTATTTACTGCTATTGAGAATTTAGTCACCTTTCAAATGTTACAGATAACAGTTAACTGCAGTTTGCACACAACGGAGTTACTGCATAGCTCAGGAACCTGCATTTCTCTGTATCACTATCGTGGAACAAATAAAAACTATGCCTTTTCAGTGCGTTTTATTGCAAAGGAAGGTAATTTTTAAAGATCTTCTTGTGTGGCCCTACATTTAACTGAATAATTTAATTCAAACAGCATTAACAATTAAGTGTATAAATGTTGTGAACTATCTCTGCATTTAGACGGGATGTGAGGTTACAACCATTCTCTCTTGACATTTTTCACTAAGCAATTTGCGGTTTTTATGCAAATCAAATAACACCAGTAGCAACTTTAACATTTGGAAGTTATTGCTAATCTATCTCTTTATATAGTAGGATATTACTGTAGCAGAAACTGCAGCTTAATATGACAGAGCGTTGCTACTTTATAGACTCTTACAATTATATAGACAATATTTTCAGATGTAATTGGTTTCGCTGCTTGGAGTATTTCGGCTGTTATAGTTTCTTCCCTAATTATTATCATGGTCGTTATAAAAATATCATGTGTCATATCCGGCTATGAAAATCGTTTACCAAAACTTAACATCAGCCCTGATAATGAACGTCGCATCATGGAAGAAGCTCTCTTGTATCATAGGCTGAAAGTTTTGATCAAATCTCAAGCCACAGCTGCCGGTAAATGCATTTTATTATAAGCAAATCTATGTTGTAATTAAAACAAGTTGTGATAAAAGTCGTTTGCAAGGCTATGGGAGGGATTTCTAATCAGTCCAAACGCAAGTGTGCTTTCATTTTTTCATGATTTCTGCAAAAATCTATTCTCCTGGAATTTGCACATGTTTGTACTTCTCCATAATTTCTTTTGCGTAATTGCGTTGTCAATGGCGATGTCAAGAACTAACTTTCAGCAGTTCGCAGTGTGACGTCTTCGATACTGGAAGAGATGTAAGCACGGATGTTTGTACCTACCGGACGTATGCCCCAGTTAAATACTTCTGTTGCCTTTGTATCCAGGAAATATACAGTAAAACATGAATGTATATATATATACCACATTTTTTTCTTTATATTTTAGATAACTGCTCTTTATTGCTACAGCAACGAGGTAATCAGTCAAACAGTGGCCAGTCTGTCTCTGGCGAATTCCCAAGTTCTACCTCAAGAAGTGCTGCAAGTAGCAACATTTATTTAGCGCCGCATGGTGATGGACATTCCAAGACAAGAGTAAAGAGATATCCTAGCTACAGACATGGAAGCATTTTTAAAAAATAAATTTAGAACTCCTTCTTTTTTAATTTTTAAGCGGTTAATACATTAATACCAATACTCTACATACAATTGCCTATAGGCATGTTTAAACCTACCAATTAGTTAGAAATGTTAACAAAGGGAATTATGCTCGAAACTCTGAAACAAGTGCTTGTGTTAGAAGTATGAGTTTTTGTAACTCTTTATAAATATGAAGGCTTTTATATCTACAATAGTTTGGACAATAAGGCCAAAACTGTCCATTTTGTGTTATACTTTGTAGATATCCCATGCAAAGAATATCATGTAGACAAAGAAATGTATTAATTTTCTATTGAAATATAATCATAAACTTTAATATAATTAACATGAACTAAACCCGAAATTACTTTGATCCTGCATATCTTTGGACCTGATGTGCATCGCAGATAATTTCACCGGATGTTATTAAGATTTCTTATGTTCGATAAAAGATAAAGTAATTTGATTTTGTGTTTTTTAGGAGAATTCGGGCAAGGCGAGGGAAAAATGCTTTTAAGCGGATAAAAATTTATGCTAAAAGACAAACTGCCCCTGTTTATAAGCGTGTATTTAATAAACGCACGGCTGCTTATTCAGAAAGAGCGTGTAGACCAGAGGCAGTATTTCACCAATTTACTACAGTAAAAGATCTAAACATAGTGAAGAAAATCTACAACTATTGTTTGGTTAAGTTAGGCTACTTAAGTTTCTCAGTTTTAACTTAATAGGCTAATCTATTAGATTCGCAACTAATAATAATTTTAAACATCTGGGTAGCTATTACATGAGATATTATACAAGTTGAACAAATACTGTTACCTTAATGTCTATTTTTCTTCTCATGTCTCATCCAGGAAAAACTATTTTACGGGTGGAATAGAAATTCAACAAATTAAAACATATCAGATACCAGAAAGCAACATTTTGATTTTGTGTACACAGTTCTAAAAATTAAATTATATGAAAGATAAAGAAATAACAGTGAAAAATCTACTTGACTGGCAACCTGTTTCGTTCTGCATTTCGTAATTTGCTTTGTGTTATTGGTGGTGATCTTAATCAGCATATTTTATAGTGTCTTCCTGAATACATTGTGGTGTGCCATATGGCACCTATCCGATCTGAAAAAATCAGGCATACATCATTAATTGATGTTCTTTGATTTCAAGACAGTTCAATTTGCTTTATGATATATCTAGTACATAAATCTTGACAACTGTTGTGAGCAATGAGGCAATATTGTAATGCAATCATTGCGAACACGTTTATCAATTTTTGCGCTTTAAAGAATTATATCTGTCTCAGTATCCTTTCTACTTGATTTAAGTTGCATGACTTAGTTACGCATGGAAACATCATAATGTAGCAAATTCTTCACTAACCGTTTTATAAAAAGAATTTATGTGTGCTATATACCAATATTGAATCAATTATATCAATGTTTTCAAAGAAGTAAATGTTAAAAGTTATTATAAATTTAATGAAAGGGCTTTCGATTACGACTATTGTAAAGGTTTTCTGTCAAAATCTTATTACATAAATCTCAAGACTTTCCGCCACCGTATTACACGAATGCGTTTTTATATAATTTTGGTAAATCATGCCCAAGTTTTTTTACATGTTATGCCTTGAATAACAGGCTTTCAAAATCTTACGAATCTTATAAAATATTCAAATATATATTTTTTCACTTGAAGCTTTCATAGTATAATTCACACTGATTTTTGTTAACCTTTATCAAGTGATTCTTTACATGATATATTGCATGAAATTTAAAAAGATGGATTTTTAAGTTGCCAATATTTTAAGGGAAGAAAAATCAAACTTTTAGATCGTTCAGAGCGTAACACTCTTTGGAAACATAGGGATTACCTTAAATGGGTTATATAAGGACAATTTTTCAACTTGAAAGAATATGTTATAAGAAATGATAGCTATAGTTAATTTATATCGACTCCTTTTGGCTCCTGCCCCAACAACAATTATTTATATTTTCTCGTATGTCAAGAATTGATACTGATTATTGTTTTGAAGAAATAAACATGTTTCCATATGTCTGCTGTATTTCCGTGTGACTATTTACTATATTTAAGAACTCGATAATCCAACTTATATGTACTTCCGATACAACTTTAAACCTTGCTTTAAGCTAATATATATTTTAGCAATAAAACACACTATTGTGAGTTAAAATACTTGCTGACAAAGTCAGGACACTTAGATTTCTAAAATAGCTTTGTGATAGATCATATTTCTTTAGAATATGCATGATTCTGTTTTGATCTTTAGGTTGATCTCATAACTCTGTGAGATAAATTTACGTTACTAGACACTGAAATGACATCTGGCAAACTTTTTCAGTTGTGTTGATTCTAAGCCATTTAGCAATAATATCTATTGTTTCGGCAGAGTTATGTCTTAAGTTATTACTTTTTTTAAAGAATATGAAGAAAATTCAGTTTAACGAAGTTTTTTCTATGGTAAATAATATTAATAACTAACAATACATAAGTACTATTACTTGAAATGTGTTTGGAAACAGTCACTCTGTTTCTTTGTTTCAAAAATTTGGTGCTGATATTTGGAAATATCCAATTACTTCATTGGTCATGAACTTGACTATGAGGGAACTTAAGGGTCGAATTTGGCAAATAAAATCAATAAAATAATATTAGAAATCGCTGACTTTACAAGATATAGTAAATAATTGGTTTAACTGGAATCATAACATCAGGAGACAAATATTGTAAAATTGTTTGATATCTAGCAAAAAATTAGATCTCTAAAATTGAAATTTAAATATCTTAAATTCAATTTCAGACCACAAAAATTATATTTAGATACCGGAAGATAATGTTTGAAATATATAAAATTAATTACAGATAATTTGGAAATTAAAATGAACCATAATATCAGAAACTAATTCTTCATTTCAAGAAATGAATTTCAGATTTCTCAAATGGTTTACAGATATCTAAAATTGGGCACTCAATTACAAAACAGCATTCCATGCATCACGGCATGAATCGTTTTGCTCAGCTAAGTAAATCTATACAGAAACACTGACACAAAACGATTTTGAGCAAGGTCAGGTACAATGATCTTACAGTTTTTTAGTAACTAAGAGTCTTGCAGGCCTCGTTGTGTCTGAAGGCTTCGTTGCGTCGTAATGGACAATTAAGCTGAAGAGAAAAATCCTTTTATTGATGTCCCTCTGTATAGCTGAGCCAATGCAATCTTCACTCTGTCTTTCTTGGTAAATAGTTCTAGACATTGATGTCAAAACAACGGGGCAATAACACGTTGAGAGAAAAACCCATAATTTTGAAACACTTAAACTATGGAAACAGAAGTGATAAATACATAATTTGTGAAGAGGGTTGAAAACAATCCTGTCCTGTCGTGTCTACTGTCCTGTATTTATAATACGGGATGCCATGTTTACTATCTATCTGTCACCGGCCGTTAAAGAAACTACCACACACCAATGGCGGCTGCTGTTTTATGTTGTGCGCATTGTGTTCATGGTTGCTACATGTTGAACACTGCAGGATTTGGTGTATATAGTAAGTGTAAGCAATATATGCAGTTCTATCTTAAGCTTTCAGCTGAATGTAATTCAGGCTATACTATAATGGATATTTTATGTCTTATATAAAGAACTTTTTCAGTATATTTATAGACATAGATTAATAATGCTTGCTTTAAAAAACCAGGAATACAAAGCGTGCAGCCTGTAAAAGCTACCTTTTAACATGAAAATAACCACCAAGCCAGGCATTCTAACACATATTTAATTGATGGAAACTATACCTTGTAGTGCCAAATAAAGTACCAATCGCAGATGTACACAACAAAACAGTTTTTCTAAATAAATTACGATATAAACGCATTAAGGGACTGAATAAATCTTTGTATCAAAGGAAAATTTCCGCAATGAAACTATTAAATAAATGATAACTTAAGTTGCTAAATAACAACAAACATAAACTATTCCTTTCATGTTAACTTTGCTATAAAGCCTGAGAATGTGTGTAAGGAAAAAGATAACTGACTATATTTAAAAAATGTCTATAATGCGTGTTTCATATATGACATCACTGACATCATTGACCACGATCTGTTGTCCAAGAAACCGGAACACTTAGAATAAGTATCTCATCAATTATTGGGTTATAATTTTATCAAAAAGAATAAATGTGCTGAATTCAATTGTTATTATTAATTAAAAATGTAGAGTACGCCAGTGATCACAATTAGGGTCATTATTATATTTTTACACATTAATGATATGTGTAACGTCTCAGCTATTTTACCTTCGGTGCTCTTAAGTACAAGTTTTATGTGAGACAATAAATAATGAATTGAAAAATTGAAATGTATGGTTCAAAATAAACAGGCTGTCTGGATGTTATAAAAATAAATTATATGGCATTTTCAAATATTGTCACATACAAAGATATCAAAACAGCATTAACAATGCTAGTCCTGATTGTCTTTATGTCAGTATATTTTAGACTTACACGTGATAAGCCCACATTGAGACAATATGTTTCTCACATCAAGCGAAAACTTTCAAAATTACTTCTATTTTGTGAAAAGCATCACTTACAAAACGTCCTTAGAATTGCATATGAATTGAATAAATATGATCACATAAACTAATATTTATGAAAATCCAAAAATTGTTGATTTTCTAGATGATAACGTAGTTTCAAAACCGATTTTGCGTTGAAACAAATGTATCTTTAAAATGGTCTTTGTAAAAACTTCAGAATCAAAATGCGTAAGGGTATTTAGTCTAAAACTAATTAATGGTATGAGGAAAGACACTCTAGACTAGACGCTAAAACTATGGTAATGTTTGAAGTAAAACTTGAAAAGTACTTGCTAACTATGCATTTGTAGCTGTTGATGGAATTACTATCTTGGTGAACTAGCAATTAGTTTCAAAACTATAAGTGAGTAGATTCAGAAGCCGTCACTTCGGTTGCTCAGTGCATTGCATTGCGTAATGCAATCTATAAAACAAAGTTTCATCTATTAGATTAGCTTACCTAAACTTACACTAAACCTCTGTCATCCCAAATCCAATAGCACATCTTAGAAACGGTGTCGTTGTTTTCGAGAGACAAGCATCCAGTGACAAAAGAGTTCAATGCCAAGGGCCAGACATAGGACAGGTATGCATATCTGTTTTAGAAGACAATTATGCACCGGACTAGCTTACGTGATCAGTTCCCCAGAATCAGGCGAGTTTGCCAGATATGGCATCGGTTACATGCGCCAACACTGGTTCCTTTCCAGCGGGAGAAATTTTTCTGCTTCTCTAAACACAGTGCGTGTAAGATGCTGTACAGTTACCGATGGATGAAGCTCAGATGACTGAGAATACTACCTGCAGAGGCCAAGCTTGATGTCGACGGAAGTACTGAGGGTTGGGTCGTCGGTAGGTTATGCAGAACAGAATTCAAAGGAATTGCATTACTGTTTAGTCAGGGAGACTTATTTTCGCAAAGAGATAAGGTCGACAGATGGGTATGGACCTGTTCCATTTCAATGTCTAGAGGAGGGGCTTCTGACCCTTGCAGAAACTCACCAGATAGGTACAGTCTCCTCTCTGATGGACCACCGAGAAATTGCGGGTGTTGGACTGGAAAACTAGCTGATGCAGGAATTCCCATTTCATGCACAGACTGCCGTGATTCGATTACTGATATGCCTCGCATCACGGTTGGGTTTCTGTTTCACTGACTTACAAGGACAGAGACCAAGTCCCAGGAAGAGTTTACCTTAAACATCAATTCTTTCACCTTAAACATCAATTCTTTATAGATGTTAGCGTTTCTGTGGGCGTGCCAGTTTTCGTTTCAGGACAGGGCAGTGAGACCGCAGATACATATACATATACAGATACAGATGCATATAGCGGGAAGGTTGTATCAACTGGCCGACTTGACTTCCAAAGAAAGGACAATAGTTCACACGGAGTGTTGCATCTCGTAGGAATCCTTCGGGTGAGTCATACATGGACCTGGAAGACTGCGCAATATTAGTACGCACTCCCTTGTCCCGAGTGCTTAACCTGCATAACGGTGGGAATGCTGTTCTGGGAGGGTTCTGGACTATGTGAATAGTTTCCAGATGAGTTCGATCAATACAAAATATTTCTCCGAGTGGAAGTTATTTGTGGCGTGGTATGCTAGACGTGGACTGGGTCAGGAGTAGACCAGTCGGTGGTAGCTCTTTCTCTACCTTTTCGAAGACCGCAGCTTTCAAGTGCGCTCAATTAAAGCATGTAAGACAGCACTTTTCTCTATCATCAAATGGAATTCAGATATTATGTCCTGTCAGATTATACGCGACCTGATTCGATTGTTCGAGATAGAAAGGCTAACAACTCTTCCGCAGCTTTAGCCTTCAAAGTTTTTCTAACAAACTCCTAAGTGTGAATTTCTTGTTGTTGGCCATGGAGTCAGACAAACGGCGGAACGAAATACCGGCGCTTCAAAATAGTCTGACTTAAAGCCAGTTGGGCAGATCTGGATCAATTCTTACAAGGAAGTAACTAGGCTTCTACATAGCTTTATTTCCTATTATACTCAAGAGAAAACCGCAGACGCTTTTCTCTAGATTAAATCATTTAGGATCCATAGTGGTGTTGGAGTCAGCCATTGCAAAAAGTTCTTTTACTTGCAGGGTGTTAACTCCTCACCCCGTCCCCCTCCAGAGTGATACATGGGCAAGAAGCCATGCCTTCAAGAAGAAGCACAAGAAAGCCTATATTCTAATAACAGGCGTTACAAGACGTAAAGACTCATGAGGGGAGAGGCATCTAGGGATTGTCGTGCTTGGTTAGTTTTCTTGTCGAGATCGACCGATGTCTATCACGCGCATTATCTTTGGTATCGAAAGAGTCCCAGCCGGTTTCATGGTATCTTATTTTCTTACGTGTCGCAAGTGTTCATCGGATCCAAATAGGTGATTGGTGGGAGACCTAAAGTCTCGGAAGTTAACGCTTAGGTGCCTTGAATTTTGCTTCCCTTATCTGTTTCTACACGTCAAGTGAGGGGCTTTCGGGGATGAAGCATAACAATTGTGCGGATTAGTCATTTGGTTAGCTGAGTGGTTCGGTCGGGACTTTGACACCGTTTGAGCTTTGAGTTTTATCATAACATTAAGGCACTTTTGGAGTTTTATGTAAGGTACATCAATTCTTGCTAGAAATAAATTTGGAAAACCATTCTAGATTCGTTTTATTTTGAGTTATATTGTTGGCGTATAAGGTATCAACCAATAGCAAATACTGAACATTTGGCATCAGTTATCATAGGGATGGAGTCTATCCGCTGATATTTTTGAGAATTAAAACTGAATTTAACAACTTTATACTCATTTTTGTGGGTAGAATTGTTCCGGGATCTCTTTCAACTAAACATAAACTACTTAGTGTGGTTTATATATTCCTTTATTGTATAAATTTAACTTTTTGTGTAACACGTCCCTTAGGCTTCTTATTTCAAGGCTGAAGATGCCCAGCTTATGTATGCAAACCAATTCAAACTTTCATGCTTTGTAAAGAGAAGTATTTAGAACTAGATTTTTATGCAAGTATGTTCGGTTTTAACCTTCCAAAATGTTACCAACATTACCCCCAATAATAATCAAGTGATAAATTTCTCTTGAAAAGCGTTTCACAACTTTCTAAAATTTAGATGGGCGGCAAATCGTAGGTCATTATGCATTTATTAATTAACTGCCTTGATCCAAAAAGGTCTTAAAAGTAAACCCTTAAAGGTGTTTTTTTAATAAAGCAGTCTGACATACAAATATTTCACAAATGATTTTAAGTTAGACGTTTGTGAAATACATGTAGATAAGACATATTATATATCTTGATCTGTTCTTCGTTCTGGAGCCAAAGGCTAATCTCCTGTAGCCAATTAACCCACGTTCAGTAATATCGTTTTCTGGAAAGCTTTTTACGGAATATATTATTCTTTACAAAATGTTATAAACATGGTTATATATCGGTTTCCAAAAGTGATGACGCGTGAGTAGAAATATCTGCTTGAAATATTCCAATTTCGGAACAACATGTGTAGTAGAAGTTATTAACTGGAGTGTCTCCATTGTCACGCTTACTTTCGGTCACTGTGCAGGGGATCGATTATTTCAGTTCTCGGGAGTGTAATGTCTGCAAGGTGCCATGTGACACAAGTCCCAAGTGCTGATTGGTTGTTATTTCTTTTAAACTGACAAATTACGGATAGCTATTCGAGTAGCCGAAACTTGGCTCTATAGATCGATATAGATTGCAATGCATTGAGCACCTCTAATTATTGTTTCTACTAGATATTTCGATCTTAACAAAATACTAAAGCATAATTCTAGCATTGAGAAAATAAATCTTCATCGAGATATTTCAAATGCATGTCAAATGATTTAAGCGAAAAATTAATAGTTCATGAAATCTTTCAGAAATTTTAAAAAGGAAGTCCTGCCTAAAAACCCTGCTACAATGAAGAACTTATGGAGCAAAAATCGTAACGTGCAGCGGAAATATATAATATAGTGGTCTGTTAAACTAAAACACGAGGTGTGTGGGTCATACATATCTCTGATGAGGCGTTGGAAACACTATCACTGTAAAAATATCAGCATGTGTTATGTGCCTAAATCTATGCAAAAAACGTTTTCTTACATCTTCGGGAAAACATACTGGAATATATGATATCTGTTTTAGGAGGGCAGGGGATTAATGAACGGTTTCGCAGACTCCATGTCTACATTATTTTAACACAATTGCAATTTTTCATTCACATAAATTGTCAGGGTAAGTTTGGCAGAAAACTAATGTAGAAGTAATGAATTGTCATTTGAAATGCATCTGCATATAAAAATCGCAAACTTTTCCCAGTGAACAAGAAAGCAAAACAACAGCGACAGGCATGTAACAGTTTCAGTACTCGCAGGGCACGTCATATGTGTCGCCTGTCAATCACTGAATTTCGAACGTGTGGGCAGTAATGACGTTGCAATAGATGCAACAGTTATTAATAATTTTACATCATTTTTAAAGCTTTATTGCACAGGTTTTAGCTGGAGACCACATTCTATCGCCCTCAATGACTGTCTTTGCCAAACTGGTTTTGAAGTACAAACAATCTGAGAAATATGTTAATGCCACTTGTACCATTTAAAAACATGCCAAGAATTTGGGTCGGTGTACATAATGCTGATTTCTGGAAATGTAGCTGACGAAAAAATGTATATGAGGTATGGAAGTAACAATATTATAGTTTCTGAGAAAATATGCGGTCGATTAGGTTCTCACTTCATGATGTCTAAGACCTGAAATAATTTGGTTAACATAAGTATATTTACATGCAAAATCTTCTTTGTTTGTATCTTTGTTAGTATATTTACGAATCTTAAGATAAGTTTTGCTGAATGTCTTTGTTTCACCCCTGTCTTCGGCCGGGTTTCTTTCTGACGTATATTTTTTAAAAAATACATTATAATTGTTTGAAGAATGCTGCACAAAAAAAAAACATTATAAATTTTTGAAGAATAAACATGTCTGAGAAAACCATGTTTTCGCTTTTGCCTCTTTTTGAGGGTGATTCAAACAGTGATATGGCCCTAGTATTGATCAACCTTGTTTTGGCATTGATGTAGGTTATACAACAGGCAAATACGGTTTGTCAACGGGCTGTTTTTGGACGAAACTGAGCAAAAATAAGAGGTCCTACTTAGGCTTAAACTTATCATCATTTAACATCATTTAACATCATGTTTTAACCAGAACTTACAACACAACTACACAAAGAGATATTTTTATCTTTAATTCATAAATATCATACAAAATTTCCATTTCAAACTTAAAATTTTACATCTCAAATGTTTTCAGTCGCCATTTTTATTTAGTTTGAGCCTGCTTTCTTTTACCTGAAAGTCAAATACGATTTATACATTCTGCAAAAATTTATTAGGGTTCGCGCTTGGTTCTCAGGAAAGTGAGTCAAAAAAGGAAAGTGTGACTCAGTTGGGTCCAGAAAAACTCGGTGGGTTCCGAAAAAGTGAGTCATTTCGTAAAAAAAATGCCCAAAAAGTGAAAAAAAACCCGCCAACGCGAACCCTGATTATAATGCAGAAAAATGGTCTAAATTTTTGAAGAATGTATAAAGACGTTATTTGAGTCAGAAAGAAACGCACCCTTCCTCTTTGTAAATAATTGTGTAAAAAGATGCTGCTCAGTAAATAGCTTAGCTGTGTTTACAAATGGCTGACAACCTGATCGAAATATTGTAAAATAGTTCATTGTTATATAGGGTTGTCATAATTTCAAACATCAATTATGTCTGCAGACGGCACATTAGATAATACATTTAATGATCTTACATTGAAGATAACAAATACACTCGGTAAGATAATGCAGTAAATGATTTGTATTATCACCCAGTTTTTGGAGATTCTTCTCACACACTGACGTTATAGGGCTGATCATCCAATCAGCTGCGAGAGATTTGTCCTTGCAGTGGAATTGTTTTGAGCAGAAACTAATATCTATTACTATTTCTTTGCAAATCTACGAGCAAATGTCTCATCTATCAGAGTATTAATAACGCTTTCTTGTCAATAATTGCTTTCCGCAGAGCTAATTTCTCACCTATCATAGTATTAATGACACGTTCTTGTCAATAATTGCTTTTCTCATATGTTCCTTTTTTCATATTTATTAAGATGCCTTCAGATTTTGCCCCTACACATGTCATTGTATACTTTAGTTAAATTTGCTGTTTGACGGGGAACATGCTTTGTATCCCCGCTACCGATTTTAAAGTAGTTTGGTAGCTACTGGATAACAAAGTTTTGTCGCTCTAAGTTGGTAAAACAAGCTGTTCGCATGAGTATATTTACTTACTTTACAAATTATCCCAGTTGTACATTTCTGTGTAATAAACAATGGCTGCAGTTTTGATTTATAAGTATTTGCCCAGGCTTCCATACAGTATGTCAGATATGGTAAAACAGATAATTCTGTGTTGTTAATTGTGCTTTAGATTCTAATAAAAACGTCTGCTCCCGTTTTATTGCAGATAGAAGTTTCAGTAATTTATAATGAATATGCTTGTACCATTCGAATATCTTTATTGTTTATTTTCTGATACTGTTGTTCTAACTTTAATGAATGCCTTGTAGAGATTATTCTTTTTTATGCATGCGTTGATCAAACCTTTAGTTATCCAAGGTTTATTACCTTTTTTTGAATTCCTTCGATTTTTTAAAGGAAAGATTCTGTCATAAATACGTTAGAATTTTTCAAAAAATGTGTTGTATGCACAGTGAACATAATTTGAATTTAACACAGATTTCTAATTTTTATTCTCTTCCTTGAAAAATGTTGAGCTTTTCTGGGTCAAATGTTCATTTATGTAAACATTCGTGTCTTCCAGTTTTTTTCTGGCCATAATACCGTAACCCTCTTCCTTGATCCTCTGTTGTTGAAACGCACTATAACGGCAGTGGGGGCATTGGGACTGCGTTTTGGCAACGGATGCACTGCGAGAATTTTTTTTAATTTTTTGTATTTTAATCTTAAAATTCTTGTCAGCAAACGCAAGTCCGGTTATTATCAGGTTATCCCTTCGAGACTACGGGGTACATACAAACTGACCACCGGTCAAGTGACCACCAGCTATACTGACCACCGGACAAGTGACCACCGGCCAGCTGACCACCAGGGAAATGAAAAAATTTACAAATTGACCACCAAATCCTTTTTTTCCCAACTTTTTTTATGAAACAACAAACGGGTGACGCGTGTCTCTCAACCCCCACACTTGACGCTTTGGATTAGAGATGAAGATTATAAATATAGCAAAGCACCAGTTTACAAGTAGGGAGATAGGGATTAGGGATTAAGAGATGGTGCTCTGTGTTACAGAGACAGGGTTTGGCGACTCTCTCTCTCTACGTTTTGCAAAGCAATGTCATACTCCGGAGTTGTTAGGTAAATATAGCAAAGCACAAGGGTGTAAACATTATCGCACCTGTTTACAAGTAGGGGGATGAGGATTAGGGATTAAGAACTGCTGCTGTGTGTTACAGAGACGGAGTTCGGACGTACGATTCTTCATACGACGGTGTGGTAATAAATATGTTTTGGTGGTCAGTTGTCTGTTTTTTTTTTCATTTCCGTGGTGGTCAGTATGTCTGGTGGTCACTTGACCAATGGTCACTTGAACTGCACCCCGAGACTACTCCTGCCGTTCGTCAGTTTTATCTTGCAATTCTTTGATGTGCTGCTCGCGGTTGTCAAGTTTCTCATTACTTTTGACCTTGTATTCTTCCAGTTCTTTAACACATTCCACTAGTGTTTCATTTTGACCTCTAATTTCAGCTACTTGTTTCTTGATTATTCCCATGTTATGCAGTTGTAACAATGCTTTTCAGTGTGTGCATAATGCCCGCGTGAAGTCATCATTTGAACAAACATTGGTCTGATAATCAAATCGAGTTGCATTTACATTTGTTGCTCAACTTGCTCGTCTGATATTTACACGTATATTTTTTTATTTCTACAAACTGTGCTGTGCCAGAGTTTTTAACGGGGGATATTACTATGTTTAATCTGTCACGTCAAAATCACTTTTTGACAAAGAAATTGTCAAATACTGTCGCTAACCCATTACTTATCTCCACAGTAATTAAGCGTCACGGCGTAACAAGCTTAACACCTGGCCTAAAATATGTCCGTAGTGGAAATTGCGAGTTGCAGGTGATAATGCTAGCTACGGGGTGACGTGATGTCTGCCCTGGGTTGCCATGTGTTTGTTTTGTCGTGTCTTCCTTATCATAATTTATGCGCGCATAAAAGCTACGAACATCAATATTCTGTTGTGTTTATACAACATTTAGCACAACATTGAAAGTTAGAAACTGACTGGGTAATAACAAAGCAGCAAAACTTGTGTTACAGAATGCTGCGCGGAAAAGAAGAAATAGACTGTTGACATTTAACTTAACTGCCATGCCATTTTGTACATAGTGATGATTGTAAACATGTGAAGTAAGTATCTAATCACTAACAAGGCGATAGTTCTTGACATTATTTGACAATTTTTGACGGTTTAAACCAGTTTTGACAGTTAATGACACGTGCCAGCCAAAAATTCGACTCTGGCTGGCGCTCTCCCCTTTATGATCCACAGTTTCAAAAATCAAAAGTCTGCTTAAAACTGGATCATGAAATTGTTCAAAGTCTTTCCATTATTTTTACTGGCTTTACTGGTGTTCAGTTTTACCATAAGACCATTTTAAAATGTTTCGGAACGTCAAATTGTCACAGTTTTGTTTATGTCGGAAGCAAAAAAACTGCTTTGCCTGTACCAGTAACGAGGTCAGCTAGGTAAAATGGGTCTGTTGGACGATAGCACAATATTGATAGAGCAAACATTATGTTATGAAACATGCCGTGTGTAATAGACAAGTTTATATATGTATTTATTAGGACTTCCTTTATATTATTCATTATTAAAAACAAGACGCTTCTCCTGTGTCATTATAATAAGGTATGCATAAAGAAATGCGTAAACAGCTGATTGATTGTTCCGATCTAGTTACCGGTACCCGGTATCCCGACAATTCATCTAGCGACAATTCATCTAAATGAGGGGGTACAATTCATCTAAATTTTATAACACTGTCAATTGTCATTTTTATTTTAATAAAGGTAATTTGTAAGAACATTTTACCCCTACCCCCAACCCCTACCCAAAAATCATGCTCCACTTAACTGCCGTCAGTCCATGTCAGTCCAAACTAAACACAATTCAGTTCGACACATATTAATGTTCTTAATTCCCTTCTTGTCGTGGGTTCTTTCCCATCAATATACTGTGGGAAATCAAAAGAAAAACGTTATCGAAATAACAACATGTTCTTGTGTAATATCTGTGGTTTGTTACATCCCAACCTGAGATATTATACAAGAACATGACACTGTAACTTCTGGATTAGTCATCGTTGGAGAGGTTTTCAATCTGTCTTTGCATGAAATCGATTGCCATTTGACGCAGTACCAAGTTGTGAAGTTTTTGTTGGCATTCTTTTTGTTGTACGTAAAACCTTCATTGGCAATTTTTGGTTTTCCTCTTTCGCTTTTTGTTATCTCCCTGATGCTAATTTGCTGGTGTATAATTACAGAATCTTTCAGGGCTTTTATATTTATATGCTGAATGGAGTAACATGCTTCGGAGGATTGAAGACTTGGGGATTTAAGGGCGCACAGGTGGGCATTCAAACTCCGTCAATGCAGACACTCGTTGACAGTGATGGGTTTCCTTTTGACCCTGTATAGGCGTTAGTTAATATTCTTTGATAGTGAGTAAGGATATGACAGGCGGGAGATTAGGGTTTTAGCTGGCATTTTTAACTGTAGCTCACGGCATTTAGCCTGTAATTTATCCCTCTCTGTTTAATATTTTTTTAAAAATAAAAATAAAAAATAAAAATTGACAGTTTTATAAAATTTAGATGAATTGTCGTACCCCCCTCATTTAGATGAATTGTCGCTAGATGAACTGTCGCTAGATGAATTGTCGCTAGATGAATTGTCGTGGATTCCCGGTACCCATCTGACAGGTGTCAGCTTTTATGTTCTCTTGACTACTGTATCAATAGGGAGAAAACATGTAAAGTGTCCTTTTTGTGCCCGAAATTAATGTGAGCAAGGTAAAATAATCCAATTTCATTGATTGGTAGTAAGTTATTGTTATGAAAGGAAAAATAACACTTTTTCTATCGAAAAATGCCAAACATAAAGTACTGCTTCAAACCAGGAAGTTTCGGTGCAGTTGCAAGTGGACTACGTATTGCCACATTCATCTTTCCGCTTATCGTAGTTAACATTTTTTGTTTTCATTGATACATAAGTCAATAGAGCTTGTAGCAACTTAGTAGGCAAGGGTTATTAGCGTTTTTTTTAGCTGTTCTTTTACATGTTGCTCAGCGGAGTTGAGCTGCGGTAGACAAAAAAAAAAAAACAACTAAATGAAATGAAAACTTAATGAAAACAGTAATTTGTCGCCCAGTCTGCCTCTCCCACTTCGTAGAATCACCAGTGGCCCTTGTAGCATTGAAACACCACATCATTGTATGGGCCCATTCAATGGCTCTGCTAAATCAATGCAGAGGCTGTCGAAACAGCACATACAGTTTCTCCCAATGAAACACAACTATACTGCGGATGTAATTTAATACTACAGATGTATTGGGATGGTGTACTGGGACGGGCCGCTGTATTTCTTTGTAAAAAATGTGGAAAATAATGTAAATAAAAATCCGAGAAGAACATTTATAACATTTAATTATCCACTTACCATTTTGCTTTTAACACTCACACTTAACATTATTTGATGAGATAATCAGCTAAAATCTCAGCACAGCTTCTCTCTCTCTCTCCTTCCAACTGTTGCACTGTGGCACTTCGTATGTGGTTGGGCCCCAGGAGGGGGGGGGGGGAGCATTTCCGTATAAAATGACTACCATGCCCGTAAATCGAATTTAAAAAGATCCCCTAAACACGGAATTTCGTCTCTAAATTTCCCTCTATTTTTGGAAAAACGCGGAAAAGGACATTTGGCATTATCAATTTTCGCAATGAGCAATGGGGATTTAGGATATGGTCATTCAATTACCCTGAAATGGATGCAGGTCTTCAATTAATTACAATATAATTTTTGTTTTCAACGGAATTTTTTGGGGCCCTTCCCCCTATTTTAGGAAAAGCGCAGAAAATTCGACAATTTTACCCACTATTACCCATTTTTTGTTTTAAGCTTTTCCGCGTTGTTTTGTAGGCGCATTGTTGCCATATTTGATAAAGTGCCCCCAACCTCTTGCGGATGGAGGGGGGGGGGAGTCATCGTTATATATAGCGTTTCAAAATATTAGGTACAATTCTGGCGGCCTTGCATGTGCCGTTTCGATGGATGGGTATCCTTATGCAACTGTCTGCAGATTTGGCCCATATTCTTGATCAGATGTGTTGTTTCTATGGATGGGGTATTTTTATGCATCTGTCTGTAGATTTGGCACATACTGATTCTATATGTGCTGTTTCTATGGCTTACAGCTATAGGATGGGCCCATCCTATACCCATCAACCATTAAAACAGCCCGTCTTGTTCACAACACAAGGCAATTTGTTCCCATTTTTAAGGGGAGAAGAAAATATGTGCTGTTTCAATGACCAAATATGTGCTAAAGCTACAGCTGCGCAAAACAAGGAATATGGGTTAAATCAATACCTCGGTGTTATTGGATGGGCCCATCCTACGGATGGGCTGTTTCAATAAAACAGCCCTCATGCACTCATAAGGCGCCGCGTAATAAAAATCTCTATTAACGAGCTAATCGTCCAGGTATTCTGCTCTTAAAAGTTTATATATTGTTTTATAACCCCTTTTGCGTGTTTTCATTTCTGCTATGTATTTGTCATCAGCATGTTACACAATGCCCGTACTGCACCTCCTAAAGTTTGCAACCGATCCCCGTTTGTAGGAAATTTTTACTGCCGGGCTCTTAGTAAGCGCATGCAGGCCTGTACTGTATCTAACTGGTATATGTTTGAGTTCTGTTAGTCGTCATTGACAGTTGCATCAGTTCCGTCTTTGATGTGCAGATAAGATTTTACATGCAATTCGACATTGCACCTTTTGTAGTTGAATTATTTCTACAGCAAATGCAAAATAGACCTACGACAAGCCCTAGACTGGAAAGGTAGAATGGTATGGGGGAAGGATGGTAGGGTGAGAAAGTGGTCCGAAATGATATTAAATTTGGAGTCTTAATTTAAAGCACTAAGAAGAGTACATTAAGAGTCTTAATTCAAGAGTCGTAGTGTAAGACTCTAAGAACCCAATAAAGCAGAAAAACTACATAAACGAATGCAAGGATACAAAATGCTTTTACCTATGTAGGACTTGAAATGGTCACTGACTTGATTAGTCAAGGATAAGATTAGATTTAGTGGTTTTTCCAGTCATAGTTATGATGATCTGGTTGCCAGTATGCTATCACCTTGCACGTTGAAAATGTACGAATTTAGACATGTCGCCATGTTTTGCTGAAGTTGCATCTAACTGAAGTTGCACGGGATTCCACAAGGTTCAATACAATCACCTACTCTGATCCTGTTATATATAACTGACTTGTGTTAGATTTCCCAATTAGAGATTCATCTTATTCGCAGATAACGCTAATATCTTTTGTACAGGATGTTGGTGAAAGTTGCCCGCTAGCTTAATGTGGAACGAACAAAAACTCAATGTTTAGTTGAGAGCAAATAAGTTGTCTTTGAATATCAGTAAGTTTATTCTTTTTTGAAACAAACTTTTAACACTAATATAAATAGTGTTGCAGTTGAGAGAGTGTATGTTACAAAATTCCTCGGTGTACTTATTGACAATAAATTCACTTGGGTTAGTCATATAAAACGCATGTGTGGCCAAAAACATTGGTTAGTTATATGGTTTTTTTAACGACACCTTTGCGGGTCATATTGTGTCTTCATAGGTTCATAGCGGATAAAGCTTTAAAAAGGTGCGTTGGATATTAAAGACAGTGTACAATCTAAAAGCATGTTTATACAATAAAAGCAAATAGTATAAATACTAAAAATACTGATACAGGTTTGCTTCTTTTAGAAACTCTATTATTTTACACGGTTGTATTTTATCGAATAACTCTGTCATGGAATTGACAGTAAAATAACGGGAGCGAATGTCTTGCAAGTCTATGCAATTGATCAAAATATGTTTTACTGTATACCTGTCTTGGCAACCTGGACATTTGGGCGGCAGTTCGCCTCGAAGCAGGTGTTTATGTGTGGTGTAGGTATGCCCTATTCTGGCTCTACGTATTACCATGTCATCCCGATGGTAATTTACGTCCCACAACCGGGTTAATTTGATGCAGTTTATTGTTGATCTGTTCATTCCAATACTGTTGCCATTTGCCCTTTACATATCTAGAAATATGTAGTTTGTACTCTGACGGTGGGATAAGAAATTCAGAGTTTTGAATGTCTAAAGCCTCTTTAGCAGCTTTATCAGCTGCCTCGTTGCCTGGGATTCCTACGTGGCTTGGAACCCAACAGAACCGTATTACCTTTCCCGCCCTTACAGTTTCGTCATATTTTTCTACTAGGTCCAAGATTATAGGATTTGATATTTTCAAGTTTTCTATTGATTCTAGAACTGACATGGAGTCAACGCAAAACATAAAATTTTTGTAACGACTAATTTTGACAATTTGCATGCCTAGCTGGAGAGCTCTAACTTCGGCGGTGAAAATTGAAGATCCATCTGGGAGTCTGGTTTTCAAAATATTGTTCTCTGTGACGATTGATGCCGCAGCTTTATCGTCAAGTTTAGAACCATCAGTATACATAAAGTGGTAGTCTTGGTAAACTTCCTTGAGTTCTGCGAACTTCGATCGGAACACACACGGGTAAGTTTGTTCTTTTGGAAATTCGGCTAAGGTTTTCAATACTGAGGGCTTAACTAATTTCCATTTAGGGTATTTCGATACTCTGTAATTGGCAATAAGCTCAACGATGATGCCCGCTTCTTGCAGATGTGGTAATACTGTTGCTCCAAATGGAGGGATGGCCCCACTCCCAGAAAATTGTGAGAAGTCCGAGCCAAAAACGACTTGATGGGTGGGGTTTTGTCTGTTCGCATACAGTTTTACAGCGTATTGCAGAGCTAGTTTCAGTCGACGAATGTTAAGGGGCTGTTCATTTGCTTAAACGTGCAAGCTGTCAGCCAGAGAGGTTCTAAAAGCGTTTAAGCATAGTCTGAGGCCCTGGTTTTGTATCGGGTCAGGCATCTTCAGATATGATGATCTAGCTGAGCCATAGATTATGCTACCATAATCCAACCTCGATCTGATTAGGGATCTATACAACATAAGTTTAGTGTCCCTGTCTACTCCCCAGTCCTGAGCAGATATGACCCTCAGCAAATTTAGTGCCTTTTGGCACTTTCTTTTCAACTCTTTTATGTGTGGAATAAAACTGAGTTTGGAATCGAGGATCAGCCCTAAGAATTTGATTTGTTTTACAACTGGTATTTCAGTGTCAGAAATATATAGAATTGGTTCGTCATGCTGTTTACGTTTCTTACAAAAATGCATACAGGCCGTTTTTGTTTGAGAAAATTTAAAACCGTTTTTATTCGCCCAGTCTTGGAGGGAGTTGATGTTTTGTTGGAGAAGACGTTGTATTAAATTCATACTTTTGCCTCTGCAAGAGATGGCGAAATCATCCACAAAGATTGAACTATCTATCCCCTGTTGTACAGTATCCCTTGTACTATTAACTTTAATCAGAAATAGTAGAATTGAAAGGATACTTCCTTGTAAGAAGCCTTCTTCCTGTTCAAAATATTCTGAGAATATTGTACCAAGACGTACTCTGAAACGACGATCATCTAAAAAACTCTTTATAAATTTGGGTAGCCTAACCCGAAGCCCCAAATTAAACATGTCCTTGAGTACTCCGTACTTCCACGCTGTATCATATGCTTTTTCCATGTCGAAAAAGACCGTGACAACGTGCTCATTATTAATAAAAGATTCTCTAACGAAAGATTCTAGCCTTACAAGATGGTCTAAGGTACTCCTTTGTTTTCTAAATCCGCTTTGCACGTCAGCAAGCAAGTGGTTGCTTTCCAAGTACCAAATCAGTCTATCTGCTATCATTCGTTCAAAGGTTTTGCAGAGAGAGCTTGTTAGAGAGATCGGTCTATAATTATGGGGGTTTGTTTGATCTTTGTTTGGTTTTGGTATTGGTATGATTGTAGCTTCTTTCCATATTTCAGGAAAACTGCCTTTATTCCATATATGGTTTAACTATTCGAGTAGGATTTCCAGGACGGATTCTGGAAGGTGCTTAAGAACCTGATAATGAATGTCGTCTGGTCCTGCGGCTGAGTCATGAGAGCTATTTATAGCGTCTTTTAACTCATTTATTGAAAAGTCTGTGTTGTAGGTTCCAGCATTGTCAGATGAGAAGTTTAAAGGGTTTCTTTCTTCAGCTTCTTTGTGGTGTCTAAATTCGGGGCTGTAATTTTGTGGTGATGAATTATCCTTGAAGGCTTTACCAAGAGTGTCTGATATATCCTCCAAGTTGGTGACATAACTGTTACCAATTCTGAGATGGCTTGATGGACTGAAGGAGTTTTTACCAGATATTTTGCGGATCATGTCCCAGGTTTTTTTAAGAGATGTGTTTCTATTCAGTTTGGATACGTGTTCTTGTCACGAGGCTTTCTTGCTTTGTTTTATGGTTTTACGTGATACGGCTTGTAGTCTTTTATATTCGTGCTTGCTGATAAGATCTGGGTGGTTTGAAAAGTGTTTTAAGGCTTCTTTGCGAAGAGCTATAGCGTGCTTACATTCGTCATTGAACCAGGGCTTGTGTTGTTTTTTACGGGCTCCTGATGTCTTTGAGATAGATTTTTCAGCTATGCTCTGGATAACAGCAGTGAAAAGTAAAATCGGATCGTGGTCGTCAGTGAAGTGTTCTGTTTTAATACCGTGATGGCATAATTCTTGGAATAATGATCAATCTGCTTTATTAAACTTCCATTTTGGAACCCTTTCTTCACGATAGGGTTCAGATTGACTCAGTAAAATAGGAAAATGGTCACTGCCATAAAGGTCGTCTAAAACTGTCCAGTTAAAATCAAGGAAGATATTAGCAGAAACTATAGAAAGGTCAATAGAGGTTTTTGAACCAGTACCGGGGTGGATATATGCGGGCGATTTATCGTTAAATAAAGATAGGTTGTGATGATTTAGGAGGTTTTCGATCAACTTTCCTTTAAGGTCAGTGTTCCTGTTGCCCCACAGTATGTTGTGGGCATTGAAGTCGCCTAAAAATAAAACTGGTTTCAAACTTTTCAGGGATTGTTATAAAACACGCATTGATTTAAAATGACAAAACCTGAAATCCTGAACTGATTAAACGTCTACAACCCTGCGGGAATACGCAGTAAATCTTAGTAAGTTGAATATTTTGATTTGCATCGTGAACCAAAGGAATATGTTTAAACATTGTCGTTCATCTGGACGCTACGATTAAAAACTTTAAATTACACCTGTAGTAAATAGCACCAGAAATTTAACACCTCTTTCGTTGGCGTTCCGTAATGAGGGATTTAATGAAAGGCACATCTGGTAAACAGTACCCTGCGAAATGTTCCTTGTTCCGGATATCGGGGTGTTCCCTAATTAGGGGTTGTCCATTTTTGCCCATACCTAAGTGAATGGAAAAATTTGGGACCGAGAAAAAATGTTCAAAAACAGGGGTGTTCCGTATCCTGGGTTTTTCTGTATAAGAGAACCCCGCAAATAAGACCTCCCCGCAAATACGATCAAAGACCACTTTTATCCCCGCAAATTTGACCATTGACCTCCTTATTGGGGTTGACTTGAGTTGTGTGCAAACAAGACACATGTATGCCAATTTTGGGGATTAGGCAATACTCAAAGTAAACAATGCCGCGTGATATCAAATAGAATGGGAGTACATATTAAAAGGAAACAAAAAGACGTTTGATAGCACCTCCTGTACATGAAACGTCTTTTGATTACGGAGATCTGTAGGAAATAAATGCAGTTGATCATACTAAATTTGAATTGCGCTTTGGATCTCATTTTTGGATTTCAACTCTGGCTTTGGATCAGAACTATAATTGCATTAGGCCGATTAAAGCACTATTTGCATCGACATCTCTGGTTTTGGATGATTGGATCCTTGCAGTAATTACAATGGATCGCTTTATACATCAGTGTCATCAATAAAGGCTTAACATCTCAACTTTGAGCTCAATTCCGGTTCTCACCTGGCCTCTGATTCTGTGTATATACCGCCAAATTTTATTCGCACAATACACTGTAAAATAATAATAAAAAAAAACAAAACAAAATGAATTTCTAAACATGTGTTATTATGTAAATAAGTGATTATGTAATCAATGTTTGTTATTTCTTATTCACCAACATTCAAGAGTTCATTATGATCCAATAATATCCAAAATAGGACACCTTGCTTGGAACCCGCAAACAAGACAATCCCAAAAATACGACCACTTTGGCCCAGTCCCGCAAATGACATATTCCTATTTCAAATTTTCATTTTCTGATTTCTTTTTAAATATTTCTATGTGTTAAATGTTTTCAAAATTGTCTTTCCGATTTTTTTACGCATGCAATGTGGGAGAAACACACTGGCCAAATCCACCTGTTGCTTTGGATTGACACTGCATTGTTTGGTGAAGCTCCTCTGCCAAAGCTCGTACGAGGCCGTGTAAACACATTGATAAGTAAATCAGTAACTGTATGCAGAGTTTGCGAAAATGCAGAAGACGTTGTTAATTTTCGACCAGTTATTAACAATGTATTCGCAATCATTCACTGCGTCTTTCCTATTTTTCGCTTTACGCCATTGCTTTTCAGAGAAAAGAAAGGGTATCTGTGATGTCAAACTACCCAAGAGAAGCGGAGTGGACAAGGCGCAGATTGTGAACTGGGAAAAGGTAATGACTTGTTGCACTTGTAAGTTATATTATATTAAATTAACTGTATTAATTGGTGTTACACTTTTAAGCTATATTTTTGTTATACTGGCAGTCTCATAATTTTTTTTTAAAGAAATTTAAGGAAAGTCTCAAAACGGACAGGATTCTCATATATGATGTAACCACTCTGTTTTTTTTTCTTGCAGTTAAAAATATGTGAATCTGATTTGATTTGATTCATTGTTGAATCCACGCTTCTGATTCAAGCGTTTCAGAAGGAATCGCGTATGATGATTGATGATTTTATAGATTAATTCAGCCTTCTTTCAGAAAGCATCATGTATGATGACTGATTTTATAGATTTGTGTTACCGTGTTTCAGAAAGCATCGTGTATGATGACTGAGGATTTTATAGATTTGTGTTACGTGTTTCAGAACGCATCGTGTATGATGACTGATGATTTTGTAGATTTGCGTTGCCATGTTTCAGAAAGCATCGTGTATGATGACTGACGATTTTGTAGATTTGTGTTACCGTGTTTCAGAAAGCGTCGTGTATGATGACTGATGACTTGAAGAATTTTTACTACACAAGCAACGGCTTACTCCTCACTTGGTGCGTCAAGATAACAGGTCAGATATACATTTATTTCCTTTGGACCTTTCACATTCAGATCCAGGTAATTTCTTGAGGATGGAACGTGTCGTGGATCTCGGTGTTTTAAATGAAGGGATGGGCGAAGGGCTTGGTGGATGCTGTTCGATACTCGCGAACTTGCGTGTGATTCTGAAGACATTTAGTGAGTGTAGAGGGAGTGTCCCCGATTGTTTCATCAGTAGTTCTGTGTGAATCCTGGTTTCGTAGTGCGGCGTACAGTGGAAGGAACTCTATATACATTTGGTCCCCAGTTGTCTTTTGCCTGTTTCCTTTCCATGTAAGACCTCATGGCATTATTTCCCTGATGTATGTTATTCTGTGGTCGTGACCAGCTCTAAAAGGTAAGAAAGAATTCTGAATATGTTCTTACAGTTCAGTTTAACGAAAGCTTGATAATATTGTGCAACTTGTTTACAATTCTTGAGATTTAATTTTGCTGCTTATAAAAATTGCAGTAATGTTTCAATTTCCCTTATTAATCTTGTAAAAATATTTTCTTTTGGTATTCGTTATATCAAAACAAAACGCCAGATATTGTTGTGTTCCTTTCCACTTTTCCGACATTACTTAATTCAAGCCTACCATCTTAGTTGATTTAAACGAGTGGCATAATTTTAATCACATGACTTGTGTGAAATGAAAGTGTTTGACCGTGGTTTTTAGAAAAAGAAAAATTTATTTCAAATTGTTTTACTTCTCATAAATATAATTGCGCTGCAGTACACTAAAGGGTACGAGAAAAAAAAAACGCCATTTGTCACTTCAGCTGATGCTAAAATCCCAGTGGGCAGGATGGAACTCAACCCTTTAGACAAGTTGGTGAGGATCGGAGACGCTAGCTCGTCGGCCGAGAGGGATCGTAACATTCCGCTTCTTGTGGACATTGCCGATTCCGATGACGAGTCCGACTCGGGTTTGGAAGATATTTATTCAATACATTCCTGCGAAAACTTACAATTCGTGTACATCCGTTGTTGAGTTTGTTAACATGTGGCCTATTTTCTCATCTGGATGTTGAAATGAATGTCCTGGATCCAACTCTCACCGTTGACATGACTTTACTGTTTCATTTGTTTAAAAATCACAGCTGCTAATCAACATTTCATTATAATTATAATGCACGAAGTCCGTATTCACTTAAGGGAGTTGCATTGAAAAGGTAGAACATTGAATGTATCCTCCTTCCTATAATCTACAGCTACATTATTTGTGTATAAAGGCGCAGGCCACTACTATTCTCTTTCTTGTAGTTGCGTCATCACCAAGATTTGATCACAAAAGTCGCATCTTTGAGCTGGACCCGTGCTGTGGCTACGGCAAAGTGTGCTACGTCTACAGAAACACGAAACCGGGTAAACCAGTCTTCTTTACAACAGTACTTAAGCGATAACACTACTGATTATTTGAATTGCCCAAACTTAGGCACATTCAGGAAATGTGTTTAATCGATTGCTAGACACAGCGATCAGAAATTATATATTACGCACTACTTTTTCAGGTATTCCTGCGCAAAAAGCAGAAGTCTGGTTCTTGGACAGAGCGTTGAATTGGCACTTCCTGGCGGACTCTTTTCTCAGCTACTTCCGTCTCATGTTGACGCACCTGGGCCTGCCTCACTGGCAGTATTCATTCACCGATATCGGCATTCCACCTCAGAGCCAGGTAAGTGCAAAACGCCCTCGACTGGATGATTGAGTGGTAATATTCATCCCAAGAACAGCCGTATAATTATCGATCAATCTTGTTTTTTTTTAATTATTTTTTCAGTTATTATTGAATATTTATTTTTTATTCAGTTATTTATTTATTTATTTACAGCAAAAAATATCGAAATTAGGTTTTGCAAATTCAACTACACGCATTCAGTGAAACACGTTTTTCGCCACACGTTGAGTTGCATGCGAGCGAAGTTTTATTGAAGCACTTACCGCTAGTATGGGTTTTTAGATTCAAAATAATAACAGAAGAAACAATTTAAAAATGAGTATATTGCTTCGTGGAGTAATAATGGAGCTCGAATTCATTGTAACTAACAGAAAAGATTTTTTTTTTTTTTACTCAATTCTTTTGTCGCAAACTTATTTTTCAGCAATGGTTCAATCTGTACTGCCCTACACGGCTCAAATTAAGTGACGATCCCCTCAGCACGGAGAGCCCTCACCCAACCCACAGTCAGCTCAACAGTGACAGAGTATTCAAAGGCAAGGGCGATAAAAAGTAAGCGGTTTTAACAAATTGTTTATGTAAAAATTATAATAACAAAAGGTTTTTCTTAGAATGTTAATGTCTTTTTTTTTTTTAAACAGATAATATGAATGTTCGAGAACATTCAGCAGTCTTTAATAAGAGCGCCAATCACATCGTAGCTGACTCATTATAACTGGGTCATTCCTTGCGACATGAACTCAATATCCGAAACAAAATCAACATCACGATATGTTTTTGGTGTGTTGTTTGTGAGGTCTACTGAAACCACCCCTCCCCCACCCCAACCCCCCGGTGCCAAAAAAAAAGGCAGGAGTCTTTTTTCTTCGGGGGTTTCACCTAATAAGGATGGGAAATTGGGAAATATTTTGACACAGGTGCGCTGATATAATGTATTCTATCTTACAGAAAACCTGCCCTGGCTCAAAACACTAAGAAGAAACCCAATGTTCCTTCGGCAAGGTTTGTCTTGAATAGTTACCTATAATAAGTACTGAATATTGCCAGTAACTCTATGTTAAAGAAAAGTTCACTAATATACAAGCGTACTGAAATACGAATGAACTTGCTAGTCCAAGATCTGACTGGTTGTCATATCTTATAAACTAGTATATTGCATAAACGTGGTTCGTTTATGAAGTGCCAATTTAGGATAGGCAATTAAATGTCCAAGTTATACACATAGTTAAATGGGTATGCGGGTCTTGTTTAGTAAGCACGTTGCCAGAAAAGGGCCGACTTTGAAAAGATCAGTTAGATAGAAAGCATTATCATTCAGTAATTATGTAAGATTTATGACAGTCAAGCAAATTTAATAGGTTGAGTGAAAATGCAAAAGATTGTGCATATTTATTTTATTTAAGTAAATCACAAGAAGAATGTTACGTCTCTTGCAGCAAAATTCAGAACCCTGGTGTTGCTAGAACGAGCTCTCAAGGACCTCCCAACAAAACTCTGAGGTGACATCTGGCGGTGGAAGGTTAAAAAATGGGTGATATTCCAGCATGCGATAACACAAGAAGAAGGCTTCAAAAAGCCTGGGGGACTGCATTGACAAGTGTACAGTATGCTGTGCAAAATATGAACTGCTGATATGATGTTTCAACCAGGGATCCCGTCCGTTTTCCAGGACTCTTAGATATTGTAGTTACAGAAAGGTTTAGTGGTATCAACTTTCTCCTTTTCCTGCACCTGAAAGAACTGAAGGTCCGAGGTAGTAATTTACTTTAATGACATTCTGTGAAATTCTCACTTCTTAAAAGTTTCGTCATGTTTTGATTCCGACCATTGTGACGTCATTTTTTAGTTTTTTAGTTTTTTGGTTCTGACCATTGTGGCATCACGTTTTTGGATCAGACCAGTGACATTATCTGTTGGCTTAGACCACTGACGTCATTTTTGATTCTAGCTACTGACGCCATCGCATACGACTGTGACATCATGTTTATGGCAAACCTATGCCGGCACTAAATAGGCCAAGGAAGCGAAGTTTAACAGACGTATACCTGGCTTCAGAGTCTCTGTGAAATGCCTGAAAAAGTTGAAATCCAGGTGAAAATCGCCTTGTATGGGTGCCTTATGCGTTCGCAGCCCAAAACACAACATTCCATCAAAAACATGTATAGATTGTAATAAAATCCGTGTTCATGCTTAAAGGAAGAGTTTGTTATGACAATATGCCACAGTTCACACTGTTTGTAACAAAGACTAGTTTTGTACTTAGAGCGTAAGCGGAGAAAATGGAGGACGTAAGTTAACGCGAAATATTAAACAGCTTGTGTAGAAAGCTTACTTCTTAGTGTTAAGCAATGATTGGAGAGAACTGAGAAAAGTTTGTAATTCATGTTCTAACAAAATCTTAGTACAGATAATTAAAATGGGAAGAAAACTTTCTACGCAAGGTGCCTATTGTTGTTATTATTTTAAATACTAAAACGCAAGCTGATATTATTGTGGACATAGTGGGTCAGTTTCTCACCATAAGTCTAGTCCTACTTTACCCAAAGCCCAGTCTAGACTTTGAAGAAAGCACTAGGTTTCAGACCATGGTGAATTTCGCAACAAGTCTTTATTACAAGTTTGTTTTTTTTTTTTTTTTTTACTTATGTTTGATAAATCGAATGTAAAACATAAACAAAATCACATGACAGATTGTTGCAAGATGGGACAGTAGCTTTGGAGCTTCTAATGGTGTATTTTGCGGAATCGTAAAGCGAATACACACGCCCAGTTCTGTGTTTAAGCCTGAAACCAGGACTGACACGGATGCTGAAATAAGCACACTTATTCATTATAGAAAAGTATGAATATCATATTCTACTTCGCTAGTTGCTGTTAGAACAAAGGAGGCTAAAATCTATTTGTGGAAAGCTTTTCTTCATTTTCAAGATACATTTTCCAGATTTCTCATTAGATTTTCAATATTCTTTGGGCTTTTCTCAAGCATTTTCAACTTTGATATGTATTTTTTATTTTCATTGCTAAAATCAGCTGATACTACGATGTTTATTGGTGCAAAGTGATACTTTATAGCGGGAGGGTGACTGACGTCGCTTCATCGGTTTGTGAAAAAGGAAGAGATATGTACTAACGGGTATTCATTAATGTGTAAAAAATGCAATTTAAGTGACATTATGGCTACTCTAGTGATCATGAACACAAATTAAACGTATAACATGCTTCACGTTATTGTTATTTATTACTTTGTAAATGAAAAACAAATTTGTAGAACTCCAAGTGACTCATACTAAACTTCACTTGTACTACGTTATACTACTCAACTGGGGCGGACGCACGGAGAGTCAGAGGGAACCGTGGCCTCCCCCTTCTCTCTACCCCCCCCCCACCCCCTTCGAGTGGTGGGGCAATGTTAGCTCTCTAAGATTGCTAACCCTAGTTTATTTTGTCAACATTAAGGCCATATTCTGATAGTCAAGTCGATATTCCCGTACCATTAACTAAAATTTCAAGAGTCATAATCAAGCACTAGGAGAAAATACAGTTGTCATAATAGTTCTTATTTCCATACGCATATATTTATACCATCTCTTGAACACCCTGTTTAGAAAATGGGAGTTGAAAAGTGTCTGGATAACGTCGAGATCCCGCTCCATCGCTTACATGTTTCTGCCAATTTTGGAAATAAATGACAGCTAACTTTTTCCCTGTAAGTCTAAAACTTATCCCACCAAAACTGTGGGAACCATTTGACAGTGTTATTTCTGGTTGCTTGAGGTTTTAGCGATTCTCAAAATCACCGTTACGTTTTGCGATGTTCTTGAAATTATTTTAGTTAATTTTTACAGATTAAAAAAAAGTAGTATAACATATAAGTAAACACTGAATTGTTTCAAGATCAGGTTGGTAAAGGTATTAACTTTCACTTTCACTTTTTACTTAACGGCCTTATAAAAGTCACTTACAGACTGTATAATTTCAGAATAAATGTTTCCCTACCAGCTTTTAACTATTATGTATAATAAAATTTAAAACAAAGCACGGTTAAGTGGAATAAACTATGCCACAGCAAAATGTGAGACCAGATTTGTATTTGTGTCTGTTTTTTTGTTTCTGCATCGGAACTGATCCCTGTGACAGTGGCAAAACTCGCGTTGTGATACAGAAATCTGACTGTATGAACTGCCTGACTGTGTGAAGTAGGTAATACAGTTAAACCAGGCTTAAAGAAACTGGGTTTCAGGTAGGGTTGGTAGGATTTCATACCAGGTTTGAAACCAAGTAAAGCGTTATTGATTTGTTATTGACCCAGTTGATTTATTGCTGACGTTTTCCTAGATCTATATTGTGTTGTCTATGATTTTTTTTTGGTGATATCAAGAATTGTTGAATGTTTAAAATGTTGGCACAAATGATATGAATTCTTTTATTTGTGTACTGCAAGATAGACCGAAGCCCGTCGTAGGGGTGTATGTTATAATTCCAAGTGGCAACTGGTGACCGGGTTTGGAGAGAGCGGAGAGTAGGAGAGGAGGGGTATTCATTATGTTCGTACGGAAAGAGGGGTTGTGGTTGTATGTACATCATATGAAATCGAATACTTTACCAACTTTTTCGTACTAGGGTTGGGTGAAAATAAACCTACGGTGCGGCCGCCCCCTATGAGTGGTTCCTTTACCTGTAGTAAATTGTTCTGTGCTTTTATATGTTTGCATACTAAAAAAAATTAAGGGGAAATTCAGTGTTTTTCAACAAGATACATAGTCACAATAAATGCTGAAATTTGCGTGTGACGTAATTTGGCCCTGTTATGGTAAATATTACCCTTCGCCAGGTGAAAATGACGTTGTAAATTTTTCCATCACGCCCAACTACGACATCCAGCAAAAATATGTGTAAATAATAATTACGACATTTCCGCAGTCCCACGTATCCTCGTCGCTATACAAATCATTGATAAGTGCTCAAACCTATCGTGTACTCACACCAGTTCCAGAATGGCCACAGGTCAGGAAAAAACCCAGAAAAGTCAGGAAAAAAGAACTGTCTAGGATTAAGGTATTAAAAATGAAAAAAAAATTAAAACATCATAAGTCAGAAAAAGCCAGAAAAAATGATTCCGTAATTTCGCTGACCAGCCTGCAGTACAGCAGACACAGTAAACTCTAATGCCTAGGCTGAGGTGGTGAGGATTAAGTAATTGACATTCTGAAAAGGGTGGGGGCTGGAGGGCTCATTTGATTGGACCAACTCTCGCGTATCATGCTAAAAATTGTAATGCGGGTACCGTAATTTTTTTTCAAAACGAAATGTCAAACCAGAGTTTGAAAAGGGTCGATTTTTATGGACCGGGCGTGTCCAGTATAAAACAAACTAACCACTAAATGTCTGAAATGTCAAAGAAATATTCTTGTGTTTCCTTCACAGAGTGCGTTCTCGGCAAATCGGAAATAATTAGAAAGAAAATGGAGTGACAACATCCGTCAGTTATCAATAAGTGATTCAATCCATAGAGTCGTGCATGCAATGGAATGCAATGGAATATTGTGGAAATTAATATCGGATTTTCCGATGGGGCAGCTAAATTAAACACATGTTCTGTCACCTCGCAGGGATTATTTATTAGGTGGGCGTCCGTCTGAGGTTAGGGCATTGATGCGAAGTCTTCAGATTGGATATGTGCGTGTTTGGAGGTGGGTTGTGCTTATAATCTTGACGCTCTACCTGCGCAACTGCGGGTTTTCCAATAAAAATAAACCTTGGCCAGGCCAACCTATTTCTTAAACATTTTCAAGTGCTGATTTGTCAATTGCATGAGTATTAAGAAATTTTTAAGGAACTCTTACAATTTTCAATTGAAGCCAAACCCTTGTGGAAACTTAATGTCAGGGTCGGGAATGCGGGACTCTAAGGTACAAATACGGCTGCGTTTTGGATGACTGAATGCTAGACATGACGTCACAAAGTATTCGTTTTGTTCAAATAAAAATCACTAAGATGAGAATTTCTAGACTGAATTACAAGTACCCAGACCTTTCATAGTTTAAAAGATTTCCTTGTACACATAAGTAGCGAACTTGTGATATGTACACTAAAACACGCACTCGCTGAAAACGCTGGTCCTTTATCATGATCTGTCTGGAGTTTGTTGACATGTATGCGACAATACATTTGCATTGATATAATTAAGCGATAAAAATGAACTCATCGACTAATCGAGTTTAGATATCTTATCACAAGTGCTATTGTATAATCTGATATAAACCAACGCTAATCTCAAAAGTGTCACCGTACAACACCTTATGAAAGTCTTTGGGTGGGTGGGGGGATTTATAGCTTGCTTATTCAACTATTCAATATTTTACTACTGTTTATCTGCATCAAGCACTAGAGATGAAGAATGACAAATTTAGCTAATCATACTTGGAATTGTTCATTAAAATGCTGTAAATTTTCTAATAAATGTATTTTATCGCACCGTCTGACGTTTCCTAATCAGCAGACTGTTGAAAATGTGATAAAGTTCATAACTGTCATAGGGTAGAAAACAGTGCAGTTGAATAACAATGCCACAGAAGCAGTGAGCAGTCGAAAAGTATTCTGTAAAGGCGTAAGCTCACAAAAAAAAACGATATTTTACTAAAGGAAATATTAAAACGAATTTGAGCACAGCAAAACTTCCGTAGGGACATGTCTTGTTACTTCTAATAGCGGAACATGTTTTTGGTCCCATTTCCTATCTTTTTTTCACAGTTCACCTCTGTTTAGGGACCACCTCTGTATAATGACCATTTTCCTCCTCCCAAAAGGCGTCCCTTTTATGGGGGTGTTTTTTTAATAACTTGCGAATGTAGAACGTAAAAAATGTACTTAAGTTCCTTTTAGCTCAGGAAAGAAAATAACTGAAGTAAAAATAACTTCAACATAACGAAACTAAAGGGAGCTCATGAAGCTTGGTAAAGGTAATAGAAGTCTGAAAACTAATCCGATCCGCGTGGATGCTCGTCGGTTCACACACTTGTTCGCGTTTATTTCACACACCAACTGATGGGTGACTACAACGTCTCATTAAAAGATTTTTTAATTTGTTTGAAGTGGAAAAGCAAAGTTGCTCTCTTGAAGTAAGTCAATAGTGATACAAATACTGGAGTGATAACATAAACAGCAATAACAATAATAATAGTATTTACAATTTGATTAGACATTATTTTTCACGCGACCTGTTTTTTTTTCTAAGATTGCGTTGTAGGTCAGCTTTTCATGAATTTGGGAACTTTTTAATATACAGTGTGAAAAAGCATTACGAGACTGACATTTGGTAATAAAGTGTAAAATTTTCTTATGTCAAGAGTCATGGAAGCAGGTAATTTCGATGCAGTATTTGATTTTGCTACAGGTCAGGGGGAAGTATGTTTGCCTTGTATGTCTTGACTGACAAAGGAATAATATTTTGATAGTTTATTACTTGAGCATGTGCATAATTAACAAAAACGAACAAAAAATACGCTCGGAATGTTGGTACACGACATTTTTGCACCGGCGTGATAAACGTTCCATGTTTAGTTCTTTCTGTAAACTGTCATTGTGGTGTGCGTGTCTTCGATTAACGATTAATCGGGATTTCATGACGATTGATTTTCTCATTAATCGCCCATAAAGATAACATTGGGTGTAAAAAGCAAAATAATGCCAGACGGGGATTTCGAATCCTGGTCGTTCCGAGGTCAAGGTCGTCGCCATTTTGGTTGCGCTATACGCTGCGCATTGTGCCCTACATCTAGCCTTAATTTACTGGTGTAATATTAGTTAAACATTGCATTTATAATTAAAATATTAAGTAAAACTGCATTGTTCTTAGTGACTAAATTTTATTTATTTGTTTCTGTTTGAAGCAATTCGTATATCTTTTTTTTTTTTAAGTGCAAGCAAAATCAGTCATTCTGCGGACGCTTAATGACCAAACCATAACAACAGAATTTTTTTGACACCTTGCCCCTCCCCCCTAATCTGTGACATCCACTAACAGTCGGTAACACTAACAACGCACAGTCTTTGACTTGTCCCGTCCCACCCCTTGTCACTTTACTTGACGTATGAGCCATGTGTAGGAGTAAACCCGGCCCCCTGGGGGGGGGGGGGGGGGTTTAATCCCAACTCCCTCCGTACGCCTTGAGTACGTGCTGAATGCATGGCTCTTGCATTGCCAAACATTACCCCTTTATGTAATTTTTCTTCTCACGTTTCCCGGCAATTTGCTGTGCCACAGTAAACATTACAAAATATTTAATATTTCGCCCATTTAAAAACGCCAGCGGAAACAGCCCCCCACCCCCCCCCCCGCCCTCCCGCCAGTAAATAAATAAATAATAATTTTGACTCAGGTAGTAAGAGTTGCTTTGGAAGCCTCACTTTCAGAAAAATCTTTGTACTTCACTAAACTTTGAAGCCAACAATTGAGCGAGATTCTCTGCGATCTTGAAAACCAGTTGCTTGCGTACGCCGTCGTAAGAAGCATCAAAACATCATGCTCTGCCGGGTCAACGGAACGTCCAAAATTCTCATAGCACCTTTTAATTGCACTGAACGTCCGAGACGCATCAATGTACATAGGTTTTGAAGTAATAAACCGGGAAATAAAACACGATAGTTTTGTAATGCTGTCCTGTGTGTATCCATAGTCGTAATCCGGATCGAAATCAATATATATGTATTCTGTTAACTGGAGGCGTTTATCCTCTAACTCAGCCCTTGTGCGTCTCAAATCTCGTTCCATTTTCTTGTTTTTCGAATCGGCTGCTTCGAGATCCTTTCGGACACGCTTCAGATGCACTTCAAGAACTGAAACGCGCGACACAAGATCGGTAACTGTTTTATCGTCAACGACATCCCTTGAAATTGACTCTAGTAATCCATTGTTTTCGTCGTGCTCTATTGTCACCTTTTCTTTTGCGAGAATCCGTTGAATGATTTCACACGCGTTGTGATGCGTTCGAAGCTCGCACCTATTCAGCGTTACGTAGCAACCAGCGCATTGGATTTGCTCGTACTTACAATCCTGCAACCGGTGAGTTTTCATGTTGTCCAGTTTAACAATAGTATCACATCCATGGTCCTCATTATCGCAGTGAATCGCCAGTGCGTTGACTAGATTACGAATCGACAGAATGGGATGCACATCATTCTCGTCGAGCGAGCTACGACATTCGGGGCAGGATTTGGGCTTGGGCCGGGCTAGCCACGTGTTTAGGCAAACACTGCAGAAAGAATGGCCGCATGGCGTTAGAACAGCATCCTGCAGTACTGCACTGCAAATACTGCACAGAAGATTCTGATCCACGGCTGATACAAAACGCCCTACTTGATAACCCATCGCAATGTTACTGCAGAAAGTTAAAGCACACTAAAATCTTGATGTTCCTTTTATTCTTACTGCACGAACTCTCGGCACCGAAGCAATCTGAAGTAGGGGGTCCTGTTATGCTTGCCCGTATCTTGAGCAATATAAAAGTAACTAGACATTGATTCCGTGAGGTTTATATAGCAGCCCCACAGCAATTAACGGCTTCCATCTATGCAAGAAATGGCGACACTTCATTAACTTTTCATAGCAATAAAATTAACACATGATACTAACTTATTACCCGCATCGATTGGGAATGTGTGCAAATTTCCCGTGGGTATTATTTCACCGATATGAAAACGCGCTACACCGGTGCTAGCCATATGGTGTATTAATCCCAAATATACTACGATTTTAATTTTATCACCCTATATTGTCTAATGGGCTGCACATACATATCCACTGCGCTTTGATTTTCATTAATATTTATAATACTTACACTTCTTATAACTGTTCATCCTTTTGTAATATACAAAGTCATATACACGTCTTTATGGGTGTTGCCCTTTTTATTGCTTCTAGGATGAAAAAAGGATATAGCCAATGCTTTTTAACACATGGTTGTATTTTATCATCGCAAAAGAATCAATTGACAGCCGTGATAGCTAAGCATATGTATCGAATAGTTTGTCAAGTGCCTAGTGCCTAGTCATTATATGTGACGTCTCGATATTGGTTTTTGCATTACATGGGATTGTTCTTTCAGTAATCGCCAACATTTTCTCAATGTTCACATCAAATTACCGTTACTCCTGGCGTTTTAACTGTGTGTATAATATTACAAACACTCCTTGGTTGTTCTATTATAACTTGAAATTAATTTTGTTAATTTTGAAGTTGTAGCAATTACGTGAACACGCAGACAGCTTTCTAGGCAAATTAAGATCAAGAAAATAATTGCTTCTCGTAAAAAGTAAACTCTCCTCCAAGGTGCGCTATACTCTATCGAAAAAAGAGACTTCTTTTTTAAACATAATGTATGCCTTGGTTTTTTTTTTTTTGTTCCGAACGAAAAACTTTGAGGGTTTTGTATTAAAAAAGGATATTCTAGATTTTTCTCCTTCCTTTCTGCATTGCAATCTATTATTTTTTAAATATTATAATTGTTAAATAATTTATTTTTGCTCATATTACAACTTGGGGTCCACCTTTCAGTTCTTCGTGCCTTTTTTGTACCCTGCTAAGTCGGGTTTATATTGTCCAGCCGAGGAAAAGAAACAATGTTATTGTTTTCGTGGGTTATCATACCACAACAGAATACCAAAATATCGCAACAGTGAAGCCAAACGAATTCTTTCTTTGAGTTTTCTTTTTTAGATCAGATATGGGCAGTAAAATGTGGGTTAAAGCTGACGTAACAACGGTTCACAATATGACTGAGACTCACATCGCCAATCTGCTCGTACCTGAAATCTTGCCAGTGTAAACTCTCCTTGAAGGTTTCTACTACATTAAGAGGTTTTACTGGACATTTTGCACTGATTTTCCCCGGATTGTATCTGATCCGGCATGAGGGGGACAATGGGATGAGACGTGTGATCTTTTCCAAATCCACTGCTTCGAGAGCCTCCCCTTGATATTCCACTGTTCTGTTTATAAATATACAATTATTATAATGTGTGTGAGGTTTCTTGTGTTAGCTCCTTGTTGTTAAAACACTTAGATAATTTACAGAATCGAGATCAAACGTTTGCTAACACTTCTCCCTGCAATGATATTCTTTTAACTTGTGTATTCGCACCGAAAAATAGTTTTCAGACATACTGATATCCAGTTTCGCACCAGACACAACGACACATATTTACTCGAGAGTAGTGCCATAGTAACACAAGAGTTGTGGGCCAGTAAACAAAAGATATATTTTTTATCCTCGAACGGTCGAAAACGGGATCTTGTCAGCGGAACTGTCAAAACCTAACCCTGTAGCGCGGGGTCGATCGATCGAGAGAGAGAGATCAGTCGGGATTTGGCGTTGCAGATTCGCGACACCCTTCCCTAGGATCCGAAAATTATTTGAGTGACGTGATAATTCTGGATTTTGAAGAAAAAGTATACAGTGTTTACACAACCTCCCCCCCCCCCCGCCCCCTTCCCGACGGCACCTCTCTCCCCGTCCCTCTTTGAAAACCGGAACCGCATACCAGTCCGCTCCTTGAGAAAATCTTGTATCCGTGCTATTTTTGGAACTGTTTTAATGAGATTGAGGATGGTCTCAGAAGGTTTGGTGAGAGAATCGAGTGTGGTTGATTTAAGGGAGTTCAGATGGTAGGGGTTGAGGAGAAGCGGGTGGGAAGCAGTGGATGATGGTAGGAGTGGTGGTTGGTGCGTATGGATGGCAGTTTGGGCTGATCGGAGGGACAGGTGGATGTCATGTGTGGCGGTTGTTGCGAATGGGTAGGACAGATTGATGGTAGGATGGCGGTTGGTGCAAGTTGGGGGAGGGGGAGAAACTGATATGGTCGGATGGTAGGGTTGCAGATGGGCTGAACTGGCAGGTGGTAGGGTGGCAGTTAGGCTGAACTGGCAGATGGTAGGGTGGCGGTTGTCGCGGATAAAAGGGAGAGGCGGTTTGCAGGGCTGATGGTTGGGGCAGATATGTGGAAAAGATGAATGGTTGGGAAGGCGGATCTTGCTGTGGGGCGTGTGGCCATTGGGACGAATGGAAGGGAGATAGAGATAACAGACCAGCGGATGGGCGAATGAGAGGAAGTGACAGATGGTAAAAGTTGCGGCTGGATTGGATAAGAAGGAGTGGCGGATGTATGTGACTAAATTATGCAAGACGCCAGATCGATCCTCTATTGTGGTGGTGTTGGTGGTGATTGGGGGGGGGGGGGGACTGTTATTACATGCAGTGGTGAGACGTAGAGTCTAGGCAATTAAATCCAAAATTTGAATAAATTCGCCCTCTGACATACAGATCATGAACAAGAAGCTCAATCTTTGTAGCTGTAAAGAAAATCAAACAAGAAATCTGCATGAAAAATGTAAGCAATTTCAAAATCTCGATAAGGCACCGGGTTTTCGGTCAGATTTACCGAAACTCCCTTTTAAATCTCACCGATGTACCGCTTTCAAAAGCTGTTGAAAATTCAAGAAAACACCGAGATTTTTACCAAACATTACAGTCGGAACCTTTATTTGTAAAAAAAAAAACAACAACAAAAACGAAAATAATACAAGTCTGAACTTTTAAATATCATTTATTTAGATGTACGAACAGAATTAGCATATTACAACATGTCTTGAAAATTCCCGGGCAAAGGAAAGAGGAAAATCGTACTTCTTTGAACACCATTAATATTCAAAGAAACCATTCTATGTTTATTAATGAGAAAGAAGTAAAACTTAAACATAACTCCGTGAAAAGCCCCATCAAGCAGCCAAATATAAGCTCTTCAGTTTTATAGAACAGTTATCCTATCTCAAACACTGTTCTTTGCACAGCCCTCAAAGTGTTGAAAATGGGATTAGTGCGAGCAAACTCACTTTTTATGCAATTTGTGAATAGGGTATGAGTAACAACATGTTGTATTATACGTCCCCACTTGATTGTGATATTCACACTCGTCCGCAAGAGAATTGAAATCAACAAGGACGTGGGGATGGGGTAAAATTCAAGCCTCTCCCCGGGGGGAAGGGGGAGGGGGTGGGGGAAGCAACTCACCCGAGATACAAGGCATATGCGCGGCAAACGCATTGCCTCAACAAGAACGTCCTTGGACATAATGCCCAACCGTAAAAGCGAAGGCATTGCAACGATGAAAGGACAAAGCTACTAATTTTGACAATATATAAATTTGATAGAGGACCTCCCATGGTAACATTGCTAATTTTCGAAGCAACTGGCCCACAACTTTACGATCAGTGACATTGTTTGTGCATACCTCAGTTTGAATTGTTTTTTTTTAAACAATATTTTAATTAGTGTCAGCCACCAAATTTATGTAAAATTTCAAAGAGAATGAACCATACCTGTAGGAAGAGCAACATGTTTTGTTTCGCTTAAAATGTGGTCGGTTTTTTACCAATATTTTAAACAACTTCTGACAAATCAATGAACAGAATTTAAGTTTGCGGACGACTTCATGGAGAACATTGTTCCGGTCAGAACTGGCAGTGGAGTATTTTGCATTCCTCCTTCACTTTGACCGTTTTTGGCTAATAATTGACCATTTTGGCCACATTGCCAAACAAAATGCACATAAAGTGGAGAACAGTCTTTTCAAATTTCAGTAGTAACATATTTTTAGCTTTTTTTTTAATTTTTGGCCAAGCCACAAAACAAAGTGCTATCTGAAGAACATGATTGAGCATTATAGGAACATTATAATTTCAAAGCAATTTGTATATCTCTACAGTTTGGCCGTTTTTGTTTTGTTTTGTTTTTTGCCACTACTGGAAAAACTATCAATAAAGACCTACAGACCTACCTGCTGAAAGATCACCTGGGCAAAACTCTTGTCAAACTGCAAAACGATTGAACCATAACTGAAGCTCTACTGGCATTTCTTGTGTTTAGCTTCACTTCTTCGTTTTGGCCAATACTAATTTTGACTTAACCCCTAACATCATACTTCCTGCTGATGGACTCGCTTAGGAAAAGTTCAGTGAAATTTGAAAACGATCCAGCGACAAATGGAGCAAGAAGAGTATTTTTATGTTTGCCTTCAATTTGACCGTTTTTAGCCCAATGTTTTCGTCAGTTTTTGGTCAAATCGCCAAACAAAATGCAGGCTTGGTGGATGGGCTCCTGGACAATTTCTGTCAAAAATCCACCTTGACAAGAAAGCAAAAGCTTCAGTAAGGTCAAATATAGAAATACTGGAAAGATGCTGAATATCATGAGATGAAAAGCATGCGAACAATAAGTGCAAAGTACTGTACTGACCCCCTATCCGGTATTTTAAGAAAAAATATTTTGAGATATGGTATTACCCTTTGTAACAATGTATGAAATTGGTGATATGTTGAGAAAAAATATTTTCGAATGCTGTGTAAACAAATTTCTTATTCAGTTTTTCTTAAAACTGTGCATGGTGGAGTCCATATCTTTCTGGGTATACCTTCGGACTTGTGAACTGATGGTCTATTTTACCATAGTTTGCATTTCATAAGGCACCTGGAACATAAGGACACGCTCGTGTCTCTGTCAATTTGTTTTTACTTAAATAGTTTTCGGTATTGGTTTTTCTAGCTTTATTGTGCCTTTATGACTTTTATACAGCACTAGAGGAATTGTATCTCGATATCTCCTAGGACCTTGCTGATTTTTCACATTTTTCACTGGCCACAGAACTGTTTTTTTTTGTTAGATTACAAGTTAGGCTGCCTACATTAACTGCACCAATTCCACAACAGGACAATACGTAAAACTATACACCAGGGGATGACAATAGGAAAAGCCTCCAGACTGAGGACAATGAAATGTGGATTAACTTTTACTGCTCTAACGAAAGGGGACAACGTTCGGCCTTGAGTAAATACCCTTTTACTATATTGTGTTCTACATGCAAGTACAGGTCATTTTTCAACAGAGCTATAACTTGACTAGGAACTGAAATAAGAATACGCTACCGAGCGAACATCTCGACGACTAAATGAGCGAAAGCCTCAATAAAATAGCTGTAGTATTACTGTAGCATTCGCCAAAATTTATTACCTCAGAGTTTTTCAAGCAGCATATTTCTATAAAAATACAATCACAATTCTAAAAGTTATTTATTTTTTTGTATTAATAATACAATATTAGTTGAAAGCTGAATCACAAAGCGAAGTTTCATTCCTCCACCCTCCGCCCGCCCCCTCCCCATCTCCCCGGACCCTTTTCGCCACTGCCACCCTTGCATCACATGCCTAGGCTAAGAAGCTTTTTATGAATTCTCATAAATGGCAGATCCCCAGCCCCCTTCCCCACCAGTTTTGGTTGTTGCGAAGAGAGCGTATCAAAAGCTAGCGGTTTAATTCGTTTGCATAGCGAACCTATTACCGAAGACTTGTTTCTGTGCGCCCACAGATTTTCGCATTTGACTCAATACATGTAGTTCTGTAACTTTTGATTTCAAGCAGACTGACAGACAAAATATCGGCTCCAATATTTTCACACTATTGTCCAACAGTAATGTATAACTTTAAAAAATAGTGTCGCCTTTTATAAACACATTAAAACTCATGAAACAGCACAGAAGAATGTCTAATCATCTCACCAAATAATATAAAATTTAATTCAAAAGACAAACTGTTAAATTTATGTGTAACCAAAAGGACGGTTCATCGTGAAAAATACACAGTTTATTCACGAAAAACAATTAATAATATCAAAACAAAGGTATGACCTCGACAAGTCAGCATCGACATTTTGTACAAAAAAGTTAAGAACGTGATTTATCGTAAAACGATTTAGGAAAAAGAGATAATACAACAACTCGAAAGTAATGAACAATTACATTCTTCTATGGAATGCCACTTTCACATTGATTAGGCAATTAGTGATTTCAAGAATTAATTTTTGATGTTAAAAATTAAATTTTTTGATATCAAGAATTAATTTTTCCTTTTTGATATCAAAATCTCAATTTCCAGCTTTTTTGTTGATGCCAACATTTTTTTTTCAGAATGAGATTTTTTGTTTATATTCTTTAATCTGTAATTAATTTTTTTATCTTAAAATTACTTTCGATATCAACATATCATGTCTATTTTCGACATCTAAAATTTAAAAGTAAGACGAATTACGGACGGAGGAATGTGAATGAGAAGTCACGCGCCTACAAGAAGAAAACGGGCTGAAAAACGGTTGTAAGGAGTAAAAACTTTCCATTTTACTTCTTGTATACCGCTAGAAAATCTCGTACCTTTCCGGTGGATACAAAATACAACCCGTGTAATTGATCAGTTTCGAATTTAATTACATAAAGGGTCGATGTTTCTTTATATTTAGTATGTGGATTTATTTATATTTATTATACATATTATAGTTATTCATTAATTTTATTATTATTTATATTTAGTTTAATATTATTATTGTACTATTAATTTTTATTTAGTTTGCAGATTTATTTATATTTATTATATAGTTATTCATTACCTTTATTCTTATTCTATGTCATTTTGGGGGGAGGGAGGGGTGGCACGCTTTTGAAAATAAAATTTAGCCATTACATCCATGTTTACATATCTTCAGTCCGATATCCTTCGTAGAACATCTGTCTTAATGAACATGTCCCCGTTAATGAAAACTTTTGTATATTGAACTTCCCCCTCCCCCCGTCACTCAAAAACTGTTTGTTATAAAGAATTAAGACTGCAATAATTAATAAAGAAACGATCCTTGGCCATCGTGTACAAGCTTATCACCAATTATCACCAATCACCAATCTGGAATGTTTTCCATCTTTTTATGGCACAGCAGAAACATCACAAAATATACACACACTCACACACACAAAAAAACACATTGGACCTGGTTACCGTTTTTGACTGTTCAAACAACACTCCTCTGCCCATAGATCAAAAGTCTTGACTTGGTCACGTGACCTTGTCACAATCATCTTGCTGGTGCTTTCGTTCTGGCGAGATGAGTCACTCCTGCAGAGGTCACCTGCTCGCTAAAAACAACACACGCCTCTTTCTCGCTCAAACAACACTACGCAAACATTCTGTACAAGTATTGGAAACGCACTGCCGTCGCAGAAACCACCAGTATTTGAAACAAAAGAATATATGTGGTGCAGTAGATTCCCGCTGTCACGACCATGGCTAATTAATTCCTTCATTTTATTATTCTTAGCACTTTGGCTTGTCTCAAGTGTGACGAATTGACGAGCCTATACTCTATGCGACAGACAAATAACCCGTTCTCATGACCAACGAATCGTTTCCATATAGCCTACCTCATCAAACGGTTACCTGGTTATCACAAAAAAAAAGCCTTAACAAAGCGCTTGTCCCCAAGCCCTGCGGCTATGGAATGCATAAGCAGACTGTTTACAATACACACTATTTATGTTACATCAGTACAGGCGACATCACCAGACGGCGCCATCTGGCAGATTATGTTACACAAGGGCAAACGGCACTGGCAGATGACGTCACACATGGGCAGACGGCACTGGCAGATGACGTCACACATTTGCAGGCGGCACTGACAGATGATGTCACACATTGGCAGATGACACCGGCAGATGATGTCACACATGGCCAGACGGCACTGGCAGATGACGTCACACATGGGCAGACGGTTCTGACAGATGACGTCACACAAGGGCAGATGACACTGGCAGATGACGTCAAACATGGGCAGACGACACTTACATATAACGTCACACATAGACAGACGACACTGACAAATTACGTCACACATGTGCACACGACATTAGCGTGAGTGTGGGGGGAAAAGGCCCAATACAAAACATATCGAACGCGCATGGGCACACGACAGAGACAGATGACCTCGTCAGACATCAGTAGACGACAGGCACAATCAATAACTAAATAATTGGTTAAACAATTAACCTTGCATTACTCTATTCTTCCCAAGAAATCTTCGCCCAATTTTAGAAAAAAAGACTAAAGAAGCAATTTTAGCAATTACCTTCATTCGTTTAATAGAATTATTTGAACAGCTCAGAACAACGTTTACCTTCAGTAAATCTGATTTACGCTGATCAATGCATAGTACAACCTCTCCAAAGCGATATGACTGAGTCCGTGAAAATATGACGTCATAACCGATATGGCCTCACAACAAGTAGCTTAGAAAACGCCCACATAGGTCGACATAATTATGTCGTTATAAGCTGCATGCCGTCACGCGAACGTCCGTCTGCGTGACGACGACTGACTGTGACGTGGGCACATTAAAACTCGACATACCACGGCTTGTACGTGCCCGCCTCGGGCTCCGGAAACTGAAAGTAAGAAATAAAAATGCACGTCAGATGAATGTGTGTAGTTCTGTAAGGTGTTACCTTTGCAGAAACACATAAAACAACATTGTGGCGTCGTTTCTATTTGTTTTAATGGAAACATCGGTGGTGCAGATTTATCGTACAATGTGAAGCGAATAACCCAAAACACAAAAGGTCAATTTCATATCATAAATCTAGACTTTTTTTCAAACTGAGATTTCTGTATCACGAAACTCAATTTCACAGTTTTACCATTTTACCATTGTCAGAGGCCGTTATGATGCAGTATTAAAACAGGCACAAATACAAATCTGGTTTCACATTTTGTAGTGTCATTGATTATTTGACTTTATCTTGTTTTGTTTTAGATGTCATGCGGGCAGGGAGACAATCTGAAACTATACAATCTGTGAGTGAATTTTATAAGATCGTTAAGTTATAACCACCTGTGAAAGTTAATACTTTTACCAACCTGATCATTAAGCAATTCATTATTTGCTCGCACGTTATACTACTTTTTTTGACAAAATCGATGAAAATAGCTAAAACAATTTTCAAGAACATCGCGAAAAGCAATGGTGATTCTGAGAAGCGTTAAAAAGCTTGAGCTATACAAAAATGACACTTTCAAATGCCTCCAAGAGTTTTGATGGGACTGCTTTTAAATTTACAGTGAAAAAGTTTGCTGCCATTTATTTCTAAACTTGGTGGAAAGATGGGATCTCCAGTTGCTAAAGAAGCAGTATCAGTATAAATGTAAGCCCTAAATCAAGGCTCGCCAATTCACTTGGAGTCTACAAATTTGTTTTTTTTTTTCGTTTAGAACAAAGGCAATACAGAACAATTACGTGAAGTGTGTTATATATTTAATTTGCGTTTATGATCACTAAAGTAACCAATTTTAGCAATGAATATAAAACTTAGAATATGTTCAAAGACAGTCCAAAGCATAATAAAAATTTAATGAGAAATCTGGAAAAGTATCGTGAAAATGTAAGAAAAGCTTTTCACAGTTTGTGCCTGCTATGTTCTGTCAGCTGCTGGGGAAGTGGAATATGACAACGACTGTTTTTTTAATTTCTTCTTTTATTGGAACGGGTGCTTTATGTCTTCAGGAACCATGGTTTGACTAAACCAGGTTTAGACTGAAGTTAAGAAATTCGACTTGAAACCTGGTTTCGAGGAACTTTGGTTTCAGCCTAGTCTGAACATAGCTTCGGGCTAAAACACAGAACTAGCCGTTTCTGCTCGCTTAACAGAATTCACAGAACACATCAAAAGAACTTCCAAAGCCACTAACCCAGCTTGTAACGATCTGCCATATAATTTTGTTCACCTTATTCGACTTTCCAAATACAAATACAAATATGTTAGTGATACAGACTGTGGATGTGAAATTCACCATGGTCTGAAACCTAGTTCAGGCCCTGGTTTCTTCAAAGTCTGCACTTGGTTTGGGGTAAACCACATCCAGATTGATGATATGCAACTGACCCACATGGTGCACATTTATCTATAGTTTCAATTATTTTTTTTTATCTGTCATTTTACGGATACAAGCGTTGGAGGTCGTTCTCATGCTCTCGACAACAGAAAAATTCCATGGGTGCCACTGACTTTGCCCGGTACATTGTGTATCAAGTCTCCGATTAACAGCCACTAGTCGTATCACCTGTGTAGTATTTCTGGAATAGCTCTTTGTCATGACCTTGAGAAATGTCGCCCATTACTACTAGCGCTATCCTTCCACTTTAAACACAATCAGAATCACAACTTCTGCCCACCAGCTACTCTGCATGGAAAATCCCCATTTTGACCAGTCCTCAAGGACACATGCACTTTACCTGTTTCGTGAAGCGGTCCTCGCACGCCATGCGTATGCGCTCGCAGGTGGCAGGGCTGTGGAGCGGGAAGTAGCCCTCTAGCCCCGCGTCATGCCTAGCAGACGATATCGCCGCCTTGATGGCGTAGAAGACGGAGCCCGCCAGACACAGTGGCGGCTCGCCTATAGCCTGGCCATCAAATCGTGAAGGAAAAAGCAGGTTAAGCGAGGGTACATATGTCCTTACCAATTATATCAGCAGCTACATTACGAACACCAAGTATACTGACACTGTAACATACGTTGACCAAATCAACAAGCACAAAAACAACCAATAAGACATGGATTTGTTGTTGTTCGGGTTGGCGTAGTTGAATGCATTGTAGCCAAGTGACTCTTCAACGCTACTATGACTCACTCCTGTAATTTACGCAAATTTTCTTAACCTTTAATCAAGCCTTCATGTTCAAGATGATGCTCACAACTGAATTGGAAATGCTCATAAACCTAATCCTAATTTTTTTTATTCTGAATGCCATAACCGTAAACCGTTACCTTAGAAGCATACACAGCTTTTGGATTAGATGCGCCCTTAAGCAACGTCACATTCATTTCAACAGGAATGTCGCTGAAGCCGGGAATCTTGTACATGCCGGGGCCGCGCGTGTAGAGGAAGCCATCGGGGGAGTAGCGATGCTGTTCCAGGGTCAGCAGGCCGTAGCCCTGTGTAAAGGCTCCCTCGATCTGCCCAATATCTACGCCCGGGTTCAGGCTCTTACCCACATCCATGACGATGTCCGTGCGGAGCACCTGTCACGTGATAACACTACGTCATACACCACCCTTAAACTCATTACGGACCACTTTCTCTTTTCTAACACAGGTTCAGTGTAAAAAATAAGACACAACCTCCTCAACACTAATCTCTCAGTGTTCTGCGAGTTAACCTCTTTGACTTAGACTGATCGCACTGGGACACGCTAGAGGCCGTCTGGAGGCCATCAATAAACTAGAGCGGTGGCAGTGTACCAACAACAGTATACCGGAACATATCAGGCACTTTCAATAGCCATCCAGTGCCGTTTTGTTTTTGTAAACACAAACAAGTGTTTCCCCAGATAGCCACCTATCCCCCCCCACCCCCCTCCCCAACCCTTTAAATCGTCTACCCCTGTATTGGTTTACAAAGCATTTTGAACTTTTGAACACGACTTTGCCAAACCTGAGAACGGATTTTGATGAAACTCGATTTAGATGTTCGTGTCACTCAAGGTCATCGACTTCGAGTTTTTACTTTCAACACTACTGTATGTGTGGGTGCGCACCTTGTGAACGATTACACCAATGCATGTGAACTGAACTAATTACAGAGATTACATTCTTACATTAATTAATAAAAAAGGCCCTTGTAACAACACGAAGTGTAGTCACATCGATCATATTATGCACTGTCTGCGTACATTCTCACTCTCAAAACACAACAGAAAGGCATCTTTTATGACTGCACAAAGATGACTCACCTAGGTGTGTTGTTGAGGGGGAGGGGGCATTTTAGTGCCAAAAAGGTGAACTACTTGCTGTAACACAAGACAGCGGATAACCCATTTTTAAAAAAACTGTCAGGCATGCATGTCTGTTGAGTTTACATAACAACTCCCACACGTGGAATAGCTTGGCAATCAAGTGAAACAATTTTGTTGTCAGCCGAGCAAAATCAGTAGCTGGTCTTGCAGGATCATGTCAATGCGACTAAAACATTCAGAGATCACTCTTATTATTTATGAATTGTGGTGCAGGAGATGGGTTACGATCTCGACCGTAAGCAATGGCAAGGGATTCTTAATCCAATCTAGTTTGAAGCTGATCCGACTTGTCGTTCTCGAGTTGTCGTGTTAACAAAGTCTAGTGTTCACAACACATCATGACGTCATATCACGTCATGCGTTGTGCTATATACGCGAAAATACCATGCGAATTGTCAGACCTAACCAAGCCATATTCCTACCAGGTTTGAAGCTAATCTGACATTCCGTTCTGCAGTTACAGTAATGACGCAAGTGCCACATTTTGACGTCACATGTGAATGGCACTTTGTTACAGGGAATCTGTAATTAGGGATTTCATGAAATCCCTAGGGAATTCGTGTAATGAATAAGCTCATATTGATTATAAACCTATTTTGAAAAATTATCCATTGAGGAAGGCTGTTTAGTGCTTCTTCAAAACAATGTATCCCTTTTCACATCGAAAGGGATTAGAATTTATAACACTACCATCCAAAATAACAGAATTTGGCGTGAAATGTGACATAAGTTACATAGGATAAAAAAATATCGCTAAATTCAGGTACTGAAGTATCTCATGAATGATAGTTTGGTAACCGAGTGCTTTGAGTATATTAATTCAAAATCTACTATTAATTTCGGTAAAATACTACATTGCAGACAGGAAAATTCTCAATAAAAACATCGAAATTGATTGAACAAGTTATTACACGAATCCACTAGGGATTTCATGAAATCTCTAATTTCACAGATTCCCTGTAACATATATATGGCCATCGTTAATCAACCCACTTACAGTTTGTTTTATCAATTTACACATACCTATAATCTAGCCTTAATTATAGTTTCTCAGTGTATATTCATATTGATTATTTGCACAATGGCAACAATCGCAACCCTTTATGCTGACAGAAATTAATGAGCATCTACCCTGTGGTCATCTACCATATTATCAGTTACCTTGAGAATGTCAACCGTACGGTCGCCTATTCTGTGGTCAACTGCAGTGAGGTAACCTACCGCGTGCTTACCTATCGTGTGTCTGCCTGTGGGCTGAGGGGGGGGGGGGGGGGTGAATCTAAAAATACGCCCACCGTTTTCTGTTCTGTGCAGGGCGTAGTAGGCGACTAATCGGAATTTCTTTCTTTCTAACTCCCCCTTTACTATTTCTTCATTCTTCCTTCTTTTTTTTCCACTTGTTCCTTCAGCAAGTGCGTCCCAATATACCCATCACAGTTGATGAACGAGACATTAAATACCAAACAAACAAACCATAGTGTGTGGTTACCTGCCCTGTGGTGACCTAACCGCGTGTTCACCTACTGTGTAGTCATCTACCATGTTTTCGCCCACCCTGCTGTCACTTTCCGAGTGTTTATCTGCGGTTTAGTCACTTGCCGAGTGGTTACCTGCCGTGTAGTCACCTCATGGGTGATCATTTGCTGTGTAGTCACCTACCGTGTGATCGCCGGTGAGGCAGTCGATTTCCACCTCGGAGACGGCGGCACCCATGCTGAAGTAAGCGAACGGATTGCCTTCCTTCTTCTCCCAGTCATAGCCGCTGATGGGCGTCCTGGTGAAAACATAACGTCCTCGATTAGGAAATCTAGTACAGCAGGCACTTGTCAATTCGTCAAAGGATATGCTCTGTTATTGTCTTATTTATATCAATTTTCTGGCTATGTTTCTTATTTTTCCTTACCACACGGTCATTTTGGTACATGCCAAGTGGTGCATATCAACAAGGGTTACTGTGCATGTTCTGAGTGCTGTCGTATGGAATGCCGTGGACGGCACTATATTATTAACTTAAAAGGAAATGCAATTTGCCAAACCGAAAGCAGTTTTCAGGCCATCTATTGTTAGGCATCCATAGCTAACCTGATCTTTTCAGCCTAACACTAGACAGCCTGGTTATAGTCATAGCCTGTGACACAAATTATTATAACGTAAAGCAACTCAAAAGTTATTACAGTAGATGCTCGTTAATCCGAACAGGGTTTATCCGAAATATCGCTCTTTTATCCGAACAAAATAGTTCGGTCCCGAAAAATTTTATCACACAATTTATACAAAAATTCGGATTAACAAACATATCTTTTATCCGAACAAAAAAAAAAATCTGTCGAAATTTTTTTGATCATTATTTCGGTTAAATCGGAGTGAAAATCCTTCCAAAATTTTTAATGCATGACATCAACAAGTGTACCAGTTTACGTTTATGCTATCTGTGACACAGTGGGGGTACATGTCTCTTTTGCTATTCAGGCCTTTTGTTTTGCAACTTTTCCTTATTAAGGCTCTATAAACAACTGGTGATTACTTCGGGGTTACTGCGCAAACACTGTCTGCGGGAATGATGCTTACTACTCAGTAAGCAGATTATGGCATGCGTCTTGTCTCTGAATATGGCTCGGGTCTCACGCAAAATGTTTCATCTTGAGTAACGCCTGTTGTTTGTGTGAATAGGTGTCTGATTCATAAACATTACGATGCCAATGCTAGAATATCAAGCATGCTTATAAAAACCCTGTTCCTAACTGCTATTTCACCAAATTGAACACTGATTCAGAACAAGAAACACTGCTTAATTAACTGTTCAAATATGGGTAACAAACGGAAACGTAGCGAGTACACTCTCGAGTTTAAGTGCAGAGCACTAAAAGAACTTCAAAAAGGGTGTCAAAAATGTTATTGTACATTCGATTGACAGTTAGAACATGCCCAAATGCAACAAAATGTTTGAGAACTTGAGCAGTGTGATTAATTTTTTAGAAAAATAAACGAGCTACAAACACAAGTCAGAAAAGCATCACACTTTTTCAGCAAGTAAGAATGATTGTCACTCCTATGATTTTGCTTCATTTTGTGTTATTCAACTTGTTTTAATAATATTTTTATATTCGACAGACTGTTTTTAGTCTCATTAAATGGTTTAATTAAAATTTTATGCATTTTATTTGTGTTTAAAATTACCACACTAGATCGAATTCCACCCCATAGACAAAATATCGGTTTATCCAGAATACTGTTAATCCGAACAAATTTCGCCGGTCCCGACTTGTTCGGATTAACGAGAATCTACTGTAACTCAAAAGTTGTGTGGGAGCGAGGAGAACGGCATACTTGTAATAGCCAGTTGCTGACAAACTGGTCCTGTCGAAGTAGGCGGCGCGGACCCAATCCTGCCACGAGCCAGACGGATTCGCTTCTTTGTATGGTTTCAACCGAGTCTTTAACGTCTCGCATGCAAACTGAAATGCAAATGATAAAAAGAACGCCTGTGGACATTGTACCCAACCGTAAAAGCGCAGACATTACAAAAGTGAAAGAGAAAACCACCAATTTTGGACAACGTTTAATTTTCTAAAAACCTCACTGGCAACACTGCAAAGTCGGACCAAATGCCACCCGAATAAATGCTACACCTTTTCATCCAGGAGGATTAGATATTTTACTTGGTTTCACATTTACAACGACAAATAGCTGTCCTCCACCACCCTCCCCCGATTATAATTGTGAAGAATCTCCTCGGTACAACTGTACTTTAAATACAATTGAAGGGGTCCATGCATAAACTTGATAACTGCAGTTATCAGCAGTGGAGAAAAACGCTTTTAAAGTTTGAAATTTTAGTAACAAACATAGGTTTTTCCCATCGAATTTTCCTGAAAAATACCCACTTCTAATCGGTTTTGAGGTATAAGACTTACATGCGTGATAGAACAGAGGCCAAGAAATACCGTGGTGGTAATAGTGCATTTTCCTTATAAGTGGAGTTATCAAGTTTATGCATGGACCCCTTCAATTGTGATCGTGAGATTTGTGGGTATTCTACTTAGGAGAATTAACCCGGAGAAGAGACTTCGGAATTATTACGCACCAAAGTGATTGCAATTCAATCTTATTGGATTATCTCAAGCAAACACCTTTCATATAATTGTTCATTCCGGCTTTTCTTTTTTTTTTTTTTGCTCGAGGCATTTCAACCTACAATGCGAAAGGGGACGGCATTTAATCTGGGCGGGATTTCAGTCAGTCAGTCAGACAGAAAGAAAGAAATACAGACAAACAGACAAGAAGAAAGAAAGAAAGAAAAAGAAATGAAAAAAATTTTTCATGGACCGACGTTTCATATAATTCGATGAAAAAATGCGCCTTGAGTGAGCTTGAACTCACCATTAACCATTAGATTGATCCCGGCTACGATCATTACGATTGATGAACAAGCGTCTAGCACCAGTATTTTATCACTTTGCTGCAATTCGGCCGTTTTGGTGAAAATATTTTAACCAATTTTGGTCAAATCACAAATTACATGCCTGATGCACGAACTTGAGGAAAACATTCCTGTAAAGTTTCAACGCAATCCGACTAGATTTTTTCACCAAACCAGACAAAAAACCTTACGTGGAGCACTACCAAGGGAATAAAAAAACTGGCCCAGAAATGCAGCAATAATAGAATCAAGAAAAATTGTTTACGCACACTCATAACTGACGACTGATTAAGATACTTTTGAAATTGTTTCCATCTTCATAGCAAAACATCGATGCACATCTTCAACTTACCACTTTATAAGTAGTAATGGTTCACAAAAGCACAGCTAGTATTGTAGCGGACCAACTCTCAGTTCCAGGTTTAACTTACTTATTTAAACAGACAACCTGCTATTGGCTCCAATATGGTTTCCTCTGGCAGTTTCGAGAAAACCCACTTCATCCAAAAACCCACACGTACTCCCGCACACACTCAGCATGACCGCCCACAGTTCCCCTCCTATCCCTCACGCCCCCACCTCCTTTCCCTCACCATGACCGCCCACAGTTCCCAACTTATCCCTCACGCCCCCCACCTCCCTCCACTCACCATGACCGCCCACAGTTTCCCACCCACCTCCCTCCCGCACACACTCACCATGACCGCCCACAGTTCCCCACCCATCCCTCACGCCCCCACCTCCCTCCACTCACCATGACCGCCCACAGTTTCCCACCCACCTCTCTCCCGCACACACTCAGCATGACCGCCCACAGTTCCCCACCTATCCCTCACGCCCCCACCTCCTTTCCCTCACCATGACCGCCCACAGTTCCCAACCTATCCCTCACACACCCACCTCCCTCCACTCACCATGACCGCCCACAGTTTCCCACCCACCTCTCTCCCGCACACACTCAGCATGACCGCCCACAGTTCCCCACCTATCCCTCACACACCCACCTCCCTCCACTCACCATGACCGCCCACAGTTTCCCACCCACCTCTCTCCCGCACACACTCAGCATGACCGCCCACAGTTCCCCACCTATCCCTCACGCCCCCACCTCCTTTCCCTCACCATGACCGCCCACAGTTCCGAACCTATCCCTCACACACCCACCTCCCTCCACTTACCATGACCGCCCACAGTTTCCCACCCACCTCTCTCCCGCACACACTCACCATGACCACCCACAGTTCCCCACCAATCCCTCATGCCACCCATCCACCTCCCTCCCTCCCGCCCACACTCACCATGACCGCCATGCCATTTAGGTCGGAGCCACTGCTCGCCGCGGTGGGCGAGGTGTTCGGTACAGTCACCGTGCTCGTCTCACTGATGTGGATGAGGTCCGCCGGGATCTCGAGAGCTCTGCTTGCCACCTGCAGCCAAAATAGTTTTAATTAATATCCACTAAAATTGTCCGACTCGGAGTCAAATCATTTCTAGGCTACTGAACCCGTCAATTAAGACTAAGCAGCATGCCACGACTAAGCTTGTCTGTGTTACTAAGCTGGCTTTCCTGTGTATTTTCTCACTGTATAATGGTTAGCAAAATAATGACTAAGTTTCAAAGGGTCCTTTTTGCAAGGGGTGATGTGTGAGGTGACATCTTGGAGTGCAGCCCCTGTCAGCAGTGGGTTAGATCATGACTTCACATGTCTTATCTTAGTGTACAGCTCCTTCTAGGAACGGGTGGGGTCGTGAGTTACCTGTATCATCTTAGAGTGCAGCCCCTATTAGGAGTAGGTCGCTTACGACTTTACCTGTATCATCTTGGTGTGCAGTCCCTGGCCCATCTCTGTGCCGGCGTGTGCCAACAACACCGAGCCGTCTGTGTACACGTGCACCAGAGCGCCCGCCTGCACCACAACAAAACACCCGCATGGTAAACGCTACGGTTGTCCCACAAGCAGTAAGGGGCCATCCACAAAGTACGCGCGTACGAGGAGGAGGAGGAGGAGGAGGAGGAGGAGGAGGAGGCGAGGGGATGTACGCTGCTAATGCCACACACAATAGGTCACATACATGAGGGTTGGATTAGGGATCGAAGAAACTGACAACATGCGCACGCCCTTTATGGATAGCCCCTAACAATGTTTTTTTTCACTCTCTGTATGCTGACAATTTTACACACAGTGAATGTCAAAATGGTACTAATGAACAGATTTACTTGTGATCAGACTACGGCTAGTGATTGATACTGACACTGGTTTAAAGCGTCACAAGTAATCGACCCACAGGAGTGGAGAAAAACTTTTTACATTGACAGACTGTGAATTTCAGTATCTGCATTGCCTGAATTCAGTACTTAGTACTATAGAACATGGTCTATCGCTATTATACAATCATAGAATGATGTCATACATTGCCAAATAAAGTGCACATTCTCTGCTCCCTTCTATCCGATTACTGTGCTTTCAGTAGCCTCTTGCTAGGATAAGTAAAGCATAAAGAGCATTGCAACAAAGCTTCCGTCATCACCACGAATCATGACTATGACGTTTACGAGTACTCAGCCACGGGATTTCAGTACATTTCAAACGCAGTTAGAGAACACCAAATGCAATATTTCCTCTCGAGGCCATGCTATCTGTTTATTCGGTAGTGTGAAGTACAGTGAGTGCGGTACCTGGTTGAGGAACAGAGCGGTGAAGGAGATCCCGTACTGCACGGGAATTGCCGAGACGCCGCGCTTCTTCCACCGGTGCGACCTACGCCAAACAACAACAGCAACATTTGCATAAGCAAAATCACATGCTCGTCATGGGGGTTGCCTTGTTAGCTCTGTTGGGTTAGAGAATTTGGTCAAGTAATCCAAATTCCTTGGGTGGTAAGCAGCAAATTGACAATTAATTCTCACAGTTCAACAAAAGCACCACGTCAGCCCGCTTCATCACGAATTCAAAATTAACGCTCATGAAGTCTATCGAAAGTATGGAAAATCACTGTCTCCATGTTTTTTTTTCTTGCAGGCGGGGAGGGGGAGGGGGGAGGTGTTGCACGCACTTGTTGAAAGCCTGGGCGGCGGCCACCCTATCACTGAAGCGCGCCTGCTCCATGACGTCACGCCAGCAACGCGTCACCGTGCAGTTCTCTATCACCATGTTGTAGTGAGTTTTGTCTCCCTCTTTTACCATGTTCAATTCCCGCAACTACAGTAATCAACAGGGTCAAATTCTTAAAATGCAAATTCGCGACAATACGCACAGCGACAATTCACCTGGTGACAATACGCACAGCGACAATTCGCCTTAATACCACAATAATACACTGTTGTTTTTTGAAAAAAAAAGATTTTCTTCGTGGATCAGCTATTAAAATTTTTAAATTCTCACCGTTTTTGAAAGAGTTTATCGTCCATCACTGGATGGGCATTTTGGCAGCAAATGACAATGATGGAAAATTTCTTTGGCTACGCATTAGACTTTTAAGAATATATAGAACTCCGGAGTAGGTCTTCTTTTATATATAGCCTATAATTGACTTAAAATGAGACAACGGCGAATTTTTTTCTTTGTAAGAGTAAAAACATGAGCATTCGAAAAAAGTTGAAATTCAAAGTTAAAAAAAAATCCGGTGAATCGTCGCGCTTGATAGAGCAGACCAATCGTCGCTGTCCGTGTTGTCGTTTCATGCAAACAAAAAGTTAAACCAACTGCCGCCAGGCGTATTGTCGGGATTATACCTAAAATTGCATGTATAAACAACAGTAACACGTGCATTTATTTACGTGGCATTTCGATGCCATATAAGGTCTTGAAAGCTTATCTTACCCACGCTGTAAGCAACTCACTTTTTTGGGCTTTCAGCCTGGTTACTTTTTTCCCCTTTTGTCACTAATGTGATTAAGTAACAGCCCGCTGTGTTACTATTCACAATGCAAACTACTACAAGTATTTTTTTCGTGTCGTACCTTTTCCGGAAGCACGCCGAGCGCCACGGCCACTCTCTCCATCACCTCCTCGCCCATCATGACGCCCTGCGGGCCCCCGAAGCCGCGGAAGGCCGTGTTGGACGGCAGGTTCGTCCGGCAGATCCTGCCGCTGATCCGAGCCACCGGCACGTTGTAGGCATTCAAGCACGTAAACATGGCCCGCTCCAGAATCTGGACACAGTGGTACAGAGGAAAAAAACCTTGTTGTAGCCACGTCGGCTAGGACAGCATGATTTGACGAGAGCAACATGACGTCATTGGTTCTGACAATATATTTTGACGATCTCGCCATCGCGTCATCAGTTCTAACGACATATTTTGACGATCTGGCCATGGAGACATCGGTTATGATGGCAAATTTTTACGATCTGGCCGTGGCGTTATCGGTTTTGACAACATACCCTGCTGACGTCACCCATCCCCTTATAACACTACTTTGAGCTAAATACTGCACGACATATTTATCCTACACAAACATATGCAACTACAGCTTATGACTTGCTCTCCTTATAATGTTTTGGCCTTTTTCCTTAACTGATCAAACCAAATCACAGTGACGACGCAAGTATAGCAGAGTACTCACGGCTTGCGAGAGATCAAGGCTACAGCCACCATTGGAGTACATGTCGATCTCCAAGGCCACCAGCTTCCCGTCGTCGCTGTAACCAACCTGTAACGTTCAATTTTTCTTTCATTTTGATGTTTACACTGTTTCGGTAATGTATTGCTTTGCCCCCTCCCCCCTTTTCCTTCTTAAATCTTTTACAGCATTTTGTAATTGAACTTACATTGATCAGACATAGAAAGGGCGTCTGTTTATACGGGGCTTACTTTTAACTGGCGTGGAAAGTGGTCTGTTGGTACAGAGCTTAGTGTTATCTAGCATGGAAAGTGCTCTGTTTGTACAGAACTTAGTGTTATCTAGCATGGAAAGTGCTCTGTTTGTACAGAGTTTAGTGTTATTTAGCGTGGAAAGGGCGTCTGATTACATAAGGTATACCATTCTCTGGCGTAAAAAAGGCGTCTGTTTTGCACGAGCACTTACTTTATAGCTGGCGCAGAAGGGGCGTCTATTCTGCACGAGGGCTTACTTTATACTTGACATCATTTAGCGTAGAAGGGATATCTGCTTTACAAGAGGTGTTTACTTTATATCTGACGCAGAAGGGGCCTCGGTTTTGCATAAAGGCTTACATTATACTTCGCGTAGAAGGGGCATCTGTTTTACATGAGGGCTTACTTTATATCTGGCGTAGAACGGGTGCCTGTTGCCAGTGACGATCATGTCCTCATCTCGGTCGAGCATACAGCGAACACTGCACGCCATCTTGTGGGCTGCTACGGCCACCGGTACGGCCAGCAGCGCGAAGCGAGTCTCCTTGCCGCCAAACCCGCCGCCTGCAGGGGGCCAACATTCACAAAGTGACGCGCGGTCCAAAAGACAGCACATGCGCGCGCAGACGCCACCATGCATACACACAAACACACATATTCATACACGTACGGGAAGCTGCTAGCAGCTTCAATTCAGTCTCCCTGACGACAACTCTGCCGTCTGGCGCAGCAAGCAGTCGCAATCACGTGGGCAGCAAATCGAAGACAAAAAGCAAACCATAACAAAAGCACGTAACCTACAGAATTCAAGCAACTGTTTCAAGTCCCATTTAAATCAAAAGTTCACCGACGGCAATTAAAGGACTTTTCTCTTATTTTGTAGGGAACGGATGTTCCTTATTTTCTAGGGAACATCCGTTTCAAACACAATGTTAATTTTCAATATGATACCCATGCGCAGTATGTTGAACTATATAACAGCGAACTATAAAAGTAAAGGTCGGTTCACGAATTTTTGCGCTTATCGCTTAATTCACTCTCGATGGCAAACATAGCTGAAACTGAGTTGCTACGTTAAATCTAAGGCTCGCTTCCTCTACCGCAAACGTCAAGCAGTCACTATGATATTTCTCTCAGCTTATACAAGTAATCCATATAGCAATACAAAAATTATGGCTTCATAAAATGTATTATATTTTTCACAAATGAAGTGTTCTCAGTGTAAAAAAACCGTTAACTTCAGTAAAGGAAAAGCAGATTTACAAGCGTTTGCTTTTGCTTGCTCCTCTTTCTGTTCGTTATAAGATCCTGATAATTTGTACCTTGCATAGCTATTTGTTGTTAAATTTTCAGAAAATAAACTGATTGATTGATTGATTGATTCAGGCCGCGAACACACAAGCGCTCCGCAAGAACGTTGTGCCGTAAACGCAGTAAGCGCAACGAATTTTGAATCGACCTCTCAAACTGAACCGCTCTACATACCCATTCGCTTAACTCTGGTGTGTATTTTATTTGCAGGAACTCCCAGAGCCCAAGAAATGGTGTCCTAAAACAAAACAAATTAACAAACAATCAAGCTGGGAATAGTGCTTTGCATGCGGACAAGAAATCTAATTCCACTTCTTGTTATGTCCTAACGCAATCTATACAGGGGGGAGGGGCGAATGGATCTGGGGAGGGAGGGTGGGGGAGGGGCGCCGTAAAAGCGCGTCGTGTAGAAGATTCGATGACGTCACCTGCAAATGGGTGGGGGCCTGGCTAGAGCAGAAGACTTCCATTTCGCCATCCTCGCCGTTGGGTCGCGCTATGCAGGCCTGCGTCTCCAGGTAGAAGTGTTCCTGGCCGCCCATGTAGAACTCTCCCTGCAGCGTGTGCTGCGATTCGCTCATCGCCTTGACGACGTCACCCTTGCGTATTGTACGTGCAGTGCCCATGTAACTGCTCGCCTTGATGGCTTGCTGTAACATATTTAACACACATACAATTAAACAAGTGGGTTCGTTCTTTAGTTGCGGATGTTTCCCCGGCATGAGCACGGTTTGTTATCTTTGGTCTTTATGTGCTGCAATGCTCTCAAGTCTTGATATTCTTTTTCCGCTGTGCATGCGCGGAAATATTAACCCAATGAGCAAAACACTATATAATTTTTTCAGATTGAACCTTGTACTTCTAAAAGTATGCAAACGAAATTTTTTAACTGAATCGTTAGATTGGTTCTTTTTCGGCGTGCCTGACATTCACTTACTCTCCTACCAGAAACGCTATGATTGGTTCCTTTTCCGCGACCTTCACTTACTTTCCTACCTGAATCGTTATGATTGGTTCTTTTTCCGCGTACGTGACCTTCACTTTCCGCGCAGCCTGCTGCGCCTGCAGCAAAGTCTTCGCTATGATGCCCCCTATCACTTGACCTTGATTCGTCACCTGATATGAAGATGTAGGAGTAGTAAGGGGTAATTTCTCCTCTACCACATTAACCCTAACCTCAAACCTCTACCTAAAACTGACTTTGATCCCTAACACTAACCCTTATTCTTAATACTTAATGATGCTTTTATAGTTTTCAATTTGGCCACAAAATTAGGTTCCTGAACTATATTATTGCATAAAATGTAATAATTTTTGCAAATAAATGACATTTTGTTTCAGTACACAAGAATTAAGGTCCTAAAGAAACCTGTTCAAATCTACTGTACCCCCACCCCCTCCCCCACTCCAAAAAAAAAAAAAAAAAAAAAAAGAAGAAAGTCACATACAAGAGTTTAATGCAATATCAATAGTTTTTGCGCACCGTTTTCGAGGCAAAGACTTCCTCGTCTCGAAGCACCGGGTGGCCCGTTGCATTCGATGCTGGGATGTCGTTGTGGTCCACTTTATTCACAACTCCCGGCATACTCAGAGCTTCTGACCAATCAACGCTCACCAGTTCCGCATGAGCCTTTGTGCTTTGAACCAGTGCCAAGTGCAATTCGCCTGAAATAATTGTCATTGACATTGATAAAGAACAAATATTTAGTCAGTTTTTTTTTCTCTGCCAAAAAATCGTCTTTTTGTGTCAAAATGATAAATCATTCTAACTGTACGTTTTCCCACTTGTTGCAGAACTCTTAATTTCATTCTACTAGTAGCACCTTCTAAGGGCGGCATGTCATCGATGTACACGGCCTCTCCTGTCGCCTGCTTCACGGCCGATGTATGCACCAGGGGGCGCCCCACAGCATCGACCGGCAGCTGTCCAGCAGCTGTCTCCTCGTACAGCTGCACCCCTGCAAGAGTGGACGAATAAGTGAGTGGGCTCTACCTATGTGCTTTAACCGCGAAACCGCAACAAGAATCTTCAAGAATGCCCGAATTAGTAAGCTTCCATTTTTTTCTTCATTATTATGGTAATCTCTCTCTCTCTCTCTCCCTTTCTTTCTTTCTTTCTTTCTTTCTCTCTCCCTCTCTCTCTCTCAAAGTGTTGCCACTCCGTCAAAATTTAAAGAAGTACAAATTCGTTAAAAAACCTACATAATAGGACAAAATAACGTACGGAAAAATGTACGCTTAAAAACTGTTATACAGCTAAACAGTACTGATTTAGATTCTGTTCTATATAGCAACATGTCAAGTATGGTGATATAAAATATAACTCGAGAACTGCAATTCAAATGCTATTCAACGAATCAGTTGCCTTGAAAACGCCACAACGCGCACTACTTGAGACATGTACATCTCGGGGTAACGACTTGAAGTGAAGATTGAATCAATCCATACAGTAGTTTCCACAAACTGTTCTCAATGTGGAGACTTGGTGATAAACGGTCAAGTGGTTTTTAACAATAACAATAACAATGAAAATCCACGATGGCGACTGGTGGCCACTTTGAAATTTTTTTCAACCGAAAACCAGTTCAGAGCGCAATTTCCAATAATGAACCTATTCTGATACGTTCTGATACCGAATTTTGCGAATTTTCTGGTTTTCTACACTTTGTAGGAAAATTCAAGATGATGATCGATCAAGTGTTTTTGTGTTATGATGTCAACAAGTCACGTCCTAAATCATTCAAACAATCATAATATCAACGGTGTATTGTGAAATAACCCAGTTTTCAAGGACATACCTTTCGTTCAATCAAAGAAAAAACCTTCGGACAGAAGTGAAGAAAATTTACATCAACCACTCTGATATCACTCTCAAGCAATGCCATCCGTATATACGTCACATCATGCTGAAGACGTTCTTCAAGGGAATAGGAAACCGATTAAAACGCTTATCAGCTCACTGATCCATTGGAATGATTATATATATGTTGGGCACAATTTTTAAATCTGCACAATTTATAATTTGTGCTGCACAGTTTTTAAATTAATAAACGGGCCAACCATTTAAAAATGGGTTGCCCATTTATAAATGGGAGACCCATTTTTAAATGGTCGGCCCGTTTTTAAATCCAAACTGCGGACAATTTTTAAACTGTCCTACACATTTTTGAATATATTATATTTTTTTTAGCTTTTTTTTTTTCTTTGTTTGCTTTTTTTTTTTTTTATATTTTGTCAACATTTTACTGCTTTTATGTATTTTATCTCGGTTCACAACTATATTCATCTATTGTTGCACTTGTATTTCACAAAAACTGCATTTGATTCATTAGAGTACTTTATAATTGCAACTTTTTTCCGTGATTTTGTTTTTGTGCTGTGGTTCACAAGTTTGATTTTCTATTGTTCTAATTTTATATATTCTTCTATTGTTCTGTGCTGTAATTGCTTTATTAAAGATTTTTCTCCAGCTTTTGATTGATTGGCCTAATTTGTAATTGTCCAGACCTTGAAGGCGCTCGTTATAGACAGGTGTATAGCACGACTTTTTTTTATCTGGGCGTGAAACATGGTTTTATAGAAGGTTTTATTAAAGGTCTTTAGTGTACGTCCTTCTGTCCAGACCTGGATGGTGGTTGTTATAGATATGTCTTACTCTACGTCTTTTTTAACCGGGTATGCAACGTGATTTTGAGCTGGAAAACTTTGTATACAGAAAAAGAAAGAAACTGACTGAGTTAAGTTACTTAACCTTATATGACGTCGCCATTCCATATGGGCATGTCAAAATCCAGTTTATATTTATGACACATTGTTATCAATAATATAATGATTCGGAAGTACGGTATATGAAAGCTGAGTGACAGAAGCATAACATGTGGATACATACAAATTGTACATTTCATTTAACAGAGAAGCTGACAAAACGATAAATAACGCATAAAAACGTACAAACGGCGCACAAACGTGCAAAACCCAAGAATTGTAAAAAAAGACGTACAAATCGTTTTCTGACGTACGGAATGGCAACACTGCTCCCCCCGCCCCTATATCTTTCTCTTCCACCCCTATCTCCTTCGCTTCCTGTCACCCCACCACCTCTCCCTATCAACATATTTCTCCCTCAGTCCCTTCCTTTATCTTTAAAAGATGTACCTAAATCCTAGTTTAAAACTACAACTTTATATATATATACAATCGGATGTGGAACCGAAGTTTACCCTTTGACGGCGCTCGGCTGTACGAAAGCGTGGCACATTCCATGTTGGCAGGCACTCTGCATTCTATGTTGTTCTGTCACATTTTATAACATTGCTCTGTTATAACATTATTATATTTTTCGTTGATTTATAATCACATTTTGTTCATTTTTAACCTCTACCATAAGTTACTTTTATTTACTAACACTACTGAAAGTTTCAACAGTAAAGCTACATGAGTTTCGAAAGACCGCGTGACGTTACTCTGAGGTGTCGCTAACACAAACCCCTTGTTGTAGCTTCAGCAGCACCGAGAGGTAGAATTTGAAGAAGAAGCTTGTAGTGAGCGTCCTCCGGTACGACTCCATACCGCCGGGGACTCCAGGCGGTAGCGGCAAGTCGTTGGCCAGCCAACCGCACATGTCATTCACTAGACTGTCCTCCCACCGTCTTGATAACGAAAACAAACACAGAAATCTATGTAACAGAAGTAAAGTCAACTCTTTATGTGGTATTCTTTTAATCAGAAGTTCTGAAGTTCTAGCACTGATTAATACCAGACAAAACTAACTTTATTTTGCGTCGAGAAAACTGGGAGAAGGGTAGGGGGTAATTCAGGTGGAAAGAGTAATTACTGACGGCAAAACTGTGTACTAGTGTACTATACCTCTGCTCAATATTCAACCTCTCTCTGTTTGCCTTCCTATGCCCTCTTCTACCTACCAACAATCTTAGTCTTTATTCACATGCCAAGTTTGCCTTTTTACCAGCATGTCCATGACCTGACACTGTATTGACCTGATCACGACACGACCATCGCTGCCCTGTACACTCACCTACCAACCACCTGCATTCTACTACTATACTCATTACCCTCCCCCCCTTTCCCTCTCCCACCAGGAATGTCCAACTCAGCACAATATGCCTCTATATCTTCCAGCCCAAGGCCCACTCCAAAACCCAGCTACACCACAGCCAGTTGCCCACGCTCCGAAGCATTATACGTACTTTATTCCCAATTTAGCCCCCCCTCCCCCCTCTCAGACGCACCTGCGAACGGCCTGCTCCGTGGCCTTGGTCGCTTTCAAGGTGTAGGCGATCGGAGCACCACAATCACCTGTTGACGGCGTGCTTTATGGGCTTGGGCATCATCATCGTGACGGGCGCCATAGGATCCCCGTCCAACCTCCTCCCCCACTCTCCCGCCCCCTCCCGCCCCTCACCACCATCACACCCACCTGCCGACGGCCTGTTTCATGGCCTTGGGCGCCATCACGGTGGTAGGCGCCATACCGCCGAAGCTCATGGCCATCTCCTTGACAACGGGCGCACTATCGTCAAACAACACGCGGAAGGCACCGTTCACGATAGCGATGTCGTCATCGCGTCGGTGAGCTTGCTTGTACGCGTAGAAGTACTCCCTCTAACAGCAGAAACAACCATTATTTTTTTGTCAATAAAAATGACATTTCTCCCTCTATATTTTACTTTTGGCTACATTGGTTCGAATTACCCTAAAATACGAATGAGCCACGTGAACAATGGGTGGAAAATAAACAACGGGGACTCAACACTTGGCACGAATGAAGTTATTACATAAATTATCTCACTTTACAGCTCTATTATCTCTCTTTACGGCTTTATTTATATTACCGGTATATGATTAAGTACCGTATACTCAATCTACACGTTATTCATACACTCCACAAGTAACTGAAGTCTAGCATTTACTTCGCGCAGTCATTTAAAAATTCGTGTATTTCTTCGTAGACAAGACAAAAAACAAGAGTCTCTTTCTTGCGGACCTGCGAGACATTTCGTTACCTGTTTCGAGCACGGGATGCTGATTGAGAGAACCACCTCGTCCTCCGCTATCTGAGTCTGTCTGTATCCCGTGAAGAATGACTCATCCATGACTATGTCTCGTTCTCCGCGCGCTGTAACAAAGGGCCAGAGGGTCTAAAATGGGACGGAACACACTAGAAAAAAGGTCTATTTAAAATCACAACTGGAATGGCCAGCAGTGCTAACTCAAAGGCACTTTTTGTTATCCGTCTCTTTTTGTAAACAAAGACAAGTGTCTTCCCCTATCGATTTCAAGCTGAAACTTGATCCGAATGGTTGTTTGGGTGCGGGGTTCTTGCATGGGTTGTTGGGTAGATTACACCAACTTCACTCGAAATAAATTTGCTTAGCGTGAATAAATGATAGTCAAACTTCTTTATGACCCAATGACTTTTCATACATGATCATGGTGGTTTCACTGTTTTTCATCAGGTGAAGCAGTTACGGGCACACCAATGCATTTTAAAGTATTTTAATACTGATAAAGTATCAGATCCCACAGATCCTCTGAAATATTTCCAAAATTTCCAAAGCCGCTGATTTGACAGATCTGCTGCAACATATACAGCGTATATATTTTTCACTTTACACAATGCTTCCTCCCGAGAAATACAAAAAAAATATTTGTTTTTTTTTTCACATGAAGTATCTAAATGAATATCTGGCATCATCTTTTTTTTTTTTGGGGGGGGGGGGACAATACAGGAGTCCACAAACTAATTTTGTCAAAATCCCGTCGTACGCTGCGACCCACTAGGTAGCATTCGCTAGAAGCCGAGAGAATCTTTGGATCGCAATATGTCACATTTCTGCACACATCTTTATTTTCAGTGTGAACATTTAATAGCGCGACACACAGACAGCAAAAAATAGTCAAAACACAAGTACTGCATGTCAACCCTTGGTCGGAGTCGGCATAAACAACTGAACACATAAGCTGCACATGTTGTTCCGTGAAGCATACCAAAACCAGGAACACCAGTTACATGTATCAGTCCGTACGAATTACGTGCTGCTTTTTACACAGTAAAAATAAAACAAAACATTATGGCAACAACCGGGTAACTTTGGCTCTAGTTGAAGTTAAAGTGGCTTAAAACATCACCGATAAAAATCAACAAAACTTGATAAAATACAAAGGTAACTAATCCATGGTCCTCTTCATACCCCCTACCACAACTTCGCAAATAATATACCTTCAGATCCCACAAAACATATTTCGTGGTTCTGAATGTAACGGGCTCGCTCTCTAAAACGATAGCGTGAATGCAAATATCTAACTACAATACAGAATATCCCTTCACTGCCTTTGAATATGAAAGCAGAAACTTCATTGGGCACCTTTGGAAGCGACTTTGAGCACACATCCGGCTGCCAAGAAGATAGGGTTCAGGTCTGATATGGGACTGGCTGTCACGATATTACCGGCAATCGCCTGTAACAAAACAAATCCACAACCTCAAACAATCAAGCAATCAGTTTCTCGTACAGAATTAATAAATGTAACACGAAAATGACGAACTATGCCTCTACATTCTCACTCCGTTTCTGACTGATGATATAACTCGCCAGACCCCCCCCCCCCCCCGCCCCCACCCCAAATGTAAGATTCCAGTTGGTGCAGCAAACATGCAATTATTCTTTTCAAGTCCAAACCCAAGAAAAACGCAAGAAATCACAATGAAAAAATAAGCTAAGCGTGCGTCACACAGTAACTGTTCATATCCAAGCCATACATAAGTCTAAACGCTACCCGTCACCTGTTCTCCCCTTTCCGCGCCGTTACTCCAATGCTGAAGCGACGCGGAGACAGAAAACCGAACAGTTACCTATTTCGGTTAAGTTTATGAAAAACCTATCGTGAACAAAACAAGAAATAATTTGCAACTCTATCACCATTGTGTTTCAAGATACACATTCCACAATGGGGGTAGGGTGACGAGGGGTTGGGGGTAGGGGGGCAGGGCCGAGGGTTGGGGTGGTGTTAAGAGTGTTTTACGGAGAACTCAGTAACATACAGCTCCGGCACTTCACTTACGGCCACATTGCGGACTTGATGCCCAGCAAACCAGCGTAGCATCTCCACCACCGCCGCAAATACCCTCGTCTCGTGTTCTGTAAGTAGAGTGCATTCTCGTTCGATTTTCAATTCAACTTTCAAATGGAGGGAGCCAATGCACACAAAACATCAGCGTACAGGGAAATATCACATACTATTGAGTTTCTTGCTTTTGTAAACAAAAACAAATGTCTCCCCGACAAAAGCCACACTTCCCCATAACAATTTTCCTTTTTTTTTTTTTTTTTTTTTTTGCTTTTTTTAACAAAAGATTCATCTCTGCAAACGAATCATAATTTACTGTCAAAGCTCCAAAAATGAACAAAACTAGAGCGGCCACTGCTCACCAACAAGAATGTACCAAAACATGTCAAACACTTGTATCAACCAGCCGTTGCCTTTTTGTTCTTGTAAGCAAACAAATGTTTCCCCCAACAAACCTTTCACAAAGTTTTATTTGAACTAGTTTGTACTATTTACAGAAAAATAAAACCTTTTACTATATATAAGTGTATCTGAATAAACATATCTAATGTGCTCAGAAGTCGGGTTGCGTATTACCTTTATCTCATTTTTGAAGAGGGGGAGAGGGGGGGGGGGGACCTGTGGGTACTTCAATCCTCTTTCAAGAAGTCCAGGCACAGATATTTTATCTGTCTGGAAGGTGGTCACTACAGACAGTTTACGGTACGCCTTTGTATCACGGACTGGAAGATGGTCACTAAAACAGGTTTTACTGTACGTCTTTCTTATCTGAGTCCGTATGGTGGTCACTGCGAACAGATTTTACTGTACTTTTTTTGCGGGTCTCAAAGGCATCTTCTTTATCCGAATCTAGAAGAGAATCGCTATAACAGGTTTTACTGTACGTCGTTTTCATCCGGGTTTGTGAGTTGGCCACTACAGCAGTGTTACTGAACATACTTATCCAAGCAGTAACTACACACACTAAGTTTGAAGTCGAGCCGACTTTTCACTATCGAAATATCTTGCTCAACAGAAAAGTTTTACGTAATGACGTCATACGCCGTTATCGTTCGCTCTACTCCGGGTAAAATTTGACGGAATCGATCCAGCCTACTAAGCAACATTCCAACCACGTTTCTACTTTGCCCGATGCCCAATGGCTGAGGAATCTTACACAAAAGATTTCAACGTAATAGCGTCATAAGCTTTCTTTAATTTCGCTACACGCGTATAAAGTTGATAGGGCCGTCCCACAGACCCGAAAAAAATACCCATATAAAAACTGAGGTCGATACAACTTTTCGTTTTCGAGATCTTGCTCAAAATTTATACATAACTGATATGATGACGTCATATGCCGTACTCACGCCTTCCACTCGCGTAAAATTTGACAGAACCTTTCAAACCGACCAAGCAACAATCACACCACGTTTGAGCTTTCTCGATGTTCAGTCGCTGAGAAATTTTGCACACAAGATTTTTAGGTGATGGCATCATACGCCTTTCCTTATAACGTAACACACGTCAAAAGTTGAAAGAACCGTCCGATCTACCAAGGAAATAAACATACGGAGTTGATCTGACTTTTCGTTTTTGCGACATCTCATGCGCAACATTTTGTTTACAACAGACTAATACACACACACAGAACGCACACAAACGGCACGGGCCGATTTCACAACTTAAGTCTAGACCTGATTTGGAGCAAACGCTGTTGGACCACGGTTAAGACTGGGTTTCAGACTATAGTGAATTTCACAGCCTCGATCCAGACCTCATTCATATATGATCTATGTCTGTATAAACTGATAAACCCTGTCTAGACTGGGTTTGAAACCTGGTCTCAGACCAGGTCTAGATTTAAGTTGTGAAACCGGCCCCATGTGTCTCCGCTTGGTCGCCGAGATATAATTCAAGAGAAAGCTAATCGCCCATAAAAATGACTCCGCCTAGTATATCACAGTCCTAACAAACATAAAATATAGTAGTTTTACAATTCACTAGTGCCGTTTATTTTAAAAAACACACACCATAAAATCTTCAACCTTTACCGATCACCCCACAGCCATCTTTTTCACCTGTAAAACATGATCACAACATCAAACCATCTGCGGCAATACTTAATAAATACACAAATATCTGACAAATAAATGATATCACTATACCAGGTTTCTTCTGTATCAGGCTTTTCAAGACGTTATCCAACTGGGTAAGAGAGGTAGAAGCTCCAAACGTCACGGCCTTGTCGGTGTGTGCAACAACTTGCAGCTCAGGAATGTGCGTCGGGGCGATGATCACAGGGTAATGTTGGTTCTTAAATTTCACTTCCACGCCTATGTGGCAAAACAAAGCGAAAATCCGGCTCTGCATATTTACTTATTAATAGTTTTTTAAATCTATTATTTCATTTTATTATTAGTGTTTTGTTATATTTTATCTTATACCACCTATTTCCATAACTTTCTCAAAATCGTATAATCATATGGATATATATCATATATATATATATATATATATATATATATATATAGTATATATTATATACAAGGTTTGCTTGAAATTCGACCAGCAACTCGAGACATAATGTTCACAATCATAGTGTGACGCACAGAATGACGGGCAGACGACTCGACGGACGGACCAGTCAAGAACATCATGCCCCTCCTGACCTCAGTCAGGTCGGGGCCTGATGAATACAAAATAACCAAATCAAGCTATATCCTGCTTTTATTAAACTGTGATGCAGTAAATTTGATTGACTGAGCGATACATTATGAATCAGCCCTCGTATAACTTGCTCGGTGAGCACTCGGTTCACGTCCAGTAGGCGCTCGTATAATTGTTGAAGTCGGCATTAGAACCGGTATGACTGGCTCTTCGTGCGCCGGTACAACTGGCTCCGTGTGCGCTCCGTATTATTTGATCAGCATGCATTCGCACAAATGACCGTATAAGTGTCATATAAATAGCTCGGTCCTCGATCATTTAAATGACGTTATGAATATGTAAACGACACAAACAGTAGACGCGACGCAAAACTGATAGAAACACGTGGCGTAACGACACAAACACGTCACACAAAACACAACAATGCCAGGATCACGCCACGCACGGACATAAAAGCAACACAAACACGCCACACTCCGACACAAACACGTTACACTCCGACACAAACACGTCACGCTCCGACACAAACACATCACGCTCCGGCACAAACACGTCACGCTCCGGCACAAACTCGTCACGCTCCGAAACAAACACGTCACGCTCCGACACAAACACGTCACACTCCGACACAAACACGCCACACTCCGACACAAACACGTCACACTCCGACACAAACACGTCACGCTCCGACACAAACACATCACGCTCCGACACAAACACATCACGCTCCGGCACAAACACGTCACGCTCCGGCACAAACACGTCACACTCCGACACAAACACGGCACACTCCGACACAAACACGTCACGCTCCGACATAAACACGGCACACTCCGACACAAACATGTCACACTCCGACACAAACACGTCACGCTCCGACACAAACACGTCACGCTCCGAAACAAACACGTCACGCTCCGACACAAACATGTCACGCTCCGGCACAAACACGTCACGCTCCGACACAAACATGTCACGCTCCGGCACAAACACGTCACGCTCCGACACAAACATGTCACGCTCCGACACAAACACGTCACGCCCTGACACACCACCATACCGACTTCGGTGTTGCCAACGACCAGCCTAGCCCGCGGATGCGTCGCCTTGAGCTGGAGTAGTGTGGGCAGGTCTGTCGGTCTGTACCACGTGCAGCGGTCGGAGCGGAACACCAGCGACGTGCTGTCGTACGTCTCACACAGCTTAAGAGTTAAGATTACAACTTGTCTTCAAAAGAGTAACATATTACTTTTTCAAATATCTTAACCTATCAACCATTCAGTTTGCATGTGTTACACATTTAAACAAATGGCGTTGTTTAAGCCATATTCCTTACCGAACAGGACAAATCTCTTAAGGAGAGGAAGGGGGGGGGGATTAACAGGCGCATTTTTTTTTGTTAGAATTAATCAGGTTTGGGACTACATATCAATACACCACTGTGTAGCATTACCTGCAGTTCACTGGGGAAGATTGGCTCCTGTGAGGCATCGTACGGTACGAACTCGCTCGCATCAAACAGGCCTTCCGCTACCTGCAAGCAACACAGACCACTGTGTATGGTTAATCTTCTGGACAGTGGTCACGTGACCCGAAGTCACTAGCACATCCACACTGGCACATTAGCACGTTACACAGGACACTCCTATCGCACGCTCATACTGGCACATGCCGCAGGTTCACTCACGCTGGCACATCCACACTGGCACATTAGCACGTTACACAGGACACTCCTATCGCATGCACATACTGGCACACACCGAAGGCCCACTCATGCTGGCACATCAGCACGTTACACCGGACACTCCCATCGCACGCTCATACTGGCACACACCGAAGGCCCACTCATGCTGGCACATCCACACTGGCACATTAGCACGTTACACAGGACACTCCTATCGCACGCTCATACTGGCACACACCGAAGGCCCACTCATGCTGGCACATCCACACTGGCACATCAGCACGTTACACAGGACACTCCTATCGCACGCTCATACTGGCACACACCGAAGGCCCACTCATGCTGGCACATCCACACTGGCACATTAGCACGTTACACAGGACACTCCTATCGCACGCTCATACTGGCACACACCGAAGGCCCACTCATACTGGCACATACCGCACACTGGCACGCATACAGCTTCCGAGTGCACAATGTGCGATAGAATCCCTATTACGTGTTAAACACCAAGCATGATGGTTTTCAAATGGGCAAACAATTAAACTACTTTGCCGCTAAATCAAAATGGATGTGGCACGGTGCCAAAATCAAAACATCCTTTCCTATATTTTTTCCTTTTCATTGTTATTTTTTTCTTTTTTTCTTTTTTATCTATTATATCATATAATTTTTACTTTTATTTAACTTTTTTTTCTTTTTATTTCATTTTTATTTCGTTTTTTTTTTTCATTAAATACCAAATAGGTATGAAGCAAAGCACTAAAGATTTACCCCATCTGATTTATCACTCCGCTTCTGTTTTTTACAGCACTGTTCCCCCATTCCGCACTGAAATTCCTACACGGCGTGAAAAATACCACACTAGAATAATAAATCATTTCACGAGCTCATAATTTAAGATTCTATATGATTATTTCTTAACAGTGCAGACCAACACGCGAGCATTTTTTCTTCATTTTAATATTACATCTAAATCTAACATCTACATGTTAGTGACTTCTATGGTGCAGTTACAGAGTCTTTTTTTTTTTTTTTTTTTTCCTGGACTTGAAAATAAGCGCGCACTTTCACGCCTGCTACGGCAGTAAAAAAATAGAACCTTTGTGAATGTTTCGAAGCCTGCTAATATCGGCCGGTAGCCGGTGCACCTACACAGATTGCCTACAAGAAAATTTCCACAAGTGCAGGTGTAACCAGTTTAGTATATTTAGATATTAGTCAGATTAAAGAAAAAAAAAACAACTGAAATGAATACGACCATTTACTTGAAAATCAATACAATGCCACTATAATCAATAAAAATCAATAAAATTCTCCATCTCCCCGACTAACTAGTGCAGCTTTGCGTTCTGTTGATGCTCTCTGATTTTGCCCTGGAGCAAAAACATCCTCTTCGTTATACGCGCGAGCTCTTGTTAACACGGTCCAGTTAAAATTAGTGCTCGTATATAGTTTTTTCCGATACTCTAAATCGCAAATACGGAGGGGGGCGTAAATTTTCAACAAAACAATGCCGTTTTCTTCAAATCCTGGGGCGGATGCGGGTTTCCAGATTCAAGACGACCTTCTTACGAGCTCGTTTATGTCGTTTTTACCTTCAAAAGCGCTCTCTAGCTGATCGTACGAGGGCTGAGGCGTGTTCCTAAGTAGCGTGTACATCGACATGACAATGCCAGGCGTGCAAAAACCACATTGCGACCCAAACGACTTGGCTATTCTCTCCTGAAATTAAAACACGCGTCGCAGGCGGCATGTATTCAGCTTCTGGCTTTATCTCTGTCTGTATATTGCATTATAACACCTCTTCAATATGAATCGACTGAGACAACAAAATATTGCACTGTTCGATATTTCTTCACTGAAAAAATCACCTCCCTCCCCATTATTTTAAACTTCACGAAATTCAAGTCAGATCCTGCATCAGCCAGTGTTTCCTTTTTTTTTTTTTTGGTAATTTACAATATCCGCGATTTTATTGTCTATTTCACTCTTGTATCACTTTTTCAAGTGACTTTAACGGAACATTTTCTGGTAAAAGGTCACCCGCTCCAAAAATGTCTTAAACACAGAAAAGGAATTGCAAATTTCAATCACGTGAAACCACAACGTAACAGAGTACGTTACGGAAGGGGTTGGGGTAGACTTGCCTGCACGGGGTGGAGCCTCGTTTTCGTGCTGCCGATGCCCTCAACCGTGGTTACCGCCTGGCCGTGTACAGACAACAGTGGCGCGAGGCACGCGTTCACCGCGTAGTGGCTACGTGCATCAAGGAGCTCAAAATATGCGCATAAGCTTTTCTAATCGCCGCTTCTAATATGCTAATCATTTTAAATAAATTTTGCACAAAGATTTCGTTTTTTTTTTTTTTTTTTTTTTTTTTTTTTTTTTTTGGTTTTACAAAATCTCTCATGTTGTGTTATAAAAAACAAGCACAGGTAAACGAATTAATTGTCAAGTTAGTGTTAAATGGAACACACTTGTCACGGCTTAGAACAAATTACTAAATCATGATTTTCCCCTGGTTGTATTCCGGTCAAGCTGCATAAAGTGATAATCGAGTACACATGACTGCATGGGATCCCATATGAGACGGTTTTACAACGACAAGTAACGACTTCACAACAAGTAGCACAACTTCACAACGACAAGCTGTGACGAGGTAACATAGAGGATACACGATTTTGCTGCTGACCCGGTCATACTTGGACAGCATCACCGTACATGCGCCGCATCCTCCCTCGGCGCAGCCCAGCTTCGTGCCCGGCAGGCGCACTATATCCGCATCCGTTAAGGGCTGAAAGCTTCATCAAAGACTAGAGCGGCTTGTTTCTGAGCTGTTCAGTCCACAACCTCACCCCCACTCACCCACCGGTTCCCCCCGCCCTACCCCTATAAATTTTTCAATTATTTGATTCAGCTACTATTTACATTATCACTCTAAACCGTTGTTACACAATTAAACCGTTATCAAGTACGTTTTAAATATTGTCTCTGCAGCGTTTCATATCGAATATACTTCCATACTGATTTCTGAGATGGAAGTTGATCTTGAGAAGAATAGTCCGGATTGTTCATAAAAACAAAATAATGCAATATGAATAAGTACTGAATGTGTTCGATAACTCGATAACCACAGTACCAAAAACTATATTTTATAAATATTAAATATTCGAGTTCCGGAATAAGAAAACAAAACGGGAACTGCCGACACTGTTCTAGCTGTTTACTTTGATATATCGCATATAAGCATTACTTCTACATTTTCCTTGCCACTATTTCCAGTATTGGTTTCCACATAAAATCCCTTTACTACATAAAACTACGGCCATTCTCTAACTAGAGCAGTGTGCATAGCCCACATATTCCCCACAGGTCCCCCTCATCAGTTTAACAGGGCCATCAATAGTTAATCAAGAGCTGAAATTTTCCAAGTCAAGCTGGTGCATTTTCCTTCGACGAACCTGGCCCATTTAAAATACCGATCTGTGTTTGCACCCATAGAAGCTACATACCAAGTTTCATTGAAATCCCTGCAGTTGCTTTTGAGATATCATGTTAACAAACTCATTCCGATGCTGAATAATTTCCAGGATTTGATAAATTTCAAAGTCCATTTGGTTCATTATCCTTGGGCCAACGTAAACCATTTACAATACCGATCCTTGTTAGTGCCCACGGAAGCTACACACCAAGTTTCATTAAAATCCTTGCAGTTGTTCTTGAGACATCGAGTTAACAATAGTCAATCAAGAGCTGAAATTTTTCAAGTCCAGCTGGTCCATTTTCCTTCGACGAACCTGGCCCATTTACAATATCGATCAGTGTTTGTTCCCATAGACGCTACATACTAAGTTTGGTTCAAATCCTTCCAGCGGTTTTTAAGCTATCGTGTTAACAAGCTGTTGATGACAGGCCGACAGACCGACCGACAGGCGGTCGATCGCATATTTTCCCCACAGGTTCTACCTGTGGGGAATAAATAAATGACGTCCTGAAACCTCTCTATACTTGGTTTTGAACAGTTATATACGCGGAAATCATGGATGATCTTCCGTTTTATAAATGAAGGATACAAGCTGTCCTCAGGTAGTGCAGTAGTGTGCACTCCGGATCCGCATTCTCTTCCACCACCTGAAGCAAAATCCAGTTAATCTAACGGATTTACATTAACGGCTGCTCGAGTAGGTCCAATTTGGGCAGATTCGACAACCAGATATACACATTTCTGTGACGGATTCGTGGGTGTGCGTGGGGATCGGGGGGGGGGGTTAATGAACACGTTTGAGATGTTTATGTTTCTAAATTAACATACGACCATTGAACACAATGATTTAAAACAAGAATATATCAAGCAAATAAGAATTCACATATATTTGCGAAACAAAACACTGCAGTCAAAGTTAGTGTATTTCTAATTTAGACTAATTTAGATTAAGAACAATTCAACTTCTATGATTTTCTATGTATTTCACTTACATCGGGCCTTGTGTATCTATTTCGGAAGACTCAATTTGTCAAGAGTGCGTAATTTCGCCTTCAATAAAAATATGTAGATTCTTACCATCTTGATGTATTCTCTTTTTTTAAAAAAAATATAGTGTTATATAAAATTTAATGCAAAATCAGGTATTCTTTGTATCACAGCATACACAGACGTGTGGTCTACTGTTAATGTCTGTAGAATAGGAATTCGATGTTTGGCGTTTAACGTCCCATTCAGCGACTAAGATAGATATATCATGACGCATATACTGACGGAACAAGTGGAAAAAAGAATCAGGAATGAAGAATTAGTAAAAGAAGAGCTAGAAAGAAAGAAATTCTGATTAGTCGCCTCATACGACACGCATGGAACAGAAAGCAGTGTTTTTATTCTTAAGACTCCCCCAATCCGCAGGAGATCAATTTTGAAAAATAGACAGTACGTCATTTCTTTCCAATATTGGTACGGATCTGGGGGTAGTCACAAGGTCCTCCTGAATGCAGTGTCTCACGTGGTTATCAAGAAAAAAAATATAAAAAAAAGTGTAAAAAAGGATAAAATTGGGGGAAAAAAGTATGAAAAAAAGGATAATTCACATTTTGCTGAAAATCGAGAAAACATTAATGTTAATCATATTGTATAATTTTTAGTAATTATTACTTATTGAAATGCTCGTTTTCACAGCGATTAAAAATATTGCATACGTGAGTGTACTTCTAAATTGTCCTGAATATTACCAAAAGGGCTGTCTCTTTTTTTCCATCATTATGTTTATGAATCCTCGGAAAACAGGAAAACAGCTTCGTTGTGTTTCCTAATTTTTTTTCAATTTATTAGACAAATATAAAAAAATATCAAAATAGTAAAAAAGGATGAAAAGTGAAAAAAAGCAAATAAAAGGATGAAAATTTTTTAAAAAAAAGTATAAAAAAGTATTTAAGGATAAAAAAGGATAAAAACGGGCTTTTTCAAAAAAAAAAAAAAAAAAAAAAAAAGGATGATGTGGCAACAATGTGAATGGAACTTTTCCAAAAATGAGAACGTTGTTCGAAATACCGTACATTCCGATAGACTAAGAGCGGTTGTGCGAATCTCAAAATACGAATTCGCTTATTACAAGAAGACAAACCATAACTGAAATAAAACTACAGGCTTTCACCGATTTTAGGAAATTCTATCTTGAATTAGCCAGAACAAAAGGTACCATTGGAGCGGATGGTCAAACATTACTAATACAAACACAGCAAATTTTCGGAGTATAGTCACTGAAAAACATAAGTATAAAGTATGTTACCAGTGCCCGTATTCAACTTATCTCAAACTCATACTCAAATTGAGTCTGAAAACTGAGTTTCAAACTCAACTTGAGCACTTGCTCAAAATATGAGCTTAAGCTTTTCAGCGTCGTAACTCTGCTTACCACTGGACCGTTTCTGTTTGCAGCGGAAGAAATGTCTGCGCGCATAATTTAAAATAACTGAAATAAAATACTTAAAAAGCTCACAAGCTATCTTATTTGACTTGACTTAATTTAAAGCCACCCTCTAGACTCATTTTGAGCTGAAGTGTTACTTATTGAACGACTGAAGCTCATGCTTAGCTCAAATTTTGAGTTTGAGCGTATTGAATACAGGTACATGATACATAATACCCAGCTTTGGGGTGGAAAATGGCGGTCTACACTCTGACCAATCACGCACAGTGATACAAAAATATGTGCCTAAAACCCAAGACGGCAACGTCAAAAAAGTAAGTGATCAGTCTGGCGTAAGGATGGGTCGGAGCCAGAATTTTGGCCCAGGGGGTCCAGCGACCTAAAACCCGCTTCGAACTTTTGCCATTGCCAGTATGGTTTATTACATAGTGCTTTATACCCTAGCCTTTCATAGTCGTTCTATGGGAAGTTTAGCGTGTTTTCGGAGCTACGAATCACGCTAAATATTTTATGAATCCCAAGCAAAATGTAACAGGACTGCTGACAATAATTATGCCATTAAATTGACAGACTGTTTATTTTGTGTCACAACAAGCTGTTCATGTTATGATATACAATTCACAACTAAATATTGGGCGTAAATAATCTCCTTAAACACATCTCAGAATATGTCCAAGGAAACGATAAATGGACATTGACTATTATACATTTTTGTTTAAAATCAATACAAATCACAAACAATCAATTTTCAAGGACAAGGTCGTCAGCTCTGTTCCGAACACGATATTGACTATTGGAAATATATAGAAGATCTATAAAATGTTTCATTCTTTCGGTTCACCTGTGTTGTGTGGTATTTACGACACCTGCTTGAAACCCAAAGCATCCCCAGTTCCAATCAGGCTGGCCGCATTTTATAGGGGCCTACCAATTAAACGTTCACTAACACTTAACGCCAAGGACCTAGCATTGAATAACAAATTATATGGCCGGGACGACGAGGTTCAATTAGCCGCTATCTTGATAACGGATTGAAAATCAGTGTGGATTCGTAACTGAGTACATGTAAATCACCAACAATGTTTTAATGTTCATCAGAATATTAAGTATGAGCATTTACAGCAACTAGACATGTCTCAAATGCTCAATAAATGATCTGTACCATCAGACAATGTCTTGAAAAAAGGCGGAAACACTTTTTCGAGCTCCTCAACAATAACGCAAACAAGAGAAATCAGTAATTGCAATTTGCCCCGCCGTGGGTGTAATTAGTAAGGCGGATGCTGTACCTCGCACTTAAAGTAAGTAGATAAAACATCAGTTCATAAATAAATGAACTACGTAGGATGTGCAAAAGAGGAGAAATTCGAAAATTACCTGAACCAAGTGTCGTTGTAGGAAATGCAGTTTCCGGTGTTGTGTTATGCATACGAAATGAGAACCGAATCCGGCAAATATTATCAAATAGTTACCGTCTAGAAAACAAAGTGCACGTTGAGATCCGGATTTTGGGATTCTAAGTGCAGATACAGTTCCAGATGGGCTTCGATCCGACCAAATCCCCCAAAAGGCACATCTAGATATCTCGGTTGTTACACACACCAAATATGAACCGGATCCACTCACTGGTTTCGGAGATATCGTTTGGAAACCAAACTACACGTTGACATCCGAATTTTTGGATTCTAAGTCCAAATACAGATCCAGATGAGCTTCGATCCGATCAAAACCCGACAAAGGCACATCTAGATATCTTGGTTGTTACGCACACCAAATATGAACCGGATCCGCTCACTGTTTCGGAGATATCGTCTGGAAACCAAAGTACACGTTGACATCCGGATTTTGGGATTCTAAGTCCAAATACAGATCCAGTTGGGCTTCGATCCGACCAAAACCCCCAAAAGGCACGTCTGGATATATTGGTTGTTAGGCATACCAAATATGAACTAGATCCGCCCACTAGTTTCGGAGATATCGTCTGGAAACAAAACTGACCATTGACGGACGGACACACAGACATAGTGCGTTTCTATATGCTCCGCCTCTCGCAGGGCCGCGGGGGAAAAATATGCTGATTATCTTTATTATCTTCTTTTTGTTTTCTACCGTTCATGACACGAGATGACCTACACACTGACCCAAAAAGATGTTTTGTTTTCTTTTATTTCCCCTTATATGGTTTCCCCTTACATGGGAAGAAATGAGACAAATTACCCTATTTTTCAAGGCAAAATCTTTTTTTTTTTCAGATTCCGAAACCTTCAGGGCTGGTATGAAATATTTCTTGAAATATTTCATGAAATATTTCACCGCAAAAATTTCAAAAATTGCACATGTTTTGAAATTTTTAAATAAGAAATAAGTTGGACATCAAGAAGGCCAAATACGGGCGGATACCTATCAACGGACATTTTTCTAAGTTGTCAGTTAACACACTGCGTTGGCATAACTCTACCAGTAAACAATGCAGCCACAGACATCCTGCGTAGTCTTATGACTTTTGAGTAACAAAGCTAGCAGTTGCTGGCCTATAGCACCGTTGACACATCTACTCCGGGCGTCTGAGCGGGTGTTTCTAAGGGGTGGGGAGGGAGGCAGGGGGGTTTCTAGTAACTGCTAAACGGGGGCTCACTGTTAACGGCACAGTTGAAAGAGGTCGCATATATACACAATAGGTCAAAAATTTAGCAGACAATACATAAGCTAACAAACAGGGAGCAACTCACGCCCGTCAGTGAGTTTTCTTCAATTTTAGCACTGTTTAAATAGTCACCCCTATTTCTTCAGTTAAGCGGTGTTTCCCCTTTAAACGAGAAAAAGTTTTGCCTTTATCCAGTTTTACGATAAAGTGGTATGCAATTGTCCGGTTAAAAAAACATAATTTTATGCAATCAACCGATTTATGCGTTTAACCGTTATGGGATTCAGTCATTTATCTATCGATGCATTTTTGACGGCCGTATTAGTTCAATTAAACGAACAGATATTGCGCATAGCCTGGAAATGTGTATTTTTCTAAATGCTTTTGAAAGAGTTCAAAAATTTCAATATTTCTGAAATATTTCAAAAATTTCAAATTTCATGATATTTTTAAAAATTTTGAAATTTTTACGATCCCAGGAAACCTTCCTAAGATACTTTTTCCCATAAACAAAACCTGTCCAGAAAAAATCATAGCTGTGCTAGTTACTCTATCAAACGCCACCCCACCTCCCTTCAACACTCAAGTGCGTAACTGAAGCTGAACATTGATATGAAAATTTAGTGTGTCTCAAATGACCAGGTAAGACATCCACCCGTCGTTTCTAAAACCCAACAGAAGCATTTCACGATGCTCAGCGTATTGCAAATTGCCCTCAAGCGATGAGTAAATCCGTAAAAACCATAACAATTAGTTCAATTAATCACACCAGAAACTTACTCACAACAGGACTATATACGAGGCCGAATAACTTGGAAATATTTAAAAGCTTAGACAATGGCTTGTTAAATTTGAAAATGTATATGTTGAAAAAACATTTGGAAATTTTATTTTCCTTGTCATTCTTTAATAATTAAACGACTTAAATATGCAGGCGAAACGACATTCCCACGATAAAGGTTAGAAAGTACAAGTTGGTTATTATTTGTAACAACTGTGGGCCATAACGTGCAATGAGAGTAATTTATGTGATGCACCTTTTCTAACAGACCGCCATTGTCTTGTGATTTCGATTGCAAGTTCTATCATTGGAAGTCTGACTCCTGCCGCCATAATTTCGAAACTAGGACATGTCCTTGACGCCAGTTTTGCTAATCTCGCCGCATGATATGGGCTAACAGCGTTATTTTAGTAAGGGCGCAGTGTATAAATGACTCCATGAGAAATTAGGGCGCATTACTATTATGGTCCAATATCGGTCGATTTTAATTTCGGTGCCCTGGACCGTGCACTGAAGGTTCACAGCATTGAGATTTGATATCTATGGCTATTTCAACAGGCCGGTCTGTGATCCTATATGTCCAAGCAAGAAAGAAAGGGCCCCAATATGACTAGGACTCGGCATCACAAATCAAAACACCGAATCCTTTCCGAAAAATCTGAGTGTGATTTTAAATATGCAATAACTGGGAAGAAATACAAAATCCTCCTTTGCCGGGATTTCAATACCACGTTTTTAATACCATATGTGACCCATTAATCCCTCTGGCTAATCGTAGCCTAATCACAGTCTCAAGCTTCTCGATATGCTCACACGGATCAACCAATCAAAGAACGTCGGTTACGTAAGTTACCTGGGCCAACTTGCTAATTTCTTGTATACTTTCGACAGGGAAAGTGACCTGCAAATTAATGTCATACTGATTACGCAATTGACCTCAAAAGATTGTGACAGCGTGACTTTGCTTATTTTAATGGAACAGCTTGTCGTCGTCGGTTTACGCTTTCAGAGCAAAGCTCTATACGTTTCTATACAGAGTCTCTCCACCTAGTACGTTTTTGTGCTAATATTTTGGCTTGTGAGATTGAGTAGATTCCTTTATTTTGTAGATCGCGTTTTATTGTTGACAGGTATGTTGTTTTTTTGTCTTCCTGGGGGTCTTTTTACTGTTTCAGTTGCTTCTTTAAGAGCTCTACTTGCTGGTGTCGTTTCATGTAATCTGCAGACGTGTCCAAAGAAATCCCAACGACGTTTTCTGATCAGAATAGACCACGGTATTTGGTTTGTCTTTTTATACAGTTCTTCGTTGCTTCGTTGCTGGAACAGCTTGACTTCCTAAAATCCATACGATCTGCCAATATCGCCAACTGGGCAGTCAAAGATTTCAAAAAATGTACTTTAAACAATATATTTTAAACATATAAAAAATGCAAACCTTTCTCCCATTAACAAAAAACAGCAGAGTACTGTTCTCTTTTTCTGACATTACACAGACGGTTGAAAATTCCACAAAAACAAAAACTAGCAAAACTTTTAGAAGGCTAAGCGTACACCGGATGAATTCTGATTCGATCCGATTGAGTGTTCATTCATATGGAATGCCATTTTCACATTTATTAGGGAATTATTGATATCAAGTATTTATTTCAGATGTCATTATTTCAGAATGAGACTTTTTTTATTTTGTCTCGGAAACCTGCAAATGATTTTTTGATCTCAAAAGATTGATTTTAGATATCAAAATATCAGTCAATTTTTTTTTTTACAAAATTCAGAAGCACACAAATTTGAATAGAATAATGACTAGCCCTTGTAACAATTTTTTTACTGTACAAAAAGAAGCAATATTTGAGATAAAAAATTCTGTTATTATTATTGATATCAATAATTTTCATCTTAAAATTTATTTGACTATTCGTTAAATTTTATATAAATGCGTGTCCCTGTTAAGATTTTGTAGGTTTGTAAATTAATTTTTTAATTTCAAAAATAAATTTTTGTCATCTAAAATTCAATTATTGATAGTAAAACATAAATTAATGAGCTTTGCAATGATTTATTGATATCTTTAATTATATTTTGATATCAAAATAGCCATTAAATGTTAAAACGGAATTCTATGCATTCATGCTATTGCCATTACGCAAATTCTGTTTTGAAATCTTTGTTTATGCGTGTTTCCGAAACGTTCTGGTATCAATCAATAAATCACTGGTACTGTTAAATTTTACTTTATGTTTATTTTCCTCAAATGCAACTAAACTATGAAAATGAAACTAAACTATAAGTCGGAGCCAGGTTGTTGAAGCTGATGTGGCTCCAATTGACAACAGTTACCATGGTAGACACGTCACCATAACTTTGACAGTGACCAGTCAGAAATATTGTTGAAGCAGTCATGATAACAGTGCTTAACAGTGGTTACCATGGGAATGTCGTGGTTATTATGCAACCTCTTCTGTCAAAAGAACTCTTTTCTTCTTCTGCCCAACTAACGATATTAATCAGAATATGGTTTTGGCTAGCACCCCTGGAGTGTGTCTTAGAAATGTTCATATTTGATATTGTCGAACGCCGTTTAATGTTTTCATAAAAGATTGAAAAGATTATTTACTGTTTATATTTATGTTCAAAACAAATCAGGGTCAAGCTTAGAAACAAGACACATATCAAGGATAGCTTATAATATTTTGTTTGGACTGGAATTAAAGAGGTCACTTCTGAGCGAATACTAGTGACGTCATGATAGCAGTATTTTCATGATAACTGTTGCCAACCACATTTGCTATTGTCATGACAGTTTATACTTTGTAGTTTTTTTTACCACTTTATTACTTTTCGTGTTCGCTGTTCACAGCCCTTGCTTTTCTGTTACTTTTTTATCTCTGCTTCAACAGTTGACATTTTAAAAATAGACTGAGGTGTTCTTCTTTCATTTTGTATAGCAAAAATATATTTTCAAAGTAAATTATAAATGCCTGATAAGGTTACACTTAACTAATTACAATGTCTTTGTAACTCATTGATTTTACCTACCTATTTTTAAAAAATAAAATTAAGTTTATTTATCGTGGTTTAAAAAGGGAGCAGTCGTATGCTTTATAACTCTTACATCTGAACTTTCGGCATCCTAGATTCCCGAAAGTGAACACGCACGATGTCCACCATAGATATTTTGTCGCCAGTTCGCCATACTGCTATGTCTTCTGCTCATTTTCCAAATGCCTACCCTCGACGGAATTTTTGCTATATATAAATCACTTTTTTTCTCATGTTATCCAGCATTCACGGCCATGCAACAGCTACATCAAGTTCTTTGAGCGAGAACGGTATCATTTCCTTTAATGTGACCTCACAGTGTAAAGTATATCATGTGACTGACCCATACCAAACTTATCGAACCAGGCGGTCCCAATTGATTGGGAGGTGGGTGGGTACAATTCGAGTGATGGCTTCTACGACTACAAGATATTTTACTCATAAAAATGAGTATTAAGAAATTAAATACTTCACTTTTAATTATGAAAATAATTGCGACTCTAACTGGCATTGGGAATTGAATACCCAATGCATACGAACTGGTTGACACACTGTCTACAAGACAATATGTCGTACAAAAGGCGAAATAAAAGAAATAATTCCAATTTATTCTTTTAATTTCAGCGGAGTCTCACTGCGTACTCGCTATTGAATAAATAACAATATTCAGTGGGTTTTCACCATTATAAAATAAACTGTAGCTAGATCAAACTACCATTACCATACGAGCGAGCGCCCCCCACCCTTTGAATAAAGAGGAACACGATAAAACCGACAACAATGCATTACAAATATTGCCGACCCGCCGCAAAACCGCAGTATCCAAAACACCAGACCATGGTACAAGTGAAATGCGTCGGGCCGGCAAGATAACAGTCACGTTATGGATCAGTTGCCATACTGTCGCCGAGCTGCGTGTCAAGGCAAAGTCTACTTAGTGAACTGTTTCTTTTTATAAGACTTCTTTCCACCCGCCTGCTTGGGAGTCCTGCAAGAAAGGGGACTATTATGAATCACTGATTCAGCAGCAACAAAGGAAGCAAGACTATGCAAATTAATCAACACATTAGTTGCATATTTTTGGAAATAGCGTTTAAAAATATATTTTGTGAGACCAAACCCGTAATATCTAACACATTGAGACACCATTAGCGTTACGCAAGGAGTGCGCTACATGTCTAACCTGATGAGAGTTAATTGACAATCGCTTTTGAATTTTATCTTCGAGTTCTTTAATTATTAATTATATCATCATATGCTAACAATATGGCTTTCTTGATATAATTAGATACAGACGCTTTGGAAAGATCTACCGTGATATTACGCACTACAGATATAAAAAGACGACGCTGTAACATGCTACGATAAGTACTCAATCGTTTACTAAACGCGCGTAGAAGGGAAACGGGGCATAACGACGCGGTGTCAACACTGCCACGTGACCTCACAATCGGCAAGGCTGGTATCACAATTTGCTTAAACTTACCTAAGCCCTTGCGTCTTGCTTAAAAACTTGCTTAATGAATCCAACAGAGAGACTCGAGGCTTGGGAGTGGACACGACCCGAGCAATCAGAGTTGACCATTTTTCGATCCGATTTTCTAAGAGAACGTCCATAAACACTATCAGTTGAACCTACTCCGACATGTTGGAATAGACCAATAGATCGAGGTCACCGTACTGCATGAGTAAAGTTATCAGAAACAGTGGGTGAACACAGCCGTATTGTCGACAACTCGAACAGTAGAGCAGGAAACCAATAGCTCACCCCCCTACCTTGAAGAATAGATAATGGCGAGAGGTCTTGCACATCGGAATTTAAAAAAAAACGTGCATCGGGAAGAGTCACTTTTGAGACGGCCAACATGCCCTGACTTAATAGATTTGATAAGATGTGGAGTGTCCATCTTGAACGATTTGAGATGCAAAACTGGTTTAATTGTGACAAGTCTATGAGCAGGCGCCAACTGCCTGACGTTTTGGTACAAGAAAGACTCCACTGAAAAACTCTTGAGTGCCCACAGACATCTTTTCTATGGCTCTTTTGTCTAACAGTTCCTGAATCATCGCATCTAACGCCAGTCACTTAAGTGGTTGGCGCTATTTTGAATGACTAAAGAAAGATTTTGAAGCTTGGCCAAAGGAGGAGAGATCTGGTGATCCCACCTTTCCCTTGCAAATGGTAAAGGGGTATTCGTTTGGAAGCGCCGCGTTAATGCCAAGCTTGCCAAAAAAAATTTAGCCTCCATTCTACGGACATATTTTTACTCGATCTGACTGATGAAGAAACCAGGTCTTACAAAACCATTTGTAAGAACTTAAAGTATCTGTGCGAGTTCGGTCAAAGCTATAGACATAAGTGTGTCTTGTGGCTTCACCGCAGCCAGCTTCTTCACCGTAGCTGCTCCAATTGCCTGCTTCAACAATTTCACGCGAAAAAAGTTACGATTGGCCGTCTATTGGTGCAAATCGACATTTCCGAGCGTCTGCTGGGGAACATTCGTCTGTCAGAACGGGAAGAATGGGGAAGAAGGGGAAAGAAGGTGGAACAATGGGGGAGAATGCGGTGGCCGAGTAGTATTTTTTTATTTTCAATAGAGAGGTGTCCAGTTTGATCCCATGCTGAGGCGCCAATTATTTAACTTAAATCTATCTTTGGACGAAGTTGAAAATCACTAGATCAGCAAACGCGGTGGATATGGTGACGACCGTCTTCTTCCCCCCTCAGAATGTGCCCCAGCTTAAACGCAGTTTGTACAGCGTGGAACTACTGATTCCAATGCCCCAAGTTCGATTCCAGGTCGGGGGGGATTAAGCAGGAATGGCGTTCACTCCAAGTACCTCTGCTAAGCAAATGCAGTGGGATAAATCACCTATCACACGAGTCGTGTATGCTACCAGTCGTCATTGCCACGATCTGTAGCAAATGACGGTTCATTAATGTGATGAGCTAATGCTATCACGACTGTGCTTGCAGCAGTTTTTCATTGTCACGACCGGTAACACTGTCCATTATGTGACAGATCGATCATACCATGAGTTCTGACTGTCACGTATCGTGTGTGTGACGTATTGTGTAGGATCCCTCGTCGCTGTTACAGGTCGGTGCTATCACGACTTGTCCTCTTGACGGGTCGTCCCTGGCCTGACCCGTGACGGGTCGTCACTGTGCCGGGTTGTGTCTGAGGTAATGTCACGTGTCACGCACTGCTGCAACAGGTAACGACACAGTGTCGAGTACTGCATGTCATGGGTTCCGTAACAAAGCGTCTCGATCACGTTTAAAATGGTTGTATCGACTTTGATCGTGATAACTCTCCGCTATCACGAGTCCTGTACACAACGGCTCATCAAAGTCACGTCCCGTGGCAATGACGGGCCGATCACGTAATAGGTCACTGCTATCACGCTTCGTGTCGATAACGGGTGGTCACTGTCATGATCCGCAAGGGTGTAATTGCTGTCACGTGTTGTGTATGTGACGAGTTGTGATTCTGGTCACTCGTGACTGACGGGCCTTCACTGCCAAGGGTCGTTTACGTGACGCGTATCTGCCACGACCTGTGACTGACGGGGCAAAACTGTGACGGGCAGTGTCCGGTAGCTCGATCACTTGTAAATCGCTACAGTGACAGGTTTCGACACAGTCGATCTCGTGTTAACATCGTTGCTGACACGCGATACAGCAAGCAACTTTCCCTTGCAAAGACTGCAACTGTTGTCTCTTTCTGCGTCAAGCTTGCAAGCGTGATCGTGTTGCAGCGACTTGACACTGTGCTGAATAGTCAGTTGGCTGGCTACCTGTAGTACGCTATTGATTTGTTCACGTGGTTGTCGCAGCGGCAACGTATCTGTAGCGGTACGTCATCTCGACACTCTGATAGTGTGCAGGCATGTGCGGGTTGTTGCATCACTGATAGTGTGCAGGCATCGTCTTGTATAACTGTTGGAAGGTTTCTCCTTTCTTTATCAAGGGCATACAGCTTCAATAGGGGGTTCGTGTATCAATTTTCTACGTGAATTACTTAAAATTCTGGTTGTGCTATCTCCACGATCACACGATCGAGTATATGTCGATGCCCAAGTTGCAACGACCCGTCCCACGGACTGGTGTCAGACACGACTCGTATTGATATCACGACATCGGCTCGTACTCGATCACATGGTCGTACTTGTGCCGATACCCTTGTACCATGACACGTGGTCGATGCCTACGCCGTATTGGCGCTACAACAACCCGACAAGTGTCGAGGTGTCGCACCCGTTATAGGTAGGACCGAGTTGCAACGACTCAACGCTGTGTCACAGATGGAGATAACCGGCTACACTACTCAATACCGTGACACTAGAAAGTTGGTGTGTTTGTCACAGAAAGAGACAGTGTTTGCAACTCCACGAAGAGAGTTACCGCAGTACTGCCCTGTTGCTCCGGCAACTCTCTTTGAGGAATTGATTACACCATCTCTGTCTGTTCATAGACACGCCAACATTTACTGTTATGACTCTTTATCACGGTATTGAGTAGTGTAGCTGCTGCTGTCCACATATGAATCGGTGTGGAATCGAACACAGCGGGGCGTACCTGAGTCGGTTACGACGACTCGACACGGTGCCAGGTTAGCACGGGATTTTCCCCTCGCAGTCTGGTATGCCGTTGTTGTTACGACCCCTGGCAAACCGTGACTCGTAGCAGAGACACGTCAACTGACAAGTGGCTGTTATCATGGGTCGTGTCTGCAACGACTCGCTGTTGTCATGAGCTGTGTTTGCAGCGACTCGCTGTCATCACCAGTCGTGTTTGTGGCGACTCGCCATTGTCATGGGTCGTGTTTGCGGCTACTCGCTGTTTTTACGGGTTGTGTTTGTAGCGACTCGTTGCCATCACATGTAGTGTTCGCGGCGACTCGTGGTGCTCAGCAATTCTTGGTCGTAACGTAGGCAGTACTGTCACGGGTTGTGTTTGTGACGTTTCGTTGCAACACCAAAACGGTGCGAGCATCGTTCAAGTGTCATGGTACGAAGTTAGAACGGGATTTTCCCCTTGCAGTCTCGTATGCCGTGATTGTTACGACCCGTGGCAATGACGGGTACAACAAAGGACGGTGTAGATATAATGCGAGTCGTGCAGTCAGCAGCTGGTCTCCTCACGAGCCACGTCCGCGTCAACTGGTGGGCCGTTGTTGTCACGAGTCGTGTTTGCAACAGCGGCTCGCTGTTGTCACGAGTCGTGTTTACAGTGACTCGCTGTTGTCACGAGTCGTGTATGTGACGGCTTGCTGTGGTAGCAACTGGTCTGTATTTCGAGTCGTGTTTGTCACAATACGTGACTGTCACGGCTTGACTCAAGGTCTTGGTCGGTTCTGTTACGATACGTGACTGTCACGGGTTGCCTCAAGGCGATTCGTGTTTGTCACAATACGTGACTGGTACGATACGTGATTTGCATGACACGTGACTGTCAGGGTTGGCACAAGGTCGGATCGTGTCTGGTACGACCAGTGATTGTACCGGATCGTCGCTGAGATGGTCGTGACGGTTGCAACCCGTGTTTGAGACAGGTTGCTGCGGTTGGTGCGATCACGTGATACTTACTGCGCTGACCGGTAGCGACAATTAGATCGTGTAGTGCATCAACAGTTTTAATGATATTATCGGCACTGTTTCGTATTTTGCCATTAATATAACGTGTTTATGTAATATCACCAGTCATAACATGTGTATGTTGTTTGTTTGCTTGTAGATTCGCTGGCGATTCTCGGTTCCTGTGCCCATATCAAGCGTGCAGTGGACCCACATTCAAGGTGAACTGTGTGTCTACGACGCTAGGGCATACAGTCTTGCATGTTAAATAGCCGCTGCGAGCAGTGTGCGCATCTCGACAACTCGATTTCTCATTCCTCTTGCAACAGCAGGAGACTCCTACAGTTTGGGAAAAGAGTCGCAAACGGTCTAAGGGTCTTCTGTCTTCCATACATACGCCTACGACACTGTCGACTATGGACAGATCAGATGTTGAAGGAGAGGGATTGAGACACCCAGGAAATTTAAAGTCAGTTCTCTACCGGATACTTCTGTATCTACGTCGGGCATTTACTTCATTGATCCGGGACAAGTCGATGTGACATCTTCCATGTGAACTAGTGTTATGACTGCTACGCCCGCTATATACAGCAATTGACGGGCGATACACGTCGCGTGACACATTCTATTTATGCATTCTCTTCATGTTCATCAACAGACGATTCGTCGTCTTGTGAAGAGTAGCCAGTGATTCTAAGTGATAAAGAACACATTCTAAGTCTTGTCATAGAATCTGTCATAGAACTATTTTACCGTCGACATCAGTCACAACTACGCCCTCGCGCCTTGCTTCTCTAATGATTACTCGGGCTGAACCTTCGACGATGTCTCATTCTGGGCTATACCACGCCTCGCCACGGGTCATGACGCCGGAGGACCTCAAACCCTTGCGACTTGTACTCACTCCACTCCTCCAGGTATGAAGGTTTTACCAGATGAATGGCAGGAGGCTTCGACGGTATATTTCTCGGCAGCAGACGTTCCCTTTAAAGACATTATGAAGTTTATTTCGGATAATTCGTCTGCCTCAATCATAACGTCAAAACCACAGGTAAGTGAGCCGTCTTTTTTCTTTGTGGCCAAGTCACAACCACAACCGCGTGAAGACTTCATGGGATTAGCTACGGCTGCCTGTGTTTCTAACGTGTTACAAGCCAGATGGACGAGTTATAGAGGTTACAGGATGTCCTTCCTCGCCACTGGTCTCGCTGACTACCGTCAAAGATTTTACATGTTAAGACTGGCTTATCAATCCAATGACAGAGTTTTGCCAATCCAGCCACTGCGGTATCCTAGCGACATGGGACCGTGGCTTCCGAACATGAACACTAAATCGAGTGTGCCCGTAGCTGAACGGGATTGCGGATATTTAGAAGAGGTTGCCAGGAAAAGCCCATGCCCACTTTCCTTTCAAGATGCCACATTTCAAGCGTTGTGGAAGTTTGTCGATCCAGGTACCAACGCTTTATTTGATCGCGCTTTTGACTCCGTTTTTGCGGCTTCATTGGATGAACGTAAAGTAAATGCATATTTGCTTACATCGCGCGTAATATAGGTGGGATAAAGTATTTCCGCAATCAAAGGTCAGTACAGAGAATACACAAAAACTGTGTTTTGCTCCTATTGATGGACAATCAGACTTATTTTCTCCGCAAATATTAAAGAACGCCATTGAAGCTGCGAGAATTAAATCGCAGGATGCATTCATAAGCAAAGCAGTTACACTACACGCCAGTAAAGCAGCGACATTTGACTATTCTTTCGACAGCTACACCCAAGTAGAGACCAGATCCAGTCAGTTGTCGACACCACAACTCAAGAAACACACTATAGACTAAAAAGTAGACTACCACTCCTAAGCAGGGGTAGCAACCAACGAAGTATCCGGCAGATCGAATGACAATCTCTGCCAGATACTTTAGGTTTCTGCCACAAACTGGCCGGTTAGTTTTGCAAATCAAATATTAATGTGTCCGTAGGGGATAAGGCCGAGGAATTTTTGGCAAGCTTGGCAACTACCAGGAGCTCCCAAAAACATATTTCCGGTTTCTGTGCTGGGGGCAGCCCTTACCGTGTGCAAGAGACAGGTCGGGTTGTCAAATCCTTCCACCGCTTGTCAAACTTTCCAATCCTTTTTTGGTCATACGTGTACACAAACCAGAGAAGCAACTGGGTGGCAAACAATGATTCAAGATCTCATAGACAAGTAGACTATAGAAAAGATGCTTATAGCACTCACGAGTTTTTTTTTCAGTCGGGTCTTCTTGTCTCAAAATGGTTGGGCAATTGGTGTCTTTTCATAGACCTGTCGCAACTCAATCAATTATGTCTCTCATTGCCCGTATCGTGTCTACACCCAAGCTTCGGTTGTTCAGGTTAGAGTAATTTTTAGGGTTGTTAGTGGCAACGGGTATAGCCATCGAACTAGGCAAGAGTCATTTCCGGGAGCTTCAACGCGTTGTCTTGAAGGCAATGCATCGAGGCAGCTTGCCGGAATATAGGACATGGCTTTCTTTGTTGGCTCTCATGGTTCTAGACTAGTGGTTGTGTCAACCCGATCTTTTGATCGGTGTGCCTTTTTCTGTCAGCTCTATCGAGACGAGTGCAGACGAACGCTTCTTACAACGGTTGGGGTTTCTTTTTCCACGGTCGAACGTGAAGGGGTCGTTGGCCGATGCACGAACGATGGGTGCATATCAATGTGCTGGAAATGAAGGCGGTTTTGATAGCTTGACAAACTGTGGTAAACTTTCTCGACGGTCACGTGATTAAGTTTCTGATATCCAATCACAGATGGTGTCTCATTTGTCCAAGAAGGACAGTACGCGCTCACTGACGTTGTCTGGTCTCACCAAGCAGGTACTGTTGGCTTCTCTCGATTGTGAGTTTTCCATTCAGCCCTCTCACAGTGCAGGCAGTCTGAATGTTCTCGAGGACTTAGCTTCAGTGTACCTGTCTCCGTGTCTGGATGCGGCGGCAATATCGATCAATGTATGGCTCGGTCAGTGGCCCTCGCAGGTGTTGTTTGCGTTTCCACCGTTGTCTCTCATGATGAAGGTTCTCACGAAGATTTGCCATCAGAGCCCTCATCGTCTCTTCCTACTAGCCCCCGATCTTCAAGAACTGTCTTGACTTCCTTTGTTGACGCGGTTACCTCGAGTCATGAGTCTTCCAATTCCCCTGAAGAATGGCAGGCTGCATCAACCTTATTGGGAACATTATCATCCGAATACTTAGTTGTTTCGGCTCGAACTTTGGTACATTGAGTTTCCTTCCTGAAATCCAACGGTTTCTCTTAGCGAATAATGCAGAGAATGGACAGAATTCATAAAGACTCCACGAACAAGGTGTACTTGTTGCATTGGCATGTGTTAGAGTGATGGTTTCTTGATAGGGGTATCAATCCCGTGGCAGCTACGAGGTCAGAAGGGTGTCGGTTAGATCGATAATGACGAACCGCTTGGCTGTCACATTTATTTTGAAGCCAGCAGCCGGTTATGATTTATCATCCTGTGAGGTGTTGTCGGATTCAATTACGTCTTTTCATTCGAACGACCTATTTCTGATAGGATGGTGGTGCCTTGGGATTTGTCACTGGTTTTGAAGCATCTCACATCGCCACTTTTCAATCATTCTGTCATTTCGGACGGGTTGCTTACCCTAATGTGCGTCGAGCAAACGCCGCGGTGAAATACAATCATTATAAAACTGTGTAAGTCGGGTCAACGGTTCGTGGCAGGCGGTGGCTCTAAAACCATTGCCTTCTTTTTTTGGTAAGACGCAACATTGCGACTAAAGGCTTGGGTACATATAAGCAGATTGTGATACCAGCCTTGCCGGGTCTACGGTCACGTGGAGGTGTCGACACAGCGTCGCCATGCCCTGTCTCCCTACTATGCTCGCATAGTAAGCGATCGGGTACTTATCACAACACGTTACAGCATCGTCAGTTTATATCTTTCATGCGTAGTATTACTGCAGATCTTCCAGTACGTCTATTTCTAATTACATGAAGAAAATTTTATTGTTAGCGTATGATGATATAATTACAGAACCTTAAGATGTGATTCAACAGAGATTGTCGATTAAAACTCATCATGCCAGACATATGGCGCATTCCTTATGCTAATGGTGTCTCGATGTTCGACTTGCTCTGAGTTGGCTGTTGGGTCTCTCCAAACACGTTTATTAATTTATTAAGCATTATTTGGAAGAGCATGCAACTGAGGTGTTGAATAATTTGCACAGTCTTGGCCCGTTTGTTGCTGCTGAATCGGTGATTAATAATAGCCCTCCTTCTTGCAGGGCTCTCCAACAGTCCGTTGAAAAGAAGTCTTACGAGAAGAAGAAGGAGAAGAAGAAGAAGAAGAAGAAGAAGAAGAAGGCCGCTAAATATACCTAGGGCTTGAGGTGCAGCTCCAAACTGTAGCGACAACATATCAGCTTGCCTATCACGTCACTTTTCTGTTAACGACCCGACACAGTGGCATATGTACCATGTCCTGTTTTTGAACAGTACAGTTCTGCAAATAGTATAATATGCTACTGCGACGGGTCAGTATAAGGTTTCACATGCATCTAATACGTTTTCCGCATTCCTTTCTTTGTGAAAAGAGGTGGTGCACAGTCGCTCGTATGATAATGTTAGTATGGTCGAGTTATGTATTGTTCACAATGGGTACTTCGTAGTGAAACTTCACTGATTATTGTGGATCATTATTGAATGGGCAGTATGCTACCCTGTAAAAACCCGTTGATATTAAAAGGATAACTTGAATTTTTTTCTTTTATTTCTGCCTTCTTCGCGACATAATGTCCTGTCCTGTCAACCAGTTCATATGCATTGGGTAGTCAATTTCCACCGCCAGTTCGAGTCTCCCATAGTGATGGCTGTGTAGTCTACAAGACGATATTTTCGAAATTAGAACTGAAAATTTAATTTCTTACTACTCATTTTTATGAGTAAAATATCTTGTCGACGTCTAAGCTATCACTCGAATTGTACCCACCCACCTCCCCATCAATTCAGATCGTCTGGAACGATAAGTTGGGTATGGTTCGATCACATGACTGCAACTGCACCTACCGTTGGTTGGATGGCACGAACCCAAAGTGATGGCTTCTACGTCTACAAGATATTTTACTCATAAAAATGAGTATTGAGAAATTAAATACTTCAGTTCTGAATAAAGTCTGTTATATTTGTTTCTTGATACAATGCAGTAGGGTGATTATTTACTACCTACATTGAATCTCTTCTTGGATATGGCCTGCTCCACATTTTGAAAAGATGTTAAATGTCATTTTTGCATGCGCAATTTTGCAGAATTTCGTGACAACATTCCTTCTCTATCCCCATTTCTGTGTCCGTTGTATGAGACACTTTCTTGTAGAAGAGTACTGTCTTGTTCTTCGCTCCAGGTTATATCACATAAAACAACGCAAACTCATATTTTGATACCCTATTAACTTGTACATTAATGTTGTGATTTCCATTCTTATTCATGAGAGCATATTCGTTGTTAACAGACCTCTGAATTCGGATATGGATGCAGTCAATAAAACCTGCTACCGTAGGAAATTACGTTATATCGTTTTTTTATTCCATTTTTTTTGTTGCTCTTTTTCATTTGTCGGATACTTGATGAATTCAAGGGCTCTTCTGTATAAGCAAGATTTTACCTCCAATGCATGTCTACAGAATGAAGGTTGTGATAAACACAAGTCATCTTCTGATTCTTTTTGAGTGAACCTCGTGACGTAAAATTAACGCAAGGTCAATTTCGTATTGGAGAAACAGGTGAGGAATGAAAAATTCGGTTCTATATATCGTTTCTATTTTTTTTAGCAAAAATATGGCTCCAAAACCGGTACCATTTATAAATAACAAATGAGTCTATTTGTTCTCGTAAAGCTTTTGCACGCCTTATATGTAATTAGCAAGCGTTTCTAGCAAATCCAGTTTGACCAGCCTCAGAAGAAGGGCCAACTTTTTCATTTAACCCACCCGATGGGTCAAACTTTGGTTAACGTTTGGGCTTATCCTATAATTTAACATGTTGGCTTAAATTTCTTGAATTCAAAAGCAGGTAGATTTCTTTAACCCCATAAACCTCATGGGTCGTTGTTGCGCTTGTCTAATTATTCACACCACTGTGATGTCTATTGACACTGCTGTTAATTCATCAACAGGTGTCGCTTGTTTTTTTTGTTTACAAATGGCCGTGAAACCATAGAGAAACTAAAATATTTACTTTTATGCTCTTTCTGGAAGGAAACTCGTAACAAAATACTCTTATATATCTGTAAGACCTTCTGCTTGTTAACATTTAAAACCCCCATTGCCTGTCTTTTGCAGAATGATTTTGAAACCCCACTACAGGCAGTACGACTCGGTTGTCCACAATGACTGACTATATGCCTGGTTCCGAGTCAACTGTTACTTAAATACTTCCTATATCTCTCTGCCAGACCTAAGAAGCCTTCTATTGTCCCGCTAATATTGGCAACACCGTATTGCGTGAAGCACGGATCCTGCATACCGGTCCCCATTCAAACATTTACTGAAAGTTGCTGCACAGATACAAGGGGGAGGAACGAATGGCTACAGTAGATCCAAATTGGTGAAATTGAAAAGACCATCTTCCGTGGCTGAAAACAATTTTTGTTTGTCAAATATCGCAAAATAAGGAATATTTTAGTGCAAAAGTCACCAAATTTGCATCTGGCTAATCGAGTTTAGTCAGAATTGAACATTTTGTTGTCACCAATTACGATCTACTGTAACCATTTCTATCTCCGCTCCCTCGTAGATCCTGTGGACCCTTTCTATTTTACAAGGTTCAGACCGTAGAATGGGCCGGGGGTAGAATGAGACATTTGACGCAGATACGCTGAAACCTGCTTTCCTCATTTTATTATTGGATTTTCTTAGATCCAATACTTAGGAAATACTTGGGAAAGTGTATCTCATAATATTGTAACATAAAATTGAAATTATCATTTGTTGTTCGAGAGAAAATTAATAAAACCAGCCAGATTGATTAGCTGTTTATTTGTTGACGTCGCCATTTTGGTCCTGGGACGTCGGTTGTAACGCTGTTTGTGATTGGTTCATGTTCTGGGACATCGGCCGTAACGCTGTTTGTGATTGGTTCATGTTCTGGGACATCGGTTGTAACGCTGTTTGTGATTGGTTCATGTTCAGGTCGACATTTTGTGTCCCAAACTTGTCTGTTGTTTACCTTAGAAACACAATTTATACTTTTGTGTATTTTAATGTCTGCCTACTGGGAAGTTGCTGTGTTTTGTATTAGCAATGTTTGGTTAGACCTCTTCTGTCGGTGGTATATATTTGTTCACGTGTTAGTTGAGGGATATTTCCCCCAAATCGTTAAAAACCATAATTTTGTCCCAAATACTGTCTCGTCCTTGTAGGATGTGAAAAGACCACAAGAGCCATCAGGGACTAATGCACAATATACCCATTTTGCAACAGCGGCAAAATTTTCCTGGACTGCATATCTTTTTTTTTCTTTGTTAAAGTGCGGAAAAGTCAACTTTCTCGATCGACTGTCAAATGTTTCTCAACATTCTGGCTTTAAGGTCATGTGATCAAAGTCAAGTGACAACAATATTTAAATAACGGGGTCATTGAATATCTGTAAAATATAAACTGGAATAATTAATAGATTCAGAATAAGGTATATATTTATTCTGTACACCCAAATATTTAACTTTTAATTTCTTCTATGCCTTTTGAAATACCAGCGGTAGATAATTACAAAATTTACGGTCACTTTTTCACGTATTAAACCATGCTCCCGGGATGTAAACCCATTTCAATTATTGCGGGAAATTTGTAGTTATTTCGGCATTCTTTTATTATAAAGAAAGCGTAGCACAGAAGTTGTATATCCTTTCCATTGTGCTTCGAAGGCCATTAGCCAATGCCATTAAAGACTTGTGGGACGTTGAATCTTGCGCAACATCGCCATAGATGTACCTCAAAGCGAGAGTAGTTTACTTGTACATCGTTACATATGGAAATGAGACGTTTTTAAGCCGTCATTTTGTACGTAAACCTTTTCAGCTAAGGAAAACCTTTGTTCCATTTTAAAGGACAATTGTTATATTTTAATGAGGAAAATTTTGGAAATATTGCAGGTTTCGTCAGAGTTATCGATTTGTTTGATTTTCATGTAGTTGCACTTTTACATACCGCTTCCCTTGTCTCCAGTGACACAATTTTATTATATTATATTTTCCAATCTACCCGCAAAACTAGGGGATTCCAAGCATCTGCAGGGCTGGTATGATTTAAGAAAAAGGAAAAAAGTCTAAAAATTTTTATTTTTGAAAAATCCGGTAAAATTCGTTATTTTTAGTACTTAAAACACCACCTCATTGTCCAAATATGTCACTCGTTATCTTTAGTAGCCTGAGTTGTAATTAAGCGTCTGGAGTTGTGTGTTTACATACGTAATGGAGTAGAAGGCGATACCAAACAAAACCTGTCTAAACACCGCGTTTTTATGTGCGTTTAATTAATGAATCGATGAGCTCAAGAGTTGAAGACTGGTAATACAAATATTGCGGCTATTGCGCAAAAATGTCTTGGATACGTTGAGCTCCCGTTTGGAAACACTTTGATAGGGATGGTTCAAGGCCAATAAATGTGAAAGGAATATGTGTGTGTACGTAAACACTTATCAAAACGCTGTTCCTCCTATGTTGCCCAGGTAGTCCTACACGATACAGCTTGTATTTGTTGATGATTTCACCAAAATGGACAAAATATTGCCAGAATAAAAAAAATCGACCACGTTTCAGAAAACACAAAAAGTGCTTTTTTTTTGTCAAAATGTTGGTTAAAATCGGCCAAATTTAGAAAAACAAAAATGCTTCTCTTCCTACAAATCCTGCGTGATTACTTTAAAATTTGACAGGAATGTCCCCTGAAGTTCCTTTATCCGACTTTTGTTTGTCGACTTGACAAAAATATTGGCCAAAATCACAAAATTTCATTAAAATTAGAAAAAATGCCTCTGTTTCCAAAAAAAATATGTTCGATTGTTTTAAACTGTGATACATATGTTCTGCCGGGGTTTCTTCATGAGGCTTGCATTTTTTCTTCGATTTCGCCAAATTTTGTCAAGATATTGGCTAAATAGGGCCAAATTCAAGAAACAGAAAAATATTGCATTTTCTACAAATCCTGCCTGGGAACTTCAAATTTGACAAGAGTGTGCTTCTAAAGATCTTTCATCAGACTTGTATTTTGTTCTTCTATTGGGCCAAAATTATTGGCCAAAACATCCAAATTTTAGAAAAAGAAAAAAAGTAAACTCTTCCCACAATCTGTTCCGATTGCTTTAAAATTTTACAGACGTTTCTTCATCAGGCTTGTATCTTTTTTATTTTTGACCAAAAAAAGGCCAAATTGAAGAAAAGGAAAAATGCTACTGTTCTTACTAATCTTGCCTGAGCAGTTAAAAATTTGACAGGAATATGCCCTATGTCATACATGTATTCTGTTCTCCGATTTGGCCATAAACCCCCACATTTCAGAAAAAAGTAGTGAGTGCTTTCGCCTGAGAGGATAGAGGTTCGAGTTCAACACTGACCCAGTATAATTTTTCAGTGTTTCGCTTGCTAAGTTTCCTCTGCCTAAATAACTCAGTCGTGCACATTTTAAAGGTTCATAGGTTCAATCGTAATAATCTTGTGTCTAAAGTAATTAATAATTGTGATACATTTTGTACATTGTAGTCATGGTTGAGCAGAATTATATGAAAAAAACTGGTGTACAGTGTAAAAATTTGTTGTTGTTGTTATTATAAGTTTTTTGGCGATTTGGCCCAAATTGGGCCAGCATTGGCCAAACATGGCCAATTTTCTGAAAAATCATGAAATGCTACTATAAGAAGTTCGATCTTTGACATATGTATTGTGTGGAAGAGTGTAACGCGTTCGCTTAAGAAGCGAGAGGCCCCGGGTTCAATCCTCACCTAGGATTCTCACTGTTACAGTTTTCAAACTGCCACTCCTGCTACATTTCTGACTTGCTATGTGGCGGCAGTGTTTTCCCAGGGCCGTCCTCTACGAAATTTATATTTTGTCAAAATTGGTAGTTTTCGCCTTTATATTTGTAATGTTTTCGCTGTTATAGCTAGGCGTAATATCCAAGGACATATTAATTCTTGTTAATGTCATACGAAAACTGGTACGCAGGCAGAACGTCTTCACATGAAAATAAAGCAAGTAAAAACATATCTTGACTAGTGATATTAAAGATACTAAGTAACTGAAATAATGTATAAACCGATAAAGGCCACAGAAAATGTCAAGTAAACATGTGTTTATCCAAAGTGCGGTTAATGTAAATAAACTGTGCTGATTCTGACCAGTTTGAATGAAGGGGCTTCTACTGTATTTGAAATCTAAAAATGTTTACCGTTATTTATAGTACTGTGATTTATCATGCCAGTTTCGACTAAATATTGTTCGGTTAAATGTCGCTCGGATAAATGAGGCAAGGCTAAATGTCGGGATATCATTTGTGGGATATACTAGTGCCGATGTCTGTCATAAATAGACACAATAACTAGTTGATTTATTGATTTAAAACGTGCTTTGAAACTATTATTGGAAAGGCGTGAAAAAGATAAGCCACCTTTCACTTGATTTCTCAGTGATCAGCTGTAGTATTTCAAATAAGCTATTTTAATTATGGAGTGCCATTTTCACATTTATTAGGGAATTGTTGATATCAAGAATTAATGTTTGATCTCAAAAATTGATTACTTGATATCAAGAATTGATTTTTGATCTCAAAAAATCTATATTTTGATATTAAGAATTAATTTTTGCTGTCTGTAATTGTATTTTTGATATCTCTAAATGTAGTCTTGATCTCAAAAAATAATTTTTGATATCAGTAAATATTTAGAGATATCAAGAAATATTTATTGACATTAAAAATGATTTAATGATATCTAAAATTGATTTTTGAGATGAAAAATTCAATTCTTGGTAGCAAAAATGAAATATTTGAGTGCAAAATGTTGATTTTGAGCTCAATAATTCATTTTCCTTTTATTGATCTCAAGAATTTATTTCAGATATCGTTATTTCAGAATGAGACTTTTTAATTTGTATTTTGAACTCTGCAAATGATTTTTGATCTCAAAAATTGATTTTTGATATAAAAATATCAATCTATCTTTTTAAGTAAAATAGTCAGAAGCACACATCTGTAAATTAATAATGACTGGCCCTTGCATGCAGAATCTTTGTTTAATTTTTTTACTGTACAAAAAGGAAGCAATTCATGAGATCAAAAATTGCGTTGTTATTATTGATCTCAATAATTCAAGTTTTCATCTCCAAAATTTAATTGACGATTCGTTAAATTTTAGACATACCTGTATTTCCTTTAAGATTTTTTAAGTTTGGGAATTTTATTTATTGATCTGAAAAATAAATTTTGCCATGTAAAATTCAATTATTGATAGCAAAATATAAATTATTGAGATCTACATTGATTTCTTGATATCTTCAGTTATATTTTGATGTCAAAAATAAGCATTAAATGTTAAAACGGCATTCCATAAGAATCTTTCTTTAAATTTTTACTGTACAAAAAAGAAATAATTCTTGAGATCAAAAAGTGTGTTCTTATTATTGATCTCAATAATTCAAGTTTTCATCTCCAAAATTTAATTGACGATTCGTTAAATCTCATGTAAATGTGTGTCTCCCTTAAGATTTTTTAAGTTTGTAAATTTGATTTTTTGATCTCAAAAATAAATTTTTGCCATCTAAAATTCAATTAATCATAGCAAAATATAAATTATTGAGAGCTACATTGATTTCTTGATATCTTTAATTATATTTTGATATCAAAAATAAGCATTAAATGTTAAAACGGCATTCCGTAATGTTAATAGGCTAGGGCAACTTCTGTTCCAAATATATACCTCACCTAAATTGAAGATCTCTTGAAATACCAGTACCAGAAATTGTTCAAAATCATGTCAATGTGGCTCAGCTTAGTCCGGCGGTGAGTACCGGTAAGTTGAGCCATATAATGGGACAAGCAGAGCAACTGCTTCTCAGTAAATTAGTTCTGATTACGAAATACAGTCGGACCCACTTAATATGAACACGGTTAATGTGAAGTTCGCGTAATATGAAGTGATTTGCTTGGTCCCAATGTAGAATGCCTTGGTTTCTATGGATAGAAGTTCACATAACATGAACACGTCTAATATGAAGTTCACGTAATATGAAGTCCAGCATAAGGTCCCATGGGCCACATTTACTGCATAATCTGTTCGCGTAATATAAACTACAGTGGAACCTGCTTATCTCGAAGTGGCTGGGACCAGCGAAATTTGTTCGAGATATCCGAAGTTCGAGATATCCGATAGAACTAAATTTGAATTCGAGATGATTGTCTTATCCTAGATATTTGAATAAACACATGATATTACATATGTTTGTGGATATGTTAGTTTTTTTATTGTAGGTGTCTGATTTAGTTAAAAAATATGATGTTTAATGAAATATTAATAACCTTGATTAATTTTTATAAGGAAAGCTTTTATAAAATAGTAAAAGAAACAAAATTCAATTCATATTTCATTGATAAAATCGGTAAAATTATTAAAATACAATATGTTCATAAAAGATATTCACAAAATACACAAATAAAATCACGTAAGTGTTTTCAACATTAATTACAAGGCTGATCTATTGTTTTACTAGGTTATCGAAAAGTGACATGTTCTCAACCTAGGATTGACAAGGGCTTTGTTGTTTCTATTACATGAAAGTTCAATAGATGTATGCCTTTCGATATCAATTCAAACAATATATTTTTAAATTTGATCTGACCGCTGTGCTTATAACTTTAAATCATAAAGAAATAACTTTGAGAAGTTCGAGTTTTGTAATGAGATTCTAGTCATTTTTTGCCAAATTCTGTCAAAAATATGAAAAATTTTCAGCCCAAAATATGTTCGAGATAAAAAAATTCGAGATAACCGATAGTTTATAAGACTTATATAAGGAAAACACATTGGGACTTGGCAATTTGTTCGAGATAACCGAGTGTTCGAGATATCCGAGTTCGAGATAAGTGGGTTCCACTGTACATAAAAGGCAAAGAACAAAAACACAAAGAATCAAATACACAGTAGACTTTTGAGTAAGTGTCAACTCTAGAATGCTGTTGTTTAAAAAAGGCATTAATGGTGGGGCGATTACAAAAGGGTCGCAATTGCACTTTGGCAGTCTTTAAGCAGATAAAACAGTCCTTTGATTCAAAGCTATTGCGTACCAATACCGTAATCAAACACTCGGGTATTGCATTGTAAAGTTCGTGTAATATGAAGTTCGCGTAATATGAAGTATTTTGCTCGGTCCCGACGACTTCATATTACGCGGGTCCGACTATACTTCTCTTTAAACAGCTTTGACTACCTTGTGGCGTGAATATCATTAATATTTCTTTCCTAACTATAGTTACTAATTAGGGATTTTAAGTGAAAAATATCTTCACCCCGTGATATTTTTAACTTGTGCAATGTTGTGATTTAGGATTGTTTTCAACCGAGAATCTTCGCATAGATTTTAGTTAATACGTAAAACGCAAGCAAAAAATATAAAGACCTAATTGCACCTTTGTTTTATTCCGTGCAGCTTATGTAACCTCAGACCTAGAATGGCGAAAATACGGACCGGAAGTGGTAAGGTGCTCCCTGCCATCCAGTCGTCGTATGCCAACGAGTTTGCCGATCCGCGCGCGAGGGATAAGTACAGCACACAGGCATGGAACACTCCCCGTGGCGCAGAAAATAGGGCCGTTTCCAGGTAACACCCAGTTTCTTCAAGGAGAAAAAATGCCCTTCGCTTAATTGAATCTTAGTACATTTACCACAAGTATAACTAGTACTAAATATGTTTAAAGATGCAGGTGTTCTTGGCTTATGATCAGTTCAATATATTTTTGTTCTTGTAGAATCGAAGATTTCGAGGGCAGACTACATGCGCAGGAGAGAACGACACAAGGCCTAATAGAAAGAGCATATAAGGTACGCGAACAAATGGTTATATTTTGTTGTATCTGTGTTCAGAGTTCGCAAATGGAAAGCGAAGGAACGGTCCCACTGGAAAGCGTGGCATTATAAATCCTATCTCTCGGTTACCTTAAAAATAACGTCTAACGATACTCTTGAAGGTGGTGCCACAGATATCATCCGGTGTTTTATCTGCCACTTTTAGATTAAAGAAGATATCATAGACAACTTGAACATCACGCACCAGACGTGGCAAGAGGAGAAGAGAAACAGGGAGCTGCTACAGGAGCACATCCGCACCATCACAGACGTGGTGCGCAAGCTCAACAGGGACATCACGGTAGGTGATTCGCCACGCATAAAAGCCGCACCATCACGGACGTGGTGCGCAAGCTCAACAGGGACATCACGGTAGGTGATTCGCCACGCATAAAAGCCGCACCAAATGAGGTAAAAAAATAGTAACTGCGAAATTTACAGGAGCTTAAAAATTGTAAGTGCAGGGAGATAAAAAAAAAGTTACAGAGGTGAGATTCAACAGAGGTACAAATCAATAGCTATTTCACGGTAGGTGATTTGCCTGGCCGGCAGCTGCAAAGCACAGGGTGAAAACCAACGGTACCAAAGTGTTCAGGGGCACGGGTTAATTTTTTTATGAGTTTTCTGCGTTATCATCGACTTGTTTCGTAGCCTTCGAACTTGTATAGCAATGTCAGCACCTCTAATGTGTAAAAATTATTTATGTAATTTGCATATATGAAACAGCCAAACTGATTTCTAACTCGCAGCTCATCATCTAAAACTCACAAAGTAAGATATGTGCAATATTAAGTTAAACAACCGTATGAACTTGAACAGAACTTACTTTGAGGGGGGCTGTGAATTTATCAGTTATACTACGTATTAAATACGTTAAATCAGCTACGGATACTGTTGTCTTTGTAAAGTACTTTGCGCCGAGGTCCTCGGGATACCTCCATTTTTTACTGTAGCTGATTGAGAATGAAATCAAGCAGAAGGAGACAGCTATCGGCGGCACTCAGGACAACGTGAAGACGTTAGAGATGCATCACGTGGCTGGGCTGACGGACGTCCGGGGACGCGTGGCCAGGTGCGACGCTGCCATCTCCAGGTAACATCAGATCCTCTCTCAGTGGTCGTATGTACTATTTTAAGAGAAATATTTTTAGAATGTGTTGTTTGGTAATCAGTTATTTTAAAGGAAAGGTGATATCGTCCTTGTTGACCAATATTTGAAAATGATAAAAAAAATGAAACTTGTACTTGTTGAGGGCCCGAGCCATTGTGAGCGACAGGTTCTGTCAACTTGAAGACATGTTATTAAGTTGAATGGCGTATGCAGGGTTGTCACAGTCAGGAAAGTCAGGAAAAAATGGATTCAGGTACAGCCAGGAAAAGCCAGAAAAACACTATGAATATTGTGTGGCACCCCAGCCTATGCTACGACGGCTGACTCATTAAGTGGACAATAGTGTTCCAGATAACTGATATTTGATTTGTACGTGCAATGTTCTAGGTTTTAATTTTATGCTAATTTTACTGTAAAAGGCACTTATTTGTATCCAGTTAAAGACTTAATAAATGTTTCGTAATTGCAGACACATTAGTCTGCCACATTTGAGCTCTGTCTATAAATAGGATTATATTTGCCCATGTCTGCAGTTGGTTTACTTTCTTATTTCTAGGTTGTCGGCCGACTTGAAGGGCTGCTTCGATTCCATACGCTCACTAAACCAGTCTCAAACGGAGAAACACACGCAACTGTTGGAAAGGCTTGGTCAGATTGACTCAAGGGTAATTTTTTTCGGTGTCTGTGAATGAACCTAGTCGTGAATTAGTTGTTGATGAAATACAAGGATATGAGAGAATCGCCAACTTTATCTTAAATTCATAAACATAACAGGGTTGATTCAGTGTTTCTTGCCACAGGCACCTCTCTCAAGTTATGTGGATAGCCCCGCCCCCATCTCCATTCTGTTTCCACTTCCCGCTCATCCCCATCACCAAATAATTGTATTTATGAACCCTAATTTATGGGAATAACCCCAAACCCCCTATTCCTCCCCGTCTCTTGTGCTTCCCATCTCATATTTTCTACTTCCTGTAAACTTTTTATGTTAGTTTCTGTTATTTCATGTTGTTTACTTTTGACTACCCAAGAAACTAAAATGTGCTTTTGTTTTTTATATCAGACCTCAATATTTTTTCAGATCAGTGAATTATTTACGCGAATAGAGAAGAACCAATCAGAAAACGAAATACATATTCGCCACGTGGAAGCGGACACTGGTAACCAGGTTTCGGGTAAGTATTCTTAGCATCTGTTCAAGGCGATCATCCAAATCTTTAAATGAGATGGCATGACAGGGATGTGGCATTATTCATTTCGCATTTAACTTAAACCACTGGTTCTGTCACATTTTCTTCTACCATTGAAGAAAGATCAGTTTGTTTTAGTTGAATGCCGAAGCTGTGAAATATTCATACACACACACACTCTCACACCCCCCCCCCACCCACACACCCCTCTCCCCTCCCTCCCCCTCCTACTCCCCCAACCCCTCCCCCAGACACAAATGCGATTTGAAAGTCATTCACGTCTTTTGTGATACTATAATTTGAAATAATTAATAAAACTATGGGACTATTTTGAGTTCTTTAGCCTCTGCTTTTCTCAATGCCACGGTTGACTCTTTACCTGTGGTCATTTCAGTACACCACCCTCCGACACAATACTTTCAGGTTTGGACTCACGTACGAGAGGAATGCTGGAGGAAAGCAGGAGTATGCTACAGACTTTTAAGGCGATAGAGTCGGCGGAAAGAGAGAAGCTGGAAACGCGACTGGCGGCTCATGTTGATCAGCAGAACATCCTCAGAGACCAGCGACTCGTAAGCTCACGTGCGGTGACTCACACTCAAGCAGTCAGTCACACATTGCTACAAACCAGAGAATGAAACACTCAGACATTTGTACAGGCATTTTTATGTTAAAGCTGAAATGTGTAATGCTCAGACCTAAAGTTTTGATACTTTTGACACACGGAAACTTATGCTATTCCATCCTGCCCTCCTAGGCGTTCCACCCAACCCACGCCATCCAAGCCCTTGGCATTCCAGCCCACTGAGACATCCCACAACCCCCCCCCCCCCCTCCCTCCCAGCCATCCGCGCCATTCCACCATTTAGTCAGCACTGCCCTTCCATTCCTTAAGCCCTTTCGTTCCATCTCCCAGACCGCTTCACATTCTCCCCCCCCCCTCCACTCCCCGTACACACTACACCATTCGCCAGTACCGCCACTGACAGCCCCCTTGATATCTTGTCCTTTGCGACAGGAGCGGTTTGAGCGGGCCACGGAGGACCACAACGCGGAACTGACCCGGCGGGTAACACAGCTAGAGGAACACTATCATAACGAGAGGGAAAAGGCCGCCATCCAAGTCCAGGTCAACTCCCGCCATGGCTGTTATTATTTCGATCTTTATGTGTTGTTAGCTGTCCTTTATACCAACACAGCCAATCTGGCCATTTCGATTCCGCCTATTTCGACTTACGGAGAACACTTTCCCCTTTTTTTCTATGCAACGGTTACAAATTTTAAATGAACAACCTTGCATTTCGATATGCTTGATTTTCTTTCTAACCATTTGAGATAAACGTGTTAATAAGTCTTATTATTATTTATTATTATTATTACTACTACTATTATTATTTATTTATTTAGTTGTTTATTTATTGGCATTTTTTATTATTATTTTATTTCATTTTTGGGGGGTGTGTAGATACTAGAAAGTAGATTTAGCCAGCTGATGGAAGCGCAGAGAAAGAAGCAGAGCGATGACGTCACGCATGTCAAGCGTGAGTGCCGCGACGGCTTCTCAGTGGTACATGAAAGCATCACAAACATGAAGCAGGTGATGGACGGAAAGAGGAAGCTCCTCGAGGAACAAATACGCAAGGAGATAGCCCAGATACGCAAGATGGTCGTGCTCATTTAGTCGGTGATTGCGTTCTTGTGCGAATGAATGCCTGGGCGGGTTTTTTATCAGTCAGAAGATGGCTAAAACCAATGGTTTTAGGTATAGTTGTGAAATTCGCTGTGGTAATTAGGTAGTAATGACGTCACGGTAATTACGGTAATGAATTACCGTAACACTGGCATGCATTACCCACTGTGTAAGGCACCCAGCTACCTGCGAAGCTTATTTACATATTTTTATATCGCCAGCTTATTAGTGACTCATCCATTTTGCCGTCAGATTATTGTGGTGCTTCTCAGCAACTGCTTCGATTATAGATGATGACATAAAATGCCACCAGCAAGGCGTTACTCAAGTATCACCCATTGCATACTTAAACACATGCCATAGAAGTATTGCCTTACAACTTGGAGTTCTGATGAGTTTTTTTTTCTCAAAAGCTTAATTAAATAGAGGGAGCATGGTAATAATTTAACCTTTTTATTAGTTATTTCTCGGTCCTCGAATCGTGTAGTACTTCTGTTTTTTTTTTCAAGGATACCAATTATTTCATGTTGATTTTTTTAACAGTTTTATTTCATTTTCTGATATTCAGTCGACGGTGTTACGTTTATTCTGAGGCCTGTATGATTGCAAGGAAAGTGTAGCGCAGTTCTGTGAGGCAGTGGTTTGGCTGGTTTTATGCCAAGTTGATTTGAGCGTGTGGAATTGGCACTTGTATACACGGTGCACACTCGAGCTGAAGGGTCATGTTCTCATCGAAGCAGTTAGTTTTATAGCTTTAATAGATAATGGAAAGGCTGATTAAGGCTTTAGGTCACTTTGATCTCTATTCTCTTGTTGTAGCACTGTGTTAAAAAGATACGTTGTTGAACATCATGTTTTTTTCTGGTTTTTTTTCTTTCTATCTGGCTTTTGTTGTTGTTGTTTGTTTGTTTTTTTGTTTTTTTTGCATTGCTGGCATTGTTCATGAGTGTGTTTACCAGACTAACTGCGAAATATCGTATAACAAGTGATAGCGAATTAGATGATTGTAGAAATCGATTTTGTGCCAAATCGAATGTGACCAGATCTATTGGTAATGGTTAATATCCGCGTTGAGCTCACCTAGAGCTCATCTATCAGAACCAGACTGTGTTATATGCTGTTAATCAGTTCTTTGTTTTGATGGCGTTGCGTTTGTCTTAATCAGGATTTTAATATTTTTTTTTGACCATTGATGTGGTAATAATTATGCTGAAAATTCATTGTGATGACTCCACTCATTGCTGTTTGGTCGTGAGATTTAGTCAGTCCATATTTTTGCTACTGGTTTTGAATGGACAGTCTCAAGTATGTGTGACAGGTCTGGACGATGTAAGATCAGCTTAAGCCTCGAACGAGGCGTGTGTCAATTTATTCATGTGGCCTTTTTTAAAATGCAAATACATTTTTTGTACTAACGAAGTTGCGTCTCGTGTAAAAAGACGGCTTGAACCAACACGGGAGACATTTCTTTTGTCCAAATTTATGTGTTGATTAGATGTGAAGGTAGTTTTTGCTGGAGATGTATGTTTTTGTTTTCTTCAAAATTGTGCTTAGCTTGGCTTCCTTTCCAGTTTGTTAGAAATTTTGATATTTAATGTGCCACGTTCTCCCATATATATTTTGGTTGACAAGGATTAAAAATTAAGGTGAGCTCAGTTCAAATCAAAATGTAAACAAAAAGAAGTTCCAAATGTCAGTGGAATCTAAAAGAATGGTGGATCAAATTAAAAAACATTGTCTTCCAAGTTATCAATGTATGGATGAACAACCCACAGAAAACGAACCTTAAAAACTTCTGTGAGAAAAAAAATCCTTACCGGACTGAACTATAAGTCGATAAAGGGCAGCTAAAAAAAAGAATAAAATACAACTAAAAGGAAAACAGATAACGATCAGACGAAAATTTAGCGAGTCTTTTAGGGTGATATGTGGGTTTTCTGTACGACTGCCGAGTATTCTCAATGAGCAATTACTCTTCTTCTGGGTGGTAATTTCCCGTGTCACATTGCGTGGACTTAATTCCGTGCTTCAATTTTAAAAGGCTTCCGAATCAGCATTTTAGAAAAAAAAACTAAGGTAAATCTTAACGAAATTTCGTCTAAAACGGTGCTTTTTAACTCAGAAGTATATACAGATATAAAGTTACATTTTTACATTTGCCTCAGTTACAAGTTTTGCCAGTTTGAATATTTGTTTTGAGAATTTTTCACTGTCTCGTGTTTTGCACTGTATAATTTTGAGCTATGTTCTTGTAATTTTGTGCTACATTGTAATGACGACATAATTAAGGGTTAACAATGGTGCTTATTTTGCTTGTTTTATGCATATGGAGCTCGGAAGAGTGACTTAGCACATTTGGGGAGAAAACACCCCAGCTGTGCATTTTCTGGGGCTGTTTCTTTTCACGGTGAATGTTCATAAAACACATAGCATCTATGTTGTGAAATTTTGCACTTTTCGTAGAATATCTTTTTACACACTGTTCTGACGAGACCACTACCTCAAAAGGCTCCACGCTTGTGCTTGTGCATGTGCCGATGCGAATATGCGTTTGCGTCACCACTGAGGAGGAGGAGAGAGGGTAGGTGGAGGGAGTAGGGTAAATTGACATTGTGGTAGCTTGGCCATGATGATGAACTGCCTAGGAATCGTGTCTCCGTATTGACAGTGCAGTTTGTTTATTTGACTGCTTGATGGTGTCCGCACGGGTAAAAATATTCATTTGCTTGCTGTTTTCTCCCAGTTTAAGAGATAATTTAATAAGAGTAGTTGTGTGAGTTTGAGAATGAAGTTATGAGGCGGTGTTGCTAAGCATTTATGATAACGCCTCTCGTTTGTTGCCATGGTTATTGCGACGTCAGAGACCCTCGTTCCGAGCCGAGTGTAAGGGTCATGTGAAAAGTCTGCTTAAGACTACACGCAATTGACCGAGAGAATGCAGCAGCTCAGTGATTAGATATTAACTGTTTCGTACAGCATTTTTGCAAAATATATAATGAAACAATCCGAGTGGTAAAATAGTCCTATAACCGGGACTCTTCCATGTTCATGTGCCATTTATTGTTACCTTTCGTATTAATTGACAAATTCTGGACCATTTTATTTATTTGAAGCGTCCCTTAATGTCGGTTTCACTTCGTTTTTAGTATCCAATTCATTTGCTTAATGTAGAGAATTGTGGGTAAACGAACATCACAAGATATCTAAGATATCACAAGATTCAGATATAATATCATTTGAAAGGCATTGATTCGTTTCTCACTGGTTGTATTTGGCCAGTGTTATGCGTTTTCCGAAAGTTGCTGATAGTGAAACAATAAAAAACTCTATTATTAACAGTAATTGTTGTGGATTCATCATCTTCTTATTTCAGTTATAATTACGTGACCTGAGGTAAGATTTCTTCCTTGTCTGCGAGGAATATTGCCCTTGCAGAATGACAGTAAATTCTACTTTATAGAATCGTTGACACTGTTTATTTTGAAATGTAGGGTGGCTAATAAGGGTCGTATATGGTATTTCTGCTGTGTATGAGAATCCTATATCATACCGATGTCTGTGATAGATGTATACGTGTTGACGTGGTTTTTTTTTACGCTGTGCAAGAAAGTTTGTTGAAAAAATGTGTATTTTTTTTCTCGTGTATGCCATGCATTTAAAATTAAACAATTCCCGTCCATATGTGTAATTATCATTGTATTTGTACTTATTTTTGTTAATTTTGCTTTCATTCAAAAAATAAATATATAGCGACCGAAAGATATATACGCCGTTTTTTTTTACCTTGAAGTTGCAAACACTGACATGAAAAGGAACTCACGAATGGGCGGGCAAGTTAAGGTTATGTTTCAAGCGCACATTTAACATCCCTTTTTGAATTCTCTTTCTCTTTCTCTCTTTTCCCCTCACTTGTAGATTTTGTTACATCTTCGCCACCAAGAAAACAAAATGTCAACGAGAAACGTTTATTTACTGAAGAAACTGTCACTTAGAAATGTAAAATAAATTCTTAAAAGCAAAAAGCGTCGTCTGACAATGAGATACAAGTATTCATGGTACAGAGCATAACAATTTGACTGAAAATGGAAAAAAAATGTCACACTGTCTTGTAACAAAGTGGTAACCAGTTAATTGTAATATCTTTATTACAGATATCTATGACATCAGAACGATAAACAAAATTATATCTCGTGGTTTTTTTTTTTTTGTTTTTTTTTTTTATTTAACCAAAATTACTAACAGACCCAACTGAAATTCTAAAAACAAATCTCGACAATTTTAAATGCATTGCGCTTATAAGCTGTCCATATACATTGATAAATATATTCCATTTTGCAACAGAATAATAAACCGCACCGATCCGAGTTCTTCAAAGTACCACAGAGAATAGCTTTTAATTAAATTAATCTTACTCGAAACGTTTATTCTTTGGGCTATCTTGTTACATTTTTCGATTAAGCAAGTGTTTTTTTTTTTCTAGCTCTGTTCGCACAGACTAGATAAAATTAAGCACTGAAGAGGTACTACAGAATACTGACACATAATCAAGTACTATCTACTGGCATTTACAAGTACTATTAAGTACATTAGACATATTTTCTCTTTCTTTTAAGCACTTCAATCGGTAAAATTCAGAGATATATCTTAAACTTAAAGCAGGAAAGACATAATTCCAAAACCGATGAAACGAGGGAAATCTGGAATGGCATACATTTCACCACATAACGACAGAAAGAAAACAAGAAGCTTCAAGTTTCGTTGGGATACTCACTGACTGATCGATATTTTATCCCACGGCATTTTACTACTAACTTTTTATGATGGCCAAACCAAGTTTTTAACTGCTGAAGGAAAATATGAAACTCTAAGATGTAAGTTGCAGAAAAATGAGTTTAAATTGCAAGGGAAATGAAAGGCAATGCGCCAGTTTCATGAGCCTCCATCCCCCCTCCCCCCTTCCCCATCCGCCTGCTCCCTTCTCCCCTAAACTGAAAAACTATTGTTTTTTATTTTGTTGAAACATTTTAAAGCCGGGAAATTCATTAGCACACAGGTTCTAAACTAGACCAGATCTCTTGCCCTGTTACGTCACAACTGTGACGGTTACTCCTTCTCTTAGCGAGGAGAGAAAAATACTGACATGTCCTCTTCTACCGGGCCCCCTCGCCCCTCCCTTTTCAATCTACCTGGTATCTATGGAGATCCATGATTACCAATAAAAAACATGACGTAGAAATAAAAAGAAAACACACACACACACACACAAATCACACAGATCCAGGAATAAATGATGCGCTTATTTTTTTTCACTTCTTTTCCTTGTAAACATTACATTGTCAATAAAGCGCCTTGTTACAGCACACGTGTAATTTTTCACGATGACACAGTTACTCTTGAAAAATATTTTTACCTCAAACCACTTTTCTGACTCATTTTTCAAAAATATCAAAACCTTAACTATTTCGTAAAAAATTTACCTGTACAATAAGACCATTTTTTTTTCGGCATGTCGTTCGACAAGCTAGTGTTCACTCCTTGGACATTTTTTTTTGATATTTAAGTTTGACAGAAGAAGTCCATTATGTACAGAATGTTCACTTATAAAATGTTCACTGACATAGAAATTTGATTGTTCCATTTACATATTTTTATGAGCCATTTCTTTACCCAGATTTTATCACATCGTTTTGCAAGAAGGAACGACAATGATTGACGCGGGCGCGACCAGATGTTTACACTCTCATGCCAGTGGGCTCCACCAGGCCTATGTATGGAACTTCGGATCTTCTCTTGCAAAGCAGCACACACGATGCAATCATGCCGATCAACTGACAACCAAAAAGTCATGAACAAAAATGTTGTAACTTTCTTCGATTTGTGTTTCTCAGTAATGTATTAATTATCAAACCAAAATGTGAACGAAACTTGAATGCATTTGTTTATTTGAATTGTTTCGACACTGGTGTTATTTTAAGTGAAACGAGATGTGTGACAAGCCAAGTCTGGTCTTCCAAGACAAACATACCAAACGTGTTCAAATAACATCACATATTATTCCCATTAGTGACGTCACCACAAGCACTCTATACATACTCTTAATGATAAAACCGCGTTTTTATTTCATTATTATCTGAATATATATTTTTTTTACCTGGAACACTGCCAATGCCGCAGCTACGCCCAGTAAGACCATAAAGTGGTTGTAAGTGGCGTCGTGGATCTTTCCGTAACAGCCCTACATACAAGAATCGGAATTCCCCCAATAACCACAAAATATACACACACGTGCATGGCCAATCTGGGCGATATATGGGGTTACTTCCGCGTAAGCTCACAGACAGCATGTTGCTGTGTCTGGGATTTATACGAACGGCACGGCGTCACTTGTTGTCACGCGCCATTGTTTTCTCTTCTTACCTGCCGCGGCCTCTTCAGGTCTTCACCAAAAATGATGGCTTCATTTCATGATAGTTTCTGTTTGATTCCTCCCCCCGCCCAATTTTGCATACACGGTAAGAAGCCTCCCCCTTCCCGTGTTGTTTTTTTTTTTTACATATACTTGTTAGAAAATGAAAGTATGTGATTAAGGAGACCTAACGAAGATGTAAAAACATCATAAATTCTTCTGAGTCCTTTAACACATAAACAGAGGGAATGGGGAGCTGCTTACCGGTTATACACAATTGGAGGGACGGCTTACTACGGTGGGAGGGGAGGGCGGGGGTGGGGGTGGGGGCAGCTTTTTACAGTTTACCTTTCAACCTATTACCAACAAGCTAAAACTAACATGTTAATATTTCAAAATGCAGCAGCACTTCGGAAACAGGACCAGCCGCGGGGCTCAGCCATTCTGTACAGATCATCATGTACATAGGGTGTGGGAGGAAGAGTCTAAAAGCAGCACTTACATGCTGATAAACATCGGTCTCGTTGGTACCGCTGAGCGTGTAGTTACACTTCTTGTGCGGGCAGCAGGATTTGGGGTAAGGGTGCATCGTACCGTTGCCCTGGTGGTAGTACCAGTATGTGCCGTTCCAGTCCTCGTAACTCTCCACTCCGCAGCAGCGCAGCTGTAACCATAGCAACCAACAACACCTTCTTATAACCTACTGATTTAAAACGAATAATAACTGTCTTGGTTGTTGTTTTTTTTTTTCTCCTTTTAACTCTTTTGTAAAAAATTTATAGGGGAACTCGTTCATTAGCAAATGTTGAATCATGCTGTTACAACTACTAAACCTGGGAATGTGGCGTCAAAAATGCGATGACTCGTTATGACTGCGCCACTGATTAGGCTGCCTTCTTGTATGTCTGGACACCATCAAGAAAATGTTAACAGCTGTCACACTCCGACCACAAAAATTGCAGTATTAAGTAGTGGGGACTGTAGGTTCAAGTTTCGGGGGTGTTTGTCCTTACAGTTGGAGTACTTCAGTGTTGCTCACCTCGGACTGGATGAAGTCGACGTCACTTGTCCACGTGTCATCGCGGCCGTACTCCTCTAGGCCTTTATTCAGGCCTTTCTTGATGGCGTGCTTGACGTCATTCTTGTAGATGAACGACAGGACAGTAGCGGTGATCAGTCCCAAGAAGATGAGCATCAAAATGACGAAAAACTGAAACACGTCGGACATTATACTCACAAACGTCAGGTGAATAATAAACAAAAACAACGACGGATAGATACTCACAAAAGCCACACCGATAATACCCGGAAAAGTCGTGCGGGTAATGCTCACAAACACGCCACGCGAGCAATACCAAAAAACACTAGACGCTCGAGAAGCATGAATCCGCCTGGTTCGCGCAAATTGTATACCTGATTATGATGTTCCTGTGAACAACTGTTCCAAAGAACACCATACAGCCTTGTGGTCAGTGAAGTAGAGGTTTGTAGAGCCAGTGGTACATGGTTGATTTGGTGTGAAGATAATCAATCCACCCACTAATGCGGCCTGTAGGCGCGTGAGACCGATATGTGTTATGCTCATTCCTAATTCATTTCTTCCATTTTTTAAAGTTTTGTCATTTTGACAATTTTAGTCGGATCCGGTCGAATCCTGGTCACTGCACTGCGGGATGCTTAGGAGCAGCCATGGGTAAAATCTTAAATCAATCCACCCACTAATGCGGGCTGTAGGCGCGTGACTGATGTGTGTTATGCAAAGTCCTTATTCAGTTTCTGCAATTTTGTAAAGTTTTGCCATTTTGGCAATTTTGCTCGGATCCGGTCGAATCCTGGTCACTGCACTGCGGGATGCTTAGGAGCAGCCATGGGTAAAATCTTAAATCAATCCACCCACTAATGCGGCCTGTAGGCGCGTGAGACCGATATGTGTTATGCTCATTCCTAATTCATTTCTTCCATTTGTTAAAGTTTTGCCATTTTGGCAATTTTGCTCGGATCCGGTCGAATCCTGGTCACTGCACTGCGGGATGCTTAGGAGCAGCCATGGGTAAAATCTTAAATCAATCCACCCACTAATGCGGGCTGTAGGCGCGTGAGACTGATGTGTGTTATGCAAAGTCCTTATTCAGTTTCTGCAATTTTTTAAAGTTTTGCCATTTTGGCAATTTTGCTCCGATCCCGTCGAATCCTGGTCACTGCACTGCGGGATGCTTAGGAGCACCCATGGGTAAAATCTGAAATCAATCCACCCACTAATGCGGGCTGTAGGCGCGTGAGACTGAAATTGCACAGACGGACAGACGGACGGACGGACGGACGGACAGAATGAAAACTATATCCGTCCGGTTCCCGGCGGATAATCACACGGGTTATACCCAGAAACGTCCCGATGGCCATATTCAGAAACGCCACATTCGTGTTGTTTCTCTCCGATTGGCATTTTCATGCACTGCCTTGATTTACTACTCAACACTCTTTTGGTAGCATGTAGTCGTTTCACTGTACGACTACTTCAAAATCTGGTCTCGGTTAGCAACCGCAGCCAGAACACACAGATGATCTGAACAATTTTAAACATACTTCACAATGATGTTTTCAACATCTTTCACACACTGCATTTTAAGCATTTTCTTGCTTTTTATTTCATTTGCAAACAACTGATTTGTATTTTAAAATTGCGAACAATGTTCGGTGTATCACTGTTTGATCACCCCCCCTCCCCCCCCACCATTTTAATTATGTGAAGTGCAGGACACCCTGACTAACAGTTTAGATTAGATTTCCATCTTTTTAAGCGGTAGCAATTCGAAAACCGACTCCCTGAAAATTAAGTCATGTTTTACCAATGAACTTGAACATTACAAAGACTGACGGGGATAAATACTGAGTAATGAACTTACGAATCCAAGCAAGCACTTCTGCTCCTTGCACGCGCCCACACAGCCCACAATGCCGAGCAAGAAGAGGAAGACGCCGACGGCCATGAGCATGCTGGCGGGCACGAGCACGCGCGTCGACTCGGCGATCTTATCGATGTGTCGGTACTCGTAGAACATGTAGCCCCCTACGGCACACAGCGCCGTCGCTGCTAGCTTCAAACACACACAACACAAACAAATACAGTCAGGTGTCGCTTTGTAAATATGTCATCACTTGATATTTTAGACAAGTTAACCTAAAAGTATAAATAAAAGGCCAGTTAATTAACGACACTAGCACTTTTATTGAATCCAATGTTGGATGCAAAAAAGCAACCCAGCAAACCTGGCCTCCAGAAGTGCAATTCAACAACCGTTGCTGTTATAACTTCGGAGAGCAATCAGTTACTGTTCGTCAACGGGACTGTGTTGCAGAAGAGAGATGTGTCCTTAAAAATTTTGGCTTGCAACTTATATGACCAAAAAAAAAAAAAACAAAAAAAAAAAAAACGATAAAACGTTGAAAAAATGGTCATAGTCATGTTCTACTCGCCGGTCCGAAGGTGGTAGCTCCACACATATTTTATTGTTCGTCTTTTAACCGGATATGGAAGTTCACTGCTACAAACTAGAACCGCATTTGTCAAGCGAAATCTTCAACACTTGACAAACATTAAAAGTTAAAAATACTTCTTAGAACGGCCTATTATTTCTTGAAAAACATGATTTCTTTACAAGCCGCATAGTCTGTGTTACAACTAAGTAGAGAGCTTTTGGCGCAACACGTATGCGGCTTATAAGGCTTTATTGATTGAACGGACTAGCACTCTTTCTCTATGCAGGCAGAGCTCGCGTAACGTCCGTACGCTGTGCTGTTTTTCTCAACCGTTACTTTGATTTTAAAGGCGCAGTATTTATTTATTCTAAAATCAGCTGTGTTCACATGGCGTTTTAAGCATGAAAACGAAATCGCAGACAAAAAAAGGTGGGATGCACACCCTCAGATCATAAGTATAAAGTTTTGTGGTCCTAGGGCCTGTAGTGTCAGAGAAAAAGTTGAGATAAGAAAATGAATTTTTACTCTCACGAAAAAAATAGCCCAACGGCTGCCCGCACAAATTCATATAAGCTTTGACCAAGTCAAAGACTTGTCAAGTGTCAACGAGACCCGGTAGAAGGGTCGTTGCAGAAGGTATGTATAATCCGTTTTTTATCCGGGGTCTAGAAAGTTGGTCACTGTTTGTCCCTTTTCGGTGCCTTAAATGTGGTCACAAAAGACGAGTTTTCTAACGTCTTTTTATGCGGATCTGGACAGTGGTAGCCATAAACACGTTATCTGTAGTCTTAAGTGGTCGCTACAAGCAGTTTAGACTGTAAGCCTTTTGATCTCTGTCTGCAAGGTGGACAATACAAACAGGTGTTAGTGTACGTCCCGTTTCTCTGGATCTTGAAAGTAGTCATTACCCCTCCCCCTCTCCCCATTACATCACCCATCCCCTCCTTCATTAGTTTTTTTTTTTTTTTTTTTTTTGCTAAGTGCCAATTCGCCCCACTCACACTTTGGGTACAGTTCTGAATTCTACGATAACTCTTTTACCCAATTACACCCTCACACCCGTTACCCAAAGTACTAGGGGTGTTACGGTTCGCAATGCTATATCATATTGGAAAATAAATGGGGTCAACCATTATATAGATGAGTAACTCCCATTCCGACCCCTTTTCCCCCCTCCTTTGGACATAGATTTTTATTTAACATCAGGAAAAAGAACATCCTTGATAACCGTGCAACGTTGCAATGGACAAAATAATGAAAAACCTTAATTTGTGCAAGCATTAGGAACCTGCATTTTTTAGAAGCGAACATGGTACTTTAAAGTACAGAATGTCACACTAAGTTAAATGAAGATACAAAGATCAGCATCGATCTTCAAATGTTTCTTGAAAAACATCTGAGAAATTTAAAGTTAAACAATTCCTTAAATTTCGCACGTTTTTTTCGCATTTACTGTTTAAACAAAACCAAATTTTAATCATCCTCACTCCGACATTATTCAGGCTTAAGCTATAAAAACCCAGCATTACAAATTACAGTTTATAAGCTTCCTTATTTTATCACATACATCGTTTAGGGATGACTGTTTGTTAAAATATTCAACTTCCTTAACAATACTCACTGGTTCCCGAGTATTTGTCTATGACAAACTAACATATTCCAATTGTAATTATTTACTTATATTTTTTGCCAGGAAAGACTTTTGCCCTGAAAACTAAGCTATACAAAACTGTGTATCTGAAACAGCCGTGGGGGAGCCGAATGACAAATAAAAACACGGCGCCCCTAAACCGGGCAAAAAGTATGGCTGTTTAGTAACCTGGTTTGTGATATGATTTGTTTGACGATATGGCCGACCCTTAGCAGGTTATATTGTGCCAATAGATGTCAATTTCTGGACAGAACTGTTCAATAAGCACATGCAGCGTATTCAAGCGGTTATCCATGAAGTAAATATAGAAATTGTTTTATCCCACCCTACCACTTTATGATAATAAAACACGTATAAGGATTCGCCCAGGCTCAGTACCCCCCCCCCCCAACCCTTCACATATACGTGTTCACAGTTGACTTCTCTGTTTTAATTAACTGTGAAAAAGCCGCATTTATGCAAGTATTCATATTTATAGTATTCATAGTTTTCTTGATATTCTTTATCTCATCCTCTATCTCACAAATTAAATAGATTTCAAAAGCAGAACATTACTCGCATAAACGTTTCCCGATTATGTTTCAATGAATACTGATTACCAGTTATGCCGCGCATAAAACTCTCAATAGCATTTCGCAATTTAAAGCAAAACATCAGGTCCTACACCACACTTCAGTTCGTTGGCCCCGAACCAATCATTCTAATGACATCGCAGCAATAAATAAGAAAAAAAATGCATCCAAAAAATCGTGGCTGCATTCCTGTCTTTGCTTTCTGTCTTACCAGTCTTTTTGTTATTTCCGCACTGTGCTCAGCCAGGATACGTCATTCTGACGTCATCTTGGCAAAATAATGTGACTGCTAACACAAACAAAAAAACTTGTGTATCAGGCCAACAGATGCTGACACAGACAAAACATAATTAATGGTACAGAAAAAAACGCTTGGCCAAGAACACCCATTCTGGCGACATTCTGGCAAGTAAAAAAACAACAACAAAATCTAACACGAATGCTGACATCAACAAAAAGCCCAAAACATGCAAAAAAAAACTACTGGTATGGACAAATTATTGAAGAAATGCAACAGAAAAAATAAGTGTCTGATTGCATTTTACTGGCACAGTAAAACCTGTATATTAAGGACACCTAACTGACTGAGCTTTTTTTATCCAAAAAGCGAGGTGTCCCTGATATACAGGTTGGGGTTTGATTGATGATAAAACAAAGAAAATGACCACCAACGATAAAGCTTTTTCATTCCATCTTTTCTCACGCCTAGTCAAACAACAAGGTGAATATGAACATATAATAATGGAAAAATAAATACGTTAGTCCATCAACACCGAATTCTACAATTTATGTCATTGTAAAAAAATTCTCGATTTTTGTATGGTCCTCCATAGACAGCTGCTTCTGAGCGATAAGATCCCTTGCTCTGTTCATCGATTCTGTCAAAGTGGACATCTCGGATAAGCAAGAGAACTGGAACAGTTGGTCAATTGCACGTCTTGCGTTCGCTATTCCAATGCTGTGTGGTACGACTGTTTTACAGCGGTCTTCGACGTCCAAAACTGTATCTGTGTCACCTTGGGTCTTTCGTTCCTCGATCAAAATTTCAATGTCCACTGTGACTGGAGCATCGGCTGTTACTCTGCAACACCACTTTTATCAGTGTCACTGTCAGAAACATTTGGCTTGAAACCACACTTTACAAAGCACTTTGATACAGTCTTAGGATTGACACCTCGCACGGATCCACTTATCCAGTAGCATGCATCCAGGACGTTGATATGCTTTGTAGCATGGTCTGTAGTAACTTGTCGATCATCGAGGATTGCCAGGGTGTGCCGTAAGACACGTTTTCGGTAGAAAACTTTGACGTTCTGAATGACCCCTTAACCTAAGGGTTGGAGATGAGATGTGGTGTTGACCGGAAAACGACCAGTTCTAGGTTGCTCATCTGCAATCCCTTTGTATGTGAGGCAGCATTGTCCAAAAACAGCAGAATGTGGCGTTTTTTTGTTTCATCATTTTCGTGTTGAACTCCTTCAGCCAATCTATGATGAGCTCTGAAGTCAGCCAATCTATGAAGAGCTCTGAAGTCATCCAGGCTTTCTTGTTTTTCAAGACCACTGGTAAGGTGTCCATGGTAATGTTGCGAAACGCGTAGGGCCTGGCAGAGCGCGCAATAACAAGAGGTTTTTCTATCTCCCCCTCCATGTTGGCACAGAGAACAACAGTCAAACGATCTTTGACCTTCTTTCCACCCTTGCATTCTTCTCCATTGACGCTGAGTGATTTATCCGGAACTATCCTAAAGAACAGTCCAGTTTCATCCATATTGTACACACTCTTTGGTTCACAACCCTCGATAATCGTAGACATTTTTGCCGTCCAGTCACTAATAGTTTTTTTATCCACAATCGTTCCTTCGCCAGAAACACTTTGAAACCGAATAGCATAACGGCCTCTGAAGTTTTCAAGCCACCCATTTGAAATGTTAAAATCACCTAATCCATATACTAAGTGAACGCATAATTTTTGTCAAGTTTTAACAAGTCCTAATTTGGTCAATTTTTGACCCATTTCAAAAATAATACAAAAAGGCACATCTGCAATATATATATTTCCACTATGCAAGGTAACAACAGCTGGTGCCTAATAGCTTTCGAGAACTGTCGCGGACAAATCTCTATACTAAGTTAACGCATAAATTTAACAAGTCCCAATTTGGTCATTTTTTTGTCGATTTCAACAATAATATGAAAAGGCACATCTGTAATATATATATTTTCACTGTGCAGGGTAACAAAATCATACACCATATCGTTGCGGTATCCAGTTTTAAAAAGTCCTAATTTGATCAATTTTTGGCCGATTTCAACAATAATACGAAAAGGCACATCTGCAATACATATATTTCCACTATGCCAGGTAACAAAAGCATGTGCCTAATAGCTTTCGAGAACTGTCGTGGACAAAACTCAATCTCTATACTAAGTGAACGCATAAATTTTGCCCAGTTTCAACAAGTCCTATTTTGGTCAATTTTTGTCCGATTTCAACAATAATCGAAAAGGCACATCTGCAATATACATTTCCACTATGCAAGGTAACAAAAGCACGTGCCTAATGGCTTTCGGGAACTGTCGCGGACAAAACTCCATCTAAATACCAAGTGAACGCATAAATTTTGTCAAGTTTTAACAAGTCCTAATTTGGTCAATTTTTGGCCGATTTCAACAATAATACGAAAAGGCACATCTGCAATATATATATTTCCACTATGCAAGGTAACAACAGCTGGTGCCTAATAGCTTTCGAGAACTGTCGCGGACAAAACTCTATTTCTATACAAAGTTAACGCATAAATTTAACAAGTCCTAATTTGGTCATTTTTTGGTCGATTTCAACCATTATATGAAAAGGCACATCTGTAATATATATAGTTTCACTGTGCAGGGTAACAAAATCATACACTATATCGTTGCGGAGAACAGGCGCGGACAAACTCTACAAAACAAATGTTGACGGACAGACGGTAACTCATTAGGCCCTCCCCTTTCAGGGGTTGGGGCCTAAAAGCCTGGCGATAACTGGTGATTTTAAATTGTGACAGATTTGACCACATTTGGCCAGAGTTTCAAGGCAATTGCCAGATTTTGCCGCCGGCAAGGCAAAATTTAGATTTGGCCGCTTTTTTGCCAACCCAGTGCAAGAGTCCAATAGGACTAGACCAATAAGCCAATTCGCACTTTGACTTTTGCCGAAAAGTTTTTGCGTTTCGGCTGAATTCAGCTGTGACAAGGATATAAAGAAATGATAGAAAAGAAACGGCAAAAATCAACTAAATAAGCCAATTTGCACTTTCGACTTTTGCCGAACAGTTTTTACGTTTCGGCTGAATTCAGGTGGGATAAGGTTATAAAGAAATGATAGGACAAAAACGGCAAAAATCAACAAAATTCCATTTTGCCAGAAATATATTCACATGTTGGTTATTAAAGGGACTGAATAATATGTAAAATAGTTTTTAAAAGATCATATGGTGGCTTTATAAATTTGAAAGTGTGCAGGTTGAAAGAAAATCAGAATTTTGATGTTTTTCCCTTATCATTCCTTTATAATTTATCCCCCAACATTTTCAGTCGAAACAACACCTCCACCGGAAAAATCCCAAAGTGCGAATTGGCTTATTCCATTTTACCAGAAACATATTCACATGCTGGTTATATTATAGGGACTGAATTATATGTAAAATAGTTTTTAAAAAGATCATATGATGGCTTTATAAATTTGAAAGTTTGCATGTTGAAAGAAAATTAGAATTTGATGTCTTCCCCTTGCCATTTCTTTATAATTTATCCCAAAAAATTCCACGGGAAAGTGTGAAATGGCTTATACGAGTATCGGTTTCAGTTTTGATTTGGGCTCTTACAACTCATACATGTCGTTTTAAATTTCTTTGCTTTTGCGTGTGTTCTCTAACTAGCCTACGCACGCGTTGGGATGTCCAAGGCGGCTGGTTTGTGTCCTAGCGGTTTTAGACGGTGCATGTGACTGATCATATGAGGTGTGACTTAATCAGCTCCTATATTATTCGCACTCGTTTCGCAAGATAATTTCTTACCCAGAAAAGAACTCCAGTCACCAGCAGAAACGCCTTTGAAGTAATATTACACATTTTGTATGACAAACAATGCTTGATTTCAAGAAAATAACGAATCCACAGAAAACAAAAGTACTTCGCTGTTTGTTTTTGTGTCTCAGGATCACATGATTCCGAAAAGCTATTCGTGCGGCGGTTGTGTGCATATCTTACAGGGAATTCGTACAATCAAGGAATACGTTCACTCCCTGAAATTTCCAGGGAATTTGATTATGCATTGGGAATAGGTACTCTTTAAAATTGAGTATTCTTCACTAAGCGGATTCCCTGAACACTTCGGGAAATTTATGTAACACCGAAAACTAAGCAAATAGTACCAAGGAATAGAAATATGAGTAGTAGGAAAAGAGGGGTTCCACTGCACTTTGTGACGTCATACTGTCTGGAAGTGACGTCATCATGTCTGGACCGGAAGTGTTGTCTGGAGCGGAAGTGTTGTCTGGAGCGGAAGTCATGATAAGCGTTAGGATAAGCGCGGCCATCCATGACGTGATAATGACGTCATGATGACGTCATACTGTCTGGAGCGAAAGTCTGGAGCGAAAGTCTGGAGCGAAAGTTGCTTGATAGTGTTGGCCGAGTCAATCATCATGAAGCTAACGCACTCCACCTGTCAATCAGTGTAACCATGGCAACAGACCCTAAAAAGTGATGACCCCCCCCCCCCCTCGAAATTGTGATTTTTGCATATTTATCCGTTTCAGACGATTCTGAACATTTTTCATTTTTTGGGTCGACCGACCCCCCCCCCCCCCCCGAAATTGCGATTTTTGCATTTTTATCCGTTTCAGACGATTCTGAACTCAGCAGTACAACTGTAAGTCAGACATTCATATACATAAGTAAAATTCTGCTGAGTCAGCAATTTTTGAACAAAGTTACACACCATATTTTGATTACATGGAAGTAGTATAAAAGCATGAGTGAAACATGTCAACTAGTCAACTAGTAATACATTGTGTGACGAGAAAAGACTTCACAATGTCAGCATTACTTCTTGACAGATGTATGACTATGGACGACGTCTTCAAAGTGAATTATACTAACTATGTGTTTTCAAAGCTTCCTACTTTTGAATGGGATTGGATGCAGCAAGTGAAGAATTTACATCTGCATTGGGAAGCTGTCGGAAAGACTATTCCAAGTGATTTCATCGACTCGTTTCTGCGTGACTGTGAAGATCTACATATACTATCAACTTATAACATTGATTTAACATTTATCATATCAACTTACGACATTGATTCAGCATTTATCAACGCGAATACAATTTGGGCAGAGGAGCTCATGTTAGTTGTAGCTGCAAGAATCATTTTACTTTATGATGATGATGTTCCATTGACGACGAATGTATCAGACCTTGTTCGATTCAACCATGGACGAGTTGAAGTGAATTCAAACGTTTGCAAGAAGTTTGAAAAGCTTGACTCAGCAACCAGTTGGGTATAAAAGGGAGTGAACTCAGCAGAGTGGAGTCATTTCTCTGATTACATGGAAGTAGCATAAAAGCACGAGTATTGAATAAGTTTGAACAAGTTACACACCATATACCATCAAAGTTTTATAAAAGGAAGAGTGACGAGAAAATACTTCACAATGTCGGCATTACTTCTTGACAGATGTATGACTATGGATGACGTCTTCAAAGTGAACTATATTGACTATGTGTTTTCAAAGCTTCCTGCTTTTGAATCGGATTGGATGCTGCAAGTGAAGAATTTACATCTGCATTGGGAAGCTGTTGGAAAGACCATTCCAAGAGATCGTTTCATCCGCTCGTTTCTACATGAATGTGAAGAACTGCATTTACTATCAACTTGCAACATTGATTTAGCATTTATCAACGCGAATACAATTTGGGCAACTGACCTCATGTTAGTTGTAGCTACTAGAATTATTCTACATTATGATGACGATGTTCCAAATAATGTATCAGACCTTGTCCGATTCAACCATGGACGAGTTGAAGTGAATTCAAACGTTTGCAAGTTCTTTGAAAAGGGAGCTGACTCAGCAGATAGTTGGGTATAAAAGGGAGTGAACTCAGCAGAGTGAAGTCATTTCTCAGCAGACAGTTGGAGGGAGTGGATCATCAATACATTGTTGCAGCCATGGAGAACAAGACAAGCAGCTTTAAAATTAGTGCAAACTTAACCATTACTGTGGAGCATGGAGAATAAGGGCCATTTCTACGCATCACACGTGGAGAGAGATGGTGTGCTTATTCACCATCTTTGTGGAAGATTGTGTGCCAGAGCTTGAAAAAGTTACGAGACATTGGCTTCAAACTATACTTAACGCAAACGAAGTGGCTTGAAGTCATTTCATACTTGGATATGCGTTATGTGAGTTTTGTGCGCACGTCACGGTTTGAAGGGAAAGAATACACACATCACATCAACATGAATGATGGTGAATGGGAGACACTGCTTCAGGAGATGGACAACATCAACTCAGCCCTATCACCATGTGAGGAATGTCATGACAAGAAAACGATCATCAAGCTGCAAAAGGATGGTCGGATGAAGGTGTCAAAGCTATCCAAGAAAAGGCTGGCTGAAGTTCAGTTGGAGAACATGAATGTGCAAAATCAACTTGGACTTACCTGCGAGTATTGTGGTGCTTGTGCATATGTGGAGGATTATCATTGCCACTTCCACAAGTATAATTGCAAGTTGTGTGAACCAAACAACTTCTGTGGCAAGTGTGGAGTACTTAAAGTCAGTGAAGCAAAGTAAAAAGCTCACAAGACACACTGAATCAAGATGGATGTATGTTTTAAAAATGCTTATACTGACTTGATGATTGCTAAACTTGCTTGCTATGGCACTCCAGACTATCAACTTTATCATTTGGATGCTTTTTGGGATGTTGTACATCATAGTCTTGATGTGATTGAACTGCATTCAAGATTTCTTGGAGAATGTTATAAAATTGGAATAGAAGAAGATCCTGACTTTGACTTTGATTCTGCACTTTATTCTGCTCGTACTGATGTGGAAGTATATTTCACCGTAGTGGATCATTTGAGAGATTGTTGTAAAGAAGAAGAGGAAACCGAGCAGCTTTATCAGGTAAGTTATAAAAACCTTTTAATCATCTTTGTAACAACATAGTGAATTGATAACAATGTTTTTCTTACTAGCAAATTTAGTTTTATGTGAGTGGTTTCAACGTAAACAAAGAAGGAACATGATAGAAGAGGCAGCAACTATATTGAAATATATTTTATTACAGGAAGAAACCGACATGTCAGAATAAAGAAGCAAAGTCAACATGGAGAATCTTGTGCTATTCAGCGGTCATAAGGACGTTCTTTCAAACATGTTTCCAACACGACTTGAAAAGTATGGACATGTGTTCAACTCAAGTGAAGCTTTGTATCAATATGAGAAAGCAGTGTTTCATCACCGTCAAGATATTGCTTCAGCCATTGTGTCATCCAGAAATGGATATGAAGCAAAACGTATTGCTAAAGGGATAAAGCCATGTCCGTTATGGCATACAGTAAAGAGAAGTAAAATGCAAGATGTTTTACAAGTCAAATGGAATCAGTGTGTATTGTTTCGCAACAAGTTGAAAGAATGTAAAGACAAAACTTTAGTTGAAGCAACGTATGATCATTGGTGGGGAGCTGGTGTGAAACAAGTGTCATCTGGATATCCTGGTCAGAATATTATGGGAAAGTTGTTAGAACTGTTGTGTGAGACTTGATGTGCAGACGTGTGAACATGGAGAAGTGTGTTAAGTGAACAGCAACTGGAAAAAAAAAACTTGCTGAACTTGACAGACTTGCATTGCCGGAGCAGCATAACCTGACAGACTTGTGCTACATTGCCGGAGCAGCATAACTTGCTAAACCTGACAGACTTGTGCTGCAAGACTCACAAGACTGCATAATGGCGGATATGACACTGAGACAATATATTGTGCAAAAAGCTTATTGTGAAGAAATGTTATCCGCTGTAAAAAAGTTTGCCTATTTAGTCTGTCCTGCTTGTCAACATGAAGAGTGTTCAGAACATACTTGTCATGCTGCATGTGTTTATACATATTGGAATGAAGCTAAATATTACATTCATTTAGATAAAGTGTTAGATAATGCAAATCAACGTTGTGAGAAATATGGTGTAGATGCTATTACATTGGATGAACTCAGTCATTGGTTAGTGTTCATTGAAGACCAATGGTCTCCAGTGATTCATACCATTGTATCTATACTTGATTTGTAAATACATGTTAGTTATAAATACATGTTAGTTATAAATACATGTTAGTTAAGTTACTATGTTAGTTAAGTGATGTTGGTTGAGTTATAAAATAAAAGCTGTTCTGTTGAGAAGGTGGTTTTCATTCGGTGTGACCATGTCGACGTGGAAAGACTACTTGACCAATATTTACTTCAAACCTGGACAGCCTGGAGCATTTGCTGGTCCTTACAAACTGTATCACATCTTACGAAAACATAATCAACCAGTCACACATTCACAAGTGAAGAAATGGCTACAGGATCAAGATGCTTTCAGTTTACTCCAACCTGTTCAGGTTCAAAAGACAACGTGTGATTACACGTGGTATTGATGATATGTGGGATATTGATTTGGCTGATATGGGAAACATAGCTCCCTATAATGATGACATACGCTTTTTACTCATTTTCATTGATGTGTTTTCCAAATATGTCTGGGTACAGCCAATACCTAATAAATCACATACCAGCGTCATACAAGCTTTCCAAAAGATTTTTCATGACACACGACGAAGACCGCGAACTCTAAGGTCTGATAAAGGAACAGAATTTAAAAACAGATGGGTTAAATCATTTTTGAAGAAAGAAGGCATTCATGCTTATACCACAAAGAATGAAACCAAAGCCAACTTTGCTGAAAGAGTCATTCGTACTCTGAAGGGAATGATGTATCGGTATTTTCTACATAATCAAACTTACCGTTACTTAGACATTCTTCCAGACTTGGTGTACAATTACAACCATAGACCTCATGGTTCTCTTCCTAATAAATATGCTCCAGCCGAGATTCGTAAAGACAACGAATCAAAAGTGTGGAAGTATATGTATGTCGACAAACTGAAATTGAAACCGAAGAAGAAGAAGAAGTATAAATTTAACATTGGCGATCATGTTCGCATTTCCCACATTAAATATGTGTTTCAACGCGATTATCACATCAAATGGACGCAAGAAGTCTTCATTGTCACACATCGTTGTAAGAAGCAAGGAATACATTTGTATCGTGTGAAAGACTTTTTAGACGAAGATATTGATGGCCATTTCTATGAAGAAGAACTGCAGAAAGTGACCAAAGATATTGAATCTGTGTACAGAATTGAAAAAGTCTTGAAAACACGTAAAAGACGAGGAGGTGTGAAAGAATTATTTGTCAAGTGGTTAGGTTGGCCAAACAAGTTTAACAGTTGGGTGAAAGAAACAGACATTCAACAATGAAGCATCCATTTACATGTTTGGTCTCTGGACCTACAGGCAGTGGCAAAACGTCTCTGGTGAAGGAAATTCTAGAACAAAAGTTGATTCAACCCTCTCCAAAAAGCATTTTATGGCTTTATGCAGCAGATCAGCCTTTGTACAAGGGAATGAAAGGCGTGGAATTTTACCAAGGCATTCCAGATGACATTGAAGAGCGTTTTAACCCGAAGAAACCAAACTTACTTATCATTGATGACTTAATGACGAAATGTCATAGTGATGAGCGAATGACACGTCTCTTTAGTGTTAGCAGCAGTCATCAAAATCTAAGCATTATTTTTATTGTGCATAATTTATTCCATTATGGGAAAGAGATGCGAAATATTAGTTTGAATACACATTATATCATTCTGTTTAAAAATCCGAGAGATAGTCAACAAATTAGTACATTGGCGCGGCAAATGTATCCTGGAAGATCTCAATTTCTCATAGAAGCCTATCAAGATGCTACTAGCAAACCTCATGGTTATTTATTCATTGATTTAAAACCAAAGACAAATGATCAACTACGTATTCGTACAGGCATTTTACCAAAAGATACACATTATGTCTATATTGATAAAGCAGTGTATGAACAAGAACCAACTCATTTGACCATTCGCAGTCAAGATGTCTAAACGTATTCGTGCGAACCAGCCGTTTCTTCATTTGCTTGCACGCAGTGGGCCTAAACGACGTAAATCCTTGCTACAGCAAGCTACAAAAGAGGAATTAACAAGCTTGTTTGAAATTTGTTTGAATATATTGCAAGGACATTTACCCTTAAGCTCAAAACGGTTTAAGGAATTTAAACGTGAACGTCATACGCTTCGTACTCTAGCAGATAAGAAGATATCCCTTCGACGAAAAAAGAAGTTGATTAATCAGAAAGGAGGATTCATTGGAGTTATTGCTAGATTGGCATTGCCCTTGTTAGCCAAACTACTGCTAAAATGAAACATACGATGAAAATGGTCCTCATTCCTGAATATGAATATAAAATGTTGCTAGAAAAGAAAAATGATATCAAAACGAAAGTGAATAAACTTTTACGTGGGAAACGAACACGTGAAAAGGCTATAGAAATGTCTCAACTTCTTGGTCGTCATTTACGAACAAGTCAGTCTAGGCAGCAAAAGCCCTCATCATCATCATCATCATCATCATCACCACCTGAAAAGCCAGAAAAATTATTTTTAAGTCATTTTCAACCTATCTATCATGGAAAAGTAACACAACTTTTAGCCGAACTGAAGAAACATGGTGTTAAATGGACAGAGAAGAATGAACTTGTGTTGAAAACGGGCGATATTATCGCAAATTCCAACATGGTTGATTTGATGAAAGAAGCATTGGTGGCGACAAGAAGAAAAGAACGAGCCATACCATATGGCTGGCATCCATTTATCCAGGAAATTGTTGATGCTAATATTCCAAAAACAATGTTTAGTAAAAAGACCACTCGTGACGACATTACAACAGAAATGAAACAACGTCAACAAAGACAGTTTCCTGAAGGATGGGAAAATTTTTAACATGGCTGAAAGAGCTATGTTGTTGTTGCCAAGAAGATAAACCAACTATTCCTGTAAAAATAAGATGTACAAGCGCGTGTTGTGAAGGAGAAATAAAAGACCATGTGAATGAGGATGAGATTTGGCATACTTGGTTGAATGGCGCGCGCTATCGTGAAGTATATAGACAACGTCAACGCACCTATACCATTTAGTTCCCATCATGGAGTCGACAAGCTTTTACATCACTTTGCCTAGCAATGCGAGTATGACCTATTATCCCAACAACAAGGCTTCGAATTATCAAATTCGTATGCCTCGAACCATCTATCTGAATGGAAAATATGAAGTGGCTTTAGCTGAAATTCAATATCCACATACATGGACAACGATGAGACAGGGCATGGACTACTCTATTCAGTTTCGACAAGAACTATTCGATGATCCTATTCTTAGCACTCTCGATATTCCTTATGGGTACTATAGAACCATACAAGAACTATGTGAGGCAGTCAATGAAGAAGCGACTAATGCTCTGAAACTTACAGAAGCTATTCGGCTAAAGTATGATAAGATTAGACGACGTGTGTTTCTATTTCTCGATTATGGTTATGAAGTGTCTTTTTCCGCTGGATTAGCTGAGATTTTAGGATTTATCCCAGATCAATGGTATACTGAAACATGTACAGCTGACCATAAAGCGGATTTGAAACAGGGGTTTTATACACTGTATGTGTATTGTAGCATTTGTGAACCACAAGTTGTTGGTGATTATTATGTTCCGTTACTACGTTCTGTTGGCATACAAGGCCATGATGGCGATATTATCATGAAAACGTATGGCGAACCGCATTATGTTCCTGTAAACACGTCCAAATTTGACATGATAGAAATGAATATTAAGGACGACACAGGCCATAATGTTCCATTTCAAACTGGAAAGGTGATCTGTAAACTTCATTTTCGACCAAAAGCATTATGAAAGCTTATACACACGATCCGTCTGCATATCGCAACCATTTTCTTCGTCAAGTGGGCGGGGAATTACCAGGATTCAAAGGAGCGCGAATCCAATATGGCGATGGTATAGGTTCAATACTGGGATCATTGGCTCGCAAAGCTATTCCATTACTTAAGGCTGGGGCTAAGATCGTTGCGCCACATCTTAAGAAGGCTGCAAAGAATGTCGTGAAAGATGTGACGGGTCGAGTAGCAGAACGTGTGTTTGGAGAACAAAAGCGCGTGCAACCGACGAAACGTGCCAGAAGACGAAAAACAGCTAGACGGATAACATCAAAATATCGCAAAGATATTTTTTAAAGAAAAAAAAAATGTCTCTCATTCATAATCATTCGTGTGAATGTAGTCTTTCTCCATTGGAATGGTTTCACGTACCGCCAACGCAAACTGCTGTAGAGAAAAGTTATAATGTTGACTATCAACCATTGACTACCATTAGAGAAGGCGCTCCAATAGAATTCTACATTCCTGCGAGTACAGAAGAATATCTAGATTTAAAGAACAGCAAACTTCATATTGTATGTCGCATTCTAAAGGCCGATGGAACAGAGTGTGGCGCAGATGATAATGTCTCTTGCATCAATGATGTGTTTAATGGGTTATGGTCTAATATTGAATTGTTTCTGAATGATCGTTTGGTTTCGCATAGCAACAATACTCATGGTTATACCAGCATTATCTCTCATCTCATCCATGATTCGGAAGAAAGTCTGCATTCTGAGCGCTCTATGCGTCTCATGTATAAGGATACTGCTGGGTCAATGAATAGTTATGAGGTGAAAAGACCTAATCATGAACAATATGTATCCGGGTTTCATGTCAATGCCGACGGCGGTGACTTGGGTGAGCAAGGCAATAATGGTTTACATCATCGTTATTTGCATACACGTCTTAGCCGTGATTTTATGCTCATAGGTGGTTTAAGGATAGATTTGTTTGAGCAGGATCGTTATCTTCCTAATGGCATCAGTTTGAAATTGCGTTTCCATAGACAAAAAGATGACTATGTATTGATGGCTGCAAATAATACCTATAAGGTAGAAGTGAAAGAGGCATTTTTAACCATTCGCAAAGTGAGGGTGAGTCCAGGTATTCAGTTAGGACATACAGATGCATTGATGAAAAGTCCTGCCAAGATCATCATCACTAGAAAAGAATGTAAAGTCTTGGCCATTCCAGCAGGATTTCAGTCTTTTGTGAAAGATAACATCTTTTTGGGTCAATTACCAAATCGTATTGTCATTGGTCTGGTTCATAATGAAGCTTTTGGTGGATCAGTATTGAGGAATCCATACAATTTTGATCATTTTAATCTGGACTATATGCAACTGTACACGGATGGTGAACCAGTTCTATCCAAACCTCTCAAGCTTGACATTACACAGAACAAATACCTGGACGCTTTTGAAACGCTTTACAAATCGTTTGATCGGTTGAATGGTGAGAAAAGTTCCATTATAAAACGGGAAGATTGGCCTAGAGGTTATGCTTTATTTTCGTTTGACTTAACACCGGATTATGATGGTGATGATCATTTCCCCCTGATCAAGCATGGGAATTTGCGGCTAGAAATGAACTTTGCTTCGGCTTTGCAACCTACCATCAATGTCATTGTCTATGCTGAATTTGACAACATTATTGAGATCAGTGCAAATCGCAGCATCCAATTCGACTACTAGTCATGAATACGAAGCAGATTGATGCCATATTGAGTCATGATGTCATGACCAAAGACTCGTTTCAAGGCGTGTTTGCCATGGACCAGTTACCGTCTTTACAACGCGGTGCCTATGTGATCAACACAGACGATCAAGATGAACCAGGAGAACATTGGGTGGCAGTGTATTATGATAAAGACCCTGCAGAATATTTTGACTCTTATGGACTGTTCCCTCTCGATGATCGTTTAGATATGTTTTTAAGAAATGACTATATGTATAATTCTATCTCATTACAAACGCCAATATCATCGTCATGTGGTTTTTATTGTGTATATTATATATTGCATAGAGCTCGAGGTCAGAGTATGTTTGATATTGTGAATATATTAAAAAGAAAGGATGGGGATTTTATTGTAAAGGATTTTGTATATAGACATTATAAACCACTGTTTTATTAATGTTGTTGTTGTTGTTATATTAGTTAAGTTGTAGTTAAGTTGTTGTTGTTGTTATATTAGTTAAGTTGTTGTTGTTAAATAAAACAAACCAAGTTTTCAAACAACTGTCTTGTTTATTGTGTTCTATTTACAAAGTTTACAAACACTATTTACAAACTCTTAACTACAAACACTATTTACACTATTTACAAATTCTTAACTACAAAGTCTATTTACACTATTTACAAACTTTTATTTACACTATTTACAAAGTTATCAAACACTATTTACAAATTCTTAACTACAAAGTCTATTTACACTATTTACAAAGTCTATTTACAATCACATTCATTTTTCAATACATTCATCAATGCATGCCATTCATTAGAATCTAAATTGATATAGGTATCATAGACATTACATCCGTGTTTGTAAATGCTATGAAAGCTCACATAACACACATCACCAAACTTTATCACTTTCACAGTTACATGTTCAGACAGTTTCAGTTCATATCCTTCTTCATTTATGTCTATCACGCGCATAGGTTGTGGCAGCTCAATGGATTTGGTACCCCGCATAAGTTGTATTCCATGCTCTTTGAATTCAAGCGTCAGGTTCTTTCCAATCCAATGTTTGCAACAGCGCGTTCCATTCCACGGTGCTGAGGGTGATGATGTCGCAGTCTTCTGTAAGCTCGTCATATTGGCGAAATTGTACAAACACGTCTAGACCGTTCTCAGTCACACGCACTTCTAATTCATTTGAGACTGCTAGGAGAAAGCCGGGTATTCTCAACTTGTCTAGATGATCCTTCAACACGGATTGGTCATCAAGCGATAGGACGAGATACTGTCCAAAATGTCGTAGCACAATATCATCACATAAGTTTCTCATGTATGAGAATCCATATGTTATGGATTCATAATCCAACACATAGTCGTCTTCCATCTTTCTTATACTCGGATGATGTCGAACAGCGGATGTTGTATCGCTTCTAGGAATCGTAAGATTGCGCGCCAGTTCTTGATATCAAAGAAGATCAACTGTGCATAGGGTGTGTCTGGCACAACTCCCTTATAATCCTTTGGATAATCCTGTAAAAGATTTCTACAGAATGTCACACGTATCTTAGAATCATATTCAGCCACCGTCACTTCCAGTTTATTTTCAAGTCTACGTTTAAACCCAGCTTCAAGCGGTATGTTTTTAAAGTCTTTCCACACTTCAGGTTTAAACCGATAAGCAGAACATCTCCGAGAACCCATCATCACTTCATTCCTCTCATTAACTTTAAGGTAAACACCATCGTCCAACATGAGTGCATTCATGATTGTTACCTTGTTATGACTTGTCGTCTTGTCTGCGAAGCCTTTTATCCACTTCTTTCACCTGCTTCTTCAGCATTTTCCATTCAGGTATTGTCAGCAAAATTCCCTTTTTCGTTGGACGGTTTTTTCCAGTCCCCTCATCTCTGAGGTATTTGCGAATGTTTATCACACCTTCATTACTTTGTTTCATAATCTTGATATACTTTCCATTGCCTAGAGAAAGCATTCCATCCCACGACTGTGGTGTTGGTGCTATCTCCACTTTTAATTTCTTGATGGTAGTGTCAGGATGTTTCACATTCATGTCTTTCACTGTATCAGCAAGAGTATCCATATCCGTTGTTGCAGATCTTTTCATGTTGACGCTTCAGTGTTCACATCTCAACTGACTCTAAAGTTGAAGTGTCTCCCCCTTATATACTGTAATGTCCATGCGCCAAAGTGGAATAGCCATCACTCATCACATATCGCTTGTCATCAAAGGGAGAGAGAGCCACTTTCCTCAACTTCTCCGAGAAAATCTGGTGGTCATGACTTCGAATGATGTGTCCTGTGGTCATCGTTTGTGTTTGGTTGAACAAACTGTCTCTATACTGCTGATGTTTCATCCGTCTTTGACACGCGCGAGTGATGCCTTTAGCCGTACGTTTTTCTTTCCCACCATATATCATACTATACATTTTCGGCCGAAGTCCAACAAACTTTTCAATGGGAATGCCCGCCGTCTCATCTTTCATTTTCCCAAGCACTTTCTTGTTCACGTTGGAATGCAGGAAATGATCTGGCGGATAGTCACTTGTGTCGAACAAGTCGGCATCTTCCTGCATGTCTTTGTAGATATCTTCCGTTTCTATGTCATAACATAGACTGTCGGTGTCGCTGAACAACAGCTTGGCGTCGGGATACTTGGTCATGATGTAGTTGTAATGAAAGTGGAACATGAGCACCTTGCTGAGGTCGAGAATGGTGAAACCAACTTGAATGGGTTTATCCAGAAGCAGATCCACTTTGCGCAAATGTACCGCGGTCAAATCTTCGTTGAAAATTCTAAATTTGTGGAAGGAAGGTTTGGCCACAAGTTTCTTGAACCGCTTTTCCTGGTGAACAAGTTCCACATTGATGCGTTTTCTTACATTTTCCATGGTTTTGCCAAACACAGAGTTGTTCATCAGTTTGAAAAAGTCTTTCTCAAACGGGTTCTTGGCCAACTTTCTCTTTTCCGTGTTCAAGGAGATGTATTGCCAACCATTTGCTCTGTGCAAACATGATGGCACGATGCACCTTCGTGACTTTCAATCCCAGTGAGACATATTGCTGTAAATTTCTATAATGAAGCACATATTTCTTCTTGTCACACAGGTTGGGAATGAGCTTTTCACTAGGTTTACATTTCATGTTTAGATCTTTCCGTAGCTTCTGACTATGTTCTGACAATTCTCCCACTTTCACACATTTCCGTTCTGGAGCCACTGGGTAGTGATTATGACGATCATGGATTGAATATGGGTATTCCAAATCCACTTCTAAAATGTATCCAATCTCGTCATCTTCATCCACAGCCATAAAGTCAATGGATTCTGGCTCGCTCACCCACATAAATCCACTTTGTGGCATGCTTTGTGACATGGCCCAGCCATACAAGTTGTTTGCATCCAGGTACGTCAAGTAGTTGGTCGGTTTCCTGGGATCGTAATCTGCTACGTAGGGGTTATTTGCTTTCGCATACTTGTGTGTGATGACAGATATTCCTCCCCGTAGACCTTGTTCAACCATTTGGTACATGTCAATGTCGTTGATCAATTCCAATTTCACCTTTGTCGCTTTCAACATGGCATCCCACGACAGTCCTGGCGCTGTATAGTAGTGAGCAGGATCTAATTCATACGTGTTGAGACATACGTGACGAAAGTTTTCAAACACGTCAGCCAGCAGCAACACATCTGATTTCAGGTACAAGTCATGGTATTCGCCAAATGTAGTACAGTGGAATGTCTCCCACACCTTCTGCGCATGCGCATAATCCTCATCGCTAATGTCTTCTTCACTGAGCAGACTGTAAAACTTGTCCTTGGACGGCAGTTGTGTTTCAGCAAACTTGGATGGCTCATCCACGTAATCGTAGGGGTACACTCCCTTTCTCAACAGTAACTCTTGTTGGTCACTATCGTGAATGTGTGACGTCATGTGATAAAAGTTGTCTTTCCCTTCTGCTGCCAGGTTGGAGACCAACTTCTGTAGAGAAGTACTCATGAACTGAAAGCTGTCTGTAAATTTCAGATTGCTCATGGTGAATGCAATATATTTCTCAACGGTGTTGGGAATGACTGTAATCCTTTCGTTTTTGAACTTTCCAATTTCTTCCATGATCAAATGGCTGTCATAGCCTCGTAAATTGTGGAAAAACACAGGAATGATGAAAGAATCTTCAACATCCTGCTTATCCTTTCGAAGTCGAAATTGTAAATTGCATTCATTATGTGCAGCTCCGCGGTATTTGCCATTGATATGATCATGATCTCTCACACGATCTGCTCCTAGAGGCTCATGACAAATGTAGCAATCTGTGGCGTTCTTATAATGCTCTTCATCTTCATGAGTCATCACCATTTTCTTTTTCTGCTGTAGACCATGCACAATACGATCACGCTCATATACCATATGGTCTAAAAAGACTTTCACAGCATTGTCTCCTCGATACAGGACTGGCGCACGTGTATCATACTGGCTCACAACCACATAGGCAAAGCTGTTTGGACGATGATGTTGATACTTGTCTCCTTCATGCTTTTTCGTGAAACATTCAAAGTCTGCATAAATGACAAACGGCGCTCGCTGTTGTTTGGCTACATTCTTGAACTTGATAAAAGGTTCCTTGGGAAATGATAAACGTTGTGCTCCATGCTTGCCACACACTTCACGATGCTTGTCTAAAAGCTCTTGTCGTATAAACCCGTGAAGACAGTTGAAACAATAAAATGCTGCAGTCTTACGCTTTGATCGATAAGCCATTAGTCTGCTGAAATTCTTGATGAGGCAGTAATGCCTTGTCTTGTCATTGCTAATCAAAAGTAAGTTGATTTCTCTGGCGCTGTTGGCGCTGTTGGTGCTGGTGTTTCGACTGAGTTGTATGGGAACAACGACATCATGTTCATATCCAAACACGTTAATGGACACATCATTCTCCTTTTCAAACTTTGGAATGTCTGTAATCGGTGTGGGAAATGTCATGCCTTCCACCTTCAATTCGTTCTCAAATGCTTTGTATTGATGTACACGCTCTGGGTTTACATTTGTTGAAGGGTGAAGGTGAGCCAATACAGACCATAAGAAACATTTGTTGTCTTTATTCTGAATGTTTAACACACCTCCTGTATTCTTTACTTTCTTCGGTAGTGGGATAAAACTGCTCGCTTCCAGTGGCGCTGACGTAGCTGTATGCACTTCAATGAATAATATGTTATCCAACACCCAGCCAGAGCCTTGTCGCTCATGTTCATCAAACCTGGTAAACAATTCTTTATAGGCTTCTGGCAAGTCCTTCTCAATATCTGCTGGATTGTATGCTGCATATGTCGGACTGCTGATGAAGGCATTATCCACTTGTTCTACCATCACGCCTTCAACATTTGGTGTCATTTTCTTGAAGCGTGCATGTACCACAATGTACCATTTCATACCACGGTTTAACGTCTCTAGCAAATGTCTCTTGATTCTATTCTCTTGTTGTCGCATTTCAAGTAGTAATTCCGATCCATCTTCAGGCTCAAACCGTCTTTCCTGCGCGTTTTCACCAAGACTCACTCTTCTCCCTCTCCCTACTTGCACTCTCTTTGGTTCTTTGCATACATGTGTGTCAAACGCATCCATAGATGGAAATATCTTAACACATCCATAGCAAAGGAACGGATCAGGTCTGATAATACTATCTTGCAGCGTCTTTTGTCTCTTCACTTCTATCTGCTGAACAAGCTCTTCACGAGCACGTTTCAACCTATCTGGTTTACATCTATGTGTCACGAACACTTCCAGAGATGGAAATGTCACATCACAATCATGACAGTAGACTGTTGCCATCGTTGTTGCTGTTGCTGTTGCTAGAACTGAAATGAAGTAAAATATACGTTTCACTCTTCCTTTTATACCACTTCAATGGTGTGTTAACTCAGCAGAATGTATCACTAGTTGACTAGTTGACATGTTTCACTCATGCTTTTATACTACTTCCATGTAATCAAAATATGGTGTGTAACTTGTTTCAAAAATTGTTCAAAAATGCTGACTCAGCAGAATTTTACTTGTGTATATGAATATCTCACTTACAGTTGTACAGCTGTTATACAGCAGAGACATCTAGCGGTGAAGTTAAATAGTCTGCCAAATGGTATTCATCCGCGAAGAAGCACTGTAATGGCGGTAAAAATGCATACAGCCAGCTGCGCAAATAGCCTATGACTACTTTATAACAAAACTTTACATAAAACTGAATCAAATGGTGAAATTTTCATATAAATCGACCAAGTATAACGAAAGGTATTGTTTTAAAAAGTTTCAATTAAGCAAATAACTAAAGTTTGTTTACAAAGTTTGTTTACAAAGTTTGTTTACAAATTTTCAATTATGTAAATAAGTCAAGTTGTTTACAAATTTTCAATTATGTAAATAAGTCAAGTTTGTTTTCAAAGTTTGCTTACAAATTTTGTTTATAAAGTTTGTTTATAAAGTTTGTTTACAAAGTTTGTTTACAAAGTTTGTTTACAAAGTTTGTTTACAAATTTTGTTTATAAAGTTTATTTACAAAGTTTGTTTACAAATTTTATTTATAAAGTTTGTTTATAAAGTTTGTTTACAAAGTTTATTTATAAAGTTTGTTTACAAAGTTTGTTTACAAAGTTTCAATTATGCAAATAACTAAAGTTTGTTTACACAGTTTGTTTACACAGTTTGTTTACAAAGTTTGTTTACAAAGTTTCAATTATGCAAATAACTAAAGTTTGTTTACACAGTTTGTTTACAAAGTTTCAATTATGCAAATGACAGAATGTTGCTCGCCTATGGGGGGGGGGGGGGGGGTCGGTCGACCCAAAAAAATGAAAAATGTTCAGAATCGTCTGAAACGGATAAATATGCAAAAATCAGAATTTCGAGGGGGGGGGGGGGTCGGTCGACCCAAAAAATGAAAAATGTTCAGAATCGTCTGAAACGGATAAATATGCAAAAATCAGAATTTCGAGGGGGGGGGGGGGGGGGGTCGGTCGACCCAAAAAAATGAAAAATGTTCAGAATCGTCTGAAACGGATAAATATGCAAAAATCAGAATTTCGAGGGGGGGGGGGGGGGGGGTCGGTCGACCCAAAAAATGAAAAATGTTCAGAATCGTCTGAAACGGATAAATATGCAAAAATCAGAATTTCGAGGGGGGGGGGGGGGGGGTCGGTCGACCCAAAAAATGAAAAATGTTCAGAATCGTCTGAAACGGATAAATATGCAAAAATCAGAATTTCGAGGGGGGGGGGGGGGGGGGGGAGGTCGGTCGACCCAAAAAATGAAAAATGTTCAGAATCGTCTGAAACGGATAAATATGCAAAAATCACAATTTCGAGGGGGGGGGGGGGGGGTCGGTCGACCCAAAAAATGAAAAATGTTCAGAATCGTCTGAAACGGATAAATATGCAAAAATCACAATTTCGAGGGGGGGGGGGGGGGGGGGGTCGGTCGACCCAAAAAATGAAAAATGTTCAGAATCGTCTGAAACGGATAAATATGCAAAAATCACAATTTCGAGGGGGGGGGGGGGGGTCATCACTTTTTAGGGTCTGTTGCCATGGTTACACTGATTGCATACACAGGAGCTAATATCCCCACGACATACTCTGGTCGGACAGGGTAGTTGTAATGTCTTCTATGTCTAATGTCTATCTACTCATGAGTTTTAGCCCTTTAACCTGAATTACGTACCTAGGGCGGGTGCATGCTTTGTGATTTAATATATATTACGTTAAGGGCAATACCCTCTCATACTGTATTTACGTTAAGTGTTGGTGAGAATTAAAAGAACTTATGATGTTCTTACATCTTCTTTAAATGTTTTTATTCACATATTTTAATATGTTATGAAAGCTTTGTTACAGATGGAACCAATTATTATTAATAAACCAAATTGTAATGGCACGTCAAAATGTTTAACTGCTGAACTTCACTTCAGTCTAATTCCAATTTGCTAGTCACATGAATAGAGAATATTTCGTTAGAACCTAGTTTTCCAACCAACCACACATTACTACTATCCTTGGAACACATACATCAAAACTTAGCATAGAAGTAAAATTTTAACCTCCGATCTTCTTAGCTAACCTCTGTTGGTTACAATACAGAATAAAATTTAATGTTTTATAACAAAAAAATAGCATCGCTACGCAGTTATATAAAACGGATAGTATTTCAGGGAATTCACTGTTCCCTAGCCTTAATTTCACGGAATACGCGACATTCGTCGAATTTTCAGGAAATACGCGTATTCCCTGTAACTCATACAAGTTAAGCACATCAATGGCCGTATCAGCCGAATACAGTTAAAGCTCTTACACACGAAGTAAGGTGTATATTATGACAAATAATTGTGCTTTAAAGATGTCATAAAACATGCTAAGGAAACAGCAATCATGAATCTGGATTGAATCAAGAAGTGTAGCGGAAGAGAACTAAAATTGTTTTTTTTTTTCGGAGAGATCCATGGAATCACCGAAATCCGATGGAAATGAAAGGGAAATATTTTATAAGAAGTTCTTTTTATTTTTAAATATCAGATTATATACTACGAAACCACCATGGGTTTTCAATATGTTAAAATTGATTAGCGCGGTCCACAACGAAAATTGCGGGGTAGTACCACACATGTACACTTTGCACGGGATTTACCCATTGCTCTGTTTATAATTCGTTGTTAACCAATCGACCAATCAGCGCCGGTTCATCGCCAGCCACCTGACCGATCCATTCCCAACTGATCGTGATCCTATAATCATAAAATTATGAACCTCTACAATTTTTCAGTGATGACGATTAAACTCAGGGTAAATTGCCTACTTTTTAGATAATATTTATCTTTAATAGTCTGTCTGTGTATAATATATATTTCATCGCGTTTTGTTTACAGATTACAGTCTGCTTATTTTAATTTCGAAAATATTGGCTGCAGACTACGAAGCTATCACTATGGCTTTTCCAACATTGTTAACAATAGTTATCCCGGTCTATAATGAAAACTGCGGAAAATTACTGAAAATGTAAATGTTGAACTGGTTTCATGTGTTGCTGTGTTTACAATGCGTTGTCAACCAAGCAACCTATTAGTGTCGGTGCAGTCACCTGATCAAACCATACCCAACTTATCGCGATCCGAAAAGATGGATTCTTCCAACATGCGCATTTTTTTATTATGACAAATCAAATTCAAGATAAATTGCATACCCTTTAGATTCTGCTTATCTTCAGTAGTATCTGTATGCATACTGTTTATCTTGTTCTGCAACGTATTACGTTTCACTGACTTAAGTGATTCCTGCACAGGTAGTTCTGGGTTTTATCAAACCGGATTTCATTCGGTAAATGCTTTCTGGCCATCAAGAACTTTATTGTGGATTAGAGGTAATTTACAGTGAGGAAATTTTTGAGCGATTTCCTCAAAAATGTGATCTCGAGGATTTTTCCTCCAGGCCAGCGCGTAGTTTGCGTCAAATCGACTCTGCAAACAGAAGAGTTTTAACTTTCCACCGTCCTTTTCTTCTACCAGCAACAGGGCACTGTACGGTCGCTCCTCATGCAGATGAATCTAGTGCTGAGCTCGCGCCTCCCACATGGTCGATAATGTAGCAACTTTTCTAGGCACTATGTCGGGTTGCTGCATGCATCATCCCTTTGTCACTGTGCGGTTTCCCTACCTTTGCCACGGGTATATAGCGTCACGTGGTAGGTAGTTAGGTGCTCAGCTGTGGCTGACACGAAGTGTCATCACTGTCATGACCCGTGACTGTGACGTCGTATGTGTGGAGGGTTATTGCTGTCACGAGTAGGGTATACAACGAATCACTGTTACGACCGTTGCATTGACGGGCCGATCATGTGACTAGTCGCTGCTGTCACAGGTCGTGCATGCAGTGGGTCGTCACGACCCTTAACGAGTCGATCATGTAATGGGTCGCTGCCGACACAGATTGTCAGTGTGACTTGTCGTGACTGTGAGGACTCGTTACACTGACGGCTCATCGCTGGCACGGAGTCGTCCACGCAGCGAGTCGCCAGTAAAACCCTATGTTGACGGATATCTATCTAGTGTCGGGTCGTGCATGTCATGGATTGCTCGCACAAGGTCTCAATCACGTGTTAACGTTGCTTTATCCACTTTATATCAGTTTTCAATGCTTTGATGCAACTTTTAAGTGATTGGGTCAAGCTGTGTTTTTTAACTTGCTGTGACTTTATATGGCAACAACATATGCGGCAACACTGCATACTTATGTGACTTGCTTTCTGTTGCAGACCCGCAGTTGATTCCGTACTCCTGTGCCTGCATCAAGCGGGCCGGTGATCAACACAAGAGATGTTTACGTCGCTGGGGCAAATGGTCTTGCACTTCGGACGATCGCTGCAATCAGTGTGAACACTTGAGGATTCGCTCTTCTCTCTGCTGCAGCAGAAACTTGGCGCGTGTGAGGACCAAGTGAAGCAAACGACCAAAGAGTGATTGGTCTTCAGCGTTGCAACAAGCTACCGGTATGTCCCTAGCGGGCATGGTTGTTGTTGACAAATGTGACACGCAAGCGTCAGTGAAATCGAAGGAACTCAATAAGAGAATAGCATGTGAATTTTTATGACTGCTCAATGTGAGATCAATTCGTGATCTTAATCTCAAGTTACAGACTCGAAATGTGCGAGTTTCTCGTTTTGGTATTCATTGTGGTCTTATATATTTTTATGTCTTGTTACAATTCAACCCTTTTTCTGAATGCAAAATAAAACTAAAGCAGTGTGCATAACCCACATATTCCTCACAGGCCCCCTCCCCCATCAGTTAAACACGGCCATCAATAGTCAATCAAGAGCTGAAATTTTCCAAGTCCAGTTGGTGCAGTTTCCTTTGACGAATCTGGCCCATTTACAACACCAATATGTGTTTAGTGCCATATGTGCCATAGAATCTACATACCAAGTTTCATTAAAATCAATGCAGCTGTTCTTGAGATATCATGTTAACAAGTCAATTAAGAGCTGAAATTTTCTAAGTCCAGCTGGTCCATTTTTGGACGCACCTGGCCCATTTACGATGCCGATCTCTGTTTGTTCCCATAGAAGCTACATACCAAGTTTCATTCAAATCCTTGCAGCAGTTTTTAAGTTACCTTGTTAACAAGCTCACACAATAGTCAATCAAGAGCTGAAATTTTCTATGTCCATCTGGTCCATTTTCCTTGGCCGAACCTGGCCCATTTACAATACCGATCTCTGTTTGTTCCCATAGAAGCTACATACCAAGTTTCATTCAAATCCTTGCAGCAGGTTTTAAGTTATCGTGTTAACAAGCTCACACAAGTCAATCAAGAGCTGAAATTTTTTAAGTTCAGCTGGTCTAAGCGGCCAAATTAGTGTTCTGCTACCCAATGCTCAGGGGCGATCGAGACTTGGATTATTGAGATTATTGACAAAAAATGTCGATGTGATTTGCAGACTTTTATTTTAAATGTGACACTTTTCACATTTTTAATAGCGTGTTGAGTCACAGAGATGCACTTAAAACGTTCATTATATTTGTGTTCAATGTACTCGGTTTTGATCTACAGAAAAATAAATGCAATGATAAGCTTATTAGATGTTTTATGGTTTTGGACAGGTTTTGGACAGTTTTAGACGTCTTTAGACGGTTAAGAACCAGTTTTAGACCATGTCCTGTCCAAAATACCTTTTGGACGGTCCAAAACCCAATCCTGGTGTTTACATATCCAAACACCGCCCCCCCCCCCCCCTCCGTGCGAACAATCATATGAATAGATCCAAAACGAGGTCAAAACACCGCATCTCTAACCCTTTCTTAGATTAGTTACTTTTTACAATTTAGTTCATATTGGCAGATTTTAATAAAGTGAACATCATTCACATATAACCCGGTTAGGATGGTGAGTTCGAAAATGAAGTCCAAATCGCTGTCTGTCTTACATTTCCCAACCCCTGAAATTTCGGTCAAATTATCCAATCTGCCAAATATGTCTATTTGTGACTTTTGTACTCAAGACTTTTTCTCACTTGATCAAAATGAAAGGCTTTTCCGCGAACGCACGAATAAATGTTAATTGACTCTCCCACTTCTTCAAAAAATCCGCACAGAAACTAAACTTGTTCTCTTTTATCTTCGCAGCAGCAAATGATACGTCACCAGTCATGTTCCCAGGGTTTCAATTTTCTGAGCCCACAAGCGTAGTCTCCCTGAAACTGCGTGTTTTTGCAAACGACCTGAGGCACTGCTAAAATTGAAGTTGCGAGTAATATCTATGGGTTACTGTGCAAACGACCTGGGGAACACATGGTTTTTCGGAAGTTTTAACCTCCTAGGTGCATTTTTATACATCACGGTATGTGCTCCATTATCACTTATTTTCAACACCGCAGGGCGAATCGGATTAAACATATTGGTCAATCTTAGCACGCAAAGCGTACACATGAAACAATAGACACTTTGGCATTGAACCTTCCATAGTGCAATTTTCGAAAGAGACCCTTGCTCTGCAAAAACAAATCGTGTACACTAATATTGCTAAACACAGTATTTTGTCACACATATACAGGGGTATTTGGAAATGTATATATATTACACATTTTTAAAATTTAAACCCTTTCTTTTCTCAAAAATATTAGGTGGCTAGAAACTTTTTTGGCCGGGTTTATTTCCACTGCATAAAATTTCACAACGCTTGATCGAATAGTTTCGCAGAACTCGTCTAGATAAAACCTACCTCTGTGCTAAAAATTTCCTTTAAAAAAGCCATTTTTGACAAGTCGTATTTGACAATGTTTGGCCGATTTCAAAAATCACAGGACTTCCTCATGTACCATATATATACATGTATATATTTTCACTATATAAAACTCGTCTGGACAAAATCTCCTTGCAAACAAGTTTCCATCAGAGTACAGATTTTTGACAACCTGTATTTTTTGACAATTTTTAGCCGATTTCAAAAATAATGCGACTTTGCACATGTACAATATATATATATATATTTATATATATATATATATATATATACATATATATTTTCACTGCATAAAATTTCAGCACGCTGGATCGAATAGTTTTGCAGAACTCGTCTCCGTGCTAACAAATTTCCTGGAAAACAAGTCATATTTTTGAGAATTTTTTTGGCCGATTTTAAAAGCAGTACCACATTGCACACCTTCAATACACGTTCTAACCGCATGCCACAGGAAAAAGCTATACGACAAATACTTTCGGAGATATAGCCGGACACGAGGGCGCACGATAGCGGACAGACAGACGGACAAGCTGAAACCTATAGCCCCTCGTTACACGGGGCATAATAAGAAACATTGTTCTTCATAAAAAAAATGTTGAAACATTGATTGCTGGGATTGCAAGATACTGAAGGTTATCAAATAACTACAAGACAGTAAAGAGTGAGAGTGGGTGAGGAGTCGGAGGGGGGGGGGATTCCTCAGTACTCCCAACACCAGCCCTTCCCACTCCTCCTCCTACCCCAGCATCTCACCTATAAAAGCTGTTTCTCAGAATCCTTATACATGAAAGCACACTGCCTGCAGGTGATTTGCGACGGAAGGCAATCATTAAACTGACATAACCCTGACATAAAACCAAGAAATTCTAGAGAATTATAGAACACACAAAATGCAGTCAGCGAAGTCACAAACACAATGTAATCACTAAACATTTGGCACTTCTCGGTAAGTAAAAAAAGGCGACTGTAATGTTTCGCGAAAACACGCAATGATCCTGCAGTTCGGCGTTCCGTAGCTTAGTTTTTTCTTCCTCCCTTGTTGTTTTTCCAGTTATTTATATGTCAATTATACAAAATACTTCATGTTGACTTTTCTCATCATTATCATAAATTTGCATATTAGAATACGTGATGGCCTTGACCTCTGTCCCCTGGAAAACATCGAACAAAACATTCGATTCAAATAACACTTAAGAATGGCGTGAAAGTTTATATTTTTGTGCTTTAAATATACAGTTTAAAATATAAAACAAGTAACGCGGATTTGCTTTGGAATGGACTTTACATCCACGGTTTCAACTAAACTAGTAACTTTACACTGCGAAAAGCTATTCACTTTAAGTTCCTCGTTACAGTTGTCACGGGCATTCCCGCGTTCAGGTTTAACAAACCAACGTAGTGGGTACAGCCCCAACCGGAACTGAAAATGCAAGATGGTGGACATTGTGACCTTGAAAATCAAGGTCAAAATAAACAGGACCCCTTAGGGATGCCTCACACCAAAAATAAATGACATCGAATCAAAATTGTAGGAGGAGATGCACTTTGAAACAAAGTTTACAGCGAACGAACGAACGAACGAACACTAACTAACTAACTAACTAGCTAGCTAGCTAGCTAGCTAACTAGCTAACTAACTAACTAACTAACTAACTAACTGACGGACGCCATCCGCAGACCGATAGGAATACCCCAGCTTACGTGTAAAAGATGGCTGACACTGTGATCTTGAAAGTCAAGGTCGTTACGGCTGACGGGTCATCTATATACCAAATATCAGAGGATACGGATTATCAGGATGGTTGATGGGCGCACGGACAACACCCAAACCTGTGGCCTATGAGAATTTGCGCTTCTTAAAATTTCACCATAAGCTACCCTTGCTAAAGATAGCGCTCATAAGATACTATACACAAGACAAAGCGTATTAAAACGGGCATAAGACAGCGTATTAAGACTGGGCACATTAGAGGCTGTGTACAAAACAGGGCGTGTAAACGAGATAAGACAAAAGACAATGTATATAAGATCGCGTATCACAGAATGAGATAGTACGTGTGAGACAACACGTGTGGGACAACCCGTATAAATCAGTTTATAAGAGATGGGGCATAAGACAGCATGTATGAGATAGTGTATATGAGACAGCATGTATAAGGCAACACGCACAAGACACTATGTGTATCACGTGTGATACACACTGATATCACGTGTGAGAGAACGTGTTCATGACATGCTGTATAAGAGAACGTATACAAAAAACAGCTCGTAGAACAGAACGTGAACAAGACATCACGTAAAAAAGAGCATGTATAAGCGCTTCTGTGGCTCACCTGAGGATGCTTGGCCAAGTCAAACGTCTCTCCATATCTGTCAATTCAAAAGAGAGAACTTAGAACATGACCCACTTACCACAATTACTCTCATGAAATATGCCCCTCTTGTTGCAATTACCGTCATGAAATAAGCCCCTTTTGTTCTAATTACCCTTCTGAATTATGCCCTGTTATTGGAATAACCCTAAAAAATACGCCCCTCTCGTTGCAACTACCGTCATGAAAAATGGACCTCTTCTTACAATTACCCTCATGACACATGACCCGCTTGCATTAATTACCTCTTAACAAAATGGCTAGAATGGTACAATTACCATCATGAAAAGAGGCTGCACCGTTACAACTCCCTTCATGAAACGTGGACATCAACCCAATTGACCATTTGCTACACTTACTTTAAAGGGTGTGTTTTGGCCAAAGATTTAAAAAAAAAAAACCCTGAGAAATAGGGGTCTGAAAAATTATTCTAGAGCTTACCCTATTGCTTTTATTTTAAATTCTTCTTTATTAAATTCTGTGATAACAACTTTCTGTAAAAGAAGATCAAAGTTAATGGACAACGCTCGCAACATACTTCGTACTATAACTTGGTTTACCATGCAAATAATTTCTCCATTAACTTCCATTTTCACAACCAGTTCCACAAAGCCCACAAGTTGCTAAAAAAATACCACTAAACATATTTAAACAAGAATGTCCAGGGACATTGTGACCAGCCGAGATCTAGTGAATCCATGAATAAGCTTGCATGGTTGCCAAAAAGTGGTAGCCACATTGTACAAGTTTGTCCAAGGACAAAGTGCTAGCTTACGAAAAGCGATAAGACCACTTCCAGCGTGCATGAACAAGGGAATTTCCCTGAAAATTGGGCTTCAAAAGACGAGATGACAAAGAGCCAGCTAAATAATTAATTTAGCAACAGACCCGAACATAGACTGATAAATACATGCAAAGATTAGTTTCCCAGAAAAATAGGAAACAGATCTTGTGTATTTCCGGTAGACTGGGTAGCCTACCAGAGATACCTTCGAACAACGTATCGACATTTTATCCACACACGTGTACTGTTGACATGTACTGTCGGATATACACAATTATTTCAAGGAGTAGAAACGACCAGTGAGTGGTGATATGATCAAACACATGTGATTACTTTTGCGTTTGCTTTTTGACAAGAAGAAAACGCCACGTCTAAAACATTATTACTGAAGTTTTAATGTTTTGGTATGTATTATTTTGCGGGTTTGCATTTCGGACAAGTGCGAATGTTTATTTAACTTGCGTTCATGTGCGGTTTGCATTTCGGACCAATGCGCATGTTTATTTAACTTGCCGTATGCTCTGTTCGCATTTCGGACCAATGCGCATGTTTATTCAACTTCCGTTGATGCGCGTTTCACTTTTCAGACCAGTGTGCATGTTTAGTTAATTTGCGTTGATGCGCCGTTCTTATTGTAGACAAGTGCGCATGTTTATTTAACTTGCGTTGATTCGCGTTTCTTAGTTTTTTTTAAAGGGATGGCCGGAAGACTCATTTGTGCTAATTTTGAATTCCGTGGTGGTGAATAATCCCATGCAGTCGTTTAGCTGAGGCAATTTGAACGAAGGTCAATTCCCCGATTTCCACCTCTGGCCAGATTCGATCCCGGGACTATAGGATTACAGGCCCAACGCTCTACCGACCGAGCTAACCGTCACCCCCTTAGCGTTTCTTAGTTTAGACCAGTGCGCATGTTTATTTAACTTGCGTTGATGCACGGCTGGCATTTCGGACCAGAGCGCATGTTTATTTAACTTGCGTTGATGCGCGGTTCGCATTTCGGACTGTGCGCATGTTTATTTAACTTGCGTTGATGCGCGGTTTGCATTTTGGACCAGTGCACATATTCATTTAACTTACGTCGATGCCCGGTTCGCATTTCGAACCAGTGCGCATGTTGATTCAACTTCCAATTTTTGGCGGATCGCCAAAAAAAAGCAATTTTTCAAGAGGACCTACATAGAGAATAATCGTACAAAATTGGAAAGGAATTCAATCAAAATTGTGGGAGAAGAACCATTTTCAAAATTAAACGCCAATAAATTAAATACCGCCTATTTAGCCATTTTTTGGCGGGTCGCAAAAAACGTAAGATTTCAAGAGAGCCCTACCTATAGAACATTCGTGCAAAAGTGAAAGAAAATCTTATCAACATTGTTCGCGAAGAAGCATTTTGAAAATTGGCAATCAAAAAATTATAAATGCCCCCATTTGGCGAATTTTTGGCGGATCGCCAAAAAGAGAGGATGGCCTGGGGAACAACTGTACAAAATTGGAAAGGAATCCGATCAAAATTTAAGAGAAGCAATTTGAAAATTAGATACCAAAAACTTAAAAAGTGCCCCCATTTACCCAATTTTTGGCTGACCGCCAACAAATTAATATTTCACGAGAGGCCTACCTAAAGAACATTCGTACAAAATTTAAAGAAAATCTGATCGAAATTGTGTGAAAAGATGCATTTTGAAAATTGGTAAACCAAAAAATTATAAATGCCAACATTTGGCCATTTTTTGGGGATCGCCAAAAAGGTTAAATTTTTAAAACAAAGGCCTAACTCGAAAACAACTGCAATAAATTGGAAACGAACCCGATCAAAATTGTGGGAGAAGCATTTTGAAAATTAGACACCAAAAAATGCCCCCCCCCATTTAGCCAATTTTTGGCGGATTGCCAAAAAAAGTAAATTTTCAAGAGAGCGTATATTAAGAACATTCGTGCAAAATTTAAAGAAAATCTGATCATAATTGTTCGAGAAGAAGCATTTTGAAAAGTGGCAACCAAAAATTATAAATGCCCGCCATTTAGCCAATTTTTGGCGGATCGCCAAAAAAGTAATCTTTCAAGAGAGGTCTACCCAGAGAACAACTGTACAAAATTGGAAAGGAATCCCATTAAAATTGTAGAAGAAACATTTTGAAAATTAGACACCAAAAAATTAAAACTTGGCCCCCCCCCCCCCTCCATTTGGCCAACTTTTGGCGGATCGCCAAAATAAGTAATTTTTCAAAAGGGGCCTACCTAGAGAACAGTTGTACAAAACTGGATAGGAATCTGATCAAAGCTGAAGGAGAAGAAGCATTTTGAGTAAAAGTTTACACACGTACATACGTAAATACGGACGACGGATGCTCCTCTATTGATGTGATCAGACCAGCCCGACGCAGTTGGCTGGTCTAAAAATTGAACTACTTTTCAACATAGAACAGACTGTACATTAGCTTACAAAGAGAATTTTCTAGCAAGAGATATATACAGTGCTTTCAAACTTTTTTTTTTTGTTTTTAAGGAATTTTATTGTGCGCAGCCACATTCGAGTATGCGCTGCGTGGGCATAAACTATAAGGAGCACTTACAATATATGTGTTGGGCACAATTTTCAAATCTGCACAATTTATAAATTGTGCTGCACAGTTTTTAAATTTATAAACGGGCCAACCATTTAAAAATGGGTTGCCCATAAATGGGCAACCCATTTTTAAGTGGTTGGCCCGTTTATAAATTTAAATGGTTGGCCCGTTTATAAACTTAAAAACTGTGCAGCACAATTTATAATTTGTGCAGATTTAAAAATTGTGCCCAACATATATGCATCTTTCACAAGCCGGCGTTTTCTAACAATGACTTTCCTTATCAAAAATCATGATTGTGAGAAAAACAAACAAACAGCTTATAAATGAATCACAAACTTCTATCAATATCTCAGATCCACTTCTAAGTTTGAAAACACTTCGCCAAAATAGGTCCATTTTAATTTATCTTCAGATAATGTTTGCATGTCTGCGTAATATCGTAATTTTGCGTTTCTAATAAACACATTCTCGTGAAAATTTTCCTCATTGACTCTGAACTGATATATATTATATTGTATTAACATAAAGACTTTTTCAAGGACTTTGGCCTTGCACACTGTTCGCACTCTCTTTCCAGGCTCGTGCTACCAATGCCACAGGTTGCTGGAAAGTTTTGCTGGAAAGATCAGTCATCCTCCCAGTTTGCTTTTATCATTATTTGTCATACATACAGCAAAAGTACCGGTTTCGTTTGTGCACTGGCAATCATGGAACAAAATTATCATTCTGCTCGACCCAAGAGCATTATTCATTATAATGCATTATAAAGCAGTTGTTTTGTATATATACAGTGTAGAAGGTAGTATCCCCAGTCAGTCATGACTGTTCTATAGCTTTGCTATCAATTCGTGGTGCGTACTGATTTCCCACTGCAATATGGCTGAAAATGCACAACTGAAATACCATTATAGTTTACTGTCCTAAATTGCGAACTAAATAAGTTTTATTTCGTAAGACGAGCTTCTACGAGTAAAAGCGTAATTCGCGTTCTCCATTTTTAGATGGGTTCCCTTCCGGTTGTGGCTTACCACGCAACAGAAATGAACTTTTTTCTTGCAGTTAGCATGGGCCTATTCCACGCTCCTTCCATCAACCAATGAGAGTGAGGGTATCCTCTAGTACTACGTCATTGGTGACAAGGGGCATTCCCTTTAAGCCCCAAAATAAATGGTAACAACTCACCCAGGTTTGTTTTGGGGTGGATGGGAGGGAGAACATGCTAAAAGTGGAAAACGCGAATTACGCTTTTACTCATAAAAGCTCATTGTATGAAAAAAAACGTTAGTTTTACTTCGCAACAGCTATGAATTCGCTTATCTCCACTTTTAAATGGGACTAGAGTCCGGAGCAGGGGAGCCTGTCATTCTGAAAAACTGCGCGAAAAAGGTCACAAATTACGCAATGACTCGTAAGAGTGAGTTGTTAATAAAATGAAATCGAGTAAGATTGTAGTTTTTAAGTCGCATAAAACCCAAAACTACGTTAAACTTTTTTTACTTCTTCCAAGAATTTTGCCCGTTAGTATGGAATGCCATTTTAACATTTAATGCTTTATTTTGATATCAAAATATATTTAGAGATATCAATAAATCAAATTAGATCTCATTAATTTATATTTTGCTATCAATAATTGAATTTTAGATGGCAAAAATTTATTTTTGAGATCAAAAAATCAATTTTACAAACCTAAAAAATCTTATGGGAGACACACATTCACATAAAATATAATGAATCGTCAATTAAATTTTGGAGATGAAAATTTGAATTATTGAGATCAATAATAACAGCATAATTTTTGATCTCAAGAATTGCTTCGTTTTTGTACAGTAAAAAATTAAAATAAAGATTCTGTATACAAGGACAGCCATTATTTATTTACAGATATGCATTTCTGAATTTTTTATTTAAAAAAATAGAATGATATTTTGATATCAAAAATCAGTTTTTGAGATCAAAAAATCGTTTGCAGATTTCAAAATACAAATTAAAAATGTATCAGTCTGAAATAATGATATCTGAAATAAATTCTTGATATCAATATATAGAAAATCAATTAGTGAGCTCAAAATTAATATTTTGCACTCAAATATTTCATTTTTGCTATCAAGAATTGAATTTTTGATCTCAAAAAATCAATTTTAGATATCATTAAATCATTTTTGATATCAATAAATATTTCTTGATATCTCTAGACATTTATTGATATCAAAAATTATTTTTTGAGATCAAGAATACATTTAGAGATATCAAGAATACAATTACAGATAGCAAAAATGAATTCTTGATATCAAAATATGAATTTATTGAGATCAAAAATTAATTCTTGATATCAAAAAATCAATTTTTGAGATCCAAAATTAATTCTTGATATCAATATTTTACTAATAAATGTGAAAACGGCATTCCATACGTTAGAGCACTCCCGGACCATAACAAAATCAAGTTAAAAATAACGTAAACTGCATAACACTAGATCACGTCTGTTGACAAACTTCCAGATTGACCGACTGATTATCCCTAACCATCCCCCACCTTCCTTAAGTCACAGGACAGTGGAAAGTGGCAAACACTGTCCGACGGTTCTTAAAAATCCTGCAGTGAAGCAGTCCGGTATGAAGGTGGGTTGGCTACTCCTTATTCTTGAATTGGTTGCCGTTCCGGCCTTTCGAGAATTGTCGTATCTGCCGCTATAAAAGATCCCAAAGAATAGGGGGCGGGTAGCTCAGTTGGTAGAGCGCTCGTCTTTAGATCTAGGGTGTAAAGCCGGTGCGGGTTCGAATCCTGCTCGTGCCTATTAGCTGTGCACTCAATTATGATCCCCTAGGGATTCAAGCTGGAATGGCCCATTTCAGTATAATGTGGCATGGTAGTCCTGATATAGCGCTGAGATCGCTGAAAGGGACTTAAAACACCAACAAGTCATCAGTGAAACTGATTAATGTCCCCCGCCACAAAAACGCTCGATGGACAGGAAATTTTAGAATGACTAAGTCCCCAGCAGGCGTGCAATTCAACGATTTTTAAAGTTTAAAGGAGCAAAAAACTCTTGCGATAAAACATTCTAAGAAATGTTTGATTTGTTTAACTAAATTCATGTAGGCTTGAGTGTGCTAACAACTCATTTCAGTATGTAAGGGTTGTGAAAATTTCTGAAGTTCAGCTGGGCTAATGTCCTTTGGCCCAGAGGCTCATTCACAAAACCGCCCTTTCTTGGTTCCAATACTTCCTATATGTAAAATATTTCAACAATCGATCGAGAAATGTAGGCCTGAGTGTGTTAACAAACTCATTCAAATGAGTAAGGACTGGGAAAATTTGTGAAGTTCAGCTTGGCCAATGTCCTTGGGCCGACATGGCTCATTAACAATACCGATCCTTGTTTGTTCCAGTACTACCCATACATAAAATGTCTTAACAATCGGTCGAAAAATGTAGGACTGAGTGTGGTAACAAACTGATTCCAATGAGTAGCGATTATGAAAATTTGTGCAGTTCAGCTGGGTCAATGTCCTTGGGCCGACATGGCTCATTTACAATACCAACCCTTGTTGGTTCCAATACTACTTATAGTTAAGATATCTTATCAATCGATGCAGAAATGTAGGCTTGAGTGTTAACGAACTCATTCCAATATGTAAGGGTTGTGAAAATTTCTGAAGTTCAGCTCGGCCAATGTCCTTATGCCGATAGGGATCATTTACAATACCGACCTTTCTTGGTTCCAATACTTCCTATATGTAAAAGATTTCAAAAATCGGTCCAGAAATGTAGGCTTGAGTGTGTTAACAAACTCATTCAACTGAGTAAGGATTGGGAAAATCCGTGAAGTTCAGTCGGGCCAATGTAGTTGGGCCGACATGGCTCATTTACAATACCCACACTTGTTGGTTCCAATACTACCTATAGTTAAGACATGTTGTCAATCGATGCAGAAATGTGGGCTTGAGTGTATTAACAAACTCATTTCAGCATGTAAGGGTTGTGAAAATTTCTGAAGTTCAGCTGGGCCAATGTCTTTGGGTCGACATGGCTCATTTACAATACCGATCCTTGTTCGTTCCAGTACTACCCATATATAGAATATCTTAACATCGGTCGAAAAATGTAGGCTTGAGTGTGTTAACAAAAAAGGTGTCGACAGACGGACGGACGCACAGATCCGAAAACTATAGTCCCCCGACGGGAACTAATAAACCAAACCAAACCAAACCCAAAGAACCGAGGCCCGAAAGTTGGTCTTGGAAAAAATCTTTAAGACAGTACTTAACGAAAGAAACGGGCGAAGACCAGCATCCCGTTTGAAGTACATCAGAGAATGATATATATTACGTTGAGCCCTTAGGGAGTTCGCAACTTGCCTAACCTGATGGGCTTTAATTTTTAGTTCTGTCTGAAGGTTCGTGTCTTACAGTGCCCCGCCGCACCCAGCCAGAATGAACGTTTTTTCAGTTTAGAGAGGTCCTTGTTAAATTTCGGCATATAGGAAATAATAACGGCTTTTTGGTTTTCTGGCCTATAAGCCGCTGAAATGTGTAAGTATTGGCGTGGGGCTTTAACGGGGCACAATGAAACCAAGCCCTCAGTGTTCTGCTCTTCTCGTAGGGATGGTAGACTTGTGTGCCCATCCTACGCGTTACAATATGGGTCTTCCCCGTGAAACCTGCTCTTGGGAAGAGAAAAACCCTCTCCCCAAGTTCCCGTTTCTTTGCTTACCGTTCTGTCCAGGGAATCTATCTCGCCTCTCCTTTTGCCCGAAGCTAACGCTGGTAAAAAGGTAACCTCCCTGTGGCATTTTTAGCAGATATTACCCTTTCCCCAAAGACCTCGGGCCGTTGAAGATATCGCAAGACTAAGGACAGATTCCATCTAGCTATATTGTAAGTACTGGCGGGGGGGGGGGGGGAGAGTTAACCCTTAAATGTCTGATCAGCTGAGACAAGGCTGTATCCTCCCCATGGTCGTAGCCTGTCGGTGCCTGGACTGTAGAGCCTATAGCGGCTCTATAACCCTCAATGGAGCCCACTTTTAGCTGTTCATCTGTGAACAGGTGATCTAGGAAGTCCGCTATCATTGTTGGAAAGGCCTGAAAAGGGTCGAGCTCAGATTTACTGCACCAGGAGGCAAACTTGTTCCATTGAATCCTGTATAGCTTAGCTGTGGACTGTTTGTGGCTATTAACGATTTTCTCCACTATCTTCTGGGAGAAACCCGTTTTCTTCAATAAGAACTGGTCAGACACCACAGATGTAAATTCAGTAGGTGGGGTAGGGTGGAAGTGTTGCCAATGGGGTTGAAATAGGAGTTCCTTGTGACATGGGATCGGGACTGTTTTGACCACCTTGCACTGTCGTAGGCCGATCCATGATGCTCCTCGCGTTCATGGGGATACCAATAGGAGGGTCTAACTGTATGAGCTCACTCTTGCCTCTGAATAGTTCAGCTTGTTCAAAGATATCCAGACCACTCGTAATTCTTGCCGGTTGATTAGGTACCCGTTCAGGGCAGGGGACCATTTGCCTGTCTACGCCTGGCTTTGACAATGTATCCCCCAGCCCGTCTAGGATGAGTCCGTTCTGAGAGTCCCTCGGTCATTATTTGGGGATCGCACCACCATTGGAGGGTGACCAGGGATGCCTGCGACACTTTTATTTTTGCTTGGGGAGACTTCCCTTACTCAAGAGCAAACCTTACCTCCTTTTAAAATGGCCTGTAGTGGAGGCGGCCTAACGGAACCGTTCTTTCGGTTGCTACTAAAAGGTCTAGTAGGGACTTCATGGTGTGTAGCCTTACCTTTCAGTCCACTGGGATCCCTCTAATGGCTTGAGAGATCTTTTGTCGTCTTTCTACCGTGGGGAATGCTCTTGCGTTTGCCAGATTTCACCTTTCTCTGAGAAAGACAAGGCTTTGCTTGGGAACTAGCTCTGATTTGGCTAAGCTGACTAGGAGACCTACCTGCAAAGCTTTGCGTACCACAGCCAGGTTCTAATGATAGGTTACCTTCTTGTCCTGGTCTGCCAGAAACCAGCCTAGATATTGAAAAACTAGCACGCCTTCTAGACGGGCCCAAAACCTATAACATTTCTTGGAGAGTTAAATCCCTTTGTGAACATTTTGGATAGGTGACTAGATTTTCTGGCACCTGAGCTGCTAAGGCAATGGACCATTTGCCCCCTTTGAAGGGGAGAGAGTAGCCGTTTTTAAGCCACCGAACCACTTGGCGGGGGCCCCATTTCCTCCCATATTTGCCAGAATTTGCCTAGCCTTGCTCCTACGGGCCAACAATCGTTGCAAGATAGCCAATTTCCTAGGTTTTCTGAGTTTGTTACAGTATCGCCAAGAGATTGCTTGCTGCCACTGCTTGATTTCGGTTTCTTGGCAGGGGGTGGTTGGGAATGGGTGCCGGGCTTCGTCTACTCCGGCCCTTAGTGGTAGGTCCCTTGGGGTTTCGGTGGGCGCCAAAAGACGCACGAGACATTTTCGAAATCTTGTGACAGGGAGTGGCTGTCTTGATTCACCCTTTCTATCTTGTCGGGCGGGACCAGCTCTTTTTCTCCCAGGATGGGAGCATGGCGCAAGTCCCTCAAACCTTTGACACTTGACCAGCAGTGCTATAAGAACGCGATCCGTCGGAGAAAGACTATCAACGTCATGAGAAAGGTGGACAGTTTGACTACATCTCTGGTGGCCACTGCCAAACATTCCAACAGTTTGGAGGCCACTGGATCATTGAGGTACAGAACCTCCCATCCTGTCTTAAACGCTTTCAAGATGTGATCTTAAAAAGGACATGATGTTGAGTATATGCCGGAAGGAGGTCTCAATGGTCTTAGCGTGATTCTCTACTAGTGGAATGTCCGAGTTACTCCGGGACCGATGACATCTAAACTGTCGCTTTTGCCGGCTGTTCTAAGGCTTCTAACGGATCTAGCTCATCCGAAGACCGATGTGAGCCCGGTCATACAGCACAGTGCTTCGAAGCATAAAGCGAGATAGAGTACGGCCCTTGCTAGTGTTCATCTTCTTGAATTGTTTCGATCGCACTGTTATAGCATCGGCAATACCCTCGCTGGTGGACAGTGCAATGAATGCGTCTTGTGGAGCGGGGACAGCTTGGGAGGCCATCCGTATGGGGGATCCTCCCTGTCTAAGGACAGTGAGCCGAAGGTGACGTTTGCCAGGCACATGATCTCCTGGATTCCGTCTCTCCAGGGCACGTCTTCTGGGGCTAGGACCGCAGAGGCTCCTGACGGGTCGGCATTCTCAGTGCGTGGAGTTAGATCCGAGAGGGGGGGGGGGGGTGGGAGTCCTGATAGGACGCATCCCTGCCACTGCTGGATCTTTTTTAGAGTATCTGGCTACTCCTTGGCGATCTGATGCAGTCAAGTTCTCGTAGGAGAGGCGAAAGAGGGAAGACGGTAGAGTATCCTCTGCGTTCTCCACTGACTCGTATGTTCCTCTGGGCCCCATCGGGATCGCCTATCTGCTGACCGGCATCTGGGAGAGTGTGAATGTCCCTGACGGAGTATAAATTTTCCGCTCTCGTTTGTGGGGTACCGACGACAAGGGTGACGTAACTGGCTGCAACAACTCTTCGTCATCCTCGAGATATAGTCCTCAAATTGGTCCCGAATGGGGAAAATTCTGCTGACACTCCCTCGCTGACCACTTCAGCCTCTGCTGGCTTGCTGCTCGGGTCCAGTGGAGGGGATGACCGTGGTTGGGGGGGGGGGGGGGGAGGGCGAATCTGGTGTAGGAATTCCCAACTGGCCTGTTGCTGTTGTGAAACTCGACCCCGAGCCCGTACGTGTGACCGTAACTTGTTCGGGGGAGGGTTTAGTTTTAATCTCTGAGTACACTACGTGGTTTGCTAAGTTCGGTTGGGGCGGTTGCCGATACTTTCCGAAGGGTTTCCTGTTTTTTCCCTTCGGGGATATCTATATAGTCCACTCTCATTGGAAAGGCCTTTGTTTTAGTTTTCTTCGACCTGTTCTTATGGATAAGTTTTCAATCCCCCGGTGGCAGATGTTGGCACTCAGAGAAAGCGTTCCATTCCTCGCAGAGAGATAAGACGCTATTTCTCCTACGGCTGTCGCAAACCGAATGTGGGTTATGTGCCGATGGCGGTGAGTGTCATATCTGAAAGGCACGCAAAGAAGAAGTAATAAGATAATTGTAAGTGTCACTAATAAACACACAGTTAGACATAAAATAACACTTAAGATATTACTTTAAGCTTTATCCAGTGACCAAGTGTATTAGATCATCGTGAATTGCTTCCTATCGTTAATTCCGACGATTCCAAACGAAAATAAATGCTTGTAGGCGTATTCTTACCGGTTTCCCGTGTGCTGGATGGATTTTGGGTGCCATTATGGGACAGACCGAAATGGGCTTACCCTAGGGGCCATTATGAGCCCAGGGGGCCGTCATGGGCCTCTGCCCATGGCTTCGAGGCCGACAAGGGCTTACCCATAAAGCCTCACCCTAACTCCTGACCCATAGGCTATAAGGCATGGGGTGCCGCACACAGGGTAAGGAGAGGTGCCATAATAGGCCTATCCAAGACGGGCCCTTCGTCCCCGGCCCATTGACCGTAACAGGATAGGGGTGTCGTTTATGGCGCCCAGAGGTGCCATAAACGGCCCCACGGTCCCATAATGGACACATGGCGCAAAACGTGCCAAAAAAAACCCACCAGAAACGTCTGGAAAGCATTTCTTTTCACCTGGACCGTAACTTGAGGTGCAGAATTTCCTCTGACGTAACTAACTGGTCCTGACGGAGTGTCAGCCCCAGCAACAAAAGTGGCCATTTCAGCGATGACAGAGTCAGCTGGATAAAGCTAGGTGTCAGTGGAAGCAATGCAGACTGTCAAGACTCAAAACAACTCCAGGGCGATGTGTGTAGGGACCAGTACATGATTCTTGATCTTGTAGCTCCTGGTGAAGACAGACACATTTCTCGGCATTAGGTAAGGTGTCACCGCAACGTGTAAACTCAACAACTACCAGACCGAAGTTACAAGTGCCGAAAATTTCTTTAAACATAAACTTAATTTATCCAACTTTGAGATAACATAATATTATTCCTATAAAAGTTAAATAAACTAGGTTAAAGCAAATTCGCACCGTAGACTAGTTTCCTTTTTCCAAATAATTGTGGAGCACACGGAATGGCGTGTGTTAGTAATGCCATGCTTAAAGTTACCAATGACCAGTGTTTTTCCCAGAGTGCGTTTTTTGCGTGACCACGCACTGAGCAGGGTTGGCAAGTTTTGGACACGATGATAAAACTCCCTGGTGAAAACCAGGTCTTTACCGTCCTGTCCAAAACAGTTTTGGACTGTCCGAAACTGGGCTGTCAAATTTAAACTATTCAAATATACAAAACGCGTTTCTCTGTTCATTTAAATGCGTGACCACGCACTGAGCAGGGTTGGCAAGTTTTGGACACGATGATAAAAATCCCTGGTAAAAACCAGGTCTTTACCGTCCTGTCCAAAACAGTTTTGGACTGTCCGAAACGGTCCCAAACTGGGCTGTCAAATTTAAACTATTCAAATATACAAAACGCGTTTCTCTGTTCATTTAAACATTTCCCTGTTTGCTTTTTAACTTAACGTTTCTGCTAAAATTGGAGCAGTTAATGAACGTTTCTGTCGAAGGTCCAGACTTGAGAAATTTCGATTTCGTAGCCGCATTACGTCAATGGAAGGAAACTAGCCACAAAATATTAGCCAAATAATTGGGTCAGTGATTGGGCTTAAATGGTTAAGTTATCATGGACACTTTCCGCTGACTCTGAGTTTTTTTTCACTTTGGAGCTTTTTTACCGTTAGAAAAGCTGCACAGTATTATTAAATGTTTGATGTTACAACTGTTTTATTTCATACTCTGAGAAGAAATCGTTGATCTCACTGGGTTTCAGTTTTGTTTGATTTTTTTTCATGCAGATACATGTAGTTCATTTTATTTCATTTAATTAAGTTGTTAGATTCAGCTCTAATAACTTGTTTTGCGGATACAGTTGTATTTTTGTTGTCAATAAACTAGTGTTTCACTTTAATGACATGTGCTTATTTCAGTAAGGTATGAAAGCTTAAGTGTTACATATAGGCTGATACTCGTAAAAAATCACGCATTCATGTCCAAAAATCACGCACTGAAAATTTTGGAGTGCGTGATTTCACGCACTGGAACCAAAAGCTGGGAAAAAAACTGAATGACGTTAGTACTAGAGGATTCCCTCACTCTCATTGGTTGATGGATGGAGAGTGGAATAGGCATGTTCTAATTGCAAGAAAAAAGTTCATTTCTATTGCGTGGTAAGCCACAACCGGAAGGAACCAATCTAAAAGTGGAGATAAGCGAATTCAAGGCTTTTGCGAAGTAAAAAAAAATTTTTTTGGGCAGTAAACCTATTGCCAGCGATTTTATATTTTTATAAATAACTACCATTAAAACGCTGGCCTTTGCTTACCCGCGCTATAAAGAAAGGCTCCGCTGAAAAGACAAACAGCCACTCGTCTAAGAAATGAAACAGCAGCGATTCTATATCATGCCCTGCAACATGAAAATACACATTGGCAGACTGCAGCATTTCTTTCTTTTTTTCTGGAGGGGGGGGGGGGGGAGAAGGGGGCGGGTAGTGGTTAAAATTCTGTTTGCACCAGACTCGGACGCCCTCTACGTCAGCAAACGCGAACTCAAACTTTATCCAAGGGCCACTGTTGTATATTTTCGTCTCTTAGTTCTCTTTTTCTTGCGTTTTTTTTTTTACTTTCAGCATCAAACTTTTCTTAAAATTTATGGTTGGTGATTCAAGCAAGTTTACCCCTAATCTTACTTAGTCTGTGATGTTAACCTATCTTCTGACATGTCAACTCACCACTGGCCTCTATAGTTTCGCTCGTTGCCATGGAGACCTTGTCGATCTCGGTCATGTAGCCGAACATGGACATAGCGCACTGCTCGAAAGCCTCCTTCAAGTCATCGCCCCCTTATAAGCATGTTAAGTTTTACGTTTCTTTTTTTCTGCTACTCAGCCCCCGCCCTCACCCAACCCGTCCCCAGTACACACAGACATCGAGAATTGCATTTCAATAACCGCTGCTGTTACAACTTCGGATTCCAATGAGTCACTGTTTATCAACGGGACTATGTTGCAGAGGAGAAATCCTTAAAACTTTCGGCTCCTGCCTTCGGCGATAACGGGATCGTCTGTTATCCACACCTGGAAGCTGATTACCATAAAACAAGATCTGGAAGGCGGTCATTACAGAAGTCATTATTGTCCGTTTTCATCCGGGGTCTGGAAGGTGGTACTACAAACAAGTTTCACTGTTTGTCCTTTGACGGGGCATTAAATGTGGTCCGAAAAGTCGTGGCAATAACGTGGTATAACTGCAGTCTTTTTTATCAGAAGGTGATCACTGCAAACAAGCTTAATGGGCGCCTCTTTTATGCGAGTCTGAAATTAAGTCACTACATAACGGTTTTGATGCACGTCTTTTTATCTGGATCTAGAAAGTGGACACTACCCCCTCCTCAATTTTTTTTCAAAAGCCTCGCCAGCTTTCCCCATTTGATAGGAGTGCGGATCCGAACGCAAAATTAACCATTTTACCCAAACATACCATCACACCCATTACCTAAAATATAGTTATAATCATAGTATACTTTGTCGTAGCATGGTCTCTTGAGACTGAAGATGGTTGATACAGACAGGTTTTACTGTATCTTTTTTTCCGCGTTGGAAAGTGGTCATTACAGAATTTACTTTTCATCCAGATCTATATTTGGCCTAACATGAGGTTTTAATTTATGTCTTTTTAAAGGGTAAGGAAGGCAGAACTACAAACTATTTTTTGCGACCCTGAATCTGGTAAAGTTTTCTGTAAATATTTTTTACCCAGGGATTTTTTTTTTAGAAGTTAGTCAAAACACGCAGGTTTTAATGTAATTCTGTTTATTCGGGCCTGGAAAGCGGTCCCTATAAACAGTTTTTACTGCACGCTTTTTCATCCGCGTGTGCAAGGTGGGCACTACAAACAGGTGTTATTGTACGTCTATAGTAGTCAGTAGTCCTTACACACTCCTCCCATTATATCACCAATCCCCTCCTCTATTCATTTTGACTAATCGCTTGCCCCCTCTAAATTTGGGTAGTAGTAGTAGTAGTAGTAGTAGTAGTAGTAGTAGTAGTAGTAGTAGTAGTAGTAGTAGTAGTAGTAGTATAATAATAATAATAATAGTGAGTTTTATATACCTATTTTCCAGACAACCTGTTCAAACCGTTTTAATTTGTGCGCATGTACATATCTAATTATTGATTACAATTTTTTTTAAACTCAGGATAATTATAATTTCAACGTGCCCATATAGTGTCTCTGAGATCCCTATCTACTGGCACATACCTAACAATACTGCAACTCTAATTTGGTATTAGAGGACGAGATAGGTACATCGATATCCCTGGGGGTTTGCAAATTGTCATGATTCCTGACCACGAGCGGGATTAGAACCCGAGCTACAGAACCACAACTGCGTGGCTGGCATATTTTTTTCAAATCACATGAAACGCTCATAGCAATTAAGTATCCTAACCGTGTAGCTATTCTAGCTGTCTATTCTATACGCATATGCACTCTAACAGTTGCAACGGCAAAATAACTGTACCACAGTGATGACGAGACTAGACTGCTTATGCTCCACTCCACCCCTCCCGGATCTTATGCCGATCTGGATCCCTGCGTGAATGACTAACTTGTGGATACCATCAGAATGTACACAATCTTAGTGCGCTCTCATTGGTCCAAAACACAAAATCAAAGTCGTATCTTCATTTAAATACATGTACTTCATAATACTGAAGCACAGATGAAACAAGACTGTCCAGGGACATTGTGACTAGCCGAGATCTAGTAAATCAAGTATCAATAGGCTTGCCTGGGTTTGCTTGTCATATTTTAAAAACCGGTTACTGAAAATTTTTCAAAGTCCGGTATTTCCCTAATCTCTCGCGGATCTCAGAAAATTAAATTTCAAAGCCCCCTAACGTTGGACTACGTCTAAAAAACTAAATAAAGATTTTCTATTTTTGTTTCTCAATAGCATATTTGAGTGATTATATGCTTTTCTACCAGACCTCGGCAGGAGATTTCCTCACCAGTTGCATCAGCAGAAATTTGCACTATATTTAAGAACATTTACATTTCTTTATTATAGTGCCAGACACGATTACTATTGTTGAGCAAAGGATACAGGCATGTAACCTAAAATAATAAAACATTTCAATTGAAACAAGTAAACAGTTATCTGAACGCAAAGATCTTTGAAAGGTTAACTCTTTCTTTTTCTTTTTAGTTTTCATATTATTTTATTTACAACATTAAATGTATCGTAACTGTATGATAACTCGAACCTCGCTGGAAAAAAATACACGTAATTATAACCCATTGAGTTAATAACAGATTTTGAGTTATCGAAAACAAAATTATCGAAAACAATTTTAAAATATTTTTAATATTTTACGAACAGTACTGCGCTTTTTAGTAACTTATACAAATGCTTGTCTGATTAACTTTATTGATTCAAAGAAGAGAGACAGCTTACTGTACATCTGCTGTGTGGTCCAAATCTGGAACATGAACAAACATTTCACTTTTAACATTAAGCGCTTATCTGAAATGCTTTTAACGTGAAGCAGTTGAATCCAACCACACCCCCCACCCGGCACAAAAAATAAAAAGAAAAAAAAAAACAAAAAAAAAAAAAAAACACTGGTCTGCTGTACAGACCGTATGTACAGATTACAGGACAGTTTGGTTAAACAAATAGAGCTCATATTGGTTCTTTTATTTCTGAAATGTCAATGGCAAGGACCGTTCCAGAAAAGATCACATTGGGACGAGTTCTCTTGTGTAAAGCGGGGCCGAGAAATAGCTGTAGACCGACAGTAATGTTACAACTGTTTCCAAGTTTGGTCAGTTTTAACTTTTTTTCTTGAACCACCTTCAGTTTTCAATACTTTTTTTTTCAGGGTTTTTATCAGACTGGACAGGGTTCGGCGCGCCACTTCTAGTGCAGATCAAAACTTTCAACATTAAAACTTGACTATAATTGTGCAGGTACAGTTTAAAACCAGGCTAAATCAATGCTTTTTAAAATCAATGTCCAGGTGTTGTGTACCCGTGCCCACTGTAAGGGTGCCATCCAACGTTCAGTTCATTGCTTGAACAATGACAGCGATGTTGCAAGGAGAATATCAACCGGGAGCTGATTCCACAGACGGATTGTTCTTGGGTAAAAATGATAATGATATGATTTGAAGTGAAGAGCCTGTGAGTGGAGATATCCAGTTTCCATGGTGACGGAAAGGAAGAACATAATCAGGCACCTCAACGTCACACAGTTTAGAACGATTTTTGTAGAAGACCCTGTGAAGCTCTGTATGTTGCAATGTGTGCAATTTCAAGACGTTTACCAATTTTTTTCGGATAAGTTTGAGTCCGGCCCGTAGTTGTACTCTCCCAGAACAAATCGTGCAGCCAATCTTTGTACATGTTCAATCTGGTCTATGTTGCGTATGGTATACGGACTCCACGCAGATGAGACGTATCCCAGGTAAGGTCTGACGAGGGCTTTATGTACAGCTTCCCTGGCCTTTGTGTCAAAAAATGTGAAATTTGGACGGCATAGGTTTAACAGATTTGATTTCTTTTAGTTATGTTATTAATATGTTCGTTGAAGGCAAGTTTATTCTCCAAAATAACCCCGAGATATTTGTCTGAACTAATTTCGTCGAGGGATATTGGTTCTGATAAAGGCTGCTTCATACAATATACATTTTGCTTTTTTTTCGTTCTTTTGGTACATAGAATTATTTTACACTTTTTCACGTTGAATTTCAGTTGCCATTTATTTGCCCATTCCTGAAATTTTAATCAGTCGCTTTGTAGATATATGGTGTCTTCCGTAGATTGTATTTCGAGTAGATGGCACTATCATTGGCAAAAATGCGGATTTTTGATGTGATGTCATTTCCGTATATAAAGAACAAAGTGGCCCAAGAACTGTACCCCGAGGAACACAAGTAGCCGGCAATTGTGATATAAAAACGACAGTTTTGGATTATGCATCAAGTGTTCGTATTTCAGATACTAATTTATGTGCATCTTATATGCGTCCACAGTTATCACATTTAATGGCTTTGCATGAATTTATAACAGTTTTGCTGCACACGACACAAGAAAATTTCGGTATGCGAGACCCTGGATTTTGGTCAACATGACCGCACAGAATCAGTAAAATTATACCAAGGTGTGATTTTTTTTGCTTACACTAGACACTGGTGACTGCCCATGTCCATCAACTGGAGAAAATGTTCCCAACCTGATTTCACTCGCGCCTTGTATTGGTTAGTGTTACATAAAGTGTCCGTTAAATTTTGAAATTTCATTAAGACTGACGAAAAAACATATATACAGCTAGATGATCAGTGGATACATTTTGTTGTGCGCTACCCGTTTTGTGCATTGATACTTGTCGAAACTGAAAAATGAATTATCTTTGTTTTCATATACAGGAATGAGTAACTACTGTAAATGGTGTCAAACTGTCACATGACACTTGCAATTTTATGTTACAATATTTTGAGAGACACTTTCCCAAATACATGCTGCTGAGGAGATTCCATAGTAAAATGAGTGAAGTAGGTTTCGACCAAACTTCCATTCTACCACCCACCCCAATCTACGGTCTGGGCTTTGTACAAGGTGAGAGAGGCAGATTGGACGAGAATTTATGGTTTTCATCACCAGCAGAGTATCACCGAGCAATACGTAAAAGAACACTAACAACGCTTATAACTCATACCTACTAAGTTCCTATCAATTTATGCAATGTTGAAAGGAAAAAGACAGTAACTACGGTAAACGGAAAGCTGAATTTGGCAAAGTATAGTCCACTTGCGATTGTACCGAAACACCGGACTTCCTGGTTTGAAGCAGTACCTTATGTTTGACAGTTTTGACAGAAAATACTTTAATTCCTTTGAATAACGCCTTACTCCAGATCAATGGAACTGACTTATATTTCCTTGATTACAAGGCAGGGCTGATATGATTTAAATCAATTATTTAAATCCTGATTTAAGTCAATGTAAAAAAATCCAGACTTTTATTTTTTAATAGTTTTTCAATATCGTTTTTCAGTAAGCTTTATCAGGGATGACACGGGCAAGCGAGAAAATACAGGAAAATCAGCTAACGGATTTTAGTGCTTTAAAAAACCATTAGCGCAGGTTGCATAGGCCCAAATTCGATAGACTGATGCCGAAACTGGTAACACTGGAACATTGTAATGCTGAGTATAAAAGGATGCAAGAAAATCGTTTTTTACATTTTGTCAAGTTCTCCATGAATTCAATTTTTTATTTGAGAAATGAGTTAATTCCCCTTACCCCCCCCCCCCCCCCCAACTCCCACCCCCAAAAGTGTTCACAATCTCTCACCCGATTGCAACCGATCTCAAAAATGACCTTTTCTAATGAAAAAAAAACCCAGGAAAACCGATAAAAACCGGAAAAGTATCATTCCTGCTCAATGTGCAGTAAAGTCACTCAGAAATCGTTTGCAACCCCTTTTGTATAAAAAAAAAAGAATTTCATATCGTGCGCTTATCAGTACAAATCAGCTTCGGATCTGGGACGGGGAAGAGGGTGATTGGCAGTGGGGAGCAGGTTACAGGAGAGCGACTGCCGGTAGCTGCAACTATTCCAGTGTTGGTCAAGCACGTCTCTACCCCGTGTGCTTGCAAACAAAGCATTAGGGGTACGCGTCGTGCAAGGTGTTTTTAAATCCCCACAGATGACTGCTTCTTCAGTTGTTAATTGAGAATCTGACAGAAAAAAATCACCGAAAGCTCCAAAAGTGTCTGGGATGCGTTTTGTTCCTGTGTGGAGATGCTTTGACAGAGACATTTCAAATAGCAAAAATCTGAAAGGAATCTGTGCTATTGAACGTACAGACAGTTATCTGAACAATTGAATTTGCCATTAGTCATCGGAGATATTCACAAATGCAAATGCTAGGACGCCTGCAATAAATTGTCAAAAATTTGTTAATTTTCTTTTTTTACTTTTTCACCTTTCATTTATCAGAGTTTGATTTCAATTAAAAATCTTAAAAAATCAAATTTCACTAAAAAATATCAAAAAATCATGATATAAAAAAAACATTTTTTTCCAGCCCCGCAACAAGGAGAGAAACATGCCCATTTTTATTTAAGTAGCGTTTATCAGCGTTTCTTATTTTAGACCAATGCGCATGTTTATTTAACTTGCATTGATAAGCCGTTCGCATTTCGGAACCACTGCGCAAGTTTATTTAACTTGCGTTGATGCGCAGTTATTATTTCGGACCACTACGCATGTTTATTCAATTTGCATTGACGCGCGGTTTGCATTTTGGACCAGTGCGCATATTTGTTTAACTTGCGTCGATGCGCAGGCCGCATTTCGGACCAATACGCATGTATATTCAACTTCCGTTGGTGAGTGATTCGCAATTTGGACAAGTGCGCAAATTTATTTAGCTTGCGTTGATGCGCTGTTCACATTTCGGACCACTGCGCATGTTTATATAAGTAGCGTTGATCAGCGTTTCTTATTTTAGACCAGTTCGCATGTTTGTTTAACATGCGTTCATGCGCGGTTCGCATTTCGGACCAATGAGCATGTTTATTCAACTCACGTTGATAAACCGTTCGCATTTCGGACCACTACGCACGGTTATTTAACTTGCGTTGATGCGCGGTTATTATTTCGGACCACCACGCACGTTTATTTAACTTGCATTGACGCGCGGTTTGCATTTTGGATGAGTGCGCACATTTATTTTGCTTGCGTCGATGCGCGGTTCGATTTTCAACCAGTGCGCATGTTTACCAAACTTGCGTCGATGCCCGGTCCGTATTTCGGACCAATGTGCATGTTTATTCAACTTACAAGTTTTGGCGGATCGCCAAAAAAATTAATTTTTCAAGAGGGGCCCAACTGGAGAAGAATCGTACAGAATTGGAAAGGAATTCAATCAAAATTGTGGGAGAAGAAGCATTTTCAAAATTAAACGCCAATAAACTAGACTGGCCAGTGCTTTTGTTAAAACAAAAACGGATTGGCGAGCCCAAAAAATTGAAAAATCGCCAAAAATACATTTTTACAGAAAATGAAGAAAAACTTCGCAGTAAACATTTCCACTACATATGAGTTCTTCTTGCCTTATTTCAGCCTAATCGAAAAACCTGTTTCGGAGATATCGCAACAATATGGCCATAAAAGTTAAAAATCAAAAATTAAAACATTCGCCAAAAATACATTTTCAACGGAAATGAAAAAAAACTTCGCAATAAACATTTGCACTTCTGTGAATTCTTCTTGCCAAGTTTCAGCCTAATCCAATAAACCGTTTCGGAGATATCGCAACAATATGGTCAAAAAAGTTAAAAATCAAAAATTAAAAAATTCGCCAAAAATACATTTTCAGCGGAAATGAAGAAAAACTGCACAGTACACATTTGCACTATATGAGTGCTGTTCTTGCCACGTTTCAGTCTAATCCAACAAACTGTTTCACAGATATTGCAACAATATGACCCAAAAAAGTTGAAAACAAAAAATTAAAAAACTGACCAAAAACACACTTTCGGCGAAATGAAGAAAAACTTTGCACTATACATTTGCGCTACATGTGTGTTCTTCTTGCGACATCTGAGCCTTATCCAACGAAGTGTTTTGGAGATATAGCCTGCCAAATTGAAAAAAAATGCACGACACCCCCTATGTTAAAAAAATTGCAAAAAAATAGAATTTTTGAAGAAACGAAAAAAAAATAACACGGGCATCATCTAGACATGTACCCCAATATGTTTGTATGTTTTGAGAAAAATCGACTCAATAATTTCATAAGAACTCACTGACGGACGGACACACCAAATGCTATATATGTCTCCCTTAAAAAATACCCCTCATATGGCCAATTTTTGGCGGATCGCCAAAATGAGTAATTTTTCAAAAGAGGACTTCTTAGAGAATAATCGTACAATATTTGAAGAAAATATGATCAAAATTGTGTGATAAAAAGCATTTTGAAAATTGGTGACCATAAAATCACAAATGTCCCAATTTGGCCATTTTTTGGCATATGGCCAAAAAGAGTAAATTTTCATGATAGGCCTGCCTAGAAAACAATTGTACAAAACTGGAAAAGAATCCGATCAAAATTGTAGGAGGAGAAGTATTGTAGTGAAATTAGTTAACAGTATTTCATCAGTAATGCGTATTTGAAGTTAGTTTAGCTGGGTTCGGCGTAGAGTTGTTCAGCTTGGTTTAGTGAACTTGTATGGAGCCTCATCTGCGACCTGTGTATCGATCAACTACCAGCAGCAACTTACTGCGGATCCCCTGACCTGCGCAGTTTACCAGTTTACATCGTCTGCGGCGAAGACCATTTGAGCAAGAAGCTGTAAATCCTCAATTAGGTGAGTTTTCCTACAAATGGTACCAGTTGTAGAAGATTATTACGTGGATGTTCGTCATATAAAGCCATTGGAAGGGAAATTTGGAAAATCGTACGTGTACTTTGGATAAAAATTGGGTTTGAAAGTTCGCGCCACAGATGTGTGTTGTTTATTCTATTACCATAGCAACGCATTTTGAAGATTTCTAAGTTCATATCTGAGTGTATATAGTCTTGGATATCAAATAAAAACGGTAGGAAATACGAATTATCTACATTAATATATTTTTCCTTAAAATTAATTTGTGACGTTTGAAGTTTCAGTGCCTTTTTCAAGGCGCAGGCTGTCAAAACAGTTGAGTGACAGACACGTCTGGTAATATAGTATATCATTTGTATACATATTTTGGCGAATGAAGGTGATTTATGCGAAGTTCACATTTACTGGTACAATATTAGAATAACTTGGAAAACTCGATTATACGTTGAGCGATGCATAAAAAAAAAGTCGAATTTCTGATATATAGAATAAAGATCGATAAAAATCCACATAGCTAGGGTTGGCTCGGTTTATGATTAAAGATCTGATCGTGTCTTTTTCTAGATTATCAACTAGTTTTGAAATTAGGTAGTTTGCCCAGAAGTCCAGAAATCATACTTACGTACATAGTACTTGTGCAACAGTAGTATTAGTGTATTATAGGTTTAGGGTAATTTAATTCCCAAGACCCATAATATCATTTTATTGTGTTAATCCAGAGATTTTGTGAAATTTCCAAAATATTTTCAGCATTAGCCATTTTGTTGTTATTGTGACCTTTGACATAGAAAGGGACTCCGCAAAACTTTTCTGCGGGTCAGTCTTGCAAATTTTTATCCCGAAATTCAAATATTTTCGAATATTCAACTAAACGATTTCTATCATTTCTTATTATAATTATTGTCATAAAAGGTTATTATTGTTAGATCGAGTATCCATAAACTGTGTTTATCCCGAAAAAGTATATTTCGTGTGATATCCTTGTTAGAAGTGAAGTTGAAATGTGTGTGTACTCATTGATAACCTAACGGAATTTTGTCTACTTGAAAGGAGACAAGAAGCGTTCGGTTATAATTCTACAACAGTATACTTCATATTCATAGCACAGTTTTGAGTTTTTGTTCAATTCAAGAGAAAAACTTTTAATTTAAATTCTTTTCATTTTAAACACTCAAAACCTTGCAAATTGTAAAATACCATTCAAATACTTCAAAAATATCAAACGGCAACACATTCTTTTTATTTTTTCATACAACTGCATCACTGATTTGTAATTTCAAGCCATACACAATACATTTCATACACGATTTTGGTACAACATTTCAAAAACAAACTTATCAATAACAATTTAATCCATTGTTATTCAAGAATAATAATAAGATTCATTCAATTTTGTCAAATTAACTTATAATTTATGCAATATTATACATTTATTCGACAAACACTTCAAATTTTGCATCAATTTATTTAAAATCTTTATATTCGTGGTACTTATTTGATAATTTTCTCTTTGCTTACTTCTTTTGCCACTTTCCAGTTTGTGGCTGAAGCTGTAAAGAGTTTATTATCGAATATCTAAATTAATATTTTGGATAAAACTTGATGCAAACTTCTTAAGATGTAATAAAAAAAAGAGAAACACACACACAAACAAACACACACACGCGTACATATTCTCTTGGCATTCTTCAAAATTGTTTATTCATTTATTTTTTTTCTACTCAGGGAGTTCTTTGCTTTGATTCCGTACGCCGCTTTCCTGTTTGTGGCTGGAATTAGTAAAGAGATTCACTGAGTATTAAAATTAAAATTGTTTAGGAAAATTCAGCCTAAGAGAAATTAAATCATTAGATCTACAAACAAACAAAAAACAAATACCATTCAAAATGGCAACTCCAAGTAAACCCACCACAAGACAAAAGACAAAGGCAGATGCTGAAGTTAAACAAACAGAAGAAGAGCGGGTTGAAAAACAAATATCAATGTCTGATGTCATGAACGAAATTCTTGGAATGAGATCAGATATGCAGCAGCTAGAATTTCGAATAAATAAAACAATGGATCAAAATTCAGGCAAAATCAATCAGCGTTTAGATATACAAATCAGCAAAGTGCACTCTGAAGTTAGTCGAGTTGAATCAAAAATGGACATGAAATCGGACAAACTAATCCGAATGGTACAAGAAGTTGAAAAACGAATCAATACCACAACAAGTACCAACTTAGATAATTTGGAAACCAAAATTTACGATCATATGGAGGCTCGCATTGAAGAAGCTATAGCAGATAAGGAAGAAAATGCACATCAAGAAGAAGGAAGAGAAGATCCACAAGAAGAAAAAGAACAGCCCGAAGAAGATTTTCAACAAAGAATAGGAGAAGTTATCGAAAGACATAACAGACATCATGAAAAAAATCAAAATTACAGACCTGGTAGAAGCGAAAGAAATCAACAAAGGAATCAATCAAACATCCAGCTTTCCCGGATTATATCATCTCTCCCTACTTTTAATGGCAAAGAATCCTTTGAAGCCTTCATATCTACATTCAGATCTATCACCGAAAAATTATCTGTTAGTCGCAAAGATAAACTGGATTTTCTTTTGATTTGTCTACGAGGAACAGCTGCTGAGTTCAAAGATGTCTTACCTCTTACGGTTACAAACGATTATGACGAGCTAGTACGTAGACTTGAGGAGAGATTTGGAAAGAAAGAAGACATCATTACCACAAGAAGACAACTTTCGATAACTAAACAACTGATAGATGAGAAAGAGGATGAATTCGCTGAAAGAATAAATCGATTAGTACAACAGGCTTATCCGGGTTCAACCGATGACATGTTCAATTCACTGGGAATTGAGGCGTTCCTCAGAGGGTGTGCAAATAAGCGGGCAGCTCTTATAGTAGCCGATCAAACACCAGCCCCAACCAACATCAATGATGCCGTTAAAAGAATGAAAGCTGTCGTCAGTAACCAGAAAGCCATCATTGGTGAGAGTTCCAGCAAAGTCAGGCGGATGCAATACCCAGTCGAGACAAGTGAAGACTCTGATGAGGACTTCGAGGAATTGCGAGGGAGAAAATCAAGTAAGTATAGAGGATATGGATTAGACGATTACCATCGGGAAGAGAGAAGGGGTTACAGATCTGAACGTCGGGATGAAAGAGGTTACAGACCCGAACGCCGAGAACGCCAACGAAACTACACTCGAAACGTATGGTCGCCAGAAAGACGAAGTTACAGTTCGTATGGTACTAATGATAGTTCTGGAAATAGCTACCACAGACGTAATCGTAATACAAGACACCAACGCGAGAGAAGCTTTTCACCTGAGAGACCAAAGTATGATCGCTATGGCAATGATGAAAGACGCAAGTACCGGAGTAGTGAGAAAGAATATCGAAGATACGACAGCCCCGATAACGAGTTTGAACATCGTAAAGAAGACAGAAAATACCGGGAGAAAGGAGAGAGATATTACGAAAAACAAGATCGTTACTACGATAAAGATAGATACCACACCAAAAAGGACAACAATGACAAATCACGATCAAAGGACTACAAAATATCAACTAAATACCAGAAAGACCAAAGAAGAGATTCTAGTAATGACTCCAACAGCAGAGAGAGAACATCTGATCAACATGATAAAAGCTCAGAAGAAGAAAAGAAGACCACTAGTTTCAGAAAACAAGTTTCTTTCAAAAAGGATAGCCCAAATTAGTCAGGACCGGCCAAGAAGCCCGTAAACAGGTCCTAAAACAGCAATCGGGCAGAAATCAAGCAAAAACTAGAGAAATATTTTGGAAAGAAAATTCAAAAGGTCTTTCGATAATAACAGATGTCAAAATTCATGGCCTGAATGGCCATTAAACAGTCATTGACAGTGGTGCCCAGGTTTCGATTTTGAGTAAAGCAGTTTTTGAAAAGTTAGAAAATCAACCAAAATTATCTCAAGATGTTAAATTACGAGGTGCCAACGAGAATCATACCATGTCAGCAAAATTAGCAAGAGATGTTAAAATTCGATTTGGCGACAAGGAATACAAATTAGATTTGTATATAGCTCCGATTTCAGACAACATGATTTTAGGCTTGGATTTTTTAGTTTCCAAAAATGTTATTGTAGATTTAAATGAAAATCAACTGATAGTGAAGAAAACGAAAATACCCATCACTGTAGTTCGTGACGAAATGAATGAATATCAAATCTGCCGAGTTCAAATGAAGAAAAAAGTTGTGGTTCCTCCAGAAACAGTTGTATGAGTTAAGGTTAATTTAGTAGGTGATCTCGATGAAAATGAAGAGTTTGTAATTAGCTCAAACAGCAAAAGCAGCAAGCTTTTAATACCACACACTTTGGTTAAAGGAGGAAAAGAAGCAGTTATAAATATCATGAATCCAACTAAAATACCACAGCACTTTAATAAAGATAAATTTATAGCAACTGCAGTGCAAGTAAACAAAGTAATTGAGGATGAATCCGACCGAAACAGCAATGTACAAATCGACGATATTCCAACGACAAGTGACACTTCAAACACTGATTATGACACCGACAATGAGCCGCAAATACGACGGGTAACTAAGGACGATTTGGTAGATGAAATACCACAACACTTGAAAGATTTGTTTTTACGATCGTCAACAAACCTTACCGATGAGGAAGCGAAACAACTAGCAAACACATTGATTAATTTTGCTGTCTTTTCGAAACATGACTTAGATATTGGATGCTTCACTGACATAAAAATGAAAATAGACACTAAAGATGCAACACCTATTAGACAAAATATGAGAAGAACGCCTTTCAATTTTCAACAGGAAGAAGAAGAGCATTTAAATTCTATGCTAAATTCTGGAGTGATATCACCTTCTAGTTCTGAATGGGCAAGTTGTCCAGTACTTGTGAGAAAAAAGATGGAAAAGTCCGTCTGTGTATTGATTACAGAAAATTAAATGCCATTACTACAAAGGATAGCTTTCCACTCCCTAAAATAGAAGAATGCATAGACACACTTTCCGGAAATACTCTGTTTAGCACGTTTGACATGAGCAGTGGTTATTGGCAAATTTTAATAGACGAAAATGATCGAAGTAAAACCGCCTTCATTACAAAATATGGACTCTTTGAATATAATCGTATGCCTTTTGGTTTAACCAATGCACCATCTGTTTTCCAGCGTGTTGTACAACTCAAAATGTGTGGCCTTACATGGAAGGAGGTACTCGCTTACCTTGACGACGTCATTGTATTAGGAAAAAATTTCAAGGAACATCTTCGAAATATTGAGAAAGTTCTGGAGAGATTCAGGAGGTACAACCTAAAACTCAAGCCGAAAAAATGTATCCTTTTCCAAACTCAAGTCCTCTTCTTAGGCAAGTTAGTCTCAAAAAATGGAATGGCAGCAAATCCAGAGAACGTTGAAAAGGTTAAAACATGGCCGGTTCCTAACAGCGTAAAAAAAGAAGTTGAAAAATTCTTAGGATTTATAAATTATCACAGGGAACATATCAAGGATTATGCAGCCATTTCTAAACCACTGTACGAATTAACTGGGCCAAAAGCAAAATTTGTTTGGCAAGACAAACATCAAAAAGCTTTTGAAAAGTTGATTGAAATTATGACAATTTACCCGTTTTAGGTTACTCAGATCCCGACTGTCCATTTATTCTTGATACGGATGCGTTTGACACCGCAATTGGAGCCGAACTTTTACAAGTAGATCCTGAAACCGGAAAAGAAAAGGTAATTGCATACGGTAGCTATGTTCTCAAACCAGCTCAGCGAAGATACTGTACGTCTAGAAAAGAGTTATTGGCTATAGTTCGCTTCACCAGGCAATTCCGACACTACTTATTAGGACGCCAATTCACTCTTAGAACAGATCACAATAGTTTGACATGGCTGCTAAATTTCAAAAACATCGAAGGTATGCTTGCCAGGTGGATTGAAGAACTTAGTCGATTCAATATGATTGTAAAACATCGACCAGGCAGATTACACGGAAATGCAGATGGAATGTCACGTATACCCGATAGATTAGAATACTGTGGCAACTACCGAACTGGAGTTGGTCTTGAATCGTTACCTTGCAAAGGTTGCAAATTCTGTAGAAGAGCGCACGAACAATGGTCAAGATTCGATGAAGATATCGACGATGTATTGCCCTTAACTGTGCGGAAAATACAGACAATGAATTGGTGTTTTCACTATACAAACGAAGAAATAAGGAAGTTTCAACAAGAGGATCCTGATTTATCTCCTTTGATTGTATGGATAGAAAATAAAATCACACCCGAACAAGAAGAAATTATGGTACATAGTCCAGCCGTGAAACGATTTTGGAGACATAAAAATCATCTTAAAATCCAAAATGGCGTATTATTTTACCAATGGGAATATCCAGAACATACACAAGATTTGCTGGTAGTACCATTCCAAATGAAAGAAGACGTTTTAAGATACTGCCATGACATACCAACATCTGGTCATTTAGGGATTAGAAAAACGTACAAGTTAAAACAATCATTTATATGGTACGGATATCACCTGGACACGAAATTACATATTCAGACTTGCAGTTTATGCAATAAAAATAAGAAAGCCAACAAGAAACCACGATTACATCTTGGTAAATATCACGCATCAAGTCCAATGGAGATCATTCACATAGACATTCTAGGTCCTTTACCAACCAGCAAATCAGGCAATAGTTATATACTCTCGATAATCGACCAGTTTACAAAATGGATTGAACTTCTTGCAATTCCAAATCAAACCGCTGAAACAGTGTCAAAAGCAATAGTTGACGAATTTATTTGTCGTTTTGGGTGCCCTATAGAGATCATCACAGATCAAGGACCTTGTTTCGAAAGCAAATTATTTAAAACAATATGCAGCCATTTAAACATTACAAAATCGAGAACTACACCTTACCATCCCAGTTCTAATGGCCAGGTTGAGAGATTCAACAGAGTGATACTTCAAATGATACGATGCTATCTGGATGAAGATCAAAACGAATGGGATAATTATTTACCAAAATTAGCCAGTGCCATCAGATCGACAGAAAACCGGAATACTGGATTTACAGCAAACCGCCTTATGCTTGGCCGTGAAAACATTCAACCAATTGAAATTATTTCAGGATTAACACATCAGGAAACCTTTAGTACGGAAGCTGAATATTTAAAGAAGTTAATCACCGACATACACAATTCTCATCGAATTGCAAGAGAACAAATTCAACGGAATCATCAAATCCAGAAGCGAAATTATGATACTCGAATAAAAAATTACAAATACAAGAAAGGAGACGCAGTCTACAGATTAAATTTATCCTCGAAGCTTGGACAAAGTAACAAATTAAAAGCAATCTATTCTGGACCTTATATTGTTAGTAAAGTTTACTCTCCAGCAGTTATACAAATTCGAAATCAGAAACGATGTTGGAATTTACACCATGATAATCTTAAACCCTGCAAGGACAGAGATTTACCAGTCTGGATACAGCGCTTACAACAGATGATTTTACAGGAAGAACAAAAACCACCTGAAGAAGAAGAAGAAATTTCTCTCGCTTCTCTGTTTGAAGATTACATAGAAGATAAAAAAGTAGAAGAAGACTTAACTGAACCCGAATATACACAATGGGACGAAAACGATTATGGAAAAAATCTAACTGATTTATTCCGAACCGATGAAGACAATGACAATCCAGAAAGTAACAACAATGACGACAATGAGAAAAAATTAGAGTTTTCGAGAGCTGGAAGAAAACTCAGGAAACCGAAATATTTTATGGATTACGATTGATCAGCTATCTGCTATACTTGTAAATAATTTGTAATTTTATGCAAAAACATGTACATACAAATCAGATACTGAACTAACCATTGGCATACAATGGCATAAATACATTATAGTTAGATATTAACTCATATTATTAACAATGAGTACACAAGGATTTCAATATTAAAAATATTTGTATTCTCTGTATATGTACATATATCTTCATGTACTTAATGTTATTATTTTATTTTCATAGAAATAACTGAACTTTCAAACGTTGACTTTGAGGAAGCAAATTTTGAACCTGATTACGAAGACACAATAGACTCTAATGGAAAAACTTCCAAAAAGAAATTTAAGAAACAGTTAACTTGTGTCATATGCAGTAAGTTTCGCATCCTCGGATGCATGTTATACGTGAACATTTACCAAAACAGTTCAATCCTAACCAGGAATTGGCAAAGTCGGCTGATTCGGCTCCTATTATTGTTGAAGGTCTTTTAAGATTGGCACAATGTTTTGAACTCAACTCCGTTGATGCTCTATTTCGGTATGTCTTAGATAAGGATTTTAGTTCTTCAAAGTTCAGTCAGTGTGCAATTACAGAGTCTGATATAGCCTTGATGGACTCCATTAGTCGTGAACTCCAGATATGTCCAGTTGCATATATTTTACATCCACCAAACTCACCAGCAGTCCTTGCGCATTGGCGTGTTTTATCCATTATTTTATCGAAAGTTTCGTATTTGGATCAAAAAAATTTTCAATATAGATTGACACAAGATTTCAATACTTCAGACGTTCATCTCATCACAGACTCACATTTTCATTTACAGCAAACATTGCGTCGTTCTGGCTTCGCGAATTTTGAATCAGCTTGCATCAATCCACATTTACCTATTGCTTTGGCTGTCAATAACTGTTGCTTTTCAAATTTACCAGGAAACGATGAAATAGACCAGCTTCATGCCTCAGATAACAGATTATTTTTCACCATAGGAGCTCATCCACGCTTTGCTCATAATTCTTATAATAAGTCACGATAATCATCTGCATCTAACAGACCAATTTGCAATTTAACCAGTTACGATGTGCTTTTCAATCTGAATGTCCCTTGCCTCGCACATTTATTTCAGGTAGAGTATATGAACGGACACTTTTCACGTTTTCCCCATTCTGATATGGTGGTTGACGGGACATAAATGTCGACACCCGTTACAAGGGTATCAGCAACCAGACCGGAACAATCCCAACAGCTATCTAAGCATTTCTTGATGTATTTGTGTTGTGCTTTCTTTTCTTTCTTTCTTTCTCTTATTTATTTCCATTTTAAACAACATATACATATATACGGAAATATGGTATTCGAAAAGCTTTAATTGTGTTTAAAAGAAAAGGTGGAACAAGAAAGTTTACACTTATTAAGCGGTCCACCCGTTTGCAAAATTACTTTCATACTGAGTAACCATTCCGGCGAGATTATCTATATTTCCATGTATATATCATATATTTATATATTTATCTACAGTTAAGAAAACACCATATAGGAAAGCAACTCCATTACACAGTATTCACATCTTGACAAAGTATAATGTATTTATATGAGTGACAAGATCTACTATAGCCACTTTCAAGCACGAAATAAATAATATTTAAACTAGTATGACTCTATAACAACATTCTTAAAACGCCTTTTAAAATCACAGAGGGTTTTACAATGATATAAGCTATCGTCCAAATTATTCCAAAGACCGGGTCCAATGAGACTTATACAAAATGACCTCTTTTTTGTGGGTCGATATTTAACCTGAAATTTTCCTGCCTGACGTGTACATCCCATATTCAAGTTGAACAAATCATTAATTCTAGGGGGTAATAGGTTGAACTTCGCTTTGAACATTATGAGACATGTATTAAGTTTCACAATATCATGGAACCTTAATAATCTAAGTCGACCAAATAAGACACTGGTATGGAACCTAAAATGTACACCTTCTATCAATCTAATAGCTTTCTTTTGTAAAATCATAAGATTTTTAGTTCTTGCTTGATAATTATTACCCCAAATTTCACAACAATAGTTCAAATAAGGGAGAATTAAAGAGCAATATAATGTTTGTAAGGCCGTTTTATCTAGAACATGTTTCACTTTATACATTACTGCAATACTTTTAGCGACTTTATTTTGTACATGTTTAATCTGAGTTTCCCAAGACAGCTTAGAATCAATAAAGACACCTAGGAATTTGGTGGAGTACACCCTTTCGATAGAAGTACCATTAATATTAATATCACAATCATTGCATACAGTATTTGAAAATACGATAAAATAAGTTTTAGACACATTCAAGGAAAGTTTATTGACTCGAAACCATATATCTAATTTCACTAATTCTCTACTTAAAGTGTTACAAATTTCAAATATTTCATGACCAGAGTAGAAGATGTTAGTATCGTCCGCAAACAATATGTAATTCAAAATAGACGAAACATTATGTAAATCATTAATATATAACAAAAATAACGTGGGACCCAAGACAGAGCCTTGGGGAACACCACATAACACTGTCAATAAATCTGAAACATTATCTTCAACTTCAACATATTGCAATCTATTACTTAAATAACTATGAATCCATGACAGAGCTGTACCTCTAATTCCATACATGTTAAGTTTATTTAAAAGAATTTCGTGATCAATGGTGTCAAACGCCTTGCGTAAATCTATAAATACACCTACAGTTGTACTTTTATTATCGATCGCACTTGACAAACTTTCAATAAAATCTAATAAAGCAAGGTTCGTAGAGTGGTCTTTTCGGAAGCCATATTGATCTTCATATAGTATATTATTTTTTGACACGAATTTGGTTAACCTTATATTGTATAATTTTTCAAGAATTTTCGAAAATTGTGGTAACAGTGAGACTGGTCTATAATTGGTATAAATTTGTTTATTACCTGATTTAAATAAAGGAATAATTTTACCAATTTTCATTCTATCAGGGAATACACCATTACTAAAGGATTTGTTACAAATTTCGGCAAAGGGTTCAGCAATTATATGGCTTATTTGTTTAACTATTGACATGTTTAACCCATTAGTATCCACTGATGTTTTATTATCACACAATCCTATAATTTTTAATACCTCCTCAGGACATGTAGGCTCTAAGAACATAGAGTTATTTGTGTTGTGCATTTTATTGTTTGAAAAAAGAATCAATGAATAAATAAATTATTCATTACAATGAAATAGAATAAACATCTTGTTTTTCAATTCAATGATTTTCAAGGAGCGTGTGAACTATGAAGCCCCTCGGAAATTTCCGAAAGTGCAAACTGGTGTGAACTGGGAGAGTTACTCATCCCGGGCGATCATACAGTGGCTTGGGTGGTCGTCGTTAACTCCGACCCAATGTTGTGCAATACATTTACGAGTGAAACCATCAATTATCGCCCACTGAAAACAGAGACTTCGCAACCCTTAATTAAATATTATAGCTACAGTAGTTTATGATATAGAGAACTACAAGCGATACCAAAATCATACTAACATTCATATTTTTGTTGTGGTATTTTGCCAAAATCACCCATGTTGAGCACAACAAAAGAAAAACTACCACGGTGGTGTTGATGAAGTTCGTAAATTGGTCCCAACATCGTTGTTGTCCAACAGGAAACCTCTGGGGCGGTTCGGTCTATTATGTGTAGGCCTTGGACCACAATTAATTTTACATAGACTTTCTGTATAACATTTTGAAATCTGGCACTCTCCACAACATTGCACAATCTAAAACAACCACAAAATCAGATGTACTGGACCTTTAGAAGAACAGAAATAGCCAGAAAAATGGGGGTCTTTCGATTCGATTTTTTGCTATGCTGATTGGAAAATAGCAACCGTGCGAGTCCCAAGTTTTGGCCGATTTCCACCTATATTTTGCTGATTTTTAGAAAAAAGTTACGCATAAACCAATAAATATTTCACAGCAATATTTTTTCCTAGAACAATCCAGCCTATTGTGAATATTTTACAACAATAACTTTTATTTATTGACTGCACATGTGTTAAATAATACTACATTTACCGCGGCACTGCTTTTCTTTTTACTCCTTGCGTGTTTATGTTCTACCAGGAAATGTAATTGTGGTCCATGGCCTGTAACACCTTTTTACTCTGCAGGTCGACTGGGTATTCTTCGAAAATAGTGCTCATAAAGTGGGGGACTAGTTTTTAAAATGTGTGTTCATGACTTCTTAAAGCAACCTCTAAACACAGTGCTAATTTTAAAATACCACGACCATTTCCAACCAAACAGGGAGTGAAATTGTTAAATCAACCCCCTTTTGTGGGAAGCACGGAGTACTGAATGAAAAAAAATGAAAATACCGCCCCCTTTTCACAAAATTGGCACTCCGCGCCGAGCGCGTCAGGTCTCGAAATCACCCCTACTGGTTGAGAAATGACAGTTCTGGACCACACCTCCCCATAGGACACACTATGTCAGACCCCCCGCCCCTGGACATTCTATGTCAGACCCCCTCGGGCATACTATGTCAGACCCCCCATCAGGACAGGAAATTAGAACAAAACCTTGTTTTGGATGACATATGATGTCTTCGTGTATACATATTACGTGATGGTATGTGGGGACCCCAACCCCAAAAATTTGTTATTTTTATATATTTGGACGTATCAGACAATTCTGAGCAACTTCTGTTTTTTTAATCACCCCCTCTCCATTGGAAAATGTTTTGTTTTTTTTTTATATTGAGACGTTTCAGTCAATTCTGAACATTTTGAGTCTTTTATCTCCCAACCGATGCGAAAATTTTCTGATTTATGCTTATTTAGACGTTTCAGACGATTCTGAACAATTTCTGTTTTTTTAGCGACCCCTCGGGGGGGGGGGGTGTGATTTTTGCATATTTGCACGTTTCAGACGATTCTGAACATTTTTGGTGTTTTGCCCCCCCCGCCCCCTTGGGAAAATTTTGGGTTGTTGTTGGTTGGTTGGTTGGTTGTTGAATGTTGGTTGATTGTTTTTGGTTGTTGGTTGGTTGTTATTTGTTGGTTCGTTGGTGGTTGTTGTTGTCTGTTGTTGTTTGGTTGTAGTTGGTTGTTCGTTGTTGTTGGTTGGTTGTTATTTGGTTGTTGGTTTGTTGTTGGTTGGTTGGTTGTTGTTGGAAAACTGGAAGTGAAAATTCGAGGTAAGTGAAATTCTTTGTTTTGTATGTTTATTTGTTACATTTTTTTCTTTGGTTGATTATATGAGAAGACCGCCATTCAAAAATGTGTTCGAATGGCCAGCCCATTCAATGGTTTGGAGATGTGGTAAAATTATTTCGCAACATATTGGCACGTAGTGTGCTCAACCTCGAGTGTGACATCTCAATACGAATACCCCTGCTGCTGCACCACAATACCCCTGCTGCTTCTTACACATTCATGAAGAGTGCATTTTTTTGCTTTTTGACCGTTGAGAATGCACGAATGGAAAATAAAACATCATAGCTTTAAGTACAGCTAGGGCAAAGCCCGATAGTAGCCTTGGGCAAAAGGGTTAGTGTTGCGTTTACAGTCGTACGGCTAGCAAAAAAAATCGAGGATACGTTCAAGACCCGGATAAAAAGATGCTAAGTGAAAGATTTTTGTCGTAACCCCTTACAGATTCAGTTATAAAGACACACGATAAAACCTACTTGTCTTTGTCAACTTACAGACTTGGAAAAGATGTAATGTACAATCACACTGCTGTAGTGACGAATTTCCAGAATATATACAAGAATGCACAGTGGAAGCGAATTTAGCAATCACCTTCCAGATTCGAAAAAAAGCATACAGTAAAATCAGTCGTTGTGACTACCACCTAGTTATGTTTATTTTTGAATTTTTAACAGTGAATTATCCTGAATCCTTTATTTCAGTAATAAGAAAAAAAAAAGATAATGGTTATCGGGGAATTATGGGTTTAGTCGGAGACACTTTTTGTTAATAAATCAATAGGTTTCGATTAAAAGTGTGTGATATAGGCCTGTATTCTTATGTTTTGTGCCCACTGGCTACTCCAGGTTTTTGTTCACTTATCGTCGAAAAGGATTAGTTTTAAAGAACATAAATGGGGAACAATCGTGCAAAATTTGAAAATAATCTGAATTTTAAATAAGGTTTGGCTTGTGCACATGCAGACGACGGACGCTGTCACTGTTGTTAATAAACCAGAAGGCGTCAGTTGGTCCAAAACGCAAAAATCACAGATGGATAAAATACATGGGAATAGCAAATACGTTAAAGTAGGCGAGGCTAAAAAACGCGTGAGCCATATTTAGTGAAATGATTGATTATAAGATATCCTCGCCATTCTAGTTGCTATCTATCATGATTTAGGTATGACAATGCACTTGTCTCTCTCGTTTTTGATCATTCATTCTGACAAAAATTAGTATTTGATTTGTTCTTTAATGGCGAATTTAGTGTAGCCATTCTTTTTTATGTATGTTGTGATCCTGATATAAAGGGTCACTTGCCATTCAAGTTTTAAAAACGTACAAATTGAAAAAGAAAAGAATTTATCAGTATCCTTATTAAATATGGGCATTTATAAGCTGATTACAAGGGAAAGCATGTAGAACTGCCACAGAGTTATGGAAATGAGACAAACCTAAACCTGATTAACGTAGAGTGTTTAAACTTTCTTCATTAAAATATAATAATTATCCTATAATATCAATTAGCGAAGTTGCCTCTTTAAAGAACAAGGTTTTACGTCCAAAATGAACTTAAAAATCGTCTGATTTCCATATCACTGGGCAACATATACCATTCCCCCATAGATCGACACACGAGGGAAGCGATGTCGAAATAGCAAGGCGATATTGGGTGCATTAAATTACAAACGGTCATGCAGTTCCAAATGATTCCCCTTCCACAGAGTCTGAGTAGGAGAGATGGCTGGACTAAGGTCGTTTAGGTTTTGCCGGTTATGATCGTTGGACGATAAAAATACGTACGTATTATGTAAAATCCGTGCAACTTTAATTTCCATTGATGTATACACAAAGAAACTAGACATATCTTTTAGCAGATAGGCTGATCACGTACAATTTAAATACTTTGAATTGAAAAATAAAATGCTATTTTGATGTTTACTTTTTAACTGTTGACAGTACAAACTGGAGTCGAAAGTTACAGAACACAATATTTTATGGTTACATTCCACTGGTCAATGGCACACGGATTACTCGAGGCCGGTCGTTTATTAGCGACGTTTGACGGTCTACGCTATACGGTCATTTTGTATGAGCTAAATCAGATGCGGGAAAGATTTGCAGGTCATGGAATAAAACAACGGAAGAGATTTAGGGAGATAAAATGAATGCGTTCTGCTTACCTTTCTTTTATTTAAAAAGTACTGACATTTTGGAAATACTGTAATATTACACAAATACCGTATTATGGTCTATATGAAAATGACCACCTCATCTTTTTAAATTGAGAGCTTATAAGCTTTTTCAACATCGCTTGCTACGTCAATATGGTGTTTGTTTACCATTTCACTCAGTCTTAAAGCTGTTACTTGGAAAATATTGCCCGATATAAGCATTTAACACCCATGGACCTGGTCCCGAGTAAGCTCCTCCTAACTGTAACTCCGTGGAGAAATAAAAAAGGACATTTTCCGTGGTTGAAAATAAATTTCTTTTGCCATGTATCACAAAATAAGATATATTTTAGTCGAAAGGATGGCCAAATTTGCAGGTCGTTTAGGGAAATGGAAATGTAACACTTTGTTGTCACTAATTATGATCCACCGTAACCAGCTCTATCTCCTTTCCCTCGCACAAGTTTTAACCAAGCCGATTTTGGTCGGTGTTCTATATCCATCACTTGTAGACATCCGTCGTCTGATATGTGTGAGTGTGCATAAACAATTTTTGGTGTGCATAAAAATGTCATTCCTCATATATTTCTGATCCGATAGTTTTGAAGTTTATGAGCATTGCTTCGTAGGCAGACCCCCGCACAGCTTCTTTGTTTTGTTGGCCATTTTCGCTGGTCAGAATATCCCTGGACAGTGTGCTTTAATTTACTGTCGATAAGTGGCTGTGACAATATTTCAGACCGATCCGAAAATTAAAAATTGTACATTTTGAAGAGTTTTTTGAATCTCTTAAAAAATGTTGCTGCTCTTAGACTGGAACTCCTAACACATCTGTTGTGTTTGTTAGATAAATCAAACTGGTGTAGAAAATAGAAGTACCCATCGTTATTACATTACAATATTTAGCTCTGTTTGCTGTTGTGGGTTCAACTGTCACAGAATGCTTGCATATCGATTTCCTTAGTAACGGATAAGCGCTCTCTGGTGGTAGAGCAGCGAGTGTCATATGCTATAGATGTTATAGCTAAGAATTCCGGCTGTTTATTCTTTGTTTTTTTCGCCTCGGTTTCTAGAAAACGCTTTTGAACTTATTTTTATCATTTGTACCTAAAAGAGAAATACAATGGAATCTGATAATTGTCTCAAAACAATTACAGATTTATATGCAATATGGTTTTTGTGTGGTGTTGTGTGGTGTTTGTGTTGAGCGTTGTTTATTCAAACGACAGCAGCACTTTTACTGGCTCTTGACAACTAAAATCAGTTTGAAGAACTCAGCTTTGAAATCAAGTAGCATAGAATGGTCGTATATATGCAGGATCTAACAAAGTACTACCTCGTTTTGTTAGTTTTTAATTACCTGTGCATATTCCTTCTTTTCAAAGATATCCGTAAAACCTATACGAGTTTTGGTCTCTAACCGTAATAACTGGTAAAACGAATGAGAGAGTGGATAGAAGCAAAACATACTTTTAAAAGGCCACTAACCAAACTAATATATTGAGGTATAATAAATAAAATAAATGTACCGTAAATGTGATATTGAGTGATATACGGAGGGGTAAATGGCTGGAGGCAGGTTTGCTTTTGCATTTGCTGGAAGCGCTTGCTTGACCACACTTGCTTTGCATTTGTGAAGAGTTGCCTAGAAGCACTTGGTTATGTACCGTCCAACTTATTCCCTGCATAACTCAGAGGACAACCAGACTTAGGCCCGACAGCTGCTACTCTGGTGGCTTACTGGTGGCTTACTCTCCGCCTCCGTGTCTACTCATTGTTGGCATAATTCCATCAGGCATGCCGGCACGATATACTCCGGAGACAGTCTGTTGAGTAGCTCCGTGAAGGAGTCTCGGGGATTGCAGAGCATAAGGGGAGGCATATCAGTCAGGTTTTAAAAACAAACACTTTATTTTTTTTAGATGGAGTGGATGTCATCAGATGATACATCTTCATTGAAGTTCCCCATCAACACTATTTCCGTCTTGAAGTTTTTCACAAATATTAACAGTTTCTCTTTGTTGGAGCAGAAAAGCGTTACATTTGACGATGGGCACCTGTATGCTACAATACATGTAAAACTGCTTTTATTAGTGGTGATTTTTAAGGCCAATGCCTCATTGCCTATATCTGGAAGATGAATGCAAGTTCTTGCATATTTTTCGTTTACATAAATAGCACTCCACCTTTTACGTTACCTTTTAACGGTGGTCTATCTTTCCTACTAATTTTGTAGCATTCCAAAGACACGACTTCTCCCGTAATATCACTACTCAACCATATTTCCCTCAACATTACAACGTCTGGCGTAGTGCGTTAAATTATTTTGTTCCTATATGTGCAGAATGATGGATTGGTTCTCCCACATTATGACACAAATGTCTTCGTTACAGAAAATCCGATCAAGACAGAAGTATTTTAAATACCACCCATTCATCGAAGTTATGGCACTAAGGGCCACTTAGCCTTGTCGAGCGTTTTAATGTCTTTGAAGAAAACAACTATTTTGTTTACTGCAGTTCGAACTTTGAGATTTGTACTTGCCCATGATAATTTCAATGGAATTTACTGTCATGCTGTACATTGTTGGAGAAGAAAGTCTTCTTCATGTGTTGATATTTCGGCCAAACTGGTTTTCTTTCCAGCTTTGTCTGAACTTGAATCACTTGAACCTGGCTCATTTTATTGATGCTGTGGGAGGCCAAAACCTATACCAAAGGCTCCATTTACAAGGCCCTTGCTGAAATCGATGTTCCGCCTCAGCAGAACCTGAGCACCAATCACAACTTAACAAAATTCTCGAGATCGCCTCAAGTAGTGTGAGAATTTATTTTTATTTTGGCATTTGATAGTTTTTTTGGTGTAGTCTACTACATTGCTTGCTTTTATCTGTACATTTTCAATCATATCAAACTGTTTTATTATGTTCTCATAATGGGTATCAACATCTTTATTAAATGAAAAAACGTGAAGGGCATTCTGAGGTATATCCTGCCTATTAAACCTTGCTCAAAGCATTTCTTTATGTTCGTCGTTTAATTTAAGATCTTTTGGCTTTATACGAGCTGCGTTTAGCAATTTCGTACATTTTGAGTCGTTTTTCTATCTCATCATCTCAGTGAGATCTGCAATTTTAAAATTTTCTTGCAACTTTGAGGACAGAGAATCTCCTATACTGTATATCACCTTCCTCGAATGCTTAAATGGTAAAAAATCGCCAACGAGAACAGATTTCCAAAAAATTCATCTTTTCATCACTTATTTTTTAGCTGTTGAAGTCTCTCGTGTTTGTAGCAGAATTGCCATTGGCTTTCCCTGGACAGTTCATCTATGATTAGAATGAACAAATTACTGAGGTATGCTCTTAACAAAGTTAGCTTATCACATCTCAGTGGTTCATATATGCTCCTGACAGGTACTGGCAATTTCAATGCGCTGTGAAGAGTCAAGATCCCGATATTAAATGCTGCTGTTCTCATGAAGGAAGCCATTAACACTTTATTGTCTGCTCGACTTATGTCTTGTCTAAGCGACACTTTGGCTTCAAAACGAATGCATCTGATAAGATGACTTTTTCCAAAGCCTGCACCTCCACGTTCAAGTAGGCATAGTAAATAAGTCATTCATGGTTTTTTGGTATTGTGGGGATCCACAGAGCGGTTGTAAAAAGCGATAACCATTGTCTTTTCTTAAAAACTCTCAGCTGCTTACAATATTGCGCAAAAATTTAAAGTATTGCGATGGCGACAGCTGTCTTGGTATTTCAGTGTGCAGTGCATTTCTTCCTGGAAATAATAAAGCTTTAGCTTGTTTGTCACAGGAACTGCTTACATGTTTTTCTTTCTCTGCAGCTTTACACTCTATTTCATCATTTTGTGCGTGAGCTTCTGCTGCATTAGGAATCGTTTGCATGCATGTATTAAATTGAAGTTCTTTTTGTTCTCTGATTTCATTTTCAGCTTGGGGCTATCATCTTCATCTGTCCAGCAATCATATGCACTTAAACATCTACTGTTCATAGTACCGCCGCCAATTTGAGTGACCTGTCCATTGTCGAAATTTGACTTGACCGTTTACTTCGCTGTTTATCATGTTCATCAGATATGGTTTCATCATCAGAAATTTCATAATCGACCTTTATATTCCCTGCATCCTATGCATATTTTACACCGCAACTATCTGAATTGTCCACAGTGGAGAACTTGCTCCATTGTCTCACTCTGATGACTGCTTTCACCAATATGATATCACACCACCGTTACCGTTACCGTTGCTACTTCGTACACTTGGTGTAGTTTCCATTCTAACTTTCATAGTAATGGTGAAATTATTCCAATTTCTATTAATCTCACTGATATTCTTTTCTCCACTATGTGTTGCAACAATACCATGCCCACATTTGACTTCTCACTTTTTTCTTCCCATTGAATCTACCCCACGCGTGTAAAAGTTTTTCTGTTTCGATTCCGTTGGAGCTATTTTCATTGTCTGATTCAAGACATTCTTGAACAAATGAATCTTCCACTGGAATTGTTATGTTTTGGATAAAGTTTCTTTTCCGCCTTTAATGCTAACACTTGTGATATTGTGATAGCTGTCCTTTGCGTTAACCATTATTTTGCTATGGCGAAGGGCTCTGTTTTTTGTGTAACTTTCTCTCTGTCTTCCTGAAAAGTTTTATGTTCTCTTTTACTCAACACGGCTAAATCATGCTTCTTGAAAACCTGATAGGTGTGATTTCAAATGTTTTATTTCTGGTCACATTCGAAGAATGACATAAGCTGTTCAAATGCAGCAACAAACCTTTAATATAACAAAATGAAAGCAATACTGCATGCCCACTTACATTTGTATACATTCTTTACCACTTCTCAAGTGTGAGTAAAAAAATAAGTGGTTGGTTTCAATTGTTGACTCACGGTATATAAAAATGAGAAAACATGATTTCAAAATAACATCTTTCAACGTCTTCTCTAAGGGGATTAAGCAATGTTCATGTGGCAAATATCCTTCATGACATAGCCATTGAAAAGTTCGTCCTCAAGCAACAGCAGTTCATAGTGGTTTCCATCTTGAATGAATGTGATTGGTAATTGATCTGCTTGCTACATTTTTGGGTTATCCTTGACAGTGTTGTCGAGCAGATGGACGTCCAGGAACATGAAAATTTGTTAAATGCATATCGGAACGCTGCCTAGGATATCCCTGTACATCGCATGCCTCTATTCATAAGCTGTAAGTTTTCTTGATGATTGTTTCCACGGGTCACATAATTGGGATTTAAACTTTGTTTTATAGTTTCTGTGTTTGCACATTTTTTGGTTTCTGGTTGAGCTCTGTATACTTCCATTGCTTTGTTACTACTTTTGAAATCTATTTCATTATTCTCTTTTTTGGCTTTTATCTCTTTTTGTTCACACTTGCTGCATGAAGTCTACAAGTTCAAGATAATTAACATTTGACAAGACGAATCCTTGCAAAAAGTTAAATGCTTTGGTATTAGGGCACCCGTGACATTTTCATCGTTTTTTTCAGTCGGCCGTCACTTTGTCATCACAACTCGTCAGCAACTACTGGTCTGATTGACACCAAACTTTCGCAGTATACAGAACTTGCCGTAAACTAGTTCTATCAATATTTTTATTTATTATTAAGGTTGTTTTCAAGGTCAAATCAATATAGAAAGATAGGGTAATTTTGCATTTCTTCTTCACCCAGCAAAAGGCTGATGTTCCTCTGCATAGTTTGCTATTACCTCACAGCTGAGGCCTGCTGTAAACACAGTGGCTTTAATTGGCGCATTGCTAAAAATAAGTACATGTGTGTGTATGCACAGCTGGAGATCAGTTGAACTTGTGTGCACAATAAAAAATTAATAGACTTTAAATTTAATAGCGTGCATTTCTGTGTGCATCATTTTAATGAATCATTATATATAAAGTATTATATATATAGACCATTAATTGTCATAAAGTTTTTGATGTTGTTTTTGGATGCTACTCATCGAATTTCAAGTCATAACGGTCAAAATGTAAAACAGGAGCTTCGAAAGTCTTTAAAGAAATCATACGCTTGACAGTGGTTGGATGGAGGGGTGGAGGCCCTGCACCAGGCATGTTAAATGCACGCTTATATGCAGGTCAATTTTAACAGGATACATGGTTAAGAAAAGTGTATCATCCTTTTAGAACTGGATTGCATAAATTCAAATTAAAAAAAAGACATTTTAGTTTTTTATTTTAATTTGGGCCATGTGCTTACCGATTTGACTTTTGTCAAATCGTGCTCCTCGTTGCATTTAGTTCTGCATAGTGTTCACTTCTATTTCATGAAGCATAGAAGTTGACATCAATATCTCTTGAAGCTTTGATTGTGGCCAATTCAAGGTTGACCTTGTATCAAGTTATGTGCATAGGTAGATACAAGGTAATAAAGGATTCTCTTTATTTGTCAAGTTTTGAGGTTGATACAAGACTGTACTTGCAACAGTTTTCATACTTGATGCCTTTTGTTACTACCGTGTGATAGAAGTTTATCTTTCCACTTAGCACTTCATTAGACTCTTGTATCTTATTTATATTATAAAATAACAAACAATGTGTTATATTTAGCGTACGTGTGATAAAAAGAATCCCTTTATATCTCATTCTACACTTAGGACAATACAGGGCTACTCTTGAATTACTACAGCAAGACAAGGTTGACCTTATTACAATTTAAGGCATTCGTAATGCCGAACATGCATTACTTAGTACTATTACTAAGGTGACAAAAATTGTTAATTTATGTTGCATCTCTCACTTAGGGGGATATTGTAACTTTTCTCAGAGGGCATATTCATGCGAAATCATGAAAGAATCCATTAAATACTTGTTACATACGGTGTTTGCAAATATCAAAGATCTATAATTTATTTTTTATTTCGTTTTTAATCTTTTTGTTTTTAATCTTTTTGTAGAAGAAAGAAATGGAATTGTTTAACAATTCTCAAATTTTGAATTTAAAAAGAGAGAAATATTGTAACTTCAACCAGCTACAATAAATAGTTTTTCGTTACAGAAGATTCAGTTTCGGAACAGAATTTGTTGTATACTTGCTGAGGTATGGCGTGCATAAACCTATCATTCTTAACAGGGGACAGACAAATGGAATAGTAGTCGGACGGAAGCGAATATTGTCATGAGCCTTTCCATCTACCGTGTCGGTTCGGAATCTGGGCTGCCAGAACCTCAACCTGAGAGTGAACGCGGAACATTCGCATAGGAGAGACCGACAATGAGCATCTTTTGACTGTTGAGTTAACATTAAATGCTGTCTAGTATACAGTGGAACCTCAGGAAACCGGGCAGTGATGGGACTGGCAAAATTCAATCTTTTCTCTGTGAAACACCGAGAGTTGGTTATTATGTCGAAAACGTTTAGAGATACAGCGATTTTCAGTTTGTTTTGGACCGTTTTGGGTATAAAAACGTTAAACAAGAGTGTCCTTTATCTTCTCAGTTATGGTCAAGGTTAGACACAGAAAGTTGATCATTATCTCAAAAACGGTTGCAGATAGAGACATTTTGAGCTTATTTGCAACCATTAGGCCTAATTCACATTATACTAGAGCTTCCTCAGTCATAACCGGAGTCAAAAACCGAAAAATTACAATTGTATCTAAAAATAGTTGGAGATTTTACGTTTATTTTCGCCAAATTATGGCCGATATACGTTATATTTAAGCTTCGTCGGTGGCCTTGACCTCATCCCATGGCCATTATGTCGAAAACGATCAGAGATGCAGCGATTTTGAGCTCATTAAACCACTGGTACTAAAGCGCATGTAAGAGGCACGTCGGTGATCTTCAAATCTTCGTCAAGGTCAGGAGAAAATCGAAAGTTGACCATTATCTCAAAATCAGTTAGAGATACACAGATTTTGAACTCGTTTACCAAACAGTATGTCATATTAGAGTTTCCTCGGTTACATTGACATTCTCGGTCTTTGTCAAAGTCAAAAACCGAAAGCTGACCATTACCTGCAAAAAGGATTAGAGATACGACTATTTTGAACTTGATTTTGACGCTTTGTGCCTAAAAATGTTACATAAGAGGTATCTCGGCGACCTTGACATTCTTAGTCATAATTATGGAAAAAAACAGGAAATTTACCATGTTTATATGAAACACTGGCAGTTGGCCATTATCTTAAAAACATTAGATATGCATCGACTTTCGGACTATTTTCAACCGTTCCTGCCTATAAGACGTTACATAAGAGTTACCTCAGTGGCCTTTATCTTCTTGGTCATGGTAAAGGTGAAAAACCAGAAGTTAACCATAATCTCAAAAAAGGCTAGAGACATAAATTTTTAGCTCATTTTGGCTGCGTGGGACAAACAAAACGTGGTACAAGTATTTAGGTCAGTGACTTTTAGGCTCACGGTCATGGTCTAGGTCAAAACTGGAAGTTCACCATTCTCCCCCCCCCCCAAAAAAAAAAACGGTGGAAAAAGTCCATTTCTGCATGTGATACACTGACGGACGGACAAGTAGATAGGGATTTAAATGTAAAATGCCATATTTAGTAAGCGGATTGCGGATATATATTCAACATTGGCTGAAATGTTAAGCTTTCTTTTTTGAAAACAAACAAAATCGACTTTGCATCAAAAGCGACAATGTCACGTTTAATTAGACACACGCTCTAAATATCGAGTGTATACCTCACAATGTTTTGAAGCTTACTTAAAACTACCAAACATCTATTTTCTCGCAACTACCAGTGACTCATGCGTAGAAGGCTAAAGCCTCGCTTCAATTTTGCTCACGTGAAATTGAGAAAATTGTGCATTCTTAGGTATTAACTAGAGATATCAAACTAGAGTACTTATTGTTATCTCAGCATTGCTTGGATCGGGTGTATTACTGTAGACCTAGGGAGGGTTTCAAATAAGAGGAATGAAATTTGGTTGGATTCACATCAAGAACAATATAAATACCTGAAAGGCGCCCGTGATATCACAGTTTAAGAGGGTTCTGTATGTGCAATATCTATGATCTTGATGTCACTAGTATAAATGCTATGTAGCATTATGCAATGTTATTTTCGTTTCATGTGATCATTCATGCACTAAATGGTTTTATTTTGATAAGAGTATTATCAGCTTATTTCAGTGTAAAAAAGCTCGAAAATTTTCATAAATTATGGGAAAACAAAGAGACTGTAGAATTTTCGAAAAATCCAGATTCACTAAACGAAAAAAGCTTTTAAACTTTTAATGGTGTATGTCTAAGCCAGATCTAAGTATAAGCATTCGCAAGTGGGGTTGACTTCAGTTGATCAAATTTTAACACCTAAATAGCAGCATATGTTGGGTCGACCTCTTCTTGTTAATTTTCTTCAAAACTTTACCAAAGGTACAAAAAGTGTCCTATTAAATGAAATACTTTTCAATAACATTTCAATATGTTTATTTGATCCAACACAACCATGCATAAATTAAATTTGCTCCTTTCACATACACTTCTATTCAATGCTGATTTATAAATAATTTACTGTCTATATCAAATAAAAATTACTGAAGTAACACCAAAACCAGTCTTTACTGGTTAAACAAAAAATTATTATTGATATATAGCAATTCAGTAATATTAAGTATGTAATGGATGCTGAAAAAATTAACCAAATATATACCACAAAGGCAATTCTACTCAAGCAGCCTATCTGACAATAACATACTTGTTTCAAGTCAGTGTATAATGTTTTAATGAAAGTGAATAAATAACACGCAAGGTTAAAAATAAAAATTACCATAGAATTGATTCCTGAAGTGGAACTCAGCGCCTTAAGTATTGATTTTTTTAAATATTAAAGGAACATACAATATTGTAAACCACAATGTATTGAGATCATTGAAATGAAAGCAGATTCAATGTAAGCAATTTAAAATTGCATACTGCAAAGCATTATATTCTTACGCCCATGAAAAAGTAGATGAAAATGAAGCAGCAAGCATACTGGAGCTTCTGGATATAATTTCGCAATATGAACGAAACGTAATACCTGTGTGAAGCAAAAAATTCACTTTAAATGTTATAAAAAATTGGCGACATGAATTTGTGTATTAGGTATTAAATACTCTCGTTATTATCGAGGAGCTACATAAAGATAAAACTTTTTACAAAGTGCGCACACATATTGAGGTGCTTTGCCGTCGTTTATTTCTTGCTTATTTCTGTTTCCATTTTTTCTTGTTATTTGTGCATCTGAAACACGACGAGTTACTTCAACCAACATATCTAATAAATGCTCAGTTCGGTAGTGAGTTTCAAAAACATCAAGACAAATATTGATAAACAAAGAACATTGTGACTCTTTCATTGGAAAAGTTCGTTCTTTCGGAGGGTAGCACACAAGAATGTCCCTTTCAATAGATATCAAAGATGGGTCCTGGTCTCGGCTTACAATGGACCTTGGGCTTTCGAATGACAGTGAATGTTTCATTGTGGGTCTGCGATAAGCGTCGATAAAGAAACACTTTGGAAAATCTTTCATTTCTGATAATTTGTCATGAGTAAACTTTGCAATTATATCTTTAACCTTATAATACATGTCAGTTCTGACTCTATTTCGCATGACATTCATTTGAATACCTTTTTCATTACTAGGGCTTAGAATAAAAAGGAAGAAGCGGTCGAAATGGTGCTTTGCAAGAAGCTTTACAACCTGATTTAGAACCTCATCAAAAATAGTTTTGGTCAGATTCTTCAAGTTGAAATTTGAAGGGCCTATTACAATATATTTCAATACTTCTCCAAAGAAATGCTCGAGTGCTGTAACATCTTTGTTGTAGCTATATGGATCTTGGGACAAGTTCCAGATAATAAGACACAATCCCATCCCATATGGTGGTTTGGAAGTCCTTTTGAATCCGTAAATATTTTGGATTGTAGAGGCAGGTTTGATGAAACTCTTTGGGATTTTCACTGATTTTGTAGAGGCACAAATCGGCACAGGAATTCTACTTCTGCTGTTGCGTTTTCCCATACCTCTTACAGTGACGCTATCCAAGCGATTAAGAGACGATGGTGCAGATGCCCCAGTTTTCTTGACAACTACTTTTTCTGCAAATGGCGTTTCTTCGTTTTTGCTCGGTCGTATAAAAGAGGCCAGTTTAGTACGATCGGGAAGCTCCTTCGCAAGTTCGAGATGGATCTTGTCTTCACTCCTTTCAAGAATTTGACGTATTTCATTTATGTCATCAAAAGTTGATTTCATCAAAAATTTCTCAAAAAGGAGCCTTGCTTTATTTTCTTGTGTTCCAGTGCATTGTTTGGCAGCGTTTTTAAAAGCAGCGACTGACAATAGCCTTGTCAGCAATAGATCCGTACTTTTCATAGATATCCAAGAGTTGTATAAGCCAAGTAACTTAATGTTTTTCAGCTCGCTTAATAAATTTTCGTTCTGAAAAGATAAATTTTAAAATAGCGAAGAAAGCTTAAAAATTGAATTGTGAAATAAGTCCTTCTGCATGATAAATTAATCAGGAGTTAGAATCAGAATTTGAAAACAAATATTTAGACAATGTGCTATGCATAATAAAAAAAGTAAATATTTGTTATTGGATTGATCCAAATTCATCCTGCTTTATATTTTTATACACATTTATATATTTTAAGCATTGAGTCAAGTTTAGCTTACATATGTGCACTTACTTCGAGTTCTTGTTTTGTAGACATTAACTCATTCAAGATCCAGTCATTTTCTGCTTTTTCTAAGTAACAAATCAGTTCTTCATACGCTTTTGGATCTCGTTCAGGTAATATATTTAAAAGAGCTCTGCACCTTTTCTGTGGTGTTTCATGGGATTCAATGCTGTGAAAGTCGTTTTGATAAAGAATCATTTTGCTAAAAAGATGATCACATATTTCAGTTACATCAAGGTTATCTAAGAGAAAAGTACGTTGTAACTGGACTACTTTTCTGTATATTTCCCGTTCGTTTCCTGCAAATAATAACAATAAATAATATGAAGAAAAATATTAAGGTAAAACAATTATTTAATTTTGCTGTGAAGAAATTATTTACTAAGTAAAATATAACTTTAGTTTTGGGTCATGGTATACTTCGTTCAAACATTTGAGTTAATAGGAAAATCAGCAATGTATAAGGCAGTTAGAACAACACTGTGTTTACTTCCCCGTTTTGCTGTGTCAAAAATATTGCTATGTCCTTGACAGGGTCAAGTTAGTCACTGAGAAACACAAAATTAACAAATCTTGATCTATAGCCTAGACTCGTAGCTTGTGTTTTCCATCTCAGTCATATAATATATACCAATTAACAATCACAAGTTTACTTTGCAGTGTCATACTTGCAAACCAACATATTGCAACATATTTCTGTTCTGTTTAATATAGATTAGTATAGATTATAGATTATAATTAATGAATAAAACGCAGACCTTTCGATAACTGTGACTGTGTATCTTCAAATTTGACATTGCCGTCTGAACTTTGCCTTTTCCGTTTCTGGACTGCTGCTTGTTCCTTCTCTTCTCTTTGCAGTTCATCAAAAATCCATTGTCTTTCAATTTCTATCAAGGCTTCCATAAATTCGGTATATCCATTTGGCCCTTTACGTGTAAGTGTAAAGAGGAGTTTTCTTGTTCTCACTTTCAAATTTGATTGTTGGTCAATATCCTGGAGTTCGTCGCGACTAAGAACATTTCTGCGAAATAGAATGTCGTGAATATCTCTTGCATCCAGTTCATTCAACAGATAGCAATGTTTCATTTGTAGCACCTTTTTGAAGACATTTTTTACCATTTCTGAAATTTAAAAAATAGATTACAACAGCGTGGAGATATGGCTAGAACTTTTATATGAAAGGGACAGATCATGACGCTTGGTGATTTGTATTGGATTCCCGTACTCAAGGAATACCTGTGAACGAAAGCGCACCGGTGATTATCTGGCATTCCAAAAGTGCCCGAATCCAGTACAAAAATACCCGTCCCATGGTCTATCGCTGTTATCTGAACACAGACACCCGTGCCTTAGACAGCTTAATAGTACAGAAATACTCCCTTTTTCAGTATCAGATACTGTTGCGATGCGTTATAAGCAATCTTCGATAAACAAAATAAAACTGTTTCGCCAGAGCCTTCGAAAACGTCCCAGTCGCTCATAGCTAAAATGCCGGTGTGGATGTGCCTGGTTAGATAAAGTAAAGATGCTATATATTTCTTTATACGGGATTGTGCTCTAACTCGCTCCATGATATCATATTTGAAAAAGTCAATAGAGGAAGAGAATACAAATTCAGTGCCGTGATGTTTCGTCAGTTTAAAAAATAGAGTAATCAATTTGTGTATTTGACAATTTATAACCCATTAGAATGTTGAGATTTGGACTTCCCTCATTAATGTTGAAATTTGCCTCATTAATGCTGTTACTGCGCTTTTTATATTATAGATAACGCCTTAGATATTTATTAATGGAAGACAAACAAACTACAGTGTGACCCTGGCATTGGGATCATCTAGAAAGCGGATGCTGAAAGGTAAGGTAGTCTTATGTGCGGGGTGGCTCTATCCTGGAGTTTTCCGTTATCTACAGACGTAATATTATTTTTAAACAAATAAAACATTAGTGCTGAATGCTAAATCATAAAAGGCAAAGCTGAGATAATCTTAATTAAAATATTTCCTTCACCGATCCAATTCTGTGAATCATTTTAATGCATAGTAATATTTTCCAACATTTCAATTATATAAAAAAAACTTCTAGTTTCAAAAAATATTTAAAATAATCATTCCCTCGCCTAAACAGAAGGTTCTTAGAGCCAAAAATTACTAATGTTCTAAAATACATAGTGAAGAATCTATCATTCATATTTGATTATTTCGAAAATGGGCAATCAGAAAAGTCGTGATGGACAAATATGTCTCACATACTGCGCATGCAAATAACTTGCATTTCTATCAAACCTCCTTTGAACCACCCCTTCCACTAAAAGGCTTATCCACCTCGTTTAAAGGTCATAGGCTCATTTTTGTGGGAGTAGGGCTGAACATGGAAGGGATGGCCAAAAGTGTTTAAATTTATCAGGCAGCTTTTTGTTTAGGGGAGGAAGGCCTTTAAGTTAAGATACAATATTTGCTAAAAGTAGCAAAACTGCAAGGCCCAAAACTAAAAAAATAGCAATTGCTAAATTTTACAGAACTGGAGGGTATAATTTTGAGGTTCATGTATCTTAAGAGAGTAAGTGCAGCACACGAATAAGATTTTTCGAAATATATTTAAGCACTCAGAATTGTTGAGAATTGTTTGGGCGAAAAGTTAAGAAAAGAACAATTTAGTGTACAACGGTACTTGATTTAACATATTTTTAGTGCTTGACATATCCGAATGAATTGTAGCGAGCTATTACCTTGTGAATGAACATATTTTTTGCTGCCCATGCTTGCTACGGTATTTCTTTTTGGTATAAGTTTTTGTTTGTTCTGCAACTGAAAAAGATAAAAACAAGTGTGATACATTAGCTATATAATGCATAAAAATATTAACAGTGTAGTACTTAAAGTTTTAAAGTAGGTCTACAATGAAGATTACAATAATCAACCTATATGTCTCGTTAAAATTAAAAACAAAGTGAATATATGTCATGCATACTTTTTAAGTAAACTGCCTCGCCATGCTAAGCAACAGAACCATTACACAAAACACCTCGGTGTGTTTTTATTTAATAAAATATATCATTTAATCAATTTAAGAGGTTGTTTAAGAATTTATAAAAAAACATAGCACTTTTAATTCTATCACTTTTTATCATCTGCATCATTTTGAAAGTCTGAGAGGCTGTTCTGGGTACACTTTTAGGCACGTAGCATCAAATCACATCTTACTCTGTTAATTATATTCTTTAAAAATTAAAGCTGGCGATTTAGAATTTCCTCAAGTAAAAATTATTACCACAAGATGACGTTATATATCGAATTTTTGGCGATCTAATGCACAACAACAACAACAACAACAACAGTCTTGTAACAACTGGAGGATACAAATTGTTCTCCCCTATGTTTGGTTTTGTATTGATCATTAATTAAAAAAAACATATTTTTGCATCCGACCCATTAGTGTGCTTGCTGTTACTCTTTTCTGTGATTCGAAACAATTCAGCGGAAGTATTGACAAAACCCCAACTTCTTATTGAAATCTAAACTACCGCCAGGTGTATGGCATTCGTATCATGACAATTTGGCACGACAGAGTCATTGGTACTTACCTGGGTATTACTTCGGATCTACAGATTTTGCAAATATTGGCCAAAATCCTACTCTAAAAAGCGTATCTTCTTCTGGGATTTTAATAGAAGCGTATTAAACATTGGTTGCTATTATTTTTTTTCATGATTTGCCAAAAATTAGAGGAAATAATGACGAAAAAAGGGAAACAGCCTTCCTGTTTTGAAACCTTAGCTAGTGATAGTTGATATCAGTAAAAAACTGGAATTATTTTTAGTGACTCGTCACAAAATTATCAAAAAGCACGTTTCCATGAAATTCCAATTGATGTTCGAGGAAAAGTGTTACTTTCTTGAAATTTTGGTTGAAGATAGCGGTTATTAGTAATTATCCAATCACTTCTTTTTCGTAATTCCCCTAAAATGGGAGAATATATCAACAAGCTTTCAAAATAAAAAAAAAAACAAAATTTAAACAGATGCCAGGTATATATCTTTATTGTCTTAAAATTTCAATTGAAAGTAACACGAATTAAGAGCTATACCTCGATTTTATTTCTTTGGTGATACGCCAAAAATTTGGCGAAATACTTTCCTGTGCTGAAATTTTGGTTAACGTTAAAGCTAAGAACCTCTTAGCTGGCTATACCTGTTTTATTCATTGGCCAAAAATTGAAAGAAATAATGTCCATAAAGGCAAAATGATGTTAAAAAGCAAATTCTTATTGACATCTTAACTAAAACCAGGTCTGTGGCCTTACTCTCTTGAAATTTTCAACAAAGTTAGTAGACATTAGTACTTTCTTTTGCGTGATTCGCAAAAATTTAGCAAAATTTTTAGCAAGAAATCACAGTTTGCAGTTAAATCTTTACTCGGACCATGAAACAACTTTATTTACTTGAAAGAATTAGTAGCTAATTGGCTAGAACATTTTTATTGATTCGCCTAAAATTGGAGGAAATATTGCAGACAAAGCCAAAATTTGGTAAAGTGAATTGTTAACTAGCACGAGACAAATGTATTCCATCTCCTGGCATTTTGGTTAGTAGGGGACATAAGTACATAAATGAATTTTAATTTCCTTAGTAATTTGCCTTAGTTCCTGTCTGACCGGAGACCAATTTTATTAAAAACTTCCTTCTAAAGTTTTAGTGTCAGCAATTTTGATTGAATATATTATATTTGACACAAGTGTTAACATAGCTATTAAGTTCTATCGGTTCCAAAATCTAATTTTAACTTTGTCGAAGCATTAATTTTTTTTAAAAGCTTTACTGACTCCAGGAATATGGTTTTAAAGGTAGTGAACCTTTTATTTCTTACGTGGCTATTATTTTTTGGCAATTCGCTAAAAATATTAACCAGAATCCATCTTTCTAAAACATATCTGCTACCAGATCTTAGTCGAACAAACTTAAAATTGTGATTAAAATTAAGGGAAACAAGTGTTCGGCTGGCTATTTGGTTTTTATTTTTAGCGATTCGGCAGCAAGTAGTGGAAAAATTCGCGATACACCATTTCTGTGTTAAAATCTTGGCTAACCCTCTAGCTATAACCTTACTGTCTTTGGCTGACTATTTTATGTAATAAATTCTTATACACGTTTTCGTGATTTGGGCATTGCCCTTGACAATCTTGTTGCAAAACATACCCGTAGTTCTGCGTTGCCTAGAAGAGGATCATAGCGGTTTCTAGTTTTTATTGCAGCTTCAGTAATCTATAAAAAGAATGATGAATTTTAGCTTTAATGTGATGCTATAGCTAAGAGCGCGAAGAATTTGTTTATTTGTCAAGAGAAACCTTAAATAGAATAAAACAATATCGGCTATATTTGAATAAATTTCTTGAAAAAAAGATTATTTTTCAAACGATGTTGAGTTATGTTTATGGCTAGTTTCGTTATTACTAAAGAAACATTATGTTTCAATGCATTTTATGTCAATTTAATTTTAAAAGTTATTGCTAAATCTTTAATTTGAAATACCTTATTCAAAAATACGAAAAATTCACAAATTGATATGGAAGGCACTTATTTGACCACACTAACTAAAAAAAGTAAATACCTTTGAAAGCCTAGTGACTGTTTCTGTTTTCGGCATTGTGTCCAATTTTCTATCTTCATGTGTCTTTGTTTGTCGTACAGCTGACTTAATAGCTACTTTTACCGGCTTGTGTTCATGCTTATGCCTGGTTATTTTTGGTTGTGTTGACTTAGAAGTTAAAGTTAATGTTTTGTCCGAAGGTGTTCTATTCAGGATTATTTTCATTTCCCGTACTTCAGTTTTAAGGGCAGTTACTCTTAACGAAAGTATTATCAATATCCAAAGAACCACAAAAAAGAGTAGAATATAGCAATCAGATTCATTTAAATGAAGAGTTTGGAGAACGACTTGAATGTAACTCTGTGTGAGTTTTGTTTCCTCCTGTTAAGAAAAATAATAAAACAATTAGACCGTTTTCGCTACCGAATAACAAATATTACACTCCTGGTTTAAAAAAATACGATTCCTAAATCTGAGAAACTCGGAAGTTAAAAAGATCCGGATTTTGGCCTAGACCATGGCTGAGGAGGTCAAGATTACGGAGGTTACTTTCACAACGGCTGTTAGGCCCATAGTGTCAGAAATAAGCTCAAAATTGCTCTCTATTTAACCGTTTCCGAGATAATGGTCAACTTCCCGTTTTGACCTTTACCATGACCGAGGAGGCTAAGCTCACCGAAGTACTGAAGAATGGCAAATAAGCTCAAAATCAATTTACCCCTGAGCATTTTCGATACAATGGCCAACTTTCGGTTTTTGACCTTGACTATGACCGATGAGGTCAAGATCACCGAGGTACCTCTTACATAACGCATTTTAGGCTTGAAGGGCCGAAAATCGTTAGATCTCGAATCGTTCTTGAAGTTATGGGCAATTGTTCCTTAACGCTTTTTGCTGTACAAGGTCACTCGACCTTTGGCCTTGACCCTGAATGTTAAGAATCAGATTTGTACCGAAAAGGAACAGGTGTTCAAATGGACATTCGAACAGACGCTATTTCTAGCCAGTGTTCGTGATAAATAAGGGTTTTAAAATATTTTGACATTTTGACCTTAACGTTGGAGATCAAGGTAAAAGATTTTATGAAAACCACTCTGGTAAAAAAATACTTCGACCTCAATTTGATCTTCACCTCGAAAGTCAAGGTAAAAAAATTGTCGATTTCACGACGTCTCATTACCCTCTATCTGTGAGCGAAATTTTATTTTGTGCCTCAAATATATATCACATCATAATATATATATATATATATATACGCTCTTTATTAAATGGCGTTGAACTGAAGCGGTGTAGTCAGCAGCAGGCACATGCTATATTCGCTCTCATTATGGACAATATGACTGCGCTGATATAATACCCTGTGCCTTAACTGCCCTAACTGTGGGCTTCGATGGCAAAATTTAAAATATAAATTACACATAAGATGTTAACAAATTTATTAAAAAATTCAGGTGGACCAACTAAACATGCTACATTATATCTATGTTAAATTTAGTCGTCTACGTCCGTTTCAGAAGAGTTCGCGTGACAAGGTTATGGCCAAAAAATTCAATAAAATCAGAGATAAAAATTCCCCAAATGTAAATACTGTATAGCCTACCGAACTAAGCAATTTCTTTGCCCAGAATTTTGGTTCAAACTATAGATTTATCTGCTATCATTGTATGTAATATCTGACAATTCACGCTCTGCATGTCTGTTTAACTCGGTAGAGAACTGTAAAGGTGCTTTTGTTAATTTTAATTTATCTAATACATTTCACTTCAAATTTTATTATCTTATGAGGTAGTAATAAATTTAATTATTTGATGAAGCAATACTGTTACGAAAACAAATATCAGTCTTACCATATCTAACATCTGCGTTTCCTCGAAATCGAAACAACTGCCATACTTGTTAAGGCGGCAGGCACTTCAATTGCACTGTGGTGTTTATATGTCACGTGCAAAAGCTCGTTTAACCTGTTATATATCTTAGAAGGAAATCAATAACAGCGTGATAATAATAAACACGCTGCTGAACTCTCATAGGCACGACGCTCTCTCCTCTCCTGGTGTATAAAGGTTCAATAATTCAATAATCGTTATGTAAATAGGATTTTGCATTAGAAATCCCTTCTTTCAGTTAGAGTATTTATATATTGTTGTGTAAACGTTCCCTTAAGGGACTGCTTGAAGGCTGGTAAAGTCCGCAGTAGTTAGCACAATTAAGATTAGCACAATTCAGACGAAAAACCAGGTTCTTTGAAAGCACGCACATGACATGAAGATTGTACCTTTTCAACATTTCACGGAGTATGGGCCAAAACACTATGATCATTAATTCAAAGTATGTGCCCCATGCGATACAGATGTACACTATATTGTTCAACATGGCTCTGACGACAGTGACAGAGTCAACCTTGCTCCTTGCAATTCAGTCTCACAAATTAGTCAACACGAATGTGCAAGACCACTAAAACGACCTCTAAATGAGGGGCTAAAAATATCTCCTTTTGAAAAAAGATTCCCACTTAAATTTGGACCCTTAAATGTAGGGTTTGAAATTTATTTAAACTAAACAAACATTTGCTTTGAAAAGTGTGCGCAATATTTCGGTCTCATCCCCTTATTTTGTTGGAAACGCGGAAAACTTCATGAAAATTGCCCTTCCTGTTATAACAAAACTGGCATTTTTTGTCTCTTTTATCCAGTACCAAAATCACCAACTTTCGACATGTTTTTAGGGAAACGGATCGTATCAGATATCCAGCCAAACGCCATCCTCCTTTGCACTGGCAGTTTTTTCTTTCACATAAGCCTAGTGTGAACAAAATGTGAAGAATTATAGAGAAGTGCAAAAGAAGCAGTCACTCCAAAAGGACCCAGCAGGACCTTTTTGAATAATGAGCCAGTGTCAGGAAGAACTATAACAGACTCTATTCTTGGATGAAGTATGTTAAAAATTGCTTAGCATTTCATATAATAATAAAAACCACACGAGCAGGGAATTTAACAAAATATCCCTCCCGAAGCCTGTAGCATTGGTAGCACTAGCCTAAAAGGTGAGTTCGACAGTGCGCCAGACTAAGTTTGCGAATCAGTCCAAACGCGAGTTGCGTTTTCGTTTGTTTTTATGATTTCTTTCTAAATAGACTGTCATAAATTGTTGAACTCCCCTGTGATGTTTCTGTCGCGTTGCTAAGTTATTATGGTGATATCAACATGCACTTTCAGCAATGTGTAGCGTGACGATTACGCTGCTAGAATAGCGGTGAGTACATGTTTCTCAGTCGAAATATTATTGTTTCCTTTGTACGCCTACTGGCAGTGATAAAATAAAACATATGATTTGTACCTTAAAGACATGAATCTATTGCAGTTTATTTTGTACGTATTTTAATGAGTATTATACGTATGTTCATGTACAGCAAACACCCAGTAAACAGTAACAGAACAAGATGTTCTTAGTTCAAAACTTCTTCCCAGTCTAATTTCACCATACTTATTCCGTCGTCCGTGTGTGCACATATTACACAATTTTTCCGTTGTTCTCAAATTTATTAATTCATAGTAAGTAACACCTTTTCCAGTTCATGGTTTCAGCAGCCATCTTAGCTCAAAGGTTAAACTAGAACAAAATTCTGCCGTATTTGTTTTGCCTTCCGCAAATGACACGTCCTGTACCGAAGTTTTGTGGAGTACTTCATAAATAAAATCTTTATATTATTTAGACCAGGTATTTAAATAAATGATATGTACATATATGGTTGAAATGTATAGAATGTCGTTTTCATGGCAGTGACCACCCGTCACGTGAGCGACAATCGCCACAATCACGATCTATCACTGGCACGACACTGGCCAGCGACCCATCACAGGAATATGGCATTGACATCCATTGCTTACTCGACCCGTCGCATGGTCAACCTGGGACAGGAGCGACCTATAGCACACACACAGATCACACTCACGTGTAGTGGCAAACACGACAGGGTACATGGGCCACCCATTGCCATAGTTATCAACCACTTGATCGTGACATATCCTAGTTGACGCAGTTGACGCAGCGGCAACGACGCAATTTATACTGCCTCAGTCGTGACACAGTCCTGTGTTACAGGTCGCTGATGTCACTACATAGACACACCCTCCATCACGTGATCATAGTACGTATATTTCAAGTAAAAATGATGATGCACAAACATCTACAGAAGCCATATGCCAGTGACAAAGCTACTGGGAAGCATCGTACCATGACACAAGGCCAATGCATACACCCTGTCGGTGATGCAGTGACCCAACATAGTGTGTCGAGATGGTATACCAGCTACAGATACGTCACCGCTGTGACAATTACATGGAGAACTAACTTGTTGCACCAGAGGCAGAGGACAAGCAGTTCCGCTACTCGGTACTGCGCCAAGTCACCCCAACGCTTGCAAGACGGACATAGAAAGAGATAGTGATTGCAATTTTGCAAAGGAAAGTTGTTGTAGTATCGACCACGTGGAGGACGCGAGCCCACCACCATAGATTTAAATGCTTGCCCTGTGACCCTACAATACTCTGTTACTGGCAGAAGGGAAGGAGGACGGTTGAAATTTGAAACCCTCGAGATAGGAATTTTTAGGAAATTGCTCAAAAATTATCTGTCTAACACACTTACAAAAAAGGAAATATATTCTTATGCACTTTACCTCTGAGTAATCCAGAATCTTAAGAAAGACAGGCAACCTCACCGACAATTAATGGAGCCAATAAAAGTTCACTTCACTATTTACTGAACACTTTCGGGTTTTCGGCGCTTTCTTTTAGGCGTTATATTACATACGGCTACTTACGATATACATTTCCTTTTATCAGGCATTTCCAAACTCGTATTTCAATTTACTCTAGAACGCTACTACATTCCAACCTAGGAACACACTAGAATCTCCAAAACGCACAGAATGTAGTTAAAACAACGCTGTTCTTTACAACCTAAAACTGCATAGCTTAGTTCTACAGCCACTGACACTTCTACTTTTTTCTGCTAGGTTTTTTAACAGAATTCACAGAATGGAATTAATACAAAAACGCATCAAAGTGAAGAAAGCTTCATTTCACTACACTAGTAATTTGAGCTCTATGTGTCGTAGGAAAAGACTCATATTGAAAGCCAAAAAGTGAAGGAAACCGTCATGTCGTGCATGCTACAAGGCTGCTAAGAATAAGATAGCCACGACTATATGCAAATCACATGATAAGTATGTAATCGACATCATAGGAAAGTGTCTTGATTCTAGCGACAATCAGAAAATATTTTGAAACTATATTAAGTTAATCAAACAGAAAATACGACAATACCTTTCCTCAGAGACACTCATGGTCAACATATTACCGAGGAAGGTAAAGCGTCCCTAAACCGCGAATTTTCCTTTGTATTCACCAAGCCCTCATTCGATGAAGCCTTTTCCATGCAATCATCACCATACAAAAATGCAAAAAATTAGCACAACTACTCCTGGCGTTGTGAAACGTCTTGAAAATCTCAAACTACACAACGCAAGTGGCTGTGACAAAATGCCAGCAATTTCCTAAAAGAACCTCGATGGTGTTATTTCATTCATTTTCAACCAGTCTTACTCTTCTGGTGAATTCCGCCAGACTGGTCGAAATTACTGTCTAGGACCACTGACATGTATTTTCTGCGAAACCATGCAACATGTGCTCCACAGCCAAATCTCGAAACATTTGGATAGTAATAGTCCTTCAACAACACAGCTTCCGAAAGGGCATGCCATGTGAGACGCAATTAGTTACCACAGTGGAGAGCTGGGCAAAATCCTTTGACCAGAGGGAACAGGTTTACACAACGTTAAAGGATTTCAGTAAAGCATTCGACGTAGAATCCCACAGCAAGTTGCTCGCCAAACTGAAATATTATGTTTTGACGACGAAACTATCAAGTGGATTAAGTCTTTTCTCAGCAATAGACAACAGAGTATCGTGGTGAACGGTTGTGCCTCATGCAGTGCTGATATCCTATTATGTGTCCCAACGCACCGTGTTGGGATCATTGCTATGTCTACTTTACGTCAATGACAGTCTTGTTGATTTAAAATGTTAAATGGAATTATTTGTCAATGATAATTTTTGTTTGGAGAGATCAATAGTCCTTCAAATCATGTCACTTTTCAAGAAGATTTAGAAAAACTTTTTATGTGGATTCGAAAGTGGGATATGAAATTGAATGTATCAAAATGTGCCTTTAATTCCATCACTTGTAAAAAGTCAGCATCAATAGAGCAGTACTCAATGAACGGTGAGCCCATACAAAAAGTCCAATTACACACCTACCTAGGAATAACAATAAACAACACACTCAGCTGGAACAACCAGGTCATAATGTGCAACGAAAGCAAATAGCACCCTCGGCCTCCTACGAAGAGTACTCCATCCCTGCTCTGGCGACGTAAGGCGGGAAGCATACGAGTGCCTTGTCAGGTCAAAACTGGAGTACACCATTACACCGTGGTCCCCTTTTATTCAAACGAACAAGGTCAAGCTAAATAAAGTACAGAGAGCCGCAGCACTTTCGTCTTCAGCAAACACATACACCCTACCCACACACACATACACCCCCTCCCCCCTCTCCACTCGCACATGCACAGGCTGTCCTTGACCATGATGTGGTACCCACGCACACAAACACTGCCCCCACCCACCCACACATACACCCCTCCCACTTGCACATACACATACCTTGATGTCGGACAGGCTGTCCTTAGCCATGATGTGACACCCACACACACATACACCCCTCCCCCCACTCGCCCATACACATACCTTGATGTCGGCGCCGGACAGATCGTCCTAGGAGGTAGGGCGACAGGGATTTGACGGGGCTGTATATCTACAATCTCAAGATACTTTGTTAATAATTAATACATGCATTGCTGTGAAGATAGTACTGACCGCAATATATCGTCACCAAATATATAATATAGTGCTACTGTGTCAATCAAAGCACAAATAAGTGTTGCCTATTTAATCGACAGTTTTGTCACACTAGATAGTGTGAAAAATCAAAAATAAACCATTTTTTGGTAGTTCCCTTCAAACAGACCTTGACGTCACCACGCGAGTCGAACCCATCCAGCTGGTTGAGGAGCTCCAACATCGTTCTCTGGATCTCTCGTTCTCCTCCGGAATTTGATTCATATCTGGAAATAAGCAAAAAACTCAGTATCTATCAACAAGAAGCAATGTCCATGCAAGAGCCTCAACTCCTCTGAAGCAATGTTCATGCAAGAGCCTAAACACCTCTGAAGACCACATTCGCACTAGCATCGATGAATTCATTAGAGAAACCATACAGCAGTTAGCTGTGATATATCACGCAGAGATGCAGCATCGAACAGTTCTTCAATTTGGTATTAAAATGAGACCAGAAGATCATATAGTTCTGGGGGAATAAGTTTCAGTGACAAACACCATCTGCACAACACTCGACAGAAAATAGCACCCAAACGAATCCCCCATCACCGTTCACACAAGGGTCGACAATAAACCTCACCCTAATACAAAGCACCTATCGGCATTCATACCAGACAAATCCCCTACCACCACCAACCCATGCAAGACGTGACTGAAAACAATCGATAAACGAAGACCCTACCACCATCTGCGCACGGCTCCACAGAAAACCGCACCCAAACGAAGCCCCTATCACCACAGAATGCAACAGCCTGTGATATTTAATTTGTATAAAATTGAAAAAAAAAATAAAGCGAGATTTCAAACTAAGTTAAAAAGGGGAGTTATTATGTACTGAACTCTTCGTGCAGATGGCGTCGATCTCCTCGATGAAAACAATTGAGGGCGCATGCTCCTCAGCCACTCGTAACAGCTCTCTCACTAGCTTCGCTCCGTCGCCCAAATACTTTTGGATCAATTCCGATCCGACTACACGCAAGAAGGTAGCTGACGTTTGATTGGCTACTGCTTTGGCTAACAACGTCTTGCCTGGATGAAGAGCAACGGTTTAGGTTTACAGGGCATACCAGCCAGTCAATATAATAAAGCCATGATCTTATTTAACGATCTACGTTTCTCTGTAGGTAAGTTTTCACCCAACGCCAATGACAGTAAAAAGAAGGTCCGTGGACATTATGCCGATTCGTAAAATCGAAAACATTACAAAGGTGAAAGGAAAAACCGAACAATTCTGGCAATATTTCGATTTGGAAGGACTCATAGCCAACATTTGTATCAAAAGTAATCGGACTAGATCTTTAGGACGAACAGTATTATTTGTGTTTCTCTTAAAGCCATCCCTTTATTTGGCCAATTTTTGCCGGACCGATAACAACACTAGAGCGGCCAGTGCAAACAAAACACAAGAGTACAGGCTCATATTACACACTTTTAACCGATACCTATTTTGTTTCTTGTTTTTTGTAAACAAAAACAAATGGCATCCCGTCCCGACTAAACCGTAAATCCTCAAAAACACTTTCTTTTTTTTCTTATTACTGAAATAAAGGATTCATTTCTGCAAACATAATCATAATTCACTGTCAAAAATTCGAGAAGAAAACAAAAACAAAACAAAACTAGATGGTGGTCACTAAAACAGAGTTTACTTTATTTAAAAACATACGACTTATCCAAGGAATAACTAAACTAAGTTTGACGTCAATCCTACTTTCCGCTATCGAGATACTGTGCTCAGCAATAGATACATTTTCACTACACGCATCAAAACTTGAAACAGCCGTCGGACTGACCAAAGGAATACCCATGTTCAAATCTTACGCGTGTTTTACGTGGTGACGTAATGTGCCGTTTATGAACTTTCTACTCACGACAAACATTTGAAACAATCTTCCGAACCCACCAAGCAATAATCCAACAAAGTTTGAACTTTCTCCGATATTCGGCGGCTGAGAAATTTCGCACACAAGTTTTTTACATAATGACGTCATACGCCTGCCCTAATAAAGTAACATGGCTCAAAAGGTTATAGAACCGTTCTAACCAACCAAGGAATAAATAGATCAAGTTTGAGGTTGATTCGACTTTTCGTTCTCGATATATCTCGATATCTTCCACACAATATTCTGTTCACAACTGACTGACACACACACAGAACGTACAAACACTATGTCTCCCCAAAAATACTCCAATTCTGCTGGAGATCTACTTAGGATGAACAAAGGGAGGGAATGAAGGAACGAAAGATTAAAACACAGTTTTCGAGTTACAAAAGTCTATGCCATATGTATGTGGAGCAAACCGGCTTAAGAAAAATTACATGAAAACATCAGTACATAAAAACCCTTTCTCAGGCTATTTTGGCCAATTTTGGTCAAAACACACTACAAACTTGACGCAGGAGTTTGTGGAGGACATTTCTATAAAACTTCAACGCAATTGGGCAGGATTGGTAGGAATAGTAGCCTTTTTGTAATCTCTTAAATTTGGCCAATATTTTGGCTGTTTCTGGCCAAATTGCCCAATGACAAGATGTATGGAGGATTACTCAGGGAACATTTATATAAAACAATCGGACCAGAAATGTAGAAACAGTGGCATTTTGAAAAATTGTTTACAAACACACATATAACGGATGATCCACAGGTAATGAGTACATCCCAATGACGACAATAGTTAAGGCTTAAAACTGCAATACAACAAACGTGCTTCACAAAAAATAAACAAGTTACCAATAAAAAGCTCATTAATGTTTCCACTCAGAATTTTATCCCATACAAGGTGACGGTGAGCAGAATTAGCTTTAGAGGAAGTGCACATCTAGAGTATATCGGGATCAATTCTGCAGAGAAATGAAATTCCTCCTTTGGATGACTGAAGCTGGCCAGATTTAACTCAACAGTTACAAGTATTTACAGGACAAGCAGGCTCGAATTCTATGGCCCCACTACTGGATTCTCTTATGGTGTAACCAGATTTTAACTAATCGGATGCAACTCAGTTGAACCAATCAAATACAGCAGATCTCACCTAATAAGATAAGATAAGGAGAGGTACCCACGCAGAAGATTACTCCAGCATCTCTGCTTACTTTACAGCGACTTTGAATTTTTTATTCACATAGTTCGAGTTCCTCCACACAAAGCCCTTTCTCGCTGAGCCCTCACACACGTAATACCTGTGCCAGGACAGCCGTATAAGATGACACGTTTAGGAGGCGTGATACCCATCTCCTCGTACAGTTCCGGCTGTGTGTGCGGCAACTCGACCGATTACTGACAACGCATGCAAAGCAAAAGAACATATACGCATCGATTAAAGTATTACATTTTCCAAATAAGCCCTTTCTAAATCCACTAGTACTTCTCCCATACATGGGAACGGGGTGGAAAAATAAAACCGGAAAATTTTACCATACTTGGGAACCGGGTCGAAAAAAGTGGTCCATTTTGGTTTAAAAAAAAAGCCGGAAAAGATTCTCATGTATGTCTCCTCGTGTGAAAAAAAGAACTTCCCCCCCCCCTCTGGCTACGAGTACATATTTCAACGAAAATAAATCACAAACCTACAAACAGTTCACTTCTTGTAAATAATAAAACAAGCAAAAAATTAGTTACTGCTTTCTTTAATTCCTTGCGGTATTTTTGTGCAATCTTCTTATAAATCATACAACAGGTTTAATCACTTGTCATCTGAGTTTCATTTAAGGCCAAGATCACGTGGTTGTCATGGAAACCACTTACCTTGATTTCCTGGATCTGCGTGTCCAGTCCCCCTATATCCGCGTACGTCTCTTGTGGGGCCTTTTCAAGCTTCATGACGGTAACCATGGGATCTGTGTCGTCTCCAAGAACCCCCACCACCGCATGTACCTAACAACGCACATAAATGTAAGCATGGCTACCGTGTCATCTCCGGGGACCCTCACCACTGCTTGTCCCTACTAACACACATCACAGTACTCGTGGGTACTGTCAGTACTTAGGAAGCCATCAATCGCTAATCTAAATCATTGTAACTTATTGTGACTTCAACTTAATATCTCCACTTCTGCTTTCAAATATGTTACCCTTTTCTGTTACTGCGAAAACAATACTCCTTTTTTCATCTTCAAAACTGTTTCCAAGGAAATGGGAGGGCGCTATTACGTTGTGATTTAGTAGCACAGAGCATTCCGACTCAAGCTGGTCCTTGTCCACGAATGTGAGGATGCTGACGTAATGCTCGCTGCCGATGGACGTAAAGACGATTTCGTGGTTGTCGTCGATAATCTCCTCCTGACAACGCCAAATAGCAAAACACCTTGACGTCAAATGGAAGTTACGTGGACGTGTCCCAAAATTTAATACCCTTTCTGACAGCAGGAACGAAAAAAAAGAACACAAACAACAATTTAAATTACTATGAAGCCACAATGGATTCATAACGTGACGTTGCCAACTCGACAACCAAACATTAAATATGTTGGAAGTACGATTTACAATTCTTCTTTATTTATAACCACAAGATAACTAGTTCAATAAATGTTATCTTTACATTTCATTTGCACTGTAGAAAAAACTGCATGCTGCAAAACTGATGCTATAGGCAATCTGGCAAACGCGCCATTATTCCTGTAACACGGAATACTTTGGTGAGTCGTTTACTGAACGTTTCGTTAAATTAAAACCAAGAGAAAGCTGTTGAGCTTAAAATACGCAACAATGACTGATCGCAGTTTTCATTAAATTTTATAAACATTAAACAAACAAATGAGCCACCTGCCTTGTTTTTCCGCGAGAGTATGAAATAGCAAGTGAGAAAGAGATAAATACCGTTAATCATGTCGTGAGGTTTTCTGCTTTTCTATCTTACCAGCAAGAAAGTACACACCCTGTGGCAATAGGTGGCTCGTACTTCTTTTTCTTTTCCTGCAGACAAAAGGAAAAGTGTCACACATCGTTTATGATGCACAGCGAAAGTAATTTTCAAAGGTGTTTCTAAAACAGATTACTATACACTTGCTAGCCATATATGGCCACCTGCAGTTTAATTTAAAGCTATTCTAATTAACTGCATTTCGGTTTCCGTTGGCCTTTCGCAATTTTAGTCTCGTCACTTTGAAAAAAAAAACACTAATTTAAACTGCAAATAACAATTGCTAGATATGCAAACCCGTTGTCTCAAATTTTCTGTTTTCTCTCCACACTGAACAGTGCTTAAATGTGTTCGCCAGTTAAATAATGTTTACATTAATGACAAACAGAAATAAACTGAAGACCTTATCATCTTTCTTTTCGCCGCCTCCAGACTGTTGCTGACCCTGCAAGTTCATGTAATTTTATGCTTAGTAAGGAACCGACATCGGCCTCGCAGCAAACGATTTTCGTTTACACTGTATGCTTTAAGCGATGCCGATCGCAATATAGCAAGCGCGCAACTCAACAGTGTGTGTAATTTTTTTTACTCAAATGTACAGTTTTAAAAATTCATTGTGCATACACCAATGAATGGCAAGCAGGCATTTTTTTCTTTCAGAGCCCGGAAATAGAATTCGACACAGGTATCAAATTGCTAATATCAGCCCGCGAAAACAGGCAACGATTTTAGAACTGGTGCCTCACATCAATGAGACCATTATAAATTATGGCGCAATATTCTATTAATAATTTTGTAGTGAGTAAAATACATTTTTTTCTGTTTGGAGTTCGGGTACCCAATCTGCTGTTACCACTCATATTATTGTATTTACAAATTTACTAGGACCATTCCCAGATATAATTTATATTTAACAAGAGCACTGGAACACTGCAAATCCCCTCGCCCTTCGCAAAACATGCTAAATTTCGACCTCAATTTTGGCTAAATGAATATAAAGTCGGACAAACTGAATGCGAGGTGCATAGCTACAATATATGAGGAGAAAATCTGTATAGCATTTGAAATGTCTGTGCTTACCCTTTCGGAGGAGTTGTGCATACAAGCCCACTACCAAAAAGCGTGACGGACCGATGGACAGCAAGCGGACGGAGAGAGGGCAATCCTACAGACTGCCCCCCCCCCCCTCCGGCTCGCCCGGTTGGGGTCTAATAAAACAACTATCATGTTTTTCTTGTATCTCCTCAGTGAATCCAAATCACGGGAGTTAAATTTTGTCCACATACCTGAGAGGCAGAATCCACTAAATGTTAATATTCTTATTCAAAAAGACCTCCTGTTTTCCGTACACATTGCAATGACAAAATTATTGTAACGAATATGTGTTTCTTGTTCATAGAATTCCGGCTATTAAGTAAGTCTTCATAAAAGTCGCACACTACTATTGTAGCAATTGTCCATTTACTTAGGAGGCAAACTTATAATAGTTATAAGAAAAATGTATATAGTTGTCTGATAAATGATTTCCCAAGGCGGAAAACGTTCACATATTAGGGCGCCACTGTATTTTTGCTCCTTGACCGTGAGGTAAGAAGAATAGAGCTAGAAGTTGTCCACTGACTTAGGGGGAAGATTTAACGACTGGGATTTTCTTTGTTATTATTGGTGCAAAGAAAGATTAATATATGTAAGGCTACGCTTTACGACATTTCTGGAAGCCAACTTGCTAGGATTCCCCATACGTCACGGACAACTAGAGCAAAAAAATACAGTGGCGCCCTCTTTTTTCCTGCCCCTAAGATATGGACATTTCCCCTAAGACTATGTTTGATCTACTAAAAATATGTTCAAACAGTCTTGAAATACAAATTAAACCATTTGTTAGCGTTCTGCTTTTAGCTAAAACAATAAAAGTATTAAAATAATCTAATTAGTCTTTCACAGCATTGTCTTCTCGATACATGACTGGTGCATGTGTGTCGTACTGGCTGACAACTACATAGGCAAAGCTGTTTGGACGATGATGCTGATACCTGTCCCCTTCATGCTTTTGTGTGAAACATTCAAAATCTGGATAAATCACAAAAGGTGCTCGCTGTTGTTTAGCTACATTCTTGAATTTGATGAGAAGTTCCTTGGGGAATGATAAACGTTGTGCTCCATGCTTTCTACACCCTTCACGATGCTCATCTAAAAGATCTTGCGCATAAACCCGTGAAGACAGTTAATACAATAAAAAGCTGCAGTCTTAAGCTTGGTGCAATAAGACATGAGTCTGCTGAAATTCTTGATGAAGCAGTAATGCCTTTTCTTTCCACTGTTAATAAGAAGTAAGTTGATTTCTCTGTATTTGAACAACCACATCTTGCTCATATCCAAACACGTTGAAGGACACATGATTCTCCTTTTCAAACTTTGGAATGTCGGTAATCAGCGTTGGAGTTGTCAAACCCTCCACCTTTAATTCCTTCCCAAATGGCTTGTAATGATTCAAACGCTGTGCGTTGTTTGTTGGAGGGTGAAGAGGAGCCAAAATGGACCATAAGAAACACTTGTTGTTGAGCATTCAGAATCTTGTCTTTATTCTGAATGCTTAACACACCCTTCTTAACTTTCCAATGTACAGCATTTCATCTAGCACCTAGCCAGAGCCTTGTCGCTCATTTTCGTCAAACTTGGTAAGCAATTCTTTATAGGCTGTCGGCAGGTCCTGTTCAATATCTGCTGGATTGTACGCTGTATATGTTGGACTGCTGATAAATGCATTATCCACTTGTTCTGTAAGACCTCGTTGATTCACCACCATTTTCTTGAAGCGAGCATGTACTACAATATACCATTTCATTCCATGGTTTAAGGTCTGCAGCAAATGTGTCTTGATACGGTTCTCTTGCTGTCGCATTTCAAGTAGCAAATCCGTTCCATTATCGGGCTCAAACCGTTTTTCCTGTGCGTATTCACCAAGACCCTTCTGCCTCTCGCCCCTTGTTGCGTCTTTTAAATCATTGCTTCTTTCTCCTCAACAAGCTCTTCATGAACACGTTTCACTGCATTTTTCATCACAGCTTTTGTGCATGTATGTGCTTAAAACAATTCCATAGATTGAAATTCCACATTGCCCTCAAGGCAGAGGACAAGCGTGTCTGAACTGGCTGCCATTGTTGTTGCATCAATTACTTTAACTGATATGCTGAAATGGTTCTCAGACATGGTTTTACACACCCAGTTTTTAGCGCCAATTTAATTTCCAAGTTCCTAATTTCATAGGCAGTTGTCTGACATACTATGTCCTAGAAGCCTATAACCTACATGTTGGTTATTAAAGGGACTGAATAATATGTAAAATAGTTTTTAAAAGATCATATGATGGCTTTACAAATTTGAAAGTGTGCATGTTGAAAGAAAATTAAAATTTTGATGTTTTTCCCTTATCATTTCTTTATAATTTATCCCCCAACATTTTCAGTAAAAACAACACCTCCACCGGAAAAATCCGAAAGTGCGAATTGGCTTATGTTTGTCTTATAAATATTTAATAACTGACATAAAGCTTTTATAAACTAAATTTACCTTTAAAAGTAGTAAGGTTTTTTCATTAACGATCAAAATATGCTTAAAGATTTTTCTAGAGGTTTTAGATACATTATCACATTCTAAAATAGCAAATACATGAGGTGGTCGCTAATAGTATCATTCAATAAAACTCCATCTAAGCTATCTTAGATGGAGTGCATTTTATTTTCGTAGGATGGCATTTGCCAAATTACTTTGACAAGACATTTTATTGCCTAAGTAGCATTCATTTATTTAATTGTAAAGGAAGAGGAACTACAATCGTGAAATTTTAAAACAAACAATTTTGGAAACTTTCTAGTGAAAAAATGCTCGTACCTATCCGAAAAACACAAAAAAATATATATAAATAAACAAAGTCTTCGATCGAGTTACTTTGGCCGGAATTAAGTTTTGCAAACAATCAAAATCGAGTCTTTACAACCCAACGAGTCAAGAGCCGCCTAGCAACGACCCGGAAACAAGAATTTTTTCATCAACCGAAAACATCATGCCGCCGAAAACAGTTTGTGAAATATGTAAGAAAAAGAAAAACAACGTTGATATAATAAACACTGATAGAAGAGAATGTGAAGAATGTTACAAGACAAGTACTGTGGGAAAAGGGACCCTTGAAGAAGACTTATCTAGAAATATTGAGCAACAGGCACACAGCACACCGAAAAATCGGCAAGAATCAGGAAAACATTTCCTGTGTATGACTTGTAAAAAATGTGTAGACAATCTCATAGCTTGTGAAATGTGTGAAAAATGGTTCTGTGCCGAGTGCGCAGAGTTAAAAACCTGATGAGTTCAACGTTCTCATAAACAACAATGAGACCCTAAAATTTTTCTGCAAAGAATGCCTTCCTAACCTAAAGAACGCGCTGTTACAAACAAGAAGAGAAGATGGGAAAACTCCAATATCATCGCCAAGAACTTTACAATTCGACAAAGAAACAGTAGTTAATCCAGGTACGTCTAACCCACTCTCCCTATCCCTGGAGAACCGGATAACAAGCATTGAAGAAGCCGTTAAAGAGTTACTGAATGCTAGCAGAGAGAAAGCCCATAAACATGAAGAGACAACCCAAGAGCTCAAGAAAATAAACAGTGAAATAAAGAAAACATATGCTGACTCAGTGAAAGAGCTAAAAACACACAATATAACCCCTACTCAAACGAAACCAAAGGAACTACTTAATACCTTAGAAGAATACAACAACAGAGAGAAAAGGAAAAACAACCTTATAATATACGGTTTGTCGGAAAACGGTCACACACCGTCGCAGCTAAGGGATATGTTTAAGGAACTCCGCATCAAGGAAATAGATATAACGAAGAACATCCGACTTGGCCCTGCAACAGCTCAAGTAATAGAAAAACCACGACCACTCCTCATTACAGTTACCGACCAAGCAGTGAAGATGAGCATCATGTCTGTAGCTAAAAACCTCAGGCAATCAACGATATTTAAAAATACTTTTATTGCTCCCGATCTCACCCCTTAAGAACGTGAAGAAAACAGAAAACTAGTCGAAGAGCTAAAACGGAGAAGAAAAAATGGCGAGGACGTCATCATACGAAGAGGGCAAATAATTCAAAAAACGGCACGGACTGACGAAACTATTCGAATCTACTGACAACCAACTACCAGCAGGAATAACAGAACAAAGAATAAAGAAAACGTCAAGATTAGATACAACTTCCCTAGCGTTTATTGCACAAACGCCCGCTCACTCAACAACAAAATGGACGAGCTTCCGTGTGAAATAAAACAACATAAGATCCCCACAGCCGTTATCACCGAAACATGGTTAAACGACGAGATTCCAAACAATTTATCCATCATACCAGGATATCAACATATACGAAAAGACAGAATTTGCAAAAGAGGGGGTGGAATCTGTATGTACATAGAAACAACAGTAAATTTTAAACATTGGAGCGAGTGTGAAAGCCATGATTTCGAAACAATATGGATAACCATAAGACCCACCAAATTACCTAGAAACATATCTTGCATAGCCATTGTTGGCATCTACCATCCGCCACAAGCAAACCATAGACTTATGAATGAACACCTGTCAAATGGAATTGACTATATTCTCTGTAAACACCCATTAAGCGGAATCATGGTGATAGGCGACTTCAACAAACTCCTAGAATGGCACCTGAAAACGCACTTCCTGCTAAAGCAAATTGTCAATAAGCCAACCCGAGAGGAAGCCATTCTTGACAAGTGCATGACAAACATGGCAAAATACTACACAGAACCGACAACCCTACCACACCTGGGAAAGTCCGACCACAGAGCGATTCTGATAAAACCATTGTATGAATACCATCACGAACCAAACGTTTTCGTTACCAAGATTAGACGAGTCCATGGTAAAAACGAAAAAAACCTGTTCGTTCACTCCCTGAATAACATGGACTGGAGAGAAGTGTATAACGCAGCGACATGTAAAAAACAGTTTGAAATCTTTGATGCAAAAATGACACAACTGATCAATATGCACTTTCCAGTTAAACAAACGAAGCGCCACGAAAGAGACAAACCATGGATAACACCGGAATTTAAGTCATTAATAAGGCGAAGAGAACAACTAAGGACAAAGGGCGAAAATACGGAGTATAGAAAGATCAGAAACATTATTAACCGGACAAATAAAAACCTAAGGAAATCCTTCTTTGCCACTAATATCCGAAGCCTCCGGGAGAGTGACTCGAACCAGTGGTGGAGACGAATTAAAGAACTAACTGGACTCGAAAAGAATGAACAAACAAAAATTTTTCAGAGTCTAGCAAGCGAAAACTCCGCAGGAAACCTACTGACTTTAACTAACCAAATCAACACCTTCTTCCAAAGCATTTCAGCCGACCTTCCCCCACTATCCGGCCTCAACCGTTACTCCAGCAAGGATTCCGCAGTACCTGACGAACATCTGGTATCAGTTGAGGAAGTTCAAAAGCTAATGATGAATATAAAGCCAAGAAAAGCCCCAGGACCCGACAACATTGAAGCATGGATGCTTCGGGACCTGTCACCAATCCTCTCAAAACCTGTCACGGCAATCTTCAATAGCTGTATCCGCGAAGGGTACGTACCTGAAAAGTGGAAACTGGCAACAGTTACCCCCATCCCAAAAAAGTCGCCCCCCAAATCAATAGAATCCGACATACGCCCAATATCGCTAACATCACTATTAGCAAAGGAACGTGAACGAATTGTCATCAAAATTTACCACAAATCAATACCGCAAGAGGAGGCAAACGATCTTCAGTTTGGCAACAAAAATGGTGTATCTACCACACATATGCTGGTTGAGATGTTACATGATTGGTACAAGGCATCAGACGAAGGAAACGACGTCAGAATAATCTTTCTCGACTATGCTAAAGCATTCGATAGGATCAACCACAACATACTGCTGCAAAAGATGGAAGACATGAAAACACCACAAACAGTGCTGAAGTGGTTAGCTTCTTTTCTTACCAACAGAATGCAACAAGTTAAAATTGGAGACTACATATCGTGTCTTGTGGACATAAAAGGGGCAGTACCTCAAGGAGCACTGTGGGGAATGGAGTGCTTTTGTGCCATGATAAAAGACCTAAAATCAACATTGCCACTATATAAATACGTAGACGATAGCACACTTTATCAAATTCATAAAAACTCCGAAAGTCACAATCTGACTCTGCAAGAAGCCTTGGACCACATAGTTCAGTGGACTACAAACAACGACATGAGAATTAACCCTACAAAGACCAAAGAAATGATTATAACCTTTGGCAAACATCACCAAGACAAGATGCCAGAACCTCAGCAAATCGCAAACTCAACCATTAGAAGAGTAAATTCCACGAAGCTAGTTGGAGTCATGATCCAAGACGACCTCAAATGGGACAGTCACATAGAATCCATAACAAATAAAGCGCGAAGCAAATTGTTCTTCCTAACGCACCTGAAGAGATCAGGGGCAGACAAAGCCGACCTACTTAACTTCTACAAAGCCGTTGTAAGATCCCAGCTGGAATACGCAGTACCTGCATGGGGAACAAGCATTACAAAAGAACAGACAAATAATCTAGAACATATACAGAAAAGAGCCCTACAAATTATCAACCCACAACTACCATATGACCAGTCATTGCTACTACTCGACCTTGCAACACTTGAGGAAAGAAGAAGAGATATCTGTAAAAAGTTCTTCAAGAAAATTCAAGCTAGCACCGACAAAATAAATAAACTTCTACCAAGCCCTAGACAGTCATCGTACACACTGAGGACAGCCAAACAATACCCAATCCCAAATGTAAACACAAGGCGATACAAAAATTCCTTCATCCCCTTCTCGCTGTTCAACTTTCAGTGGCTTTATATTTTAGCCTATAGACAGCGTGAAATTCTTAAACTTAAAAATAATGAATACCGAGCACCTAACAACGAATACAACAGATAACAACAGATATTTTGAAACATTTAATAAGTGATAACAATATCCGTCGAATATTTACCCGGTATTTTCGAACGCAATTCAACCTTAACGGTTGCAAGTTTCGAAATAAAATGATATCTTATCTGATATCTTATCTTATCTACGACATTAGTAAAACATTGTCTTTACAAGCTGCTGCTTAATATATAGTCGGTCCCTTTGTTCACCAACAAGGAGGATGGTAATGTTGTTAAAATATACGTGTACTAATGTAGTAGTTAAAATATAGCAATGTTTCAGTGAATTTAACTGTAATTGTTTATTTGACTTCGACCTGAATAAATTCCAGGTTTCTTAAGGGTTTATATCCGTTTGGGAAATCATTACTCAGTAATAATCTTCCATTATCGCAGTTTCGAAGCAAGCCCATATCAGAACGGACGGCGACTTACATTCTCCTGACCTTTCATGGAGTAAAATTGCCTGCTTGTTGTGTGCTGAAAAGGGGGAGATGGCGCTACAGCTGTGTTACGACTGGGGCGATATATTGTGCCCAGCGATATACCAGTAACCTAGGTCAAATCGCCATGTACCTGTACCGTCGCCACTTCCCGAAAACAACAATTATCCCGGAAATGATATTTTTTTGCCGAACTTCCCGGCTACTGCCACTGGTTTTCGAATGCAAAATACTGAGCTGCTATAAGTAAACCGTAAGTATGACACATAAGAAGTCAGGTTTGTGTTCGTGTATAATCATTATAGCTCGTGGCAGTCATTTTGAAAAGCGAGTTGATAGTCTTACAGTTTGCACTTAAAATTTATATTTCGGGATGATAGAAGAAAGTGGCGAGTTACAGCTGGAAAATCCTGCCCGAAAAAAATACATCGGCTTGGCATTTTCGTAAATCATGACATTTTACTTCGCACATAACACAAAACTTGTGTAAAATTCTGTATTTACTACATGCAACAGCATATCCGGATCGCGTCCAAAACATGAGAGTTATTGCGCAAAAACCATTGAAAAGTGGCGAACGGTCCTAGGTTACTGGTAGAAATAAAATGTTTTTTAAACATTCATTTTCAACGTGAAACGAAATTTTTATAATTGATTTTAAGGGACAGTCATTATTATATTTTAATGAAGAAGTTAGGAAACATTAAAAGTTTTGGCAAAGTTTTAAAGGTTTATATTTTTTCATTTTCATATCGCTGTGACATAAGCCAAATCACACTTTGGGTGTTTCGAATAAAATGCGCAAAAATTTCGAATTTCGACTGCGAGGGAACCGGGTAAGAAATGATAGAAAAATATAGAAGAACAAGTAAGTATTTGTGAAACACAAGCAGGCCCCAACCGCCCCCCAAATTCATAGGGGTATAAAGCGATGACGGACGGACACCCCAAACCTATAGGCCCCAATCCGAAGGGTTGGGGCCTAAATATCGATTGAAAAAAAAAACAGCTCATACTCGGAACGCAAAAGAAATTGCAACTTGAAACCATTTGTTGAAACTTTTAATCAATTTTTAAAATATACGGATTACTAAAAACCCGATTGCTCTTTGGTCCAAGAGAAATTTGACATTTAGACGAATCTTTCTGTCACTTCTTTCATTTTTTACTAGGTTATTTTTATCGAAACGCAGGAATTTTGCGCATTTTTATTGGGAACGCCGGAAGTGTGATTTGGCTTATTTCCGTATCGTAACCCTCGTAGGCTGTCTTTTACAGGAAGAATATGAATATGGAAATAATGCCAAGCCCCCCGCAATAATTGACATAAACTTCTGATCGATGTTGCAAAAAGGATGGGAGAAAATGCTTAAATACACTTCGGGTACAAAAATTTTGCATTTCGACTGCAAGCGAACCCGGTGAAAGTGAAAGAAATATCACAAAAATACCTCAACTATAGTTGTTAATATAGGATATGGCTTGTCAAAAAATACTGCTCTTTCCTGACCACAACAATCAGCTGTTCGTCGTTGACGTCACTATTTCGGCTTCTGCTGCAGGTGTTTTACTTTCCGCTAACAATGGCTTTAGGCCCCGGGGTAGGGCTATAGGCTTGTGTATTGCTCGTCCGTCGGTCCATCGCTTGTTATTACTTCCACCCTGATAATACCAGAGCATACTGATAATAGTATCAGTATGCTCTGTGTATCTGCACGTGTCTGTGTATCTGCACGTGTCTGTGTATTAGTCTGTTGTGAACAAAACGTGTGCAAGATGTTTCGGAAACGAATCGCATCAACTTCAAAGTTCAGATTTGGTGGGATTCTTGTTCGGTGGGTCCGAAAGAGTCTGTCACTTTTTTTCGCGAACAGAACGAACGAGCACGGCGTACGACGTAATTGCGTGAAATATGTATATATTTTAACAAAATGTTGTGTATGATATATCTCGAAAACGAAAAGTCGTGTCGACTTTAAACTCGGTGGGCCGATTTCACAACTTAAATCTAGACCTGATTTTGAGCAAACTCAGTCTAGACCGCGGTTTAGACTGGGTTTCAGACCATAATCAATTTCACAGCCTCGGTCCAAACCACATTCATAATCAACCTTCTCTTTCCCCGAGTTTTGCATTTAACTTGAAAGATATTACATGGACGTTATTGATAAGACAATAAACAGTCACGCATGTATTTTTTATCAGTGATCAGCAAAATTATTGTTAAGTTTTGATAAGCTGGCCGCGTGATTTTATGTCTATTGCATTTTTCTGTCAACATATGTCTCATTTCAATTTTTGGTTTATTGTGCAGGGCTGGAAAAAGATATTGTTTTCTCGTTGGGCACCCCGTCCAGTGATTCATGAAATTTGCTGGACCGCACTCAAATTCGGTGGATCACCTTAGAAACCATATGTACCAAAGTTGATAAATTTGGGTGGACATCCGGTGGAGTCAATCAAAAATTTTAGTGACATTTAATGGACATTTGCCAGTAACTAATGCTTTTTTGCCATGTTGTGTATTTCTTAAAGCTAGTTAGCGTTTAGATTTTGATATTTTAGCTCAAAACAAAGTTGAAACCACGGCTAAACCATGATTTCACCAAACCAAGTTTGAAACAGAATTTCACAACTTCAGTCTAGACCTGGTTTGATTGGACCATACCTCATAATGCACCCGTTTCAGGACGACCATCGACTGAATTCTAGTGATACAGACTACAAAAACGGGTCGCTTATGACCAATGTATAGTGTTGGTATGGGTTCTAGTAAACTAATTCAATTGAAGAATGTGTGAATTTCACTTAGCCAGGGACCGAAATTAAGATGTTTTCGCACTTGCCAGGCGGGCAAATCTATTATATTTCTACATGCCCGCAAAAATATTCTACTTGCCCGATGAAAAGCCATAAACCAAATTTCACATGGCCGTCGGCCAAGTGCGCCAAAATCTGAGACCGATTAAAACTTGTAGCTCCTGAGTTATAGCCAAATGTTTTGAAACGGGGCCATCAAAATCCTCTTTAAGCTCATCGATTATTTCTAATGGAATGTGCCGTGAAAATCGGTACCGCTGCCTAAATTCAACGTCATTGTATTTATCCAAGGGGTTTGAACGGTCTCTAAATACACGTTCTCTTCTTAAAGCTCTTTGATAATATCGAAAGTGCATCGATCCAAGAACGTTTATATTCCTTTATTTTTCGGCTAATTCCTCATTTATAATTTTGATTAAAAGTTCAATAGGACAAATAAAACATATTTGCAAGTACAGATCTTTGCAGGAAGAATGTGATTCTGAGCACCTGTGTGCAAAAATATATGTTGACCTGATGTTCAAGGTATTATCATCATTTAATATGCTGTCATCAAATACTGAAACCTACTCTAATATGGTTTGTATCTACGCGCGGTTTTAATGATCATAATGGTCTAGTACAATTTTGAAACCCAGGTTGTGAAATCGGATCGCACATCATGCATGTGTTCATACATAGTAAAGAGAAACAGAGAGGGGGACTATGTCTGTGTAAACTGACAAAACGAGGTCTAGACTGGGTTTGAAACACGGTTTCAGTCCAGGTCTAGATTTAAGTTGTGAAATCGGCCCGGTGTGTTTATTGCTTGAGTAGGTCGGATGGTTCTTCAAAATTTTGACGCATGTTACATTATAAAGGAAGACAAATGACGTAATTACTCAGAAGTCTTGTGTACCCGATTTTAAAGTCACTGAACGTCAGAGAAAGTAACTTGCTCAGATTTTTGCTGGGTAGGTCCCAAAGCTTCTTTCAATTTTTTTTGGGAGTAGAACGAACGAGTATGACGTCATTACTTAAAACATGTATATATTTTAACAAAATGTTGTCTGTAAGATGTCTCGAAAACGAACAGTCGTGTCGACATCAAGCTTGCTATGGGTATTCCTTGGGTCAGTCAGACGGCTCTGTGAACTTCTGGGACATATGGCGAAATTGAAAAAAGGCCTGTACCGTCATCTTGTAAAAAATGCTGTTCCGTGAGAAGTCGAACTGTTTTGCACAACTTGAAGTGCGTACGGGAAATAAATGGACCTCATATGACGTCATTAGGTAAAACGTGATATGTATTTTTGTCGCTGACTCCCCTCCCCTTGTCGACTCTTTTGTTAACTACGCATGGTGGCATTTTGTTCACTACGTTTTCCAGAAGATATCGATCATACCACCATTCTCGAGTTATTTTAGTTCAAAAGAGTGAAAGCACGAGATAGCATTTCTCTTTTTTTGGGGGGAGGGGAGGGGGCATTATGATAACAAGATGTTGCACATAATTACATAGTGCAAGTTTCCGGAATATTTTAACGGTCATTCTTGAAAACAATGTTGTGTTTTCTTTGAATTTATAATAATGAGTTATGATATTTACAGAAAAGGAAAATTGTTATTTAAATTCTGTAAATGGGAAACGGGAATTGCAAAACCATGGATTTGGTGGGGAAGACACATGTTTGTGTTTATTAAAAAAACAACAAATTAAATATTAAATCATTAAATCCTGGCACACCAATGTTTTTGTACTGGCTGCTGTAGTTGGTACTTTATATATAGATATCTATGGCAGTACTTTTTTATGTTTTGAACGTGACCCAGTTTCAAAGTCACAATGCCATCTTGGGTTTTCTGTTCCGGTTGGGGGCTGTGTTCTGTACGACAGCTTGTTGTAGGAAGTTTTGGTGGTTAGCCGGGTTCGGACCGCATCCTCCTTCTCAAATTTTGGTGCAAGGTAGTTTGCAATTCCGGGTCGACCGATTAAAAAGTAGTTCCGACCACTGATCATTTGTGTCACCTTCGCCCTTGAAATTTCGAGATTGTTCTCCTACTGAAAAGCCGGTACACAACAAAGGAAAGGTTTTCCGATTGACTGCCGTGTAATATTATACCTCTTGTTTCACTGGCGGACGGAATTGGGAAATGGCTTATTGCGTGTCCTGCGACACAATTAAAATATGCCTATTATTAATTAAAAAAATGTTAAGCTGTTTTTTGTATCAGAACACGGACATGCCAAACGAGGCAAAACTGTTCTGATACAAAAAAAACAGCTTAAATTTTTTTTAATAAATAATAGGCACATTTTAATGCTTTTATTGTTTTAGCTAAAAGCACAACGCTAACAAATGGTTTAATTGGTATTTCAAGACTGTTTCAACATATTTTTAGTAGATAAAAAATCGTCTTAGGGGAAAATGTCCATATGTTAGGGGCAGGAAAAAAGAGGGCGCCACTGTATTTTTTTGCTCTAGTTGTCCGTGACTTATGGGGAATCCTAGCAAGTTGGTTTCCAGAAATGTCGTAAAGTGCAGCCTTACATAGATTAAACTTTCTTGGTACCAATAATAATAAAGAAAATCCCAGTCGTTAAATCTTCCCCCTAAATCAATGGACAACTTCTAGCTCTATTCTTCTCAAGTCACGGTCAAGGAGCAAAAATACAGTGGCGCCCTATATTTTCCTGCCCCTAATATGTGGACGTTTTCCGCCTTGGAAAATCATATATCATACAACTATATACATTTTTCTTATAACCATTATAAGTTTGCCTCCTAAGTAAATGGACAATTGTTACAGCAGTAGGGTGTGACTTTTAACAAGACTTATTTAATAGCCGGAATTCTAAGAACAAGAAAAACATATTCGTTACAATAGTTTTGTCATTGCAATGTGTACGGAAAACTGGAGGTCTTTTTGAATAAGAATATTAACATTTAGGGAAGTCTGCCTCCCAAGTTAACTCCCATGATTTAGATTTAATGAGGAGATACAAGAAAGACATGATAGTTGTTTTATTAGACCCCAACCGGGAGAGCCCCGGGGGGGGGGGGGGGGCAGTCTATAAGATTGCCCTCTCTCCGTCCGTCCGTTTGCTGTCCATCGGTCCGTCACGCTTTTTGGTAGTGGACTTGTATGCACAACTCCTCCAAAAGGGTAAGCACAGACATTTCAAATGCTATAGAGATTTTCTCCTCATATATTGTAGTTGTGCACCTCGTATTCAGTTTGTCCGACTTTTTATTCATTAAGCCAAAATTGAGGTCGAAACTTAGCATATTTTTCGACTGTAAAGGCTATATGATCTAAGTCTTGTATGCACAACTCCTCCGAACGGGTAAGCACACACATTTCAAATCCTATTCAGATTTTCTCCTTATATGTTGTTTTTGTACACCTCGTATTCAGTTTGTTCGACTTTTCATTTATTTAGCCAAAATTGAGGTCGAAACTAGCATGTTTTGCGAAGGGCGAGGGGATTTGCAGTGTTCTGGTGCTCTTGTTAAATATAAATTATATCTGGGAATGGTCCTAGTAAATTTTTAAATACAAAAATATGAGTGGCAACAGCAGATTGGACAGTCGAACTCCAAACAGAAAAAAAATGTATTTTACTCACTATAAAATTATTACAGGGGCCCCTCGTTAATTCGTCCTCGGTTAATTCGGTCCCTGGGCTAATTCGTACCAATTCCGTCGGTCCCGATTTTGGGTCCCATTCACTTCTATGTAAAAGTACGAATTAACGAGGACTCGGATAATTCGTCCCAAAATTTACCCTCAATTTTTTTTTCTATTCCGGTCTTTTATCAATGCAGAACCATACAGATTGGGCATGCCACACAGTTAAAACAAGACGTTACTCAGGCATCGTGTGTAGCGAGATGAAGGGGTTGCATAATGGGCATTGTGGGGCAGCAGTGATGGGGGTTTAGGGATTATGATTGACGTGGTCTACTCAATACACCGAGTGTCTTAGTGTGCACAGCGTTTTCACTGGCCACTAATCCGGAGCATCGTTCGTCACGTACTATGCAGCAGCTTAAGATGCCGTTTGTTTTCTGTGGACACTTCGCGCACCGGAGCGTGTATATAAATTGTGAATAGTGGTCAAGCATTTCAACTTGCAAAATGGCATCAAAACGAAAACACAATGATTACACAATGGACCTTAAGTTCATTATTGTTTTTGTCCATTCGAAAATTTGACCCCCGGTTAATTGGTACCCTCTGTTGATTCGTACTTTTTCCCTTGCTCCCGAGGAGTACGAATTAACGAGGGGCCTCTGTATTAGAATATTGCGCCGTAATTTATAATGGTCTCATTGATGTGATGCACCAGTTCTAAAAAGACTGCCGTTGCCTGTTGTCGCGCGCTGAGATTAGCAATTTGATACCTGTGTCACATTCGATTTCCGGGCTCTGAAAGAAAAAATACCTACTTGCCATTCATTTGTGTATGCACAATGAATTTTTAAAACTGTAAATTAGAGTAAAAAAATTACACACACTGTTGAGTTGCGCGCTTGCTATTTTGCGATCGCTTAAAGTATTATTGAAAATCGTTTGCTGCGAGGCCGATGTTGGTTCCTTACTAAGCATAAAATGCCATGAACTTGCAGGGTCAGCAACAGTCTGGAGGCGGAGGCGGCGAAAAGAAAGATGATAAGGTCTTCAGTTTATTTCTGTTTGTCATTGATGTAAACATTTTTTAACTGGTGAACACATTTAAGCACGGGTTTGTATATCTTGACATCTTGGATTGTGATTTGTAGTTTAAATTAGTGGGGTTTTTTTTTTCAAAGTGACAAGACTAAAGTTGCGAAAGGCCAACGGAAACAGAAATGCAGTTAATTAGAATAGTTTTAAATTAAACTACAGGTGCCCATATATGGCTGGCAAGTGTTTAGTAGTATGTTTTAGAAACACCTGTGAAAATTACTTTCATCATAAACAATGTGTGACATTTTCCTTTTGTCTGTAGGAAAAGAAAAAGAAGTACGAGCCACCTATTCCTACGCGCGTCGGGAAAAGAAAGAAACGAATCAAGGGACCCGATGCGGCCAGTCGATTGCCACAAGGTGCGTACTTCCTTGGTTCTAAGATAGAAAAGCAGACAACCTCACGGCATGATTAACCGTATTTATCTGGTTCTCACTTGCTATTTCATACTCACGCGGAAAAACACAAGGCAGGTGGCTCATTTGTTCGTTTAATGTATATGAAGTTTAATGAAAACTGCGGTCAGTAATTGTTGCGTATTTTAAGCTCAATAGCTTTGTCTTGGTTTTAATTTAACGAAACGTTCAGTAAACGACTCACCAAAGCATTCCGTGTTAAAGGAATAATGGCGCGTTTCTCAGATTGCCTATGGCATCAGTTTTGCAGCATGCAGTTTTTTTCTGCAGTGCAATTGAAAGTAAAGATGAAATTTATTGCACTGGTTATCCTATGGCTATAAATAAAGAAGAACTGGAAATCGTACTTCCAACATATTTAATACATATGTGCGTTTATTGTTGTTCAACCAAAGCCTTATTCTGTGGTTAACAGTTACGCCGTACACAAAGTGTCGTTTAAAACAACTCAAATTAGAAAGAATAAAAGACTATTTACTGATGGAGGAAGAATTTATAAAGAACCAGGAACGTCTCAAACCGCAAGAAGAAAAAGAAGAGGTAATTGTTGCGGTGTCGAAGGGCAAGTGTTGGCCTTTTTTTTTTTTTTTGCATTTGCACACTACAGTGTTGGTAATTAGAAGCTGAGAAATTGTTTATTTAAAAAGGGGGTTAAAAACGAATGATATGATGTTTCGTTGTCGAGTTGGCAACGTCACGTTATGAATCCAGTGTGGCTTCACAGCAATTTAAACTGTTGTTTGTGTTCTTTTTTTTCCGTTCCTGCTGTCAGGAAGGGTATTACCTTTTGGGCCACGTCCATGCCATTTCCGTTTTGACGTCACGTTGTTTTTTGCTTTTTTGGGCGTTTGTCAGGAGGAAAGGTCGAAGGTGGACGACCTTCGCGGCACGCCTATGTCGGTGGGCAGCCTGGAGGAGATCATCGACGACAACCACGCCATTGTCTCCACGTCCGTCGGCAGCGAGCATTACGTCAGCATCCTCACATTCGTCGACAAGGACCAGCTTGAGCCGGGATGCTCTGTGCTGCTAAATCACAAGGTAGTAGCGCCCTCCTATTTCCTTGGTAACAGTTTTGAAGATGAAAAAAAGGAGTTTTGTTTTCGCAGTAACAGAAAAGGGTAACAGAGTTGAAAGCAGAAGTGGAGTTATTAAGTGGAAGTCGCAATGAGTTACAATGATTTAGATTAGCGATTTATAGTTTCTTAAGAACTGACAGTACCCACGAGTACTGTGATGTGTGTTTTTACTAGGGACAAGCAGTGGTGAGAGCCCCTGGAGATGATTACTTTTATGTGCGTTGCTAGGTACACGCAGTGGTGGGGGTCCTTGGCGACGACACGGATCCCATGGTTACCGTCATGAAGCTTGAGAAGGCGCCACAAGAGACGTACGCGGATATAGGGGGACTGGACACGCAGATCCAGGAAATCAAGGTAAGTGGTTTCCATGACAACCACGTGATCCTGGGCTTAAATGAACTCTCAGATGACAAGTGATTAAACCTGTTGTATAATTTATAAGAAGATTGCATAAAAATACCGCAAGGAATTAAAGAAGGCAGTAACTAATTTTTTGTTTGTTTTATTATTGACGAGAAGTTAACTCTTTGTAGGTTTGTGATTTATTTTCGTTGAAAATGTACTCCTAGCCGGGGGAAAGTTCTTTTTTTTCACACGAAGAGAAGTACTAGTGGATGTAGAAGTGGTTTATTTGGAAAATGTAATACTTTAATCGATGTCTGTATGATCTTTTGCTTTGCGTGTGTTGTCAGGAATCAGTCGAGTTGCCGCTCACACACCCGGAGCTGTACGAGGAGATGGGCATCAAGCCTCCTAAAGGTGTCATCTTATACGGCTGTCCTGGCACAGGTATTACGTGTGTGAATAAAAAATTCAAAATAGCTGGAAAGTAAACAGAGATGCTGGAGTAATCTTCTGCTTAGGTACCTCTCCTTATCTTATCTAATTAGGTGAGCTCTGCTGTATTTGATTGGTTCAGCTGAGTTGCATCCGATTAGTTAAGATCTGGTTACACCATAAGAGAGTCCAGTAGTGGGGCCTGCTTGTCCTGTAAATACTTATAACTGTTGAGTCAAATCTGGCCAGCTTCAGTCATCCAACGGAGGAATTTTATTTCTCTGCAGAATTAATCCCGATATACTGTAGATGTGCACTTCCTGTAAAGTTAATCCTACTCACCGTCACATTGTATGTGATTAAATTCTGAGTGGGAACATTAATAAGCTTTTTATTGGTAACTTGTATATTTTTTGTGAAGCACGTTTGTTGTATTGCAGTTTTAAGCCTTACCTATTGTCGTCATTGGGATTTACTCATTACCTGTGCGGCATCCGTTATATGTTTGTTTGTAAACAATTTTTCAAAATGCCAATGTTCCTACATTTATAGTCCGATTGTTTTTTATAAATGTTCCCTGAGTAATCCTCCATACAGCTTGTATTTTGCCATTGGGCAAATTTAGGAAAACACAAAAAGGCTACTATTCCTACAAATCCTGCCCAATTGCATTGAAGTTTTATAGGAATGTTCTCCTCAAACTCCTGCGTCAAGCTTATAGTGTGTTGGGCGATTTGACCAAAAATTAGCCAAAATACCCTTAGAAAGAGTTTTTATGTACTATACATACATATGGTATATACTTCTATAACTCGACAACTGTGTTTTGTTTTTTCGTTCTTTCATTCCCTCCCTTTGTCCATCCTAAGTAGATCTCCAGTGGAATCGGAGTATTTTTGTCTCCCCGACCAAGGATAGACATAGTGTTTGTACGTTCTGTGTGTGTGTGTGTCAGTCTGTTGTGAACAAAATGTTGTGTGCAAGATATATCGAGATATATCGCGAACGAAAAGTCGAATCAACCTCAAACTTGATCTTTTATTCCTTGGTTGGTTAGGACGGTTCTATAAACTTTTGACCCATGTTACTTTATTAGGGCAGGCGTATGACGTCATTACGTAAAAAACTTGTGTGCGAAATTTCTCAACCGCCGAATATCGGAGAAAGTTCAAACTTTGTTGGATTATTGCTTGGTGGGTCCGAAAGATTGTGTCAAATGTTTGTCGTGAGTAGAACGTTCGAAAACGGCATATGACGTCACCATGCGTAAGATTTGAACAAGATGGGTATTCCTTTGGTTAGTCGGACGGCTGTTTCAAGTTTTGACGCGTGTAGTGAAACTGTATCTGTTGTTGAGCACAATATCTCGATAGCGGAAAGTAGGATTGACGTCAAGCTTAGTTTAGTTATTCCTTGGATAAGTCATACGTTTTTTTTTTTTAATAAAGTAAAATCTGTTTTAGTGACCACCATCTAGTTTTGTTTTGTTTTTGTTTTTTGTTTTTTTTTTTCGAATTTGTGACAGTGAATTATGATTATGTTTGCAGAAATGAATCCTTTATTTCAGTAATAAGAAGAGAAAAAAAAGAAAGTGTTTTTTGGGATTTACGATTTAGTCGGGGTGGCATTTGTTTTTGTTTACAAAAACAAGAAACAAAATAGGTATCGGTTGAAAGTGTGTAATATGAGCCTGTACTCTTGTGTTTTGTTTGCACTGGCCGCTCTATTGTTGTTATCGGTCCGGCAAAAATTGGCCAAATAAAGGGATGGCTTTAAGAGAAACACAACTAATACTGTTCGTCCTACAGATCTAGTCCGATTACTTTTTATAAAAATGTTGGCTGTGAGTCCTTCTTCCAAATCAAAATTTTGTCAAAATTGTTCGGTTTCTCCTTTTACCTTTGTAATGTTTTCGATTTTACGAATCGGCACAATGTCCACGGACCTTCTTGTTACTGTCGTTGGAGTTGGGTGAAAAATTACCTGCAGCGAAACGTAGATCGTTAAATAACATCTTGGCTTTATTTATTTTGACTAGCTGGTATGCCGTGTAAACCTAAACCGTTGCTCTTCATCCAGGCAAGACGTTGTTAGCCAAAGCAGTGGCCAATCAAACGTCAGCTACCTTCTTGCGTGTAGTCGGATCGGAATTGATCCAGAAGTATTTGGGCGACGGCCCGAAGCTAGTGAGAGAACTGTTTCGAGTAGCCGAGGAGCATGCGCCCTCCATTGTTTTCATCGATGAAATCGACGCCATCGGCACGAAGAGGTCAGTACACAATAACACCCCCTTTTTAATTTAGTTTGAAATCTTGTTTTATTATTTTATTTTCAATTTTATACAAATTAAATATCACAGGCTGTTGCATTCTGTGGTTATGGGGGCTTCGTTTGGGTGCGGTTTTCTGTGGAGCCGTGCGCAGATGGTGGTAGGGTCTTCGTTTGTTGGTTTTTTTCAGTCACGTTTTGCTGGGGTTGGTATTGGTGGGGGATTAGTCTGGTATGAATGCCGATAGGTGCTTTGTATTTGGGTGCGGTTTATTGTCGACCCTAGTGTGAACGGTGATTGGGGCTTCGTTTGGGTGCTATTTTCTGTCGAGTGTTGTGCAGATGGTGTTTGTTACTGAAACTTATTCCCACAGAACTATATGATCTTCAGGTCTCATTTTAATACCGAATTGAAGAACTGTTCGATGCTGCATCTCTGCGTGATATATCACAGCTAACTGCTGTATATTTTCGTTGATGAATTCATCCATGCTAGTGCGAATGTGTGCTTCAGAGGTGTTGAGGCTCTTGCATGAACATTGCTTCAGAGGAGTTGAAGCTCTTACATGAACATTGCTTCAGAGGAGTTGAAGCTCTTACACGAGCATTGCTTCAGAGGAGTTGAGGCTCTTGCATGAACATTGCTTCAGAGGAGCTGAAGCTCTTACATGAGCATTGCTTCAGAGGAGTTGAGGCTCTTGCATGAACATTGCTTCAGAGGAGCTGAAGCTCTTACATGAGCATTGCTTCTTGTTCATAGATAGTTTTTTTTCTGATTTCCAGATATGAATCAAATTCCGGAGGAGAGCGAGAGATCCAGAGAACGATGTTGGAGCTCCTCAACCAGCTGGATGGATTTGACTCGCGTGGCGACGTCAAGGTCTGTTTGAAGGGAACTACCATAAAATGGTTTATTTTTAGATTTTTTCACACTATCTAGTGTGACAAAACTGTCGATTAAATAGGCAACACTTATTTGTGCTTTGATTGACACGGTAGCACTATAGTATATATTTGGTGAAGATATATAGCGGTCAGTACTATCTTAACAGCAATGCATGTATTAATTATTAACAAAGTGACTTGAGATTGTGGATGTACAACCCCGTCAAACTCCTGTCGCCCTGCCTCCTCCCATCAAGTGAAAAAGTAAATGCATAATAGCGAAAAGGAGTGGGGGAGGGGGGGGGGGTGCTTGACTGATGTGTCATCATTTCAATACACGTTTATTTTTTTTTAAATAAAGGTCATCATGGCCACAAACAGAATCGAGACACTTGACCCAGCGCTGATCAGGCCGGGGAGGATTGACAGAAAGATCGAGTTCCCGCTTCCGGACGAGAAAACAAAGCGGCGGATCTTCACAATCCACACAAGCCGCATGACGCTGTCCGACGATGTCGATCTGGAGGACTACATCATGGCCAAGGACGATCTTTCCGGCGCCGACATCAAGGTATGTCTGAGTGTGGTTGGGGGTGGGGGTATGTATGTGTAGGTGGGGGGTGTATGTGTGTGTGTGTGGCAACCACGTCATGGCCAAGGACGATTTGTCCGGCGCCGACATCAAGGTATGTCTGTGTGTAGGTGGGGGTTGGGGGGGTATGTATGTGTCTGTGTGGGTACCACATCATGGCCAAGGACAGCCTGTCCGGCGCCGGCATCCAAGATAAGTCTATCTATCTGTGTGTTTGCAGAGAACTACATCATGATCCTCTCTTGAAACAAAAAATCAAAATGCTACTTTTCCCACAATATTGATCAAATTACTTTCAAATTTTGTGCGAATATTTCTAGATGGGTTTCTGTCTAGAAAACGCTTTTTGTGGCACTTCGCCAAACATTGGTCAAATGACATTTTGATTTTTTTTCTCATAACCAGTTTTAAAAATGCTTTTTTCCCCACGATTTTGATCTGATTGCTTTCAAATTGTGTGCGAATGCAGGCTGTGTGGTGGTCCTCTCTAAAATTTGGTCAAATGGCGTAATTTTAATAGTTAGTGTTGGGTTATGGTCAACTCATCCAAATTTGGTCAACTCATCCAAATACCAACTCATCCAAAAACCAAGTCATCCAAATTATATTGGTCAACTCATCCAAATTATTTTTTCTCGCTTTTCGAGACCTGAATAAAATCTTCAAAGAGGCTTTTGATCCCTCAACTTTTAATACTGTCACTTCTGACAGACTGAATTGGATTATATGGAGATTACAATTGTGAAATCGCGTGAGTACAGCCGCCTGTGTATTTATTCTGAGTGGATTACCGCTTCAAATGAAAGCGTAAAATCTTTTATGTATGGATTGGATTTACATTAATGTAGTCGACTGCACCTGAATTACATAGCAATTGTTATAGATTTGTATTTGCAATTGCAATCAAAGGGTTGCAATTACATTAAGCACGATGAGTGGAATTTTAAGTGTATTGAAATTGCGTTGAGTTGTGAGAACCTTCGATTGGTACTGCGTACTTACAATTCAGAGTGAGTGATATGTACGTCCAAGTATTGAAATGTTAGCACAGAAATAAGTATGTTTGCTGCACTTAAATGTGTATTTTGTAAGATAAATTCTGTTAGGCAATGCCAGTAGATTTTTTGTAAACGAAATGTATGCTACAGACGAAACAGATATAGACAATAAAATAGTAGTTGTTAAATAAAAAACGATTTTAACTTCATTTTATCCAGTCCCCTTTTTCCAATTTGTAGATAAAACAGTTAAAACGTACGATAAAGAAACATAATTGCAATTCACTTGACACAGATCACCTTGTTTAAGCTCCACCAAATCCCGTATCTTGTATAATTACAATTAACTGTTTCATAAAATCTGATGAAAAGATCGGATTAGCTTGCTAAGTATCGCAAAATCTTATCTGAGTTGACTACCTCCCATTACAATTAACTCTTTGATAAAATCATAGAGAAAGCATTTTTACTTTCAAAAGAAATGCCATAGAAGTGTGTCTCGAAAATCTGAAATGAACTCTTTTTCTAATACATGTCGAATAAAAAGACGATTTTTATTTGAAAAAGAAACAAAAATGAAAAGTCGTTAATTTGGATGAGTTGACCAAAATATTTGGATGAGTTGACCAGGGAATTGGATGAGATAACCAAAGAATTTGGATGAGTTGGTATTTGGATGAGTTGACCATCTCCCGTTAGTGTTAGCCCGTTTTAAAACTGCATCTTGAATCTGGGTGGTCGTCTCTTGAAAAGTTACTTTTTTGGAGATTCGCCAAAAATTGGTCAATTGGCGGCATTTTAAATTTTTTTTTGAGGAATTTTCCAAAATGCTTTGTCTTGCATTTTCATGGGATTTCTGGTAAATTTTTGAAGAATGCTGCCGACTTGATTTGTTCGTATAAAATTGCTTTTTTGGCAGTTTTGAAAGTTTTAGGGATCAAGTTTTTTTTTTTTCAAAATAGTTCTTTTATAAATAGTTTTATTAGGATTGTCTTATATTGGTTGGGTGTAGTCCAAGGTCAGGCCTTCCTTGAATTTTACTTTTTGCTGATCCACCAGAGATAAGGCAAAGGCTTGGCTTGGAAAAAAATATCAGTAACCAGTTTTTTTAAAATTCTGCTACCACTTTTTTGGCGACCATAACAAGCATTTTGATACTCGATTAACCAGATCTCGACTTGGTTCAGTGTCCCTGGACACTATTGTTTTATCACGTATTTAAGGGGAGTGATCCCTTATATAATATTTTTGCAGACAAAATGGAACTCTTAATTGCAATGCTGTAAGTTAAATTCGTTTTGAACTGTGGCTGTGTTGCAGGCGATATGTACGGAAGCGGGTCTGCTGGCATTGCGCGAACGAAGGATGAAAGTCACGAACGAAGATTTCAAAAAGTCAAAAGAAAACGTCCTTTACAGAAAGAACGAGGGAACGCCAGAAGGACTTTATTTATAGGGGAAAATATATGAATTATGTCACATTTTTCAAAACGTAGTGTAGTTTTCTGTGGGTTTAGCGATTACAAAAACAATTCTGTTTCACAGCATCTAAAATGGAATACTGAAAAAGCATTGAATGAAAACTGTTGAAGAAGAAACAGGAAATAAAGTGCTTCATCTGCTGTGATCGCGGGTGGAACTGCTCTTCATCAATTCACATGAATATTTCATTGGCCGCCGAAGATTCGGTGGATATATTAAGTCGTAATAAATCCATGCTGAGTGATTTTGTTGTTGTTTTATTTCCTAAAAAAGCGAATGTGATACTTTGGTCACCAGAGTCTGTCAGAAATCTCTTTTTTTTTTTTTTTTTTGCTTATAAAAAATACAATACGATCCTCAGTCTGTCCCCGCACTTTTTTAACGAAGCTATTTGCTACATTTTGGTGAAATCTGTCTTAATGCGATGAAACAGGCATCGTTTTCTTCCGTGACAGTCAAAATTTGTAGTCCTCGAGATCACCTGAATCATGCAATAAAATTGTTACACTTTTTTTTTTGGGGGGGGGGGGGGGGGGGGGAGGGTGGGGCACGTTGTTAGTTCAAGTCTTTACATCTGATGGTTGGCTGGCGTGTGTGTTTATACTTTTTTTTTTCTAATCTTGCCTTCATTCAGGGTTGCCACAGGAAAAAATCAGGAAAAAAAAATTTATTCAGGAAAAGTCAGGAAAATCTGTTCTGAGTCAGGAAAAGTCAGAAAAAAATTCTGAAGAGTCAGGAAACTCCTGTTATATTTTATTCTCTTTATTTTTCAATTAATAGTCAGATGCGGATTGTTTCGTTCTCCCAATGATGATTTTTTTAAAATCAAACGCATTGGTTTTCTACATCACACTTTCTAGACATTGCGTTGATTCTGTAGCTTTATACCAGCACGAAAAACATGCGGTAATGCCTTAGATAAACCAAGCACTAGAGCTGAGTTGGCGTGTTATCCGTAGCATCAGAGCGATTTCATGATGTTCTTCTGCTCATGCGAGCTAAATGGCTAACTGACAGAGTACGAAGAGGCCTTCTTCTACCAGTTTAACTCTCTCTGCACGGAAGGGCACAAGCCTGAACAATATTGACCTGGAGAAAGATGTGTTCTACCATACATTACAGGGTGAGCTGAAATGATGAAAGCAAACCCTTCAAATAAAATTGTATTCCGTATGAAAGGGTTTCAGGTATCTTCCTTTTTACCTTATTAGTATTATTCAAAGCGGAATTTGTGACTAAATGTGATCCAAACTTTAACTTTTGTGTTGGATTTCTATACGTAATTTTCGTTCAGTAGAATCGTTGTAATGTTTTTTCTGCAAGTATACACGGTTGGACCTAAGTTGGCTGGGAACATAAGTCGGCTAACTTGCCAATAATATCAATTGTTATTTTTCTTATACCCAACGCTATGCGTAGCCTAATGGTTAACCTATGATTTCCTTGTGATTATATTATGAAGTTGGGTATCTTCTTGATAAAAATAACCTAGGATACCCAGCAAACTTAGGTTCACCCGTATAGGTATGAATCATATTTTAGCTTAAGAATTGTTTAAATACAGGTAAGCAAAAAAGAAAAAAAAATGCTAATAGAAAATAATAAATAATTATAATAATAAAAGCAACAATAATTAGCTTTCTGTTTTTATCATAATTTTATGATTATAAGCACTCTGATAGACAATATTAAGGCTATCACATATATCTGAAGGTTATCTCGCGTAATTGCATTGAAATATGTAGATTTATTGTATATGTATCTATTTGAGTATAAGCCTTACGGAATACGGGAGAAAGAAAAAATTATATGTACAAAAAAGGCATAAAAAAGGTCAGGAAAAAGGAAAAAAGTCAGAAAAAATGGTTCGTAAAATTGTGTGGCTACCCTGTTCATTGATACTTTTACTCCCCACCCCTCCCGAAAATAATATTGATGATATATACAACGTATAGGTCGTGGTAGACTAGATAACTAGATATTGAATTTTAGGCTGCAGGACCGAAGTGATACGTACAAGATTTGTATCAATATAGGAATGTTATTTTGATTTCTTTAACACGGTGGTTCTCCTGCACCACTTATTCAAAAGTGGCTTTGACAATTTTTCGACTTTACCATTACGAATGCGGGAAAGCACAGGCAAGTGACACAAACCAGTGATAAATTTAAGTCCCATAGTTGAAGTTCACGAAGAAAAATAGCGGGTCTGTTGGAATTCAATTGTTTTAATGCTGAAATCACACGACGACCCCTTCCCCCATCCCAATCCCAACGCACACCAACGAACACGGTTATGTGTCACAAGAGTCATAAGTGCCTGCACTTTTACTTATAACAAGAATGTTGACTCTGACCTACAAATGGACATTTAACGTTCGCTCAGCACTCAAGCGAACATCTAAATCTATCGTTAAGTAACAACATACAAGTCGTGTTTTGCCCTAAAATAATTCCGAAAAGGAATCGGATTTTTGAAAAAGTGTCGTAGAAAAGCCATTGTTTTAAATAAATCAAAGTAACATTCCTGTATTGATAAAGAGACGTACGGATATCTGTGAGCCACTGTCCTGTAGGCTTGTACGCAGTGTGAGAAAGTACCAAAAACCTTGGTAACAATAATGGTCATGCATTCTGGGTATTATGTCTCCCCGACCAAGGGGAGACATATAGTGTTTGTACGTTCTGTGTATGTGTGTGTGTGTATGTGTGTGTCAGTCTGTTGTGAACAAAGTGTCAAGATATCTCGAGAACGAAACGTCGGATCGACTTTAAACTTGATCGAATTATTCTTTGGTAAGGTCGGACGGTTCTGTCAACTTTTGACGCATGTCACCTGATTAGGGCAAGCGTGTGACGTCATTACGTAAAAATCTTGTGTGCAAAATTTCTCAGCCGCTGAACATCGGAAAAAGTTGATTCATGGTGGGATTGTTGCTTGGTTGGTCCGAAAGACGCTGTAGATTTTTTTCGCAAGTAGAACGAACGAATGCGGCGTATGACGTCATCACGTAAAATATGTATATATTTTGAACAAGATCTTGTGTGCAAAATATCTCGATAACGGAAAGTTCTATCGACTTCAAATTTTATATCAATATTTCCTGGGTCAGTCGACGGGCTCTATCAATTTTTTGCGCATGTCAGATGATTAAGGCAGGCGTATGGCGTCATTACGTAAAAAATCTTGTGTGCGAAATTTCTCAGCCGCTGAACATCGGAGAAAGTTGAAACTTGGTGGGATTGTTGCTTGGTTGGTCCCAAAGACCCTATATATTTTTTTCGCGAGTAGAACGAACGAATGCGGCGTATGACGTCATCACGTAAAATATGTATATATTATAAACAAGGTCTTGTGTGCAAAATATCTCGATAACGGAAAGTCCTATCGACTTCAAATTTTATATAGATATTCTTTGGGTCAGTCGGACGGTTCTGTCAACTTTTTACGCATGTCACCTGATTAGGGCAGGTGTGTGACGTCATTACGTAAAAAGTCTTATGTGCCAGTCATGTCGACTTAAAATTTTACATGGATATTCCTTGGATCAGTCAGACGATTGTTTCAACTTTTGACGGGTAAAAAGTTATCTGTTCTTAAGCAAAATATCTCGACATCGGAAAGTCGGATCGACTTTAAATTTGGTGTAGTTATTCCTCGGATAAGTAACACGGTTTTGTTAAACATTATTAAACTTGTATAGAAAATCAAGAAAGGTGCATAACGTCAACACCCTCCCCCCACCCCAGTCTCCCCATATTTGGCTGCTTTGTTATCTATGCATGGGTGGTAACTGCGCTGGGGATTTCGGAAGATTTTCCGGAAGATTCTCTGGTGTTCCTGCATTCTTTAGAGAGCTTCAAAACAGTAACAGCATTATTGTCGGTCCATTGCTATTTTTTATTGTCTGAAATTGAGCTTTTTGTGCATTTCTCATCCATGGCTGTTACGTAAATGTCACTCAGTCAGGGGTCAGTGTCAGTTGCGGTGCATGATGGAGTCGTTATCTACGAGGTCATGGAATGCTATTGTCGTATTATAGCTCTAAACAGCTCTAGCTATTGATTTTTTCGCCGCATACTTGATTAGGTTGCCAAGATGTGCTATATATAGGAGCCATGTTGTATCGATTAGCATTGTTTGCAGAAGCATTTTTCGCTATTAAATTGGGTCGTCTAATATCTTGTGTTATGAGACGCAGCTCACCATTTTGGCACTGAAATGCCTCCCCCCTTCTCCACCGAGGTGCGTCATCTGATGCGCAGTTATGAAGAATGCCTTCCTAGTGCTATTTCGCTGATGGGAATGTGCGAAGACAAGGTAGTCTATCATGGCTATAACCACACTTAGGGTACAGACCGTTACCGTTGCCTTGGGTAAAAGGGTTCGAGTTGTGTTTATAGTCGGACCTACAGTAAATAGCTCGGGGGGGGGGGGGGGATGGAGGATGATGGTTAGCAAAAAAAAAAAAAAAGTCCCGACCACCTGGATAAAAAGATGTAAAGTAAGAACCGTTTGCCGCGACCCCTTCCACATTCAGGTGAAAAGGCGTACGGGAAAACCTGCCTGTCTTGACCACCTTCCAGACCCGGATAAAAATGTAACGTATAGTAAAACTGCTATAGTGATCAACTTCAGATCTGGATAAGAGGGGCCTACAATACAACCCGTTTTAGCGACCACCTTCCAGACTCCGATGAAAAAAGATGCTCATTTATATCTGTTTTAGTGACCACCATCTGTTTGATTTATTTTGAGTTTTTTACAATGAATGAAGGTTATGTTTGCAGAAATGAATATTTTATTTCAGTTTGGTGGGGGCGAGGGGTCATGGGTTTAGTCGGGGAGACAATTGTTTTGTTCACAAAAACAAGAAACTAAGTAGGTATCGATTGAAAGTGTGTAATATAAGCCTGCACTCTTATGTTTTGTGTGCACTGGCCGCTCTAGTTGAACTCTGTTGCTGCAAACCATCGGACTGGTTTACGCCTTTTTTACTACCAAGTTCTCCGTGGGGGCTTTGTCCTATTGGACTGGACACCCGGTATTAAAAGCTTTGGCAGCGGTGGGATTCGAACCCACGCCTCCGAAGAGACTGGTGCCTTAAACCAGCGCATTAGACCGCTCGGCCACGCTACCCTTTTCTGTCATTGGTGCCAGCGAACATCAACACTCAAGTTGGAATTCTCAGACTGCAACTTAGAACACTCAGCTGATTATTTTTGAAGTTCACTCTCGTAAGGCGAGAGAAGATAATTTTCTTTCACTTTCTTACTTTTCTTGTCAGAAGGGATTTTCCTATATCGGATGGAAGTTAGATCCGTAATATATATATATATATATATAAATTTTTCCTGACTAACATACATACACACACACACACATATATATATATATATATATATATATATATATATATATATATATATATATATATATATATATATATATATATATATATATATATATGTTACAGGCAAACTGTCAAATCAGGCAGATTATAATCTGCCTGAAAATTTCAGGCACATTGTAAAATTCCTGGTTCGACCAGGCACATTGTAATCTGCCTAAAATTTTTAGGCAGATTGTAATCTGCCTGATTTTAGAGCCTGAAAATTTGACAATTTGCCTGAAATGAAAGGAACGTTTGTAATCATGATTTGGTTGTTGTCTATTCAAATATGTGATCGTAGGAATAAAAGGCGATTGATGTGGTCAGCTGCAATTAAACGGGAGTAAACAATGGGTCCGCTCGCGCGTTCCATGCGAGTTGATTGCCGTGTATTTTCTATTGTTACTTTTATCGCATGTCTTCATTGACAACTGCAGCAATGTATTTAAATACAATTGTATCGATCTATGGGGTTTTTGAGATTGCAATTAAACGCAAATATTTTTTTCTATTTATTGTACTAGCTAAAAAAATAAATATGTAACACTGTAAATGTATTTATCAGGTATCGATTTTTCACGCCCTCTTTATACTGTGCACAAAAAATCCCATGAAATACCGGAGAGTAAGAATTAGGAAGCTACATTGGCATGTTGATCTCAAAATATAATACATCATAGAGGTGTGGGGGAAGGGCCGGATTGCGATTAATACCATTGCATTTATTTTATCAAGAAATTGCAATTGGCAGCATTTAAACATATCAATAGCATTATGCAGGTGTAATAACTCAAGGAATAAAAGAAAGCAAGTGGTAAACAATTCACATGAAACGAACGAGCAAACCGACCATTCACATGTATTTAATTGCAATTAGACACATCAATCGCTTTTTATCCCTACGATCAGATATTAGAATAAATGACAACCAAATCCCATAAAACGCGTAATTAGATACTAACAAACTGGTGTTGTTGATATTTTCCTCTATTTAATTGCAATTGATCACATCAATCGCCTTTTATTCTTACGATTACATATTTGAACAGATAACAACCAAATCGCATGAATCAGCCGGTTATGAATGGGGTGGGTCATGATTACAGACGTTCCTTTCATTTCAGGCAAATTGTCAAATTTTCAGGCTCCAAAATCAGGCAGATTACAATCTGCCTAAAAATTTAAGGCACATTACAATGTGCCTGGTCGAACCAGGAATATTACAATCTGCCTGAAATTTTCAGGCAGATTATAATCTGCCTTATTTGACAGTTTGCCTGTAACATATATATATATATATATATATATATATATATATATATATATATATATATATATATATATATATATATATATATATATATATATATATGTGTGTGTGTGTGTGTGTGTTAGGCAGGAAAAAATTTTCGACAATGTTTTCAATCACATGCGTCAAAGTTTCGATCCTTACCTGCAGTTTGACACCATAAGTAATAAATGAATTCCACTGTGGATCTAACTTATGTCACTTCTCCAACATGAGGGAGGTCAGTAACAAATCTCGAAAAATGACAGGATTGTTGACCTGAAACCCCCTCCCCCAAAATATTACGGACTTTATGAGAGGCACTGCATTTAACCTGTGTAAAACGTTCCAAGAAATGTGTAGCTTTCCTTTACTGAAACTTTGAGAAAGTGCAGCGGTTTTAAAGGTTGTAAAAAGCTTAAAACGTTTTCCCAACCATTTTCTAACCTTTTATGGTTGCTAAAAGGTTTCGTATGGTAACCAAATAATAACGTTTATTTTTAAACGGAAATACGGATTTCGATTGCATAAAAGTTACATATTGGAACGAAAAACGTTTTGTTAACAAGGAAATCCAGACAGTTTTAAAAGGCTTGTAAGATAATCAAATAAAACGTTCAATTTTAAACAAAATTATAACAATTTCTGGTTTAAGAAAGGTTTCAGTTTCAGGCAAAATTAACCTTTGCTCAAAACCAAAAAAAAAAAACATTTTGAAAATTTTCATGTAGTAATCAAATAAGAACGTTAACTTTTGAACGAAAAATAAACTATTTGTGATTTGCAGAAAAAGCATTTATCACTACAGTTGTCAACATAGCCAGTGAAGGAGCACGTTTTCAGAAGTTGCATTTACTGCGCTGAACTTATTGTTTGACATATTTTTCTTTTCAAGAGTAAGCATTACTACTCTCGTGGGTATGGAAATCTGTTTTTTTTTCATAAAAAATATGCTTGCATTTATGCACGAGTGTGCAATGTGAGTGATAATAAAAGATTTCCAATACGTTTCTGTTGTTAAAGAACTTAAAAATTAAAAAATAAATATGTTTATCCAAAGTCTAATTTCACATTATAGACAAATATTCCCTTCCAAAGTGTTTCCGGAAAATCTCGGTACCTTTTGTGAATATGTATTTGGTACTAGGCCAGCAATCTAAAACCAGTCGAAAGGTAAAATAAAAATCGAATAAAAACGTTTATAAACGAATCCGTAGAAACGTTTGCCAGTAACCCATAGAAAACGTTTTTATGAAAACGCTATAAAATGATCGTGTGTTCTATGAGCATGCACACTTCGAATGCAAAAAGCGATGCAAGGACCCTAAAGCGTGATATTACAACCAGCTAATTTCCAATAATACCCAAGACCGCGGAAAACTGCTTAATATAGTAAATCTAATTATGCATCGTGAAAATCCAAATCAGCTTCCGGAACACATTTCACCAAAAGCTCTAGCTAACCAGTTCGGCCAGTATGTTATGGACAAAATACGTAAATAAATTACTCTATTTTGAAAATACGGATAATGCCTTTGCATGTGACACGGTATTTACTGGCACAGCACTCTCAGAGTTTTAACCACTGAGTAATATTAAACTACACACCGTCGTTGCTAAACTTGACCCCATCCCTACTAGTTTGATAAAGAGCTGCATTGATATTTTGTGCCCAGTCATTCTCCAAATTTGTTTATTACTCAGGGCATAATTCTGGGCGCTCATAAAATGGCTCTTTATCGTCGTCTTCTGAAAAATCTTCACTGGATAACGTGCATAAAAATTACCACCCGGTCTCAAATTCAACTTTTATTTCGAAGTTAATTGAAGAAGCTGTCAGTTTTCAGTTTACACGTCATGTTGAGACACATGTGTTGAATTAAGAATTTCAATCCGCATATCGCTAGTTCAGTAGCACCGAGACAGCCTTAATGAAAATCTTCGACCACGTCCTGATGAGCCTAGATAATCGACAAGCAGTCCAGGCGAGTCTTCTCGACTTATCCGCGGCGTTCGACACTGTCAATCATAGAATTTTCCTACATCGTCTTAACGTGAGTTTTGGTGTAACAGGTATGGCCTTGAAATAGTTAACATCACACCTCAGTGATCGAACAATGCGTGTTGTCGTCAATAATGCAATATCCATGATGTTGAACTAGAATGTTTGGTTCCCAAAGGATCCAAGCTGATACCGCATCTGTACAGTCAGTATACTCGATTTCTTGGCTTACTGTTGCGAATTCTAGTGCTGTGATTTCACTGTTATACTGACGATACGCAGCTTCAAAAATCGTTTAATGCCCGGTTTTTATGTTCACAAAACGAGGCAAAAATACATTTGGAAAATGGTATATTAGAAGCTGCTCATTCCTTCAGGGCAAACAAACTGAAACTGGACAAGGAAAAGACAGAATTTTTAATTTTAGTAATTAGCCACCATGAGGACATGCTCGAAATAGACTCCTTGCAACTTGGTGACGACCTCGTCAAAAAAAGCTCCCTCCGCTCGTAACCTCGGAGTGATAATAGATTCACAAATGTCCCTTGAACAACAGATCAACGATGTTAAGAAAAAGTGCTTTTATTTCCTCAAATGGATCAAATTCATTCGACAATATATCACCGAAAAGGTTTTAGTTCAAGCTCTAGTTGTGAGGAGATTGGATTACTGCAATGCCTTGTATATTGGTCTGCCCGGAAACCTCATAAACCGTCTTCAATCCGTGTTAAATTACGCCACTAGGGTTATCACAAAATGCTTTCCAGAAGATAGCATCAGTGGGGTATGGCAGTCTCTGCACTGGCTCACTATAGCGGAAAGAATTGTTTTTGAAGTGAACGTTTCAGTGTACCAAGCACTTCATCAATCTACTTCAAACTACATATCGGAAATGATGAAACCGCACAACCCTCGTAGAGCTCTACGTTCGTCCGACATTCACCACCTTATCATACCTAAAACCAGCCTAAAGTACGGCGATAGGGCTTTTTCAGTGGCCGGGCAAGAGGGAATGGAACAAACTTCCAGTACACATCAGAAACGCCAAGTCACTTTTCACATTCAGAAAACCACTAAAACTTTATTTGCTCAAACGTGCATGTAAGGTCTAATGAGCATATCCTGGTGTAAAACTTAATGTTCTAACTCTAGCATTATGTTTTACTATAATATTTTATAATAACTCTAGCATCGTGTTTTACCTCTAGTGCTAATGTTATTATTGTATTACTGAGAGGTGTTATCTCATGTTAGTCTGCATATATGGTTTGACGACTATTATTGCCAATGTTGCGCTTGGTGCTAGTCTAAGCGTGCTATAAAACGCATTTTTAATCCCATTTGTAAATCACTTCCGATTTCAAAAATTAAGCAATTTATAAACAATTATTCTTATTCAACTTCTGTCTTTTGTTACTAGTAAATGTATTAAGACAGATAAATTGGGAATGGTTGAATAAGACTGTTTTAACTCCATGTAGTAGAAAAGTCCGGTATATTAGAGACCCCTTGCAAGAAGTAAAACATCTCATTTTACGTCCCATTTTACTTCTTGTACATGCCGTGTGCAAAACAAAACTTTTCTTGAAAAGTTTTAACTGGCTAATCACGGATTAGAAGTAAACATAATTTCTCGCATAATGTGTTTTACAATAGATTACTTAGTAGTTGGTGTAATGAATCATGCTCTTGAATTTCTTGCACACACGTTAAATGTTTTATTCACAGTTGAATTGGAAAGTTTAGCTGCAAAATACAATATAAAATCCCCCATGAATTTGTATACCTACATTTCCACTCGACTGATCAAAACACGGTTTGGGTAGCTGATTTAAATTATTTCATGTTTTAAATAAGAATGCAATATAATCTAATTTATACTTTTTTTTAAAAAGATGGGGACTATTTACTCGTTGTTATTGAAAATAAATTTTACTTCTTACAAAATACTTTTTACCAAAGAATTATACTGCTCATTTCAGAAGTTTTCTCCAACGTAAAATTTGAATTGTTAACCTTTTGCAAAATATCTCTATTGAATTGGTTTTCCCCAGGAAACACTTCGTCTTCACTTTAGAAAAATTTCTATAGAGGACCACCAGCATTATTGCAATTATATGCAATTATAAATTCCGTCAAAAATGTTGATTATACATCGGACCGTGATAATAACGGACAGTGAAATAAGAAGACTGATTCAAAGTAACTTATAGTGCTGGTCTTGCATCAAAATCGACAAATTTCATTACACATTGTGAATTTTAACATAGCGGGATCTGAATTAAAATAAAAAAATTGACTGTAAGGCTTATTTTCTGAAAGGAAATGGTTGTACAAACACCATTTAGAAAAGTTAGATTATTCATTATTCATGAGTGCGTAGTTATAAATTACTGATATTGTATATCAATCCGGCTCTGTTTTGCTTTACCAGATACAAGTCTTCCTGGAGTCGCGGGTTTTCCTTATTTTCCAAATGACTTTTGTCTATTAATAATCTGTTTCCAAAATTCATGGCAGCGGTGGGATTCGAACCCACGCCTCCGAAGAGACTGGTGCCTTAAACCAGCGCCTTAGACCGCTCGGCCACGCTACCTTTGTTAAACACTGCTATCAGCAGAAATCATCACTCAAGTAGGACGTTCTTAGACTGCACCTTGGTACACTCAGCGGATTATTTTTGAAATTCACTCTCGTGAGGCAAGAGAAGATAATTTTTTCTTCTTTCACTTTCTTACTTTTCGTGTCAGGAGGGATTTTCCTATATTGGATGGAAGTTAGATCCTTATTTATGCGAAATATGGCAACAAAATACATTCATTCATCGCGCGATCTGCAGGCCCCATTAGTGCCCCTATTAAACGTGAAATAGCAAAAAAAAATTCAGTCAGTCAATCTCCAAATATTTTTGTCTTTCCTTCTCAAGGGTTAATTTGAGCGATTTAGTAAAGATTGCAATTCCTGGGAAAGTTATGGAAGACGCTATAGGTTTTTATAGAAGTTCTATAAAAATATAAGCGTATAAAATGTGATCTATGGCCCGATTGGTGGACGGGCTCTGTGAGAAAGATTTTCACATATTGGCTACGCTCTAATTTAAAGACATTTGCAATATTAGATCAGCACTCTTAAGCAGCTAATCTGACAGCAGTCATTAATCTAAGCCTGCCAATTATGACATACAAACATTGTGTACAGATAGTTTAGACCTTTTTCAGTACTATTTTTTACTATAAATGCTAAGTCCACCATTGGACTCATGTATGTTACTCGAAACCACGCGTATTTATTCTGCTCAAATTTATTAATTTCAAATAAGAAAGACCTTCAATTGAGTAATGCAGTGCAAGTTTTATTCCGCGTTGGACGTTGACTTGAACAACAATTAAGAAACATGTGTATACATAATTCTAAACGTAATGCAAACACTCATATTACGTTGAAGCCGTATAGAGGTTCCGATACTCAGCTCAAAAAGTTTTTTGACTAAAATCAACACAAGAGGCCCACAAAATTCTACAGTTTAACCTTAATGCGTACTAGTAACATAACAGATATTACAGTCTTCCAGGCTACAAGCCTGAAATACAGTTAACTATTCCTTAGAATCCTATGAAATTTAGTTTCCACTTGAATTCTTGTTATTTTCACAATAAGTTAATAATATTCCGCTATCGTTGTTATCCGCTGTGAATTTCACAAGTAAATTTAAATCCGTTACTTATTTGTCGTAGAGCATACATTCTTATGATTTCAAGTTGCACTGATTTCTACACCGAAAAAAGCCGCTTATATTCCCTCGGACTCACCGGAGTAATTTGGTTCTAGAACGTGATTGGACAAGGTTAACGAGTAAGGCATACCACCCGCCCTGACTGAGTAAAAACTGTTAAGATTAGCGAGCAGGCCAAATTAATCCTTACAGCGGAGAATTAAGGGGCTGAGTGAGTAAGTGATGTCAGGATTAGCGAGCAGGCGAACTTGATCATAACACTGGAGATGTCGTGCGCCGTGCGCTGACACTAATTGCAATTAGGGACGAGTGTTAACCCAAACAGCGTGAGTGCAATCGACTTTCGAATTTAAAAATACAGAAAATTATTAAAACTTAAACCGAAATTAAATTTTAGAACAGTTTTTAAATACGCGTCGAAAAGGCATACTCTGACGAACAAAACGATACCAAACTCGACATACCAAACTCGACATATCTAAAACTATGCTATACATATCGATATGAATAGTTCGAGAAAGAATTCATAGAGTTCGTGGCGCGGCAGATGTAACAATAGATCTAATCTATTGTGCATAGGAGTTTTACTTTTACCCTAAATATTAATTAGCATACAATGAAAGCTACTGTTTTGCAGTATACATTACTAAAGTAAACATTGGTTTAAAATATGATAATGGTGTCGAAAATAGAACGGTAAAGAGTGCTAGATAAAAATATTTAATGAAAAGAAAGCAGGTAGAATCTGGCAGCCAAAACATAAAATGCAGTCAAAATGCTCAAAAAGTAAGCTAAAAATTACACTTGAAAACAAACAACGCGAAAACAATTGCAAAATAGCTGATGATGCAAGTTAAGGGAGAACACTCACAATTGTTACCATGATGAGAGTCAAATGTAATACTAAAATCTCCTTTTTTCAAGAAATTAAACATTCATAAAGGCGTAGCTAGAACACACGTTACTTCAAATATGGTACGAAAGCAGTCAGACACTTACATGAGAAGTACTTTGTAGTATTTGTTGCTCGTCTCCTGTTGGAGGCGAAATGCAATCATCCTCCTGCCTTTTAACCAAATTTGCGTTACGGATAGACCTCGCCGGACCCCCCAAATAAGCACCTTATTAGGCGTTCTTTTGAACTCGTATGGTATTACAACAGTGGATGCCCCAGGCCAGCTTCCCCTCCATCCATCTCTCCATCCATCCACTTACACTTAGTTTTAATTTTGATATTTTCCTTAAGAAGAATAGAGTTAGAGTTATTAACGCTGTGTGGGTCAGCTGCGGACTATATTCTGTTGCTATCCGTCTCTTTGTTGCAATAAGTCTATCAAATGCATATCAATTCTAAAAAAGGCAAAATTTTTTCAAACTTATATATGTCCTCAAAATATACCCAAAACTTCTTAAGCTTACATATAACACCATATTAAATGTTACACAATAAAAAAGTTCTGAAGTTACATACAACCATACCAAGATATTGCAAGTTAGAAAGGCTCATTCCACTATACCAAGGTTCATGGCACTTAAATGTTCAAAGGTACATATCACCAATTCAGGGTCCATGCCATAAAAAGTCTCTAAAAGCCCACACCAGCACACCAAGGTCTAAACCATAAGGACCTTCTAAATGTCAACACCGTTATACTGAGGTCCATACTTAGCCTCACAAAATGGTTTCGTAACACCATAAGCCAGATCATAGCCAATTTCACCTGTCTCGTGGATGCATGTAATAATAGGACGTCCTGCTGAATTTTTACTTGTGCATCTTTTAATACAAGGGATGGGACTTTTACTTTTTAAAATTTTATAAGTTTAGCCGTAATCGCCCAGTTTTTTGTGTCTTGCATAGCCGCAGTCGATCGGATAAACGACTGCGGCTATGCAGTCGTTTATCCGACCGATTTTTTAAAACTAGATTTTGCCTCGGTCCTTCATTACCGAATGTTATGTACTGTTTTCGAGAAGTGAAAAACAGGTTCTATCTGTGTACAAGACTCTTGGTAATTGTTGTGATACAAAATTTGCACTTTGTTGTTTTGATTGGCTTTTGGAAGAAAAAGCTCTAGCCGAATGCATTAATGTTTCTGAAATCTTAGTTTTTCGTTCAAAAGCCACACCGTTTTAATTTTGGCCAGTTAGGTTAATTGTATTACTGATGAAAGTAAACCGTGATTGGATTTTAAATCCGAGCAATCGATATTTAAATGTTGCTATGAAATCATTTTGCGAGGTTTCATAGTGCTTTCAATGGTCCAGATCCTTTACAAATGTCCATGACATAACATTTCATACCCCTACACAAAGTAAACCTATGAAATCATGTCATGGTGATAACTGTTGCTCTATGATTATAGAGCTAATATTGCTGTGTGGTTATATATATATATATATATATATATATATATATATATATATATATATATATATATATATATATATATATATATTGATGGATTGAATTATTTCCAAGTAAGAAAGTAGGGGCTTACCTCTCCCCTTTACAAGACGAAACGGCCCGTGCACATATCGTCCATTCAAAATTTCATTTCAAATGTAGAAAAACGATTTTTGGTCATATCATGCAAAATGGAAAAATGAATTCACTTTTAATTTAAGTGTTTATTTTGCGCAATATTGTCTCTCAATAGTGAACGATCTAATCGTTTATTAAAAGCATTTTACCTGTGAACAATGTTTTTATGTGGGATAGGGTGGAGTTACTTTACAGTAATAGGCGGGCAATGAGCAGCACCTCTATCATATCTCTTACATCTGAAAAGTTGCATAATCTTTTAAGTTAACCGCCATTAGGGCAACCGTACCACAAAAATATCCTTAAAGCCCTCTTCCCGGGATGAGGAGTGGTTCATCTGAGGTCGGGGGGACCGAACGGGACTTGAAACAACTATTGCTTCGTTCGTGGCGTGAATGACGTTTCATTCCTGTGAATTCACGTGGTAAGATAGACTTATGCACTTTAAAAAGCATACACACTTTTTTAGTATTTCCGAAAATAATAAAGCTTCATTTTTGAAATACTACATGATAGTTTAGATGTTTATTTTACACCTTTACTATAGTTTATACCTCGCTACGGTTATGCGCCCCGGAGTGGGCGCGTAACCACAGTGACGTTCAGTGGCCAAACCGCAACTGGCGACGAGAGATCCTTTTTGGTGGTTCAAGGTTTTTATTATACAGAAACGAAGGCTTGCGACGGAAGTGGGCGCGTAACTACAGTGATGCTCAGTGGCCAAACCGCAACTGGCGACAAGTGATCTTTTCCGATTAGTTTTTATTGTACAGAAATGACGTAGAGTACGTGTTTATCGGCGAAATGGCAAGCGCTACGCCAGATCTTCTGTTGCTCAAGTTGACCGATTCGGAGGTGGATCGGTTATGGTCTGGGGAGCGATTAAATTTGGGTGGAAGTCTCAGCTACTCGTTATCGACGGAAACATAACCGCAATACGCTACATTAACACGATACTGGCAAGCCAAGTGGTCGCCCACATCCAACAAAACAACGACGCCATCTTTATGCAAGATAACACGAGACCGCATGTTGCCAGAGACAGTTTATTGTACCTGCAACACAATAACGTTAACGTCTTACCGTGGCCACCTTACTCCCCAGGCATGAATCAGATAGAACATGACTGGGATTATGTGGATCGGAATGTTAGACTAAGGGATCCATCTCGGATAAATCATGCAGAACTGCGCCAAGCATTGATTCAGGAGTGGCACCGAAACCCTCAATGTAGGATTAACCGTCTCGATGCCAAGAAAGATTGGTGCTCTGCTTCATGCTGGAAGTGGTCACACATATTATTGAAGTGCTTGGGTTTTAACTGAAACTGTGAAGGATAATAATTGCTCCTACTCAAATTGGAGTCTCTCAAAACGTTGCCGGCATAGCAATGGCATTCCTCCAAGTTAAATAGTTTTAAAGATACAAAAATTTAAAAATTGCGTATACTTTTTAATGTGCATGAGTATAGCTTAAATCTGTAAGCACGTCATTTATTGTTCTCGAAAGGTACTGGAAGTTAAACATTGAAGGGACGAAATGCAGACCGATCGTGCTAGTTTGCTTGATTCTTTAGAGTTACACGAGAAATCCGTATAAAACTGGGGGGGGGGGGGGGGGGGGTCAGTGCACCTTTCGTCCTTTCAATATTTCACTTCAAACTGGGAAATGGAAAAGCGAATCTGAGAAACGGAACTGAGCTTGTCCATACACTGCATGCATGCATTGCATAACACTTCCTTTGTTTCAGGGTGAAGACAGTCACAGTTAAGAGTCATAACGCAAACCTTTTTGGATCTCTACTGCAGGAAAATGCCAGTGTGTATTTGCAATACAACTGGGACTTAATGACTTAATGACATTTAATAGGACGGTTCATTAGATTTTGAAAAAGCTATAACATTAGATTTTAGTCATTTTGGGGGGTTTGGTGTACAATTCACCTTTTTATTTTTTAAATATAGAAATTAGAAAATGAATTTCAACCTATTTTTTTCCTTCCAGAACAAAAATAGAAATTGAAAAATGAAACTGTATACATAAATCCATTTTTCTATCTTTATTGAAAAAGAAAAATGAAAAATCGGTAATGGAGCAAGTGCTAATCTTGGTTTGCTAAAAAACTGGAGCAAAACCCATGAAAAAGAAATCGTCCCATGAAAACCACCCCCTTCTTTGGCAACTGCAGAGAACAGGCCCCATACAATTTTTTGCCATACTCGAAAACAATTCTCCGTGTTACGGGTGCAGCAAAAGCATGGTTTTGCCCCATGCCAAACAGTATTATATTTATTACATATCCTTAATGGTAATTTTTATGTTAGTTTTTCTGTAAAATTAGAGCATTCTTTGATGTGATCAGTTATGCTTCATTGGGGCTTAACTGTTGTGAGTCCAGTGTGAGAGGATACCGTGAACTAACGTTTAAATATATCAAACAAAGGAAAAAAGTCGAAGGAAACTAGACCGAATTTCGCTATACGCAGCGAAATGGCAGCCTCTTGCAATGGCAGAAGGCCAGAGACATAATATATCTTATCAAAGACAGATCTTTCAGTGTTTCGACATACAGTGAAACCTCAGATATGGACTACCCTTTATTATGGACACCTCTGAATTATGGACAACATTTTTTAGTCTGTTTTAAAAGCCATAGAGTTTCTTTACATCTAGACTCCTCTGTTGTGGACACCCCTCTATTCAAAATTAGGGGCACTCTTTTTATCCCTAAGTACGGTTACACATTTAAAACAACTCCTCTATTGTCGACAGTCAGATTGCTGTCCACAGTTCGTGCGTTATCAACTCCTATCAGCTTGATACTCGGTAGTGTTTGTTTGTTCTCTGTTGTTGTCTGTGGATATTGAGTACATTACATTCAGCACAGCGCATGTAAAGACAATGGGGCTTATTACAAAAGATGTGTGCTTAAGAGAGAAACTTTATACGACTAATCCCTATTGACATGTGCTCCATCTTTTAAAACGCGGATAAAAGAGCAAGTAATTCATTGTCTTTATACTAAGTTAATACACGTAACACAAGGTGTTATTTTATAATAAGTGTCAAGTCTGAATGTGAGTGTTGTGAAAAGAAAACGGAACGACGTTTCGCTATCTGATAAAGTGACAATAATCAAAGCAAGTGATTGAAAAAGTGTGAGAAAAACAGCAAAAGATTTTAGTTTTAGTTGTCAGATAGAACTTAAATTAACAGCACTTCGAAATTAGGGACACCCCCACCATTAGGAACAAAATATTCAGTCTCTTTTGGTCCCAAAAAGCGGGGTTTCACTGTAATTATCAGCTTCCGGATTATTATCTTGAACGAGGTCATCGAAGTAAATATAATGCAACCTCTTTTAGGCACAAATAACCAAATTCAGTTTTCTAATCGTTGTCGAGATAATGGTCAACTTCCGGTTTTTTACCTTGACGATGACGGAGGAGGTGAAGGTCACCGAGATACCTCTTATATAACGTCTTTTAGGCCGAAAGGGTCGAAAATTAGCTCAAGATCGCTCTATCCTTAACCGTTTTCGAGATAATGGTCAACTTCCGGTTTTTGATCTTGACCATGACGGAGGAGGTGAAGATCACCGAGATACCTCTTATATAACGTTTTTAAGGCCCAAAGGGTCGAAAATAAGCTCAAGATCGCTCTATCTTTAACCGTTTTAGAGATAATGGTCAACTTCCGGTTTTTTTACCTTGACCATGATGGAGATCAAGATCACACGTCTTGAAACAAGGATTTAATAGCTATTTCCAGCCGTTTCTCGTGATGAATAGAGTTTTGAAAAATTATTTTGACCTCAATTTGTCCTTGATCTTAAAGGTCAAGGTAAAAAAAAATTGCGGATTTCTTGACAACTCATTACCTTCTACGTCAAATGCCGTCTTTTTGCAACAAACCTTGTAGGACGAGTTTTCTTTGAAGTAAAAAAAAACTTTGACCTCAGTTAGACCATGACCTTGAAGCTCAAGGTAAAAAAAAAAATGCGGATTTCACGACATCTCATCACCCTCTATCTCTGTGCTAAATTTCATCGTTCCATGTCGAATAGCGGAAGTTTTCTGGAACCTCCGAGACGGAAAAAAAGAAACAAAAAAAGGGAGAAAAAGGAATAAATAGCCAGAATTCTTAGCAAAACATAGCCACTGTGACGGGGCTTATGAAATATAAATGCGTTTAGCGATGCACATGACAACGTGTAATGACGACATATGTACTTAGGTCTATTGAACATATGTAGCGTATTGTGTTTATTGTGTGACGTCATAGTCATACATGTCAATCCAAGTTGCAAAAAGGGGCTGAATTTTCTCATCGGACATTTTTCGGCGGGAGACTTTTCACTACCCTTCCAAACAAGTCCTGTTTCAAATGTTGAAAATAATGAATTGCGAAATGCATACTTTCTTTGCAGGGCAAAATAGTGTTATGATAAATGTGGAAGACTAGGGCCCTCAATATACCAGACACCTCCCTAAACCAAACAAATTAGCTCAATCTCGTCGGTGTGCTGTTTATTCAGGTTTTACTGCATAAGAAACTATTTATCTTAATTGCCTGTTTTCTCTAACGCCCTCTAAAAAGTCGCTAAAATATAATATTTAATCCACAAGAGCTGACTTTTAAAATGAATATTGCATAAAATTAAACTTTGGCAGCGGTGGGATTCGAACCCACGCCTCCGAAGAGACTGGTGCCTTAAACCAGCGCCTTAGACCGCTCGGCCACGCTACCTCTGCCTTGACACCCTAATCAATACTATATATAAAACAGCCCATGTAAGTAACATAATGCACTAGAAAGGGTACTTGTGAAGGAGGCGATTGGGCATGACAATCGTGGTTGTCCAATCATGGCAACAAAGGTCTAATATCGCTCTGAAATTGGCAGTTCTTTTGACAGTGTTGCCAAACAGGAACAATATTTTTTGTTGGTTACTTATTGATTTGACCTGGACATGATATCCTATGTTTATTTGCAATTGTTTGCAGGATAAATACAGTGCTCCACTGTTGTCAGTTAGAAATCGTTTGTTGATTGTAAACGAAACCGAGGTTACCAATCGCTTTACGAGCTTTCCTGAATCCGATATTTGCGAATGATATTCGCGTTATTAGCACGACGGTTTAACCAACTGGGCTATGCGGCCAACTAGCACTTCCAACTTTATCGCATTTATTTTAACAATATAAAAACTGCACTGGGTACCATGGATATGCGTTTTCCAAACATTTGAAAAGTTTGAAATAATATCCTTTGTTTGTTTGCAATGATGGGGGGGGGGGGGGAGGGGGGGTAATTGGTATCATATGTTGTTACCCTGCGTGTCAAAAAAGGGGGGAAGGGGGGGGGGTGATTTGAGCGCGGTCTGGACTCCACATTTCCCATTAAAAAGGGGGTGGTAGCACTTCTCATTAAGGTGTTGTTTTAAAAAGCCATGAACACGCCAGATAACCAGATATTATATCAGAAGTGGCCACAGGGAAACATGTCAGACCCACCTCTCCCCCTCCCCCCATGAATGGACCCAGCGAACAACCAACGTCTTTTTTGGTTGAAAAAAAAAGGTTGGATTTTGGTCGCAACGTTGCAAAAACGACCAAAAAGCGATGAACATTTATTATCGCTCACTGGAAAAGAGGAAGAAAAAACGTAATTTTTACAGGATAATTTTAGAACTTTGATGGGTCGTCGGTATTTTTGTTCCCAGATTGCAAAAAAAAAAAAAATTACATAGAAAATGCTTTAATTCGTATGTATTTCACAGCAGCAGTTGAATGATTAATTATGTATTAATTATATAATTTAGACTAATTTTGCAAGACGTGTCTATAAGACTGGTCGTTTCAAGGTGGTAAACCCGACGTCAGTTTCAGGTCGGAATCCAACGTCGGTTTCAATTTCATATACAACCTAAGACCGACTTAATTCCGACGTCGGATTTAGGTCGAAACCGACGTCATTCGGACGTTGAAAACCCGACGTCGGTTCCACTTGTTATACAACCAAAACCGACACATCATTCCGACGTCGGAAACGTCGGGTCACGACCCGGCGTCATTCTGACGTCTTAATGTTTGCTGGGGACTGAAGCGACATCCCTTTTTTACACAGTATTATGAGCAAAAACTATGATTTACATGGTAGTAAAAATAACGTGGCCATACTGGGGCTCGAACCCAGGACATTCGCGTTATTAGCACGACGCTCTAACCAACTGAGCTATACGGCCTTGTGTGCCTAAGTGTGTGCACAAATGCATTGAAAAGGTTAACAAATATATGCAGCGCCGGTTACATTGATTTTTGCGGATAAATAGTCAAGCTATCTATTTTTTTTTTCGGTTATGAATATTCGCTGTCGATCAAGACAGGCCTTGAAGCACTGTTCCTTCATAGACTGGCAGACTGGCCTTTGGAGATAGTATGTACATTAACAGTTTTGTCTTCGAGATTTACGCTAAAAAAAAAAAAAATAAAAAAATAAAAAAAACACGTGAGTCCCCCCCCCCCCCCACATCTGTTCCAGATGGGTCTACATTTAATTGCTTTTTTTTTTTTTTTTGCACAGCACTGTCAAATATATTGTAATAACTATGAATCGTCGTATAACTCAAATGTCCCAGGTCACGGTCCCAATGTGGCAAAATTCTTTTGTTATCGTTTAAGGAGGGGAAAAAAAGAAGACAAAATCGAGGGTAGGTCACGTGATGTGATATCGCGGGGTGATATTTGGAGTATCTTTAATGTTATGATAACACTCGTCACTTGGCTTGCTTTCATGCGTAATGTTATGTTCTCATGACGCAATGCTCCGAGCGCACCCAAAGACAGCTGCTGTGAAAAGCGTAAGAAAGTAGAAAAGTGGTTAAAAATCGTGCAGTCTTCGTTTGCTTAAAAGTCCCTATTAGTTTGCATGTAAATAGAACGTTTCTTTCAATTATGGGTAAATAAGTCTTTTCTCAGGTCTGGCCAGTTACTAGACAGCTTACGTAGCAATTTCGCTTCTGAGTGTTTGCCAGTGATTGCATACAACTGAGATAAGTTTACGTCTCGTGGTCAATCAAAGTCTTCAACGGAATAAGTCGGTCCGCAGCACGATAGTTGCCTTAACGAACTCAACATTTCTTAGATGAGTGAAAGCAGGAAAGAACGCGTCCCTCGCTTCTCCATAATAGAGTCCTGCAGAGGAGGAACGTTTCATGACGTCATGGGCGGGTTATCACGTCTTCCGGTTGAGGTGCTAGGTCCGCAGGTTAAGGAGTATGAATCGGTCGTCTCTCTGGCGCTGCGGCGTCTCTCCAAAGACTATGTCCTTTGCCAGTGGAGCGTATGAAATCAATTTCCCGCGGCGGCATCGCGGTAAAACGGGCATGATGGACTCTTCCTGTTCCGAGTCTTCCTCGTATCCCTCACTCCACCTACCCGGGGCCGTGCGAAGACCGACTGCATTCTTGAGATGGGCGTGAATCTCGATTTACTGAGGAGCTGTAAATCGGTTATTATGCCTTGGTAAGCGGTACAGCTGCGACGGGCAATGTCTGGGGGGTGAGAAACATCTTCTTCATCCGCTCGGTTGAGCGCGGAGACCTGCCCAGAAGGGGCGATGTCCGCAGAATGTTCCTTAGTCACCACTGCCGTTTCAAGCTCGGGGCAACGGTCCAGCACCGGCGAGGCAGGTAATGCCTCTGTCGCTGATGGGCGAGACAGATGTGCCGACAGAGCTTATTTCTTAGAATGCGCTGTCTCTGGGCTCTTGGCTTTTAGCGTGTGTGATGCAGTTCTTGTATCTGCATTTAAAGGTGAGTCTGTCTGCATGGATAGAAATGCGGCAGAATTGACGTGGTTACTTGCCGTTGCCTTGGCTACCGGATCCAAAACTGACTTGGACTTCCCAGGCTTTATCCAACACTGAACGTTCGATATTTTAAGGTTAAGTCCAGCTCGGAAATAGTTTCAGAAAATGCTTTGGCTTTGGGTTTCTTATATTTCGTTTTGCATTAACTCAAAGCCTGATTCTGTCCCCATATCCAACCGTGGGGGGGGGGGGGGGCGTGGGGGGGCAGGGGCAGGAGAGAACATCCCTGCTCTTAAGGTTCTTGAAGTGATTCTGACAGATGTGCTCCCAGTCCCTTGGTTTAAGATGGGCACACCCAACACAAGTGCGTGTCTTGTCGCTGAGTGGTAGACCTTTGCTTCTCCTGCGAAGATCGCAGAGTGAATGTGGACTGTGCGCCGAAGTTGGGGGGATGCACTTAAGGTCTTCACGTACAGTTTGAAGACTGGTCTCAGCCATGACTGCAAAACAAGGAGAAAGGAAGATACTGTATAAGGAAACTCTAAATAATATCAGCAATCAGACAGTTAGTAATCTGTGCCTCTGCGCTTATTGTGTTGACCCGTTATCATACAGCAAGTGACAAATTGCCCATTTTTCTCTATAATTCGGCAAATTATCTGGCTTCTAATGAGGGGGATATCCTGCGAAGCCCCCCACCGCCCCTACCCCCGCCTTGAAACGTGCTATCCGGGCGAACCAAGAAAGGTAGTTGGTAGAGAAATGGCAAAAAAATTACCGTGGAGAGATTTCATTCTACGATTGCAGTTAGTGCAAATTTACCAATGTGTCCGTATTTGATTGTATAGGGTTTAATTTTTCAAGCTTGGCACTCCGGGTTTAAGGGTCGTTTTATAAAGTCATGGACACTCATGGTAGATGGTGTGCTAGATGGTAGGTAGTGCCCTACCTACAGAATAGCACTTATGCAAGGGACCTTTGAAATCCGTGTATGAATTCTGCTGCATAGCCAAAGTGGCCTTCGTCTTATTTTTTCGGTGAAAACAGCTGCACGTTTATGTGGGCCTTTGGAATGGATCATGATACTATATTTTCTAATTTGGTGCTAAAATGCCCAAATTAAATCGATTTGTTCTGATTACTGACTCAAGAATGTGCCGAATAAAGTTCAGACTTACACACCAAAATATATCAATGATTTTTTTAGGGGGGGGGGGGGGGCAAATTTAGAACATGTAGGAAATCTGTTTTTGTTATTTTTTATTTTGGTTGGAATCGTAGTTGACGATGTGTTTACGATTCTTTTTTGTCAGATGTGTAGAGTTGTTCTGAAGCAACTGGATAGCTCTCATTTGCATATTTTTATTCAACGCCATTCGCACATCCATTGCAACGGTTTTAGGATGCCACTGACAAGTGCAACACGTGACATTTTAAGCCAATCAACATCTCGCTCTATCTCCCAACACGGACTGCACATCTCCCCCGACTCCCCCCCCCCCCCTCCCACCACCTTCCCCGCCATATATACTTACGCTCACATAAGTGTGCCTTCCCTGTCTTATCAATGAGGTGATAGCTTTTTTTATTAACTGCAACTAAATCTATGGGAACGGAGCAGTTTGTTTTGTGTGTGTGTGTGCCGAAGTCACTTTAGATAACTAATCGATTAGATTGGCTTGCGTCAAGGGATTTATTCATTTCATTCGAAAGGAGAGCTGACAGAAAACCGAGTATGTTGAATATGCTGAAATAATTTTTTTTAATGCTTGATGGAGAGGTCAAGGCAATGTTACTTGAGTTATTGGATATGAAACGGGTGTTCAGAGAAGGATTACCTAAACTTGACAACCCCTTCAAATGGAATATCAGGCGTTTGTTTAAACTGGAATAATAATTTACTATTTTAACCACGTTGTGAAACAATTACACGTGTCCAAATCTGAAAAATTGAAAGAACCATTTTTCATCATTTAAGGAATTGACTTTATAACAAAAATAAATTCTTCACCAGTGACGCGGAATGTCTTTAGAAACAGATGAACCATGTTGTCTGTTTTCAAAAAGATGGCCGCCCACGTCACAGCATTAGGACTCGTGCTGTCACTCTCTAGATTGACGACCGGACAGACAGCACCCGATCCAGACCACAGTGATCTTTACCATTCAGACTATGATATGGATGTTACTACTCCGTTCTATGGTAAGCAATCTGACCTTTCTCTTTCTTGCATATATTGTATTAATTATATATATATATATATATATATATATATATATATATATATATATATATATATATATATATATATATATATATATATATATATATATATATACGATAACTAACGTCTGGTAAAAATCATATCGTATATTAAAATATATGTCGTATGTGTATACGACGAAAGGGTAATAAGGACTTGGTAAAATACAAAATGATCATAGTTTCGCAAAAAAATGCAGAAATCTATTTTTTCCATCCACATGGAACCTTACATTTTTAAAGTATAACTGACTCAGACTCTGGACAGTGATGTCATTCGAATGTTGTCATAATATAGCTGAGGTTAACGTTCGTATCCGATCCTCTAGAGGTGTTAATGGCATTTAGTCGCATCCTATGAAGTGGCATTCGAAAACGATGTACTCTTATTTCTTTGACCGATGTCAACGTTTAAGACAAAGTGTTTTCTAGTTGGACAACAGACACCCTGCTTAGAAAATTTATTTCCTATTTTACACAACGATTATCAACCCTATAACTATGGTTGTGATTTGGTTGTGATTGACCACAGATCAACGTCTAACCAACGTCTTTGACACAACGTTGACTAGACGTTGAATAATCAACGTCTTTGATGCAACGTTTAACAGACGTCGGAAAATCGACGTTGGATAGACGTCGGATTTGCAACTAAAGCAACCTTCTTGTGTTATCGCTCACCGGAAATGGTAACCATGACATCTAAAGCGAAGCAAGGATGCAAAATATGAGAATTTCAAGATCGCGCAAGTTTTTCCCACCTACTTTTGAAAAATATTCATAGAAATCAACTCCATATATATATCCTGCCTGACCGGATGACCCGAGGGTGGGGTACTGTGTCGGAGGGTAACCGCACTATAAATGTCTCTGTCTGGACGGCGATTCTAGTTTAATATCTTTCCGAGTCTATACAACGTCGAGAGAGTTTGTTTGACTTCCATTTGCAACCCTTAGGCAGCGTTGAATAGATGTCGGATAATCGATGTCCATCCAACGTCGGAACGGAGACGCTGCTTCGACTTCCATAAACAACCAAAACCCGACGTTGATCCAAAGTCTATCCAATGTTGATCCAACGTCGCAGTGCTCACTGTATCTATTCATGTTATAACATTGTGAAATCGTTATAAAAAGGGAACTGGTATATCGAACACGACAGTAACTGGTTTCAGTTACAAATTTTAGTACTTACTTCCGGAGACAACTGCAGGTGCGCACTGCGCATTTAGAATTGCGATACATGTGTGGCATACAATACAAGTTTATTTCTTTTGAAAACTTATAGCATTATTAGTATTAATAGAAATGTTATATATTGGTGAAGAGTTCTATATTCCTGTGAGATAATAACAGCGGTGCTCTTTGGAGTGAGATGTGGAGGGGACTAGAAAGAAGCTTGACTTTTTTCGAACTACCAGTCTGTTGAGGTCTAATTTGATTAGCCAAAACCTTTACCTTACTACGAATCAGTTTCTTTTTCGTATGAACATAAAACAGAATAAGGTTGTGATAGATCGCGAGACGTAAATGTGTCAGTTCTATGCAGTCATAAAACTTCAAACTTTCTACGTAAGCTACAACATTAAATAACAAATCCAATCATGAAAAATTTAAATTTTATTGTTTAAGTCTGTGGAAAAAACCACCTCATGACTTTAATCCCATTGAAGGATTAACCAGTACGAAATATCGGCACTGCAAGGTGTGTATAATCCAAAAGAAAAAAGTAAACCATTCGATTAAAACATGGGTTGTTAAGGTAAACTGAAAAGATTAAAATATCTAGGGAAATGTCAGTTCAATTTATGGCTTAAAAAAGAAAGTTTGGAGCAGTTTTTGCATCGTAAATCAGCCAGAAAGAAGTTTGTCAATACAATTCAATTCATTACTTAATCATAACGCAATTCATTCAGCAATGCATGCCATTTTTCTCTCAGCGAAGGACCAAGGACGTTAAACACTGAAAGCTTACAGGAGACACGAATAGGGGATACTTTGATAAATTAATTTAATCAAATCAGAATGACGTCAGCTAAATAGGCCTGGATTAAAGAGCGACAATGTTTTAATGAAGTGCTTTAGTCAATGGTATGCTTTGCCAAGCGGTTCAATCTTTTGGTCGCGAGAGAGACGTAAAGGAGGAAGGGCGAAGTGGTGTTGCAAGTGTTAATACGCTTGAATGGTTGTCATAAAAAATGCCGAGTTAATACATTTTTAAGTCACGAAGTGGAAGTGAACCCAGGGTAGGACCCGCAGATTTATATCTTACTCCCCCCCCCCCCTCCACCGATGGACTACTCCCTCGCTGCAGTTTGTTACTGGGTTGAAGGTGGGGGGAGGGGGGGGGGGCAACTGTTGAGTTGACGATAAGCGAGATTGTCATTTGGCTTGGAGTACCGAGATAATGAAAGACTTGCCTTAATGTGCTGTTAAGTGCTATAAGTGACTCCTGTAAGCCACGTGATGGACCTGTAAGGAATACGGGTGGAGAGAGGATATTTTTCAGATAACTACGGGCTCAAATCCTCATTTTCTCTTGTTTGGAAAGCACAAAGGTTTAGTGAAACAAATGAAAACCACTTTTGGGTACGAACTAGAACACCAGTGCACGCCATCATCAATGTAGCCTATAAATCTATAAATACTGTGAGATATTTTGCGGAAATATTGTCAGTATTATTCATTATGTAGCAGCACAGAATATGGGTGAAATTCATTGAAAAACTTAATTGCTTGGTCAACAAGCGTCTGGGTATTTACTTTAAAACAGTACAAATCAGCAGGTTTCTTGCAACATCGCAGCTATTGGGTAAGCCAGTACAGATCAATAATTTCACAGTAGTGGTCAGCGAATTCTGACTAAATAGGTGCACTGTTAAGTATGCACTGTAGTTTCCAATATGGCATTGGGCAGTTAAACCAAAATATTGCCTAAAGATGATTTTAAGATAAAATTCAACAAAAATTAATCCTCAAAGGTATTTCTACAGGGATAAATTTCACCATTTTAAAAATGCACTCTGTTAAGAAACGAGATCAATTGTTTGACCGTTTGATCTATACTGGCTTTCATTTTGGGTCCAAGGTCGTCAAAAGTTAATCAAGGTATTTACGTTCTGACAACTTCTGAAACAGCTGCTTGACCTGTTGATGTCAGGTGACCCTGGCGTTGAGGACAAGGTCACCAAAAACTAATCAGCACTGGAAAATTGTACAAGGAATATTTCCAGAAAGTTTTATCGAAATCGGCCGAGGCTGTGAAAGTTAGGCTGCGAACCATGCAATGGTTACCACGGACAAACGGATGGACGGACACGGCGACAGAAATCAACATGTTTCCTCCATGTGGGGGTGACACAATGACAGGATTAGCTGGACGGAGTGTTCAGGGCCCGGGGCATTGGACATAACGGCACGAGTTGAAATGGCTTTGGACACGAGAGGGCTCGGAACACATCGGCCTCAAATGAAATTTTTCACCACAGACTTTTGATGTTACAAAAAGCCAGAAGTACGCTTTGAAATTTCATCTTGTCAAAGCAGAGCAAAGAGACCTCCTGTCCCCTTCGGAATGCGATCAAAAGATTGACAACTGACACCCATCTGTGTCTCAAGGTGCTAGACTTTCCATGCCTTGTGTAACCAAAGATAATCCCTTGATTTTGCTCCGTTATTCAACCCCTGTTAGTGTACATTCTCACACAATCCGGAAGATGTTATGAAATGCCGTATTTACATTAATTGCCATATTTGGATATCAATAATTATTTAAAGATATCTAAAATTGAATTGTAGACATATAAAATTCACTTCTTGATATCATGAATTAATTAATGATATCTATGATTAATTTTAAAAATCTTAACATATATTTTGATAACTACAATACAATTTTAGGTACCTAACATTGATTTAAAGATATGTAAAATTCTATTTTTTGATATTATTTTTGGTGCCTGAAATTCAGTTTTATAAATCTTTAAATAATTATGGATATCTAAATTAGGCAATAAATGTGGAAAAGACTTTCCGTAAATCGGATATGTCAGCTCAGACACAAACACTGTATAACAATTCTGAATTTGAAGCATTTTCTTGAATCACATACAAGTGCACCACGTGACTCACGCGGGTAATAACATCGCCAAGACATATTTGGTATCATATTGTTAGAAAGTAGGGAAGTGCAGATGGCATCAGCTCGAAATACAAACAAAACTAATAATGAGACCTAAAATAAGTTTTAAATATGATTTTCTTACATTAACTGCGGGGCCCTCTTTGCCGATTTGTCCCGGATTCGAGGATAACATATAATTTCAACACCATTTTACTCGCTCGATATTAAGTTCGATTGTTATAGGACTAAGATAAATGCTGCAGTCTGATTGGTCGATGCCCAAGTCAATACTTGTTCGATGTTCACTGGAATATAAATGCCGTTCGATAATTTTTTTTTGTAATCAAAACGCCATTAAGTTGTTTAACGAAGCATATATTAACTTAGTTTTAGTCAAGATGAAGATATTATTGAAACGTTGCGAAAATGTTGACCTAAAGGTCAACTTAAACGTTGGATAATCGCTGGGTAGGACAGACTCCTTATAATCAATCCACACGTTCAGTGACTTGTCTGAACGTTATTCATGCAAAAGTCTGTACGTGTGTGGCCGAATCAAGCACATTGGGAAGGAATCTATGACTGTACGGATAATTCATGCGGCTTTATTCCAATATCTTCGCTGTGTGCCAAATTCATGATTTACGGGCCTCACTGTGGCTCTAGTCCCCGATAATAATTACGTTGTTGTGCTGTAACTGTGCGAGTTATTCCTCCGAGTGCAAGTTCTTTCTTTTTGTGGATGTGATCACTTCTTTGAGAGTAGTCATTTCGGGATGCAATCACCCAAACATGAAATATGTACTAAGCTTTTTTTTCTGTTTTACTGAATTCACATGCCAACCATCACGTAGAACCAACACTGATTTAGATGTCCGCGTCAAATCCCTTTTGGCACCCAAAAAATCTGACTTCTATTTTGTGTAAAACCCTTACACATATACAATATCAAACCACCACTAAAACGCCCCTCTATGTAAACACCATCTACTGTGTGTGAGCTGTTTTTAGCCCCTGCGTAAGGAACACTTAAAAATAATCAACATTTTACGCGTTCTGGAAAGTGTCCTCAACATTTAGGTTTGCTTTTAACGCCGAAAATAAAACTTTAAGAAAGCTGTATCTGGTTGTATATATAATGACTATTCCGATATCACATGTCTGTATATTTAGTCACAATAAATAATTGAACGAAATATCATGATGAGAGACCGTAAATGGGACCACCTCATAAATAGGGTCACTCTTCAGTAGTCGTTTCAACTGTTCATTTTGAAGAAGCACCTCGGAAATCAGTCCCATTGGTGGTCACATTTCCGGAGTATTTGTCAAGGAAGCAATTTTTGTGTTAATTTCATCAATCTCCCATTTAGGAAGCATATTTTAATAGTATGAAAAAGTAATAGCATATAAAAGACAGTTTCAACACAAAAAAAGTAATTATTGATAAAAATGGACTAGTAGTACCTGAGATAGATAGCGTAATATATATAAATAAGATTCCACCAAATATTCAGATTAGTTATAGCATTGGCGTAGGCACGTTTTTACAACTTGGGGGGGGGGGGGGTAAACTTTCGTAACTGATGGCGGGGGGGGGGGGGTCGAAGGATACTATTGCCCCCATTCTGAAAAGTGGGGGGGGGTGGGCTGAGGCTCCCCGCCCCCTTCCCCCTGGTGGCTACGCCTGTGTGTAGTATGCGTACACAAAATGACATCAAATACAGAAATAATCTTTTATAAGGAAAAAGGAATCAAGAACCCTTCAAACGCAGCCAGACCTATACACCAATTATCAGAATATTTTCTGTGATTTATTAGTTGCTTTTACACGAAAGGGTTTCAGCTGTCAAACCCTTCACTTTTAGATCAGACATCTTGGGCGTATTTCAATATCATATAGCGAAAGCAATATCTGTAAATGTGTAAAGCAGCTCCTGGTAATTGACAGCGGTAATTGGGACACTTAACTAAGGCCCTCTCAAAGTCACTAAATGCTCCGCCTAAGTACATACATCATCTGTTTTCTTCGCCTTTTTACCTTACTTACAGAGGATGCGATAACAGGCATTGATATGGCGACCAAATTCCCAAGTGTCAAGCTCCCGGTGTCGTCATGGTCACACATCTGCCATGCGCAGTGCCTCGCCAAGTGTACGGACGCCGAGGTAAGTTCGTGTAATTCCGAGCATTTCCGCCCGACACCGAAGATTGTTAATGTTCCTTGTTACGTTTGCTTTTGAAAGAACTATTATTATTTTTGCTATTATTGTTATTAAAATTATTATTTCAATTATTGTTATTATTTCTATTACTATAACTATTATTGTTATCATTATTAGTAGAATTATTATTATTATTATTATTAAAATTATTATTACTGTTATTATTTCTATTGTCATCATCATCATCATCATCATCATCATCATCATCATCATCATCATCATCATCATCATCATCATCATCATCATCATCATCATCACCGTAGTGATGGTAATAGAAATGATAATAATAATGGAAGTTTTTGGAACACTTCTAGTGAATTGACGTGTAGATTTGCCTCTATTTTCTACAGTTTATTTATTCTCAAAAACTACGTATGTGGAAGACTAAGACGTCTGAGGACTGTGTGACCAGCTGTAGACATAAACAACACAGCCTCTTTTGAAGCATTCATATCAAATAAAATATAATGTATTTTTAAGACATTTTGTGAGGTTAAGCAACGTCTGCAAAAAGAAAATGATAAAAACAATCCTGACGTAACAGCGAGAAAGCCAAAAAAAGAAAGTGTGTCACTGTTTGCCTAGCACTTGGGTATCGCTTATCACATTGCGGACGAGTGACGTTTCAAGGAGAGGGAAACAAGTGTATCCATTTTAACACAGGAAGTGCTTTTCTTTTGACGGAGGCGTGCGCCGCACACTTTTCTCTTTGTGTAGTCAGTCTGAAGTAGATCATTCTGACCCAAGTGCAAAAACGTTTCAGGTGTTTGAAGCTGATACCATATCAAAGATAGGTCAACACATCTAAAGAATTTCGGGAGCATCTTAGGAACAGATTTTCACCAAACATTTTCCGTTTGGTTTGAAGATTGGTCAAGTGCCGTTGACCATCATACCACTTTTTCTGATCTCCTTTTTCAAATTTGAATTGTTTCTTGTTTACTTTTACTTTTTTTTTTTGGAATACTGAATATGTTAAATAAATAAGCACAGTGCTACGACGCCGCTGCGAGGTCATTGATCTTGATATGACAGAGCATAATAAAGCATAATAATAAATATCCAAAAACGACATTTCTTAAAGTGCCCCCCTTCACTACAAAGTAGTGCTGTTCTGCCATCTCAAACGTGTACTGGAACTGAATATTTCGATTGTTATAGGACTTGGATAAATGCTGCAGTGTTATATCAATGTTGGTCGGAAATCGGAAATGGGTAATTCAGATCTAAAAAGCTACCTTAAAACAACGATGTGAAACGTAGCCAAATACAGCGAAAGAGAAACGCCTTTCTTAGGTTAGAAAAAAGGGGTTATCCTCATTATGACTTAACAGCAAAAACAGGCAAACAAGTAGTACCTTTGATGTCGCCTAACCAAACAACCCGACAGTCTCCGTTATATATTAACTTCTGTCTCAAATATCTTCTAATCAAGACAGAGAGAGAGAGAGAAAAAAGGAAGAAACCCGAGTAATAGAGAGAGAGAGAGAGAGAGAGAGAGAGAGAGAGAGAGAGAGAGAGAGAGAGAGAGAGAGAGAGAGAGAGAGATGGAGGTGAGGGTGAGAGGGAAAGAAGTCAGTGGGTGTGTAAGATAGTGAGTAATTCTGAGTGTAAGAGAGGCTGGGTGAGAGAGAGAGAGTGAGTGAGTGGATATAAACAAGTGAGTGAGAAGTGTGCAAGAGAGCTGTCAGAGTGGTGTTCGATGACGGCCTCGGAGCAGGTACTAGATTTCCTTCTGCAACGGGCATTATCGTCACCAGACAACCGCAAGTTTTTCTTCCAAACACGCATAAAAAGAACAAATAATCACTCGTGACCCTGACTAGGGACCACCAGTTCCATTGTGAATCTTCTTTTTGAGTACCATTGTTATAATACTTTCCCAGAATGGAGACTGCCTGGTACCTGTCAGTTGTCACCATTTAAGGGTCCTTGAACAGTACTTATGACGTCATATCCTGAAGTCACCAGGCATAGGATGTGACCTTTAAACTTGCGCTGTTTGCTGCTTCCACCTGTCAGCATCGCGTGGTTTATAAAGGTATTTTTGGCAGTTTGAACTTGGGGGGGGGTAGGCTGAGAGGTATTGGTACGCATTAATGTACGATAATGAACAACGGGGGACCCGCCTGTACTGTCCGAAATCTTCAGAGGACATCCCGCTGAAGTTCGACTGTGTTGGTCTAGTGCAGAATCACTTCATTTCAGTCCTTTCCTTGTTTCCCCACAAAAAGCATATTATATCGTCCTGTTTTTCACGCAACACCCAGCCTCTACTTTTTTCCCTGGAATCTCCAGTGTGCGAAACAACAAGATTTAATTTACAACAGGCCGAAAGACTGCAGAGGTTTTCCTTTAGACAACAACGCCGATACCACAAAGCCAAACACCGACGTGAAATCATTACTGTTAAATTAAAACTTAATGTGACAGCAAAATAGCCATAACACAGTGTTACCTGTTTGAGACATTGTAAATGAGCACACGGTCATAGAAGTGCACAATGACTGACATCAACGAGCCAGGCCAACTTCAGATTGGTTCTTGGATCAGGGCACTTTAATTGATCAAGCTCCTTTTTGCGATTAATTGTGCTCCATTAAACGTTAGGGGTAGTCGTTCTCGTTTGACTCGCAATTTTTTTATGGTGAAAGCTGAATCGGCAAAAGATAACTTTGACACGAAAATTAGTAACTTAATAAACAATAAAAAGGTTTTATTTGTCATTAAACATATGTATAAGCGTAATCACAGTACGGTGTCAGCCAATCAAAGCACGAATTCAAGTAGGTCAAGTCATGAATTCTCACAGTAAACTAGGTCAACCGGATAATTTTTTTTGGTTACACCGGAACGCCGGAAATCGGACCACCTACGGGACTGGCCAAAAGTGGTCCGATCACCGGGGTTCGAGCATATTTGATGTGTAAGAGTGCATTTTTGTTATGGTAATAGTGTACCTATATGAAATAAAATAACGCCTCTTCATGTTCAAAAATCATCAACTATATTCTTACATCCAGTCTGTTGATCACAAAATACTTCAGTGACCATTCATATTTACACTTGGTCGAAAAAAAAAACTGAAGACTAAAAAATCTGACCAGAAAAGCGGTTAAATAGTCAGCTTTTCATTTCAAAACTCGTTGGATTTGAGATTTGCTCACACCAAATTTCTCTGACTTTCAACTTTGCTTAGTTTATTATCTCAAAAATTTGTCCTGAATACAGATCCTTTCACTTTTTGTTTTTCTTGCGCTTTCCGTGATTTGGAAGTTTGTGGTAATGGTAATTTTTGCCCTCTTTATATACGAAATAAAAATGCAATTAAGAGTTTTTAGGATAATTAATTTAAAAAAACTTCGGTCTATTATTTTAAAAATCTCTGTTTTGTTTGAAATGAGTTGAAACTGTATGGTCAGCAGCGAAGGTGCGACAGTTCACATAAGAAAAATCCCATTTTACAATTACATTGACGGAGGAATAATCGAGGAATAAACCAATGGTTTTCATTCGGTTCTGGCGAAAAGTGGTTCGATTTCCGGGGTGGTCCTATTTGCGGGGTGGTCCGATCCCGGGGTTCTGGTGTACTTCACATTGGAAAAGATACCAGTATTCAGACATTGGGAAGTTCATGAGCAAGTGATAACCAACTGAATGTCAACAATTCAAAATAGATAATAAATGCCTTCGGACAGTTTTTTTTTGCAAAGTTCTTGCAAGTGTACAAATAGGTGAACACTCGTAAGATGTTTCTCTGATTACTCGGTTGACCTCCCCAGCTGATGAGAGTGTGATTTTGCTTATTTTTTCAGAGAAAAGACGTACCCAGTGCCTTGCCCAGTGAATTGCAATCAAGGGATGATGTTTCAAAGCAACAGAACATAAGCAGTGACACAACCATCAAGCGCTGGGGAATTTCTGTGAGTAATAATCAAGCTTAAAGATACTGATGTTTTGCATGTAATGTATATTTAATATATTGGAATTTTAAAACAGTCCATTTAGGATTACCACAAAACATGTCTGCAAATTCGAACATTTTGACCTTTGATGCTTCAACTAACAGGTGATAAAAGTACGAGATGATTGCAAAACTAGCTGATCGTAATAGCAAATTACCGCCATGCTAACAGGATACTAGGGATACTGATTGATTCATTGGTGCAAGAACAGTAACAGATTTGGACAATAGTGCCTGTTGTTATAAAACAGCTGACTTCTGAGGAGATCCATCTGCTATGTATAAACACAGTACAGATCAAATTAAAAAAGTAGTTCCTTTCTTTTATGAGTGGTATTTCGCTGAATACCCAGTAGGTCTACAGAGTAAAGAGTTGTCATACACAACCTGGCGAATGGCCGTAGAGGTTGGCTGTTGGACGATAATGAAAAGTGACTAGTACCCTGATTGATTGGCGCCTCAGTGATCGATGTATTGAATGATAAACACACTGGTTATTGGTATACAAACTGGCTGACACTCTGGTTATCGGTAGCTGATTGATACAGTAGTGATCGGTACACCAGCTGACCGATACAGTGCTATATGACTGACACACTAGTAAGGGTAGACTACTAAGACTAGCATATTGATACGCAAGTAAGCAAAACACTGGCTGACTGATATACTACAATAAGTGACATACCAGCTGATTGATGCACGAGCGGGCGGTACACTAGCTGGTTGATACACTGTAATGAGCAGTGCGCTAGCGGTTTGATAACTACAGTGAGATGTGCACAAGCTGGCTTATACACAAGTCGACGGTATAGCATTATGCTAGTGGTTTGATAACTACAGTGAGACTAGCCGTAGCAGTAGACTAGCCGGTTGATACACTAGTTTTGGAGGTACACTAGCTGGTTCATTCATTGTTTTGCGGGACATTTTCTTACTTTCTCTGCAACCTATAAATTTTATAAGTATTAATAAACATTAAAAGCAAAAATATATTTTCTAAAAGTGTCAGTTTTGGTTAGTACTAGTCTCTTTCAAAAACAATTTCAAAGATTCTTAAGTTTTTCACTCGTCTGGATCAAAAGTAATGACTTTTTATGAACATCGGACCAGCATGTATACAAAATTTCTTTTATTTTCTAGATCATTCCATATACATTGCAAGAGTGTGACCTTTCTTTATTCCTTGCTTCAAAATGGACTTAGGAAATGTGCCTCAATTTGATTTACATGTGTATTTGTCTTCCGATAACAAGACCGTGCTCAGCACTGGGTTATATTTTAAACTGAAAGTTGAAGCTTAAAATTCCACAATTATCGGTACAAAATGTTCGTGGTTGCACAAGTCTGACGTTTAATTTTCGTGAAACGTTCTTTTACGAGTAAAAGCATAATTCGGATTTTCTACTTTTTTATAGGTTTTTCGTGTCATTTTGAAAGAATCAAGCAATTTAAAACAAAATCTTTTCATTTCGGCTCGAATATTCAAGACCCAGATATCGGCAGCACAGAATAGTTAGTACCCTAGCCTCATTCTGATTTTTCTCCCAGGTGCCAGCCACACCCTGGTTAAGAGGGAATGAGAAGGCTTAAACAGTTCTGTTTGAGACTTGTCACACAAGTGGGTAAACTTATTCCACTGGTACCAATATATCTTGGCTGTGGATCCCCTGTGGCTATTGACCATCTGCCTCGCTTCCTTTGAAATTCTGCTTCCATAGAAGCAAGCACCTTAGGTGTAGGTCTAAGATATGGAGAGTTAGGCCCTATTCATGCACGTTGACAGTAGTGAAAACCGTTGCACACTTGGTGACCAAGGAGCTGCCAAGAGCAGGCGACTGGGCATCAGCAGCAGGATTGGATTACCTTTAGAAGGATTTTCTGGTAAAGGAAGCGCGTCTGATACTTCGTCCCTCGGCCATTCATAGAACAGTAGGCCGATCGCTCCAGTCTGAGAGTCTGGTCATGGGAAGACGCACCTGGGCGGTTTGGTCGTCACTGAGTTGGCAAACAGATCCAGCGTCGGAGGTCCCCAAAGAGATTGATCTGTCGTCCAATGAAAGAAGGGGTTGCTAAGCACCTGGTGGGATCGTGGCGTTCAACCAACCTGCCAGATGACTTTCTGACATCTGTATCACCTCACATCACCTCATCGGACTAGTGACAGAATGCTCTTGGTTGGAGGATTTAGAACCTTCTCCTGCTAGATAAGCTACTACTGTGAAATGCTTTGAATGAAACTCTACAGGCCTGTCCCTCATCTGCTGGGCTAGTTTATTGGACTCCAAACTACTTACAGCTCTAACCAGTTTAAACGACGACTCTTCAGCTAACTTTACCAAGACTCTGCAACATTTGCTGTGGAAAAGGATCCCCACCCTGACAGAGACAAATCGATTTGTATTTCTAGCTCTAGACAAGGGGTCGAGAAATGCATATCTTTGCTCATAATCTGTATATCCAGCCACCAAGGCTTCCCCGGACCGCATTGTCACATATTTGGGATGTCTCCCTCGCCTCAAAGTCCATCCGATCTCGCACTGAAATTGTCTGTGATGCATCTCGCACTATGGGACTGTCTTCTCCGTTATTACCAGTAATCATCAAACTGGTTTCGATAGCTGGACGGATTCTCAACTGACACGCTGGACTCGGGTAAGCCCGAGTTTGCTTCAGATCCCATCTTTCCCAAATAAAGACCACGATCTGTTTGGGGTCGAGTTATGACTTGGCGAGATTGACCAAGAGACTATTCCTTTACTGCCTGCTTGATCAATTGCTTGGTCTGGCGACGTGCCACTTCGCACTCGACATGTCGTCACTCGGCATGTCCCCAGCGGGGAGACCCAGTTCAGTTGTTGCCTCTGAAGAAGTCCTCGGTTTAGGAGTTTTATCTACATTTGACTTCTTTCCCCTATCCGAGTGTGCTTGGGAGAAGGCTTTGCCAAGCACGGGTGAGCTGGTTTTCGGCATGACCTCCAGTGATAGTGGCTGAACTTTGCGCCGTATCGATATTCTTAGTTTTTAGTTTATCCAGTGGGTTCCAGTCCTTGGAGGATAACATGTTCAGTGTACTACCTAGAAACGTTCTCGATCATATCAAATCTTGAAGACTGGCCTCTGTCTTCTCTGAAAGATAAGAAGAGCAAAGAGTGTATGAGTCATTTGCCTTTAAAATACAAAACACACCAGTAATTGGCCACTAATGCCTGCACTCTACCAAGCTACTGGCAATGAACGCAGAAGTGGCGCAGCGTAGCCTAAGACATACCAAGGCTTAGTAACCAAGACCCGGATGTGCTTTTTAACTCAGTACGTAGACCAATCCATGTTCTGAATAAGCAGCGGGTACCCATCATGAAGCCCAAATCCATATGGAGCAAATACTTGTTGCGTTCTCAGTACTCAACACAAGTCTTGGTGCATAATCAGTTGGTACCAAGAGTCTGTAAGGCTCCAAGACTTCAGAATTGTTTTGCTCCGAGGGACTTTCAAGGCGCCTAGCTCAACTCTAGTGTTACTAGTGGCCTGCAAGGATTATTACGTAACACGAGAAGCTCTGAGTAGCTTGAAAATAGACATCCGCTGATTCAAATAACCTGTGCTCGTGTGTTGGTCGTCAGCCAGTATGTTCTACTGAAGTAACCCGGTGGAGAACCTAAGAGTAACATTTCTTAAAGATAGTAAAATTATAACCCCCATTCATGAAAACTCAGATTTACCAACAGTGAAAAGTACGAAGGCAAAATATCTAAGCAGGATGAGACAGTTACATTCATGTTTAAATAGCAGACATTAAAACAAGAATTAAAGTAGAAAAATTGATGTAAACGTTTACCTGATTGTAGTTAGCAAACAGTCCAGCTTGTGCATAAACGCGTGTGGGTACCCCACGCAGAACGAGAATGAGGCTTGATACTAGGTTGTCAACTTTTCTGATTGGCTGAAATCTAAGCAAGGGCTTGGGGCGGCAATGAGAAAATTTCGTTCTTATTGCTTGATTTTTTTTACACGAGAAACACATATAACAGTGCAGATAAGTGAGAGTTCCGAGTTCAGAGTTCTTGCAAAGTAAAACTTTTAATTTATTAGAGTGAGTGCGAGGACAAATGCAAGCATTATGAGAACGATTCCTGGGCTATAGCTTGTCGAAGTGACGTAAGTTTCATTTCTCCGTTTTGATTAATATCGCATGCTCTTTATTTGTGATTTAAGAATAAGAATGATTTAATCTACTTATTTATTTTAAAAGTGCCTGATAAATGTCCCTTGCATGGTTGAATATTTATGGCTACATCAGTCATCTTCGCAAAACATATGTTCACCTTATGGTGAAGCATGTGTATAGTATGTGCGAACCAAATTATCAACACATGTTACCCACATGACCTACTAATATATTAACCTTGTAAGTATATGTTCATCATATATCGTAAACACGTGTTAACTATATATGATTATTCTGCAAACTTCCCCAAAAACAAATGTCATATGCGGTATAATAATCATTTCCAAAACAAAAGTTTTTTTCCACAGTGTTAGTAAAACATGCAATCAAAAGATTTTGTCTACCGTATGTTGAGCCACACTGTTAAAATATGTTTTACATGTTTTTCACTTTTACAAAGGATATGTTGACAATGTGGTGAGCATATGTTTTCTATGTTAAGTCATCGTTATTTGCCAGACAACAGGTAGGCAACTTTTGTTAAACATATGTTTGCTATATGCAGTCACTATATGGCATGTCCTGTAGTCATACACTGAATGGATATATATAATATATATGTGTTCATATGTTCATATGGTTGACATATGGTCAGCCTCTATTGATAATTTGGTAAAAATACTAAACATATATTTCATCATATTGTGAACATATGTGTGGCTGTCCAAAGGTGAGCAAGGCACATATACGAAGATACACCAAGATTTTTTCCATGCGTTATCTAACACATATATTGCATGTTGATTTACAGGAGGAATCAGATAGTGTTGGGAGTGATGCGTATGAATGTCTGTCAAATTGCCACGATCTGCATAACGATACAGTGTCTGAAAACGGTAAAAGTAATAACATAATAATGCTGTAATATACATCTATATATAAAAGAAGTTACAGTGTAAAAGTTAACGCATTTAATTGTGGTATTAATGTAAAGCAGAATAAAGTTTCTCAAAACTGTGCCCATCCTGACTTTTACTGTTATATTTGCTCCTCTTGTAAATCTGAAATTCTGGATCTATCAACATGGACCGTCAGTTATGACCAAAAACGAAGCCCCCTTCTCCCAACACACAAACATTCTGATTAACACATTCCTCACAACGGAAAGGTGTGACAATTTACTGGATTCGTACTCCATGTATTTGTTGCTATTTGATAGTATATACACGTGTTGCAGCCGCGCCTCCGGATAAGCCTACAGACATTACATTAGCCCAGATGGATCCGTACACGATTCATCTGAACTGGTCCCACAAGAGGAAATCCATACACTATGTGGTGTACGTCATTGAGGGGAGGGAAATGTCCGAGAGTGCACAACATCGGTGGCATGTTTTACAGCAGGTGAGTCTCAGAAGCTGGAAAGCGTTGATACAAACGTTTTCTCGTGGAGGGGTAGAAAGTGGAAGGTGATTTGTTTTTGCACGTTTTCGAGTCGTCATACTGAATTTTTATTCAAGATATAAGTGAACGCTATATTTAATGTCAATTTTTGACAATAAAACCTAAAAGTACAATAAAAAGGGTGTTGTTTCTTAAGAAAGTACATCAGTTGGGTACAATGTCCACCACTTACTGAACCTTTGCGCTGTCTTAAGCTATGTCTTAAGTAATAAGGATCACCGAGCAAAGCATTATCAATAACTCAACATTCAGTGCATTTAGTTTAAAACGTATAGACCCTGTCACAGAAACAATGTGCCTAGCTCCTGAATGGACCAACACTTTTATTTAGTCTGTCGCTTCATTGATTAGCTGACAGTTATGATCGTTTCTATGGCAACAACCAAATTGTGTGGGGGGCGTGGCTGCTGTCTGTTTACAGCTGACACTGAATTAGGTATGAATTGCATATAAATGAAAGATGTTGATGTAACACCTTTCATATCGTATGTCGTTTGTAAGAAGAATTTATTGACGGAATACTCGATATTCAACTTCTGTATCTGTTGCTTGTATACAATACAAAGCAATAGTGCAGAGACAAGATGAATGACGTTACAAAATGATTTCCCTTGCAGATCAGTCTCAGCAACATAGAGGCTGCAAAGCACATTTGCCCAGTAAATGCACAAAATTTGCTTAGTAACTTCGAAATATAAGTCTAGAAAATGCCCAACATATGTCCAGCATATGACTAACATCTTTTCAGTAAATTCTAACATCTGTTCAGGAAATGCCCAACAGTTACTCAGTTTTACACAAGTCAAATCGAGACGCCTAAAAGTGCCGGAGATTTCTTAAACTCGAAATAACATCATCGATAGAATTGGAGCGATGCTATATAGGCGTCGGGAGAGCGGCAAGACCATCCGCCTATAAATGTCATACAATGTCATTTATCAATGTTGATCATAATCTGTCATTCAATGTACCCCCTGGGGCGTTCCAGGATGATAAATCTATACGAAATACTTTCTGAGTATTTTCTAAAACGCGAGAAAGTGCTCATCAGATTTTAATTCTTTAGATCCCACCTTCATTAAACCCGGAAAAGAAAGGGAGTAGGAAAGAAAAAAAGTAGCGTATGTCTTTCTTTACTTTATTTTAAAAATGTTACATTTATATTTTAACAGACATACAAGACAGAGACGAACCTGACAGTTGACATATGCAAAGCGCTGGAATTCCGGATTGCGTCAGTCAACCAATTCGGGACGCATGGCTTTACACATCAGGATGCCGAGAGGGAAGGTTAGATCTACTGTGTGACGTAATCATCTCTTCTGGTTATGCATTTTTACGGTGAATTTAAAGTATTCGTGTGTGAGAGAACCACCCCGTAAACGGAACCATTGCAAATAGAACATAGTGTCGTGCCATGGGTAGTTCTATATACAGAAACTGTGGTCTGATGATAAGTAAACCACAGTTTTTGTGGCTGAATCGCTTTAAAAAATAGTGGTCACCTAGTTCCTGGGTTTTGTGTAGCTACAGTCTACCGGATTAATATTCGTTAAAATCGTTAAAATGTTCTCTTGTTTTCATTACCAAGTGTGCAGTACTGTTTACATGAAACAAAAACTAAATTTATCAAAGCTTTTGATGATCGTTTTGTTACAAAATGTACGCATATTGTTTTGATTGGTTGTTGCAAAATTCTATCAAGACAGATGCACTAGTGTAGATGAATCAATTTTTCCAAAGATGCATTTTGGTTTACTAATTGACTAATTTCCGACAAAAACAACGGTTGGATTATAAAATTTAATTGTAGATATTAAAATATGGCGTTACGAGGTTTAGTTGGACTAGTCATTTAAAATATTACCGTCACATCAGCAATAGCACAAAACAGATACATCCTTTTCATTGCAGTATATCAATGTACGTGCCTTATCAGTCTTGATTATAATATGTTAGTTCACGTGTCTTATATGTTCTTATTATATTCTAGACCTGCCGGTGCCTGGTCCCATCACAGCTTTCATGGAATTCAAACCACCGCGAGTGATCACTGACGATTTAGGCTCTTTATTTTTCATCTACTCCTACAAGTTCAGTCCACCAGCTGGTAAAAATTCTTACTGAGACAAAAGTTACACTATTCTTTTTAAGATAATAGTTAGATTCTCATATTGCGCTTTGTAGCACAATTATTTCTCAAGAAACAGACTCTTGTAGACAAATCCACAGGGCAAAGTTGGAACTGATGTGTGATGTTGATATGTCCTAGCATGACATATCAAGCTCACGGTACATATGCACTTTATCGCTCACAGATTGTTGGTAGTGGAACGATCAATTCGCCACCGAGTCTCTTTGTGCTGTGTTCGTCATATCATATGGGCTTTAGTAGCAAAATTTCAACGTTATGTTTCAAAATTATGTTTTACATATAAAATGGAAATGAACATCACAACAAAGGAAAGGATCAACTAGTCATGTTACAGCCTGTCTCTGTCACATTTCGGCCTCTTATCCTTTATGCGAAATTTTGCTGCTGAATTTCCATCTCTTCTTTTGTTGTTGTTGTTGTTGTTGCTTAAATTTAGATTTAAACTATAAATATTTGCTTGACAAAAACTAACATTTAAATGAAAGATCACGAACTAAAACTACTTGCCGCTGCTTGTGTTTTACTAAATTATTTTTAAGCGAGTGTGTCACAAGCTTAAAAAATGAATACCATGCACTGAAGCGACATTAGGGCTGTATGTTACTGTAAAATGTAAAAGCAAATACTAAATCCAAATAAATTCCGAAAATAAGCTCCTGGGGAACAGTAATAGCATTTTGTTGCTGCTGAAGAACTACGTTGACCATGATTCATTATGCTTTATATTGTCCCTCTTTAGAGTGGAACAGTGAGGACATTAGAACTTACGACATCGCAGACTTCACCACCATCTATTGCCCTCTGAATACACTGGCGCCCGTACCCAATTATTCTTTCGATCCAGTAAGTACTATCCCATGCCGAAACACAAATATTAAATTGCAATTGGCCAGAAATGTCTTTGGGTCACCATGCAAATTGCAAACACGGATATCTTCTGACAAAATCAAAGAAGATCTCTGTAGTAAACAATGTTTAACCTAGGACTTGAGGATTCTTGCCACAAAGAATGGACGTAAAAAGTACGATATTATCTGTAAACGAAAATCGTTTGTCCGTTAAACATTACACATTTGCTAATGGCGTTCAGTATCCAGGTGCTTTTATTTGTAACAAGACAGAAGTGGGAGGTCCATGAATCCTCGGGCCATGTAAAAACTGGATTAGTGAGTGTTTTACGTTTCAACTCGAAAAAGTTCCTAGTTTAATTGAAATGTCGCTGTTTAAGGGACACAATAAAACTTCAAGCTGCTATTTGCGAAATTATTATTACGATTAGGACATTTTATATCTGGCGTATTTTTGCAAAAACATGTTTTAAACATGCATAAATCCCACCAGAGAAGCATTGTACGATTATATAAGTAACATTGAACACTGTGGTGGACAAAACTGCTCTTATTAATAGTCAAGCAGAGATTTTGTAACATTGAAGAAATTTATGCAGAATTCACTGAAGCAACTGATTAGTCTGAATATTCGGACTCCATACCAGTACCGTAATCATATTGGCCTCAGCGTTCTTGATTTATATGGGATTTAAAAACTCCAATTTGCCATTTTACATTCTGCCAAACATTATTTATTTTTAAATAGCTGCTTGGGAATGATTGATTGTTGATACTGTCTCCAACTATAAACAAAGCAATTATATAATCGGGTAATAGTCAATTGGCATCAGCCTTTTCTGTTTAGGGTAACATCTGTAGAATCTTCAGTAAAGAATATAGGATCCGTATAAAAATACTCCCTGCACAGCATCTTATTTTGATTTAGGAAGAAATTAAAACCTGACCAACTGAAAACTTACTGATGTATGTTTTTCTATCTAGAAAAGAAACATTTTCTGCATCAAAGCCTACTTCTCCTTTCGCATCGTAGCACAGTCCATTATTCAACGTAACAAGATCTACTGTGTCGTAAAATAGGAAAGTAATGCATTAGTAGAATGCCTATTCAATAAAATATCTCAAAAGACGTGTAATCGTAAATATCTCAAAAGGCATGTAATCGTTGATGCAAAATTACCTAAAATACTCTATATTTTTAACGTGTGTAAAAATTTATGTCTTCTAGTATACAGTATATATGCCTTGCCAATTCAAGAGGCGGCACATTGTCTTACTTATACTAAATAAGGCATTTCGGTTCCATAGAAAATAGCAATAACATTCTTCCAAATTCCTCATTTCTTCATTATATTGGCGGGAGTTTGTGATAACAAAGGATGTGTTATCATTTCTCTCGTAACGCTGTGAATATTTGTTATAGTGGTAATCCTACCACATGGCATATATATTACCTTGAAATATTGCGACAATAACTATCCAGAGAAAATAATTTAATAATACGTTTTGGTATTCACTTTTCTCTGCCAAGCCCCAATATACTTGTAATATGCACGCATTCAATGTATTCTTTATATCTGCATATTTTACGCAGTTTGATCCTGAATTAGTGTTTTTGGAGTGTGTAGTAGTTTCCCACACATGTTGGTGCAGTAATGTCGAGATTGTTTTGTCTCTGATTCACAGGTGGGAGATGGAAGTGGTGATTACATATGGACCATCACAGCACATGAGTTGGGCTATGGATGTGATTATTTTTACAGCGTAAGTACCAAAAATTATCTAGAACTAAACACTACAGAAAACAGATACGTCTCCTTGCGGGATGAATGTTTTGTTAATACACATGTCAATATATCCGTGTATGCTTCATGACGTGAAAAGTGGTAATTTAAACACTTACAAGAAACACTGTTAGTTGTAGTATACCATTTAATTGTTTCTTGTGAGAAAGGAACACGTATCATATATAATAAACTGTGCTTTATTTTAGCTAATTGCAATTAACCGATGTGCTGTGAAGGGCGAACCTTACAACTATACATTAAGCATAACAGGTGAGTATAAACATATTGCAAATATTCATTGGCAGAGGTAAAAATATACATTCAAGAGTTCAATCGTTACAAGACGTCATTATGATAGTTATAGCTCGTGTGAACTTCTTAGCTACGAGAAGAGTGCTAGCATTACATTGTCACACAATATTGAAAAGCAATCTAATAAAAGGTTTAAAATAGTGTTATTGTTTCATTAACCAATACTTGTTTTTGGTTATTTAGATATTGTACATAGGAAGCTACTAACATTTAAACAAAATGCAGGACACTGTGAAAAGACATATTCAACGTCATAATGCGCCATAATGAGAAAAAGTGGATTTTATACAGTGAGTGTGTTGCTGTACATTTTTTAATTCTGGGGGAAATGTTTATACTTGTAATTTCACAACAGTTTCTCTTTTGTTTTAGACTGCAGTGTGATACAAAATTATGCCTGTCCAACTACTCCAGGTAAGCTCATACAGCGTTATTAAAATAATGTTAATGGATAAATTCACCAACTCCATGGCAGAGATTTACTGTTTTTCCAAGACATTGAAAAATTAAACATAAGCGACTTGCTTTATAATAATGGCATTAATATTAATAATAATAGCAAAGTACTGATAAATAAATAAAATAAATAAATAAATATAAATAATAGCTCCATGTTAGTAATTAATAAGCATAGCCACTAACATTGATCAACAGTACTAAAGTTAGATAAGCTAATTACTATTAATTCGACGCCATTATAGGGTGTTAATTTAAGCCCCAATTGATGTTCCCAAGGTGGCGCTATGCTAATCATAACTGAGCACATCGATATCTCTAGAAGTGCAATTTTATGATTCCTAATCACCACTAGTCATAAACCGCTTAGCATGACACTGTTCTATGTTTAGAGCCTTGGGTAGTTTACCCAGAGGAAGTGGAGAATGTGAACGTTAGTGTTGACCACAACACTATGGAGGTGAAGGTGACGTGGACGGAACCGAAAGAACTCGGCTCATTCTCAACAATAGAGTATTACCTGGTGCAGTGGGGACTTTTATCATATTTTACATTTCACGGAATGCAGTTCCAGGGTAAATATTTTCTCCTAATTTGATCAGTAAGTGGCGCGTACACAGATAGTTTTTAGTTTTTAATGCAGACATCGAGTATTGTTCTTTATATTAATTTATTTACTTGTACCTTATTTTGTGTTACGTTTCACAACAAATATGAATTGTAAAATAATACAATTGTCCATTTGTTAGTCATGATAATTACCTTTCATTGTCTGTAATATAATGTGGCGGTATAAAAATATTTCTTGTTTATTGTTATTATTGTCTTAAGGAAAAACAGCTTAAAATGTTGCGAAGATGCACTTTTCTGCAAATGTCTTAAAACTGGGCAATGCAAACTTACTAGCTGTTATTCATCAACATTTAATGGAATAATGTACATGGCTTTGCATACATTTATAAACATTGTTTTCGAATGTCCCGTTTCAGACCCAGCTCTTGAAGAGGAAGGTCGCATAAACGAAACCGCGGTAAGTTTCTTTTCATGTCTTTTCTGGTAATAATGCATTTAACAATGTCCATATTAATAAGTGTTTCTATATAATGTAATATGTTTTTAAAGCATTGCAAACTGCTCGAGATTGGCGCAGCACTGAAAATGTTCCCCTTTCGAAGCAGACTGCATCGCCATCTGGTGCCAACATTTAAGCGTATACACAGTGATGGCAAAAGAAGATTCCCCGCGGGATCTAGAGCCACTTTGCATAGGAAAAGCAACTGACATTCAACCACTGCAACGTTATGGGCAATTGATAAACGTCAGAGAAATAACAAGTACACAAAGACTGCTTTCTTACATCATCTTTGCAAAGTTCTAACAAGTCTGCAAAGAGGTGTGTACCAGCAAACTCTTTCGCTGTTTATCCCAGGTCACCCCACTGGATATTGAAAGTCTGATTTGCCTTATTTTATTATGTTGGTGTGAATACTGCTTAAACCAAAAACAGGCAGCACGAATGGAAAAAAGCATAAACGTCAGCAATCCAGAGCAATATCAGCTTGAAAATAAGAGTACTTTTCTCCAGTACAGTTCCTATTCACTCATATTATAGAGAACCCTGAAATAAAACAGCTGCAGAACTAAGGCTACTTTTATCTAGTCCCAAAAGTGGCCTTATTTTCGGGACACTGCTGAATTATGAAAATCATTCTGATACAACTTTAGTAACATTCCCATGAATTTTCATAACTGCACTTTGGCACACATCGCCAGAACATTACAATATCCATGCGGTATATTCATGGGACAAAGTATCCATGCGGTATATTCATGGGACAAGAAATGGAATATTCTTAAGAGAAACATTAAAGTTTCCAAGGATGCAGTTTTGGTTGAATGTATGGTAGGAGCTAAAATACCAAGCCAGACTTTTAAAATAATCACATAAACGAACTTTCATCCATGTTTTTCAATTTGCAGAAACGCCTAATTAAGCATTTGAATTTTCATTGTCTCGTTTATCAAACACTGAAATCGCTCTGGAATATGTCCATACTATTTGTGCTTAAAATTTAAAGATTGCTATAAACATATGCGTTTTGAATGAGCTCCAGCGCAAATTAAAAAAAAACGCGATCCATAAAGTAAAAATGTGCCATCAGTTGAATTTTACCTGTCTTTCCACTTACCATTACTTCTTTTTTGGGTCTCATTGCGGGATATTAGCGCATTGCTATTATTGCTATAAACCTTTCATATACTGCGCACTGATAAGTATCATTTCACCTGTTACTCCTGCTTCACTATCGCAAACCGGTAATTGTGATAGGCCAAACTTTGCGCAGTTCACAGAAGTTACCAATGAGGATATCGTTAAATTGGTACAGATGACTCCTCGACCCAAGTGCAGCGTTCGATACGTGCAATCATGATATCCTGCTAACCCGGCTTGAAATGGACAACATATCTGGTCATGCCATTGACTGGTTCCGCTCCTATTTGGCAGATAGGACGCAAAGGGTGAAGATAAATGACTGCCTCTCGGATCCAGTGACGCTTGAGACAGGTTTTCCCCAACGATCCTGATTGGGCCCCAAGGCCTATAACAAGTGTGTAGGGCCACTAGGTGATCTTTTCCGCCTGATGCAGACATCATTCCACCTCTTTGCTGACGACACGCAGCTTCTTAAGATATCGAACCCAAACAGTGTGCCATCGCAAATTAAAGCATTACAAGCTCTTGAACTGACCATACACAAAGTGAGTAACTGGATGATAGAAAACAAGTTAAAATTGAACGAAACAAAACCTGAATTTTTTATTTTGTGGACTAAAAAACAATTGAAAAAAAAAGGAATACGATTCAATTAATGTCAGTGGTGAACAAATTCAAGCGAAAAGTTGTGTAAGAAATCTCGGATCATACTTTGACTGTGAACTGAAAATGGTCAATCATGTCTCTCACTTTTTAAAAATTGGATATTACCAACTCCGTCAGATCAGAATCATAAGGAAATATCTTACGCAACATGGAACCAAAACCCTAGTGCACGCAACAGTTATTTCTTTCCCGGATTATGCAAATGCCCTTTTATACGGAATCCCAGAGGTTCAACTAGATAAACTCAACGCCTCCAGAACTGTGCCGCTCGACTTATTACTGGTGATAGTCGAAATGTCACTGGACAGATAGTCTTAAAGAAACTTCATTGGTTACCAATAAGATCGCGGATACAATGTAAGATCCTGCTGCTTACGTTCGAGTGTCTAAATGGAATCGCCCCCTCTTACCTTGCAGACTTGCTTAGGATACATGTGCCGAAGAGAGTGACGAGATCCTGCAATTCTGGAACTTTACTAGTTGAAAGAAAGACTAAACTTCACTTTGGGGCAGATCGTACATTAGTGTTTCTAGTCCACACCTATGGAATGCTGTACCATTAATAACCTCAGTCATTTTAAGAAAGAACTGAAGACATTTTTATTTTTGAAAGTCTTTATGTAATACTAAGAAACCAGTATTAATCATTGTCAATATTAACTAGCATTTATATCTATTTGCATTTTGATTTTAGAATTTTTTATGTATTTTTAATTGTAAAGCGCCATGATCAAGTATTTGCAATGAGCGCTATAGAAGAAACGATAATAATAATAATAATAATAATAATAATAATAATAATAATAATAGAAAACTTCTCTGCGAAATATTTAGATTGTATAATTCAGTTGACAAAAACAAAAACAAAGTGTAAATTTAATACTTAAAATCTATTTTGTATTTCAATGTTTAGTCCTTGCGTCAGCACATTTATCGTCTTCGATATCATGCCGCAAGTTGGTTTAAGTGTTGCCAAACTCAAGTGATAATCTTTTGATATGTACCAAATGCGTCGATAAATAATAATTTTATATGGTCACGCAAAATTCTGCTTATCTATTTTAAAGACTAATTCCACAGACTACGCCGTGGTGTTTACTGTAAAGAATCGAGAAATTCTCTATGGAGTTAAGGTAATACAGTTAAATATCAATTACTGGGAAATCTTGACAACAGTATCTTAACATTTGTGCCAATATTGTTTTGATTTTTGGCTTGAACTTTTAATATGTTTCAAGCTTTCAATGGCATAAAAGCCAATGTTACGAAGGATATTTCTTGTAATTGTAACAACACATTAATTACATAAGGTAAATATAAACTAACACATAAGAAAGGAAATGTGTAAATAGAAATGCATAAGAAAAAAAAAAAAAACATGCACACACCTTTTATCAGCGAACGACGGCAACTGGAAATTCTCGCATGCGTGTTGTATAGATTTACCCCGTCGTGCCTGGGCAGGATAACCTGACAGAACTGAACAGTGACCTTGACAAGATGAGGTCGTCTGCTACGTTTGCAGTGGACGGTCAGGATGACAAAGGCCTTGGTACGGGTAATGAAAACGGGCAATTGTTACGCCTGCTAAGAGAGTAAATATAATGCAAACAATAAACACAAAGTAGAATAAAATAAATCAATTTTTGCATTATGATTAGATGATGTAAGTCAATCATAAAGTGATCATGAACCATTTGAAACTTCTAACTAATTTGAAAATCTCACCGCAAATCTTGCTGAGGACTTTGGGACATGCTTTAAATCAGTCCTTGTATCAATAATCTCGGCGTTGTGATCCTCTTTGCATTAAATATTTTGCTTTCGCTATCGCCAAATACACCACAGATAATGTAAATAACGGGATTGTCTTTAAAAGCATCTGCAGGGTTTTGATTTCAAGGTATTTTTACATGATTTTACGCCAACAATCCAAGATTTATGGATTTTTTTTAAAATAGGGTCACAACCCTTTTGTCTCACTCTAACTGAAAAAAACCCCATGGCACAGGCATACGTGGTAAAGTGCCCAGGCCCTCAATTTGCCAATATTCTGTGATATTATCATTTAATACCAATTTCATTTTAAAGTTTAATTGAACTGAATGATCAATTGCAGTGAGTAAAAAACTGGTCAGGAGTTGATTAAGAACAGAACATTTTCTCGATATCCGGACATTACGGCACGCGAAGTTTGTTTAAATGGCATGTTATACTCTGTTCAAAAACTCAAACAAGAAATTGTTTCTCATTTAGTATCCATTCCGACTCACAGATCGCACGCCTAAGAAATTAAGGGCGGGCAGATAAATAGTATCGAAAGGGAATATGTTGGGGGGTGGACTATATCACCAAAATTCTCAAACAGATCCTGCAAGATTAAACAATTATACTTCCCTTTTGTCTTTTTTGCAGCTCGATTAATATCGTTATTCAGTTTTTTTCTAATAATTTGAATGAATTGTCACAGCCAATTTCACTTATAACCTACTTGGGGCTTGGCAAGAGCTAAAACAATTCGCAGACAGAAGCATTCGTATGTATTGCGGATCATTCTTATTGCCATTGCCGGGGAGACATACACAAGCCAAAGGTTGCGGCATTGGCTTGTATGGTATATTACTAGTTATATGGAGTTGTTCCTATTATGCAGGTGTGAAAGGAGGCAAACTTCAACTAATTCAATGAATCATTCCAAAATATCTAAAATTGTGTTTTTCAACAAGCTCAGTGCCATCGCAGTTAACCAGATATTTATCAGAAAGAAATAAACCAATTCAGCCACGTCAAGAAATCGTTAAAGCACACAGATCCTAATAAACAGTCTAAACGTATAACCAAAAATTTTAATCATATTTTACTAGCTGCGATATGATTTGCTTTTTACAGAAAATACTACTAGATCCTTTCACCCAGCGCTTACCACCCTTCTTTCTGATTCCGATTCTTCCAGCGGCAAGTTTTTGTCTGGTGAAGGTACCGTAATAATCATAATGCATGCCTTGTGTATGGGATGGCTAGCGGCCCTTTAGGCACTTTTTTTAGCTCTGTACAATCTTTAGATGCAGACTTTTTATGAAGGTCCCTTTATCATGACACACACCTTTTGTATGTAGCTGTTTCTGTGTATAATCTTTAGGTGTAGGTATTTCTGTGTATAACTTTAGATGTAGGTATTTCTGTGTATAATCTGTAGATGCAGGTATTTCTGTGTAGAAGCTTTAGATGCAGGCACACCTATGTGCTTTTGTGTTTAGTTGATGAAGTTAATTATGATTATGATTATGTCGCATGCCTTGTCTATGAATGCCTGTTTTGTGAATTATCCGCAACTAATTACATTACAAGCTTTAGATGTATGGGCTTTAGAGACAGGACTTCGTGTTTGTACACTTTAGAGACTGAAATTTATCTGTAAATATAATTTGGAGACAGACACACGATTTCGAGGCAGGGAAAGTGTGTAAGTGCATTACAGACAGCGAATGTTGTGTGAGCGTCTTAGGAGTCATACATCGGTGTGTAACTCCGCATCAGTATCTGAGAGTGAATAAAGTAATTGACGTTTCCGTGTACATTTAGTCCTTTCAATATTTTATTTCAAATGGATTAATGAAAAAAAACTTGCATTACACGACCTGTGTTTGTTTAGCTCGCTTGCCAGCGATTGTAATTTTTTATTTCTTATTTTGGACAAAATATAGAAATGTGAAATTGCTGTTTCTTTTTTTTTTTTTTCAATTTCCGCTTTAAATTAAAAATGGAAAATCTAGTCGATTTTCCGTTTTCCGTTGTGCATTTGAAATAAAATATTGAAAGGACGAAATGTACACGGACCTTGATGAAACTGGCCAGCAGCAGCAAAAAATAAATAAAAAAGAACAGCCTTGTTTAAATAAAAACCACCATTTCTTTGTAACATGAAAGAATGAATATCCCCTTTGCAGGTGCGGATACCTTGGGGGGGAGGGGGGGGGGGGCTGGGCAGGGGCTCCAATTTTTTCATACTATATATCGTGTTCTTTATTTTGCATGGACTGTGTATATATTTTTGTTTTTGTAATGCCTTATTGAAAGGGGGCTACGCCTTAACATCTGGGGGGGGGGGGGGGGGGGCTATACGTAATGCCCCTATATGGGTGGGGTTTGGTTGCCTGGCTACTTACGCTACAAAGCATAGGTAAATTAGGCCTTTTGAAACTGATTGCATTCGTTGGTCTGCATCGGCAGTTTTTGCTTTCCCATAGTTTTTGCTTTCCTTTGGTGGTTGAAAATTCTATTTTTAATACTACTGCTCATCTTTGATTAGATTTCCGGTACCAGTCTGTTGTTTGGTCACATTGTTTTCTCAGCATATAATAAACAATATGGACGTAGTTTTATACATTCGTTCGATATAATTACTTAAATTATTTATGTTGTTTACTATACCCATGCAATTAGTGTAGTTTGACTCAAATTTTAAAGGCATGCTCTAAAGTGGGTTGAAATTGAATTAGACAGGCAAACATTATTTGAACAATTTCTGTCCTGTGCGGAGAGTTTATTTTCACCGATCTATCATTCCATACAGTGTTACAAAATGTCAATACATTCCTGTTTTTTTTTCTTCCAACAAAATACAACTTTTTGCAAAAAAAAAAAAAAAGAATATATATATATACAGATACATTCATAGTAAGTTGCCTATTGTTTTACTCGGAACGAATAATGTACGTTTTGAACCAGGCCGCTGACCTACGATATCGAAGCATCTCTAAAATGATTTTTTTGTTGTTGTAAACAGGAAGTGACGACAATTCGGAGACCTTACTGCTGTATATCCTGGCTCCTACTGCTGCTGTCGTCATCATGTCCGTGGCACTAATTGCCGTGACGTTGTACCGCAGAAACAGAGCCAAAAAGAAGCCAGAAATAGAAACTGGCGGTTTCCAGTTTAATGATTTAAACATAGACAAGCAAGTGACCAGTATGATGGTCCCCAATCCATTCTATGACAAGTGAGTGTCGTGTGCAACCCGGTTAGTACTGACTGCAAAGGCTGCCAATATCAGATTACTTTTACACAATGAAAACTGCCCTTTTATGTGCGTCTCTATTTGGGAAGACTGACATGTATAATGCTTTCAGAATAAATTCATATGTTTCACGGTTCACATAAAAAAGGCTTCAAAGATAAAGACATTTATTAGTTTTAATTAATAAAATTAATTGCTTGCAGAAATGGAAGCGCATTACCAGTGGTGGCAGACAGGTGGGAGGTGGATAGAAACTTCCTGTCTCTCGGGGATTCCCTTGGCAAAGGCGCATTTGGACAAGTCCTGAAGGGATCTCTTAAGACAGAAGGCATACGAAATTTGCGCAAGATTTCAAACTCTTCCCTCGCTTCGAGTCTTGAGGAATCAAATCCTGAAGAAATCACAGTTGCTGTGAAATTGCTCCTGGGTGCGTGGTTCGATTTTTGTTGATAAAGCAGTTCGAGAAAAAGTGGAAAGAGCAAGTTTTCGAAACATTTAAAAGTGCTGTTCCATTTAAAAGTGCTGTTCCTTGGAGACGATTGTTATAACTCGAGACACAGATTTGTGGGGGGAGAAGCCATTCATGATTTTCATGCATTGTTTAGTAGTTGAGAAACGAGAGTTCTGGCACAGGAAGTGACGTCATCATGACGTAACAAGGTGTGCTAGAACTCTCATGAGAGTTCAAGCACAGTGACGTCATAATGACGTCATATTGTGTTCTGGATCAGATGTTAAAGCGCGCGCCCGTGTCAATGACGTCATCATGACGTCATTCGTCACGTGACCTGTCAATCATGTGTCACATGACCTGTCAATGATGTGTCACATGACCTGTCAATCATGTATATGAGGAAAATTTTCCCGATCATAAACCTTCTGGCCTGAATGGCTCAGTTGGTAGAGCGCAGGGCCCGTGAGCGGACCCATGATCTGAAGGTCAATGGATCGAACCCGCCCTCGGGCATCACTTTCATATCATGGGGACCCCCCCCCCTGGTGAAGAATCATATACCATGGGGACCCCCCCCTGGTGAAGAATCATATACCATGGGACCCCCCCCCCCTGGTGAAGAATCATATACCATGGGGACCCCCCCCCCCCTAGGATGTGATTCAACACTCCTATAAGAGCACATTGTCTGTGCACATATGCATCATTCATGCTCTGACTGCCGTTGGATACACATGGAAAAAAAAAGTGAAAACAGTTGCTCTTACCTATTGTGTTGTGCTGTGCTGTTGAAGAACAAGTGAAGGATTGACTGGAATACACATAGGAGACGAAGTGAAACTAGGATGTGATTCAACACTCCTATAAGAGCACATTGTCTGTGCACATATGCATCATTCATGCTCTGACTGCCGTTGGATACACATGGAAAAAAAGTGAAAACAGTTGCTCTTACCTATTGTGTTGTGCTGTGCTGTTGAAGAACAAGTGAAGGATTGACTGGAATACACATAGGAGACGAAGTGAAACATTAGTTATTCTTTGGAAAAGGAAAGTGAACGATTGGTTATTCTTTGGAAAGGAAGTGAAAGATTGGAGACGAATTGGCAAAACAGTCGTGGTAAGTGACTTTTTTTTTTTTTTTTTTTTTTTTTTTTGGTTTGTGTTCACTTTTATGACTCTGTGACATTATGTGACAACATGTGACTGTGACATCATGTGACTCTGTGACATTATGTGACTGTGTAACTTTTTTTATTTTTTTTTTATTATTATTATTATGATAATATTTAATTAGTCATATTTCAATGGTTTCCCCATTACAGTAACCACACACATAGCATAAGTACATGTGTACAGAGTGTGGGGGGAAAACCGACTGAGAAATTTTAGAGTGCACTCGTACAGAGTGTGGGGGGAAAACCGATCAATAATTTCAGAGTGCACTCGTACAGAGTGTGAGGGAAAACCGATCGATAATTTCAGAGTGCACTCGTACAGAGTGTGAGGGAAAACCGATCGATAATTTCAGAGTGCGCTCGTACAGAGTGTGAGGGAAAACCGATCGATAATTTCAGAGTGCGCTCGAGTGTGGGAACAATCAATAAATTTGAGAAGGAATGGGATTTTCCGTACGTTAAGTCCAATGTTATGTTTTAAGTTATAGTAGTTGGAAAATGACACTTCTAAAACACATTTAACAAATGTAGTTTTTAACACCATATAATATATAAAATAAGTTTGAACATTTTAGCATGCTACTTATTTGAATGTTCTAAAGTTATAGTAGTGGGAAAATGGTGGTTCTAGGCCAACTTTAACAAATTTAGTTTTTAACACCATATGATATATAAAATAAGTTTGAACATTTTAGCACGCTACTTATTTGAATATTCTAAAGTCATAGTAGTGGAAAAATGGTGGTTCTAGACCAATTTTAACAAATTTTGTTTTTTGACAAAATATGATGTATAAAATAAGTTTAAACATTATACAATGGTGTAGTAGAGTAAAAATGAGGGTTCTAGACCAACTTTAACAAATTTTGTTTTTTGACAAAATATGATGCATAAAATAAGTTTGAACATTTTACCATGGTGTAGTAGAGTAAAAATGAGGGTTCTAATCCAAAATTTAATTTTTTTGAAAACATATTATGCTTTTCTTAATGCTTTCAGGTATCGTCAGAACACATCGCTCTCCGCTTTCACCTGATTATTAACAATGTCAACATTACTTCTTCACCGATGTGTAGAGACCATGGATGACGTCTTCAAAGTGAACTATGTTGACTATGTGTTTTCAAAGCTTCCTGCTTTTGAATCTAAATGGATTTTACAAGTGAAGAATTTGCATAAGCATTGGGAAGCTGTTGGAAAGATAATTCCAAGACATGAATTCATCCACTCATTTCTACAGGAATGTGAAGAACTACTTTTACCATCAACTTACGACATTGATTCAGCATTTATCCGCGCGAATACAACTTGGGCAGCTGAACTCATGCTAGCTGTAGCTGCTAGAATTATTTTACATTATGATGATGGCGTTCCATTGACGACGAATGCATCAGAACTTGTTCGATTCAACAATGAACGAGTTGAAGTGAATTCAAAGCTTTGTAAAATGTTTGAAGAACTATAAAAAAGCTGACTCTGCAATTTCTAATGGCATAAAAGGAGAAGGGTGAAGTGAAGTCATCATTCAACGCGCAGCCATGGAGAAGACAAGCAGCTTTAAAATTAGTGCAAACTTAACCATTACTGTGGAGCATGGAGAATTTGGGCTATTTCTTCGAATCAAACGTGGAGAGAGATGGCTTGCTTTATCACCATCCTTGTGGAAGATTGTGTGTCAGAACTTGGCAAGATTACGCAACATTGGCTTCAAACTGTACTTAACGCAAACGAAGTGGCTTGAAGTCATTTCATACTTGGATATGCGCTATGTGAGTTTTGTGCAAACATCACTGTTTGAAGGGAAAGAATATACGCGTTACATCAACATGAATGATGGTGAATGGGGGACATTGCTTCAGGAAATCCATAGCATAACCTCAACCTTACTGCCATGTACGGAATGTCATGGGAAGAAAACTCCTGTTAAGCTGCAAAAGGACAATCGAATGAAAGTGTCAAAGCTTTCCAAGAAAAGACTGTCTGAAGTTCGATTCGAGAATATGGATGTGCAAAATCAACTTGGACTTACCTGTGAATATTGTGGTGCTTACGGATATGCTGAGGATTATGATTGTCACTGCCACAAGTACAATTGCAAGTTGTGTGAACCTGACAACTTCTGCAACAAGTGTGGCTCACTAACAGTATCTGCCGAGTAAGACTACAAGTCATTTGCTTACCAGTCGTCAAAGTGTGTAGACGTGTCATATGGATATGTGAAAGATGGATGTAGAAACGTTTTTCAAGGAGACGTATGTGGACTACATGATAAGTGAACTGGCGCGTTTTGGATCTATTCAACAACAACTGGAACACTTTGACATCTATTGGGAACTTGCGCATTCCACGCTGAACGTACCGAAATTACGTGAGGATTTCATCAAAGAGTGTGTGCTTTCAAACATTGACAGAGCTGAGGAGTTTGATGTGGAAGCAGCATATCACTTTGCTCGATTTGATCCAAGACTGTTTTATGAAGTGAGAGAGTGGTTAATCTACATTGCAGTATAATGACAGACATTACATTGAGACAATATATTGTGCAAAAGACATATTGTGAAGAAATGTTATTAGCTGTAAAAAAGTTTGCATGTTTAGTATGTCCTGCTTGTCAAAATGAAGAGTGTTCAGAACATACTTGTCATTCTGCATGTGTCTATACATATTGGAATGAAGCTAAATATTACATTCATTTAGATAAAGTGTTAGATAATGCAAATCAACGTTATGAAAAATATGGTGTAGATGCTATCACATTTGATGAATTAAGTAGTTGGTTAATGTACATTGAAGATCAATGGACTCCAATTATTCACACCATTGTATCAATACTTGATTTGTAAGATATGTTGATAAAATGCAAGATGTGTTGATAAAATAAAATGTAAGATATGTTAACAAGTGTTAATCATTTAGTGTTAACATGTCGACGTGGAAAGACTACTTAACCAATATTTATTTTAAACCTGGTCAACCCGGGGCATTTGCTGGTCCTTACAAACTATATCACATATTAAGAAAACATGATCAACCAGTCACTCATTCACAAGTGAAGAAATGGTTACAGGATCAAGATGCCTTCAGTTTACTACAACCTGTAAAATATAGGTTTAAAAGGCAACGTGTCATTACACGTGGAATTGATGACATGTGGGATATTGATTTAGCTGACATGGGAAACATAGCTTCCTATAATGATGACACCCGTTTTTTATTAGTTGTCATTGATGTGTTTTCCAAATATTTATGGGTGCAACCAATACCTAATAAATCACATACGAGTGTCATAGAAGCCTTTCAAAAGATTTTTCATGAAACACAACGAAGACCACGAACTCTAAGGTCAGACAAAGGAACTGAATTTAAAAACAGATGGGTAAAAGCATTTATGAAGAAGGAGGGAATACATGCCTATACGACAAAGAATGAAACCAAAGCCAACTTTGCTGAGAGAGTCATTCGTACTCTAAAGGGAATGATGTATCGATATTTCCTACATAATCAAACGTATCGATATATGGACATCCTTCCAGACTTAGTGTATAATTACAACCATAGACCTCATGGCTCCCTCCCTAATAAGTATGCTCCTGCAGATATTCGTAAAGACAACGAATCGAAAGTGTGGAAGTATATGTATGTAGACAAATTGAAATTAAAACCAAAGAAGAAAAAACCCTACAAATTTAAAATTGGTGATCAGGTTCGCATTTCTCACATGAAATATGTATTTCAACGAGATTATCATATAAAGTGGACGCAAGAAGTCTTCATTATCACACATCGTTGTAAGAAGCAAGGAATACACTTGTATCGTGTGAAAGACTTTTTGGATGAAGATATTGACGGACATTTTTATGAAGAAGAACTGCAGAAAGTGACAAAAGATATTGAATCAGTCTACAGAATTGAAAAGGTTTTGAAAACACGAAAAAGACGAGGTGTTAAAGAATTATTTGTGAAGTGGTTAGGTTGGCCAAAGAAGTTTAACAGTTGGGTGAAAGAAACAGATATTCGAAAATGAAGCATCCATTCACGTGTTTGGTCTCTGGACCTACAGGCAGTGGTAAAACTTCTCTAGTTAGAGAAATTCTAGAACAAAAGTTAATTAAACCCTCTCCAAAAGTCATTTTATGGCTCTATGCAGCAGATCAGCCTTTGTACAAGGGAATGAAAGGTGTGGAATTTTACCAAGGCATTCCAGATGACATTGAAGAGCGTTTTAACCCGAAAAAACCAAACTTACTCATCATTGATGACTTAATGACCAAATGTCATAGTGATGAACGCATGACACGTCTATTTAGTGTTGGTAGCAGTCATCAAAATCTAAGCATTATTTTTATTGTGCATAATTTGTTTCATCATGGTAGAGAAATGCGAAATATTAGTTTGAATACACATTACATCATTCTGTTTAAAAATCCTAGAGACAGTCAACAAATAAGTACATTAGCGCGACAAATGTATCCTGGAAAATCTCAATTTCTCATAGAAGCCTATCAAGATGCTACGAGCAAACCTCATGGCTATTTATTCATTGATTTGAAGCCGAAGACAAATGATCAACTACGTATTCGTACAGGCATTTTACCAAAAGATACACATTACGTCTATGTTGATAAGGTGGCGTATGAACAAGAACCAAGTCACTTAACCATTCGCAACCAAGATGTCTAAACGTATTCAAGCGAATCAACCATTTCTTCACTTGCTCGCACGCAGCGGGCCTAAACGACGTGAATCCTTGCTACAACAAGCTACTAAGGAAGAATTAACTAGCTTGTTTGAAATTTGTTTGAATATATTGCGAGGACATTTACCCTTAAGCTCAAAAAGGTATAAGGTATTCAAGCGTGAACGTCATACCCTACGTACACTAGCAGATAAGAAGATATCACTTCGAAGAAAAAAGAAGTTGGTTAATCAGAAAGGAGGATTCATTGGAGCTATTGCTAAATTTGCATTACCCTTGTTAGCTCAGTTGCTGTTAAAATGAAACATACTATGAAAATGGTCCTCATTCCTGAATATGAATATAAAATGTTGTTAGAAAAGAAGGGAAAAGATGGTGAAATCAAAACGAAAGTGAATAAACTTTTACGTGGGAAACGAACTCGTGAAAAGGCAATAGAAGTGTCTCAAGTTCTTGGTCGTCATTTACGAACAATTCAGTCGCAACAACAGCGGCAAAAGTCTGTTACATCATCCAAAGCAGAAAAATCAGAAAAGTCCCAACAGTTTCTAAGCCATTTTCAACCTATTTATCATGTAAAACTAACACAACTTCTAGCAGAACTTAAGAAATATGGTACGAGATGGACAGATAAAAATGAACTTGTTTTAAAAACGGGTACTGTCATTACAAATTCCAACATTATTGATTTGTTGAAAGAAGCATTGGTTGCTACAAGAAGAAAAGAACGACGAGAACCACCGCATGGTTGGAAGCAGTTTATTGAGGAAATTGTAGATGCTAATATTCCAAAAACTGTTTTTGGTAAAAAGACAACTCGTGAAGATATTATAAAAGAGATACAACAACGTCAACAAAGGTTGTTTCCAGAAGGATGGGAAACTTTTTAACATGGATTAAAGAGCTATGGTGTTGTTGTTGTAAAGAAAATGGAAATAAAAATACCATTCCTGTAAAAATTAGGTGTGTTAGTGCTTGTTGTCAGGGAGAAGTAGTAGATACCAATGTAGATCATGTAGATAGCAATTTAGACGACAATGTAGACAACAATGTAGACAACAATGTAGAAAGTGAAGATGAAGAGTGTCAAACATGAAGTAATGTATATACACATCTAGTCTATCTACATCACATAAACGATTTAGCTGCCATGGAGTCAACAAGTTTTTACATTACTTTACCCAGCAATGCTAGTATGAACTATTATCCCAACAACAAGACTTCAAATTATCAAATTCGTATGCCTCGAACCATCTATCTGAACGGAAAATATGAAGTGGCATTAGCTGAAATTCAATATCCACATACATGGACAACCATGAGACATGGAATGGACTATTCTATTCAGTATCGACAACAACCACTGAATTATGTTGTTCTTGACACAATCAATATTCCTTATGGTTACTACAGATCCATACAAGAAATATGTCATGCAGTCAATGAAGAAGCAACTAATTCTATGAAAGATGACCTTAAAGAAGGTATTCGGATAAAGTATGATAAAATTAGACGACGCGTTTTTCTATATCTAAAATATGGCTTTGAAGTGTCATTCTCCACTGGATTAGCTGAGATTTTAGGATTTATCCCAAATCAATGGTATACTGAAACGTGTACAGCTGAATATAAAGCTGATGTGAAACAGGGGTTTTATACACTTTATGTGTACTGTAGTATTTGCGAGCCACAAGTTGTTGGTGATTATTATGTTCCTTTGCTACGTTCTGTTGCAATACAAGGACATGATGGAGACATTATCATGAAAACTTATGGAGAACCTCATTATGTTCCTGTAAACACATCCAAATTTGATGTGATAGAAATGAATATTAAGGATGACACAGACCATAATGTTCCATTTCAAACTGGGAAGGTGATCTGTAAACTTCATTTTCGACCAAAAGCATTATGAAAGCATACACACACAATCCATCTATTTATCGCAACCATTTTCTTCGTCAAGTGGGTGGAGAATTACCAGGATTTAAAGGAGCGCGAATACAATATGGAGATGGTATTGGTTCAATACTGGGATCATTGGCTCGAAAAGCTATTCCACTGCTTAAGGCAGGGGCTAAAATCGTTGCACCACATCTTAAAAAGGCTGCAAAAGATGTCGCGAAAGATGTTACAGGTCGAGTAGCACAACGTATGTTTGGTGATGAGTTAGGAGGACAAAAGAGAGCGAAACCAGCAAAACCTGTCAGAAGGCGAAAGGCAGCTAAACGGATAACATCAACAAAATATAAGAAAGATATTTTTTAATCATGTCTTTAATTCATAATCATTCTTGTGAATGTAGTCTTTCTCCATTAGAATGGTTTCACATACCACCAACGCAAACTGCTGTAGAAAAAAGCTATAATGTAGACTATCAACCACTAACTACTATTAGAGAAGGTGCTCCAATAGAATTCTACATTCCTGCGAGTACAGAAGAATATCTAGATTTAAAGAACAGTAAACTCCATATTGTATGTCGCATTGTAAAGGTTGATGGAGAAGCGTGTGGTGTAGATGATAACGTGTCATGTATCAATGATTTGTTCAATGGGTTATGGTCTAATATTGAATTATTTCTAAATGATCGATTGGTATCACATAGTAACAATACCCATGGTTATACCAGTATCATATCTCATCTCGTTCATGACTCGGAAGAAAGTCTCAATTCTGAGCGCTCTATGCGTCTCATCTATAAAGATACTGCCGGGTCAATGAATACTCATGAGGTGAAAAGACCTAATCATGAAAGATATGTATCAGGTTTTCATGTAAATATTGAAGGTGGTGATATAGCTGAAACAGGAAATAATGGTTTACATAATCGCTATTTGTATACACGTCTAAGCCGTGAGTTTATGCTTACAGGTGGTTTAAGGGTAGATTTGTTTGAGCAGGATCGTTATCTTCCCAATGGTGTTAGTATGAAATTACGCTTACATAGACAAAAAGATGAATATGTATTAATGGCTGCAAATAATGGTTTTAAAGTAGAAGTGAGAGAAGCGTTTTTAACCATTCGCAAAGTGAGGGTTAGTCCAGGTATTCAGTTGGGACATGCAGATGCATTGATGAAAAGTCCTGCTAAGTTTATTGTTACTAGAAAAGAATGTAAAGTTTTAGCTATTCCAACTGGATTTCAATCTTTTGTGAAAGATAGTATCTTTTTAGGCCAATTACCAAAACGTATTGTCATTGGAATGGTTCATAATGAATCCTTTGCTGGAACAGTATTGAGAAATCCATACAATTTTGAACATTTCAATCTTAACTTTATGCAGCTTTACTCTGATGGTGAACCAGTCCTATCAAAACCTCTCAAGCTTGATATAAATCGAGGCAAATATCTTGATGCTTTTGAAACACTTTACAAATCTTTTGATAGACTGGATGGTGAGAAAAGTTCCATTATAAAACGGGAAGATTGGCCTAGAGGTTATTCTTTGTTTTCTTTTGACTTAACACCTGATTATGATGGTGCTGATCATTATGCCCTTATCAAACATGGGAATTTGAGACTAGAAATGAATTTTGCTGGTGCCTTGCAAAATACAGTCAATGTTATAGTGTATGCTGAATTTGATAACATTGTTGAAATAAGTGCAAATCGTAGCATTCAATTCGACTACCAGTCATGAACACGAAGCAGATAGAAGCCATCCTATCCCATGATGCCACGACAAAAGACTTGTTCCAAGGTGTGTTTGCCATGGACCAGTTACCATCTTTACAACGCGGTGCCTATGTCATCAACACAGACGATCATGATGAGCCAGGAGAGCATTGGGTGGCAGTATATTATGACGAAGACCCTGCAGAATATTTTGACTCTTATGGACTTTTACCTATAGACAGTCGTTTGAATAAGTTTTTAAAGTTTAATTTCATTTATAATTCAGTTCCATTACAAACACCAATATCCTCTACATGTGGATTTTATTGTGTGTATTATATAATTCAAAGAGCTCGAGGACATAGTCCTTTTGAAATCATTGATGTATTAAGAAGAAGTGATGGTGATTTTGTTGTAAAGGATTTTGTATATAGACATTATAAACCATTATTTTATTGATGTTGTATTAGTTAAGTTGTATTAGTTAAGTTGTTGGTAATTGTGAATTGTATTATGAATATTGTAAATAAACAAGACAGTTTTATACATTCTTTGTTTATTGTGTTATACATTATTTACATTTTAACAATTATTTTACATTGAATTTTTTATTTTACAAATACATTCAATACATCGATAAACACATGCCATTCATACCAATCTAAATTAATATATGTATCATAGACATTACATCCACGTTTGTAAATGCTATGAAAACTAGCATAACACTGTCCATTACCAAACTTTATTATTTTAACATCTTTGTGTTCAGACAGTTTCATGTCAATGTCCATCACCATAACACACATGGGATGCGTCAGTTCAATGGACTTGGTGCCTCGCATGAGTTGCACTCCTTCCTCTTTGAATTCAAGCGTCAGGTTCTTTCCAATCCAATGCTTGTAACAGAGCGTACCATTCCACTGTGTTGAGGGTGATGTAGTCGTAGCATTTTGTAAGCTCGTCATATTGGCGAAATCGTACAAACACGTCTAAATAGTTCTCAGTCACACGCACTTCTAAATCCTCTGAGAGTTTCAGGAGAAAGCCAGGTATCCTCAGCTTCTCTAGATGGTCTTTCAACACAGATTGTTCGTCAGTTGATAGAATGATATACTTTCCAAAATGTTTTAGCACGATGTCATCATATACGTTTCTCAGATATGAGAATCCATGCGTAATGGGTTCATATTCCGATAAAAAGTCTTCCATCTCGTTCAACAGTCAGATGAACTATGAGCTGTCTCCTTGTCTGCAAAGACGTTTTTTATGCTCGCAAGATGGCGAAGAGTGGATGTTGTATCACTTCTAGGAATCGTAAGACTGCGCGCCAGTTCTTGATATCAAAGATGATCAAATCTGTATATGGTGTATCTGGTACAACTCCCTTATAATCCTCTGGATAATCCTGTAAAAGATTTCTACAGATTTCTACACGTATGTTAGAATCATATTCAGCCACCGTCACTTCCACTTTATTTTCAAGTCTACGTTTAAACCCATGTTCAAGTGGTATGTTTTTAAAGTCTTTCCATACTTCAGGTTTAAACCGATGATAACTTGTCTGAGAATCTAGTATCACTTCATTCCTATCATTTACAGTAAGGTAAGCACCACCGTTCAGCATGAGTGCATTCATGTTTTTACCTTGTAATGAGCCGTCTTCTTGTCTGCGAAGCCTTTTATCCACTTCTTTCACTTGCTTCTTCAGCATTTTCCATTCAGGTATTGTCAGCAAGATACCCTTTTTCGTAGGACGGTTTTTTCCAGTCCCCTCATCTCTCAGGTACTTGCGAATGTTTACCACTCCTTCATTGCTTTGTTTCATAATCTTGATATACTTTCCATTTCCTAGAGAAAGCATTCCATCCCACGACTGTGGTGTTGGTGCTGTCTCCACTTTCAATTTCTTGATGGTAGTGGTAGGATTTTTCACTTTTAAGTCTTTAACTGCATCTGCAAGAGTATCCATATCAGTTGTAGATCTCTTACGACTTTCACGTTCCATGTTAACACTTCAATGTTCACACCTCAAATAACTCTTCCGTTGGAGGACCTCCCCCTTTATACCATAGCCTTGTAATGTCCATGCGCTAAGGTGGAATAGCCCTCACTCATCACATATCGCTTGTCGTCATATGGGGAGAGGGCTACTTTCCTCAACTTCTCCGAGAAAAGCTGGTGACTATGACTTCGGATAATGTGTCCTGTAGCCATCGTTTGAGTTTTCTTAAACAAACTGTCTCTATACTGCACATGTTTAATGCGTCTTTGACAAGCTTGAGTGATGCCTTTAGCTGTATGTTTTTCTTTCCCACCGCACAATAAACTGTACATTTTCGGTCTGAGTCCAACAAACTCTTCAATAGGGACGCCTGCCGTCTCATCCTTCATTTTCCCAAGCACTTTTTTGTTCACGTTGGAATGTAGGAAGTGATCTGGCGGATAGTCACTTGTGTCGAACAGGTCAGCATCTTGCTGCATATCCTTGTAGATATCTTCCGTTTCTATGTCGTAACAAAGACTGTCGGTGTCGCTGAACAACAACTTGGCATTGGGATACTTGACCATGATGTAGTTGTAATGAAAGTTGAACATAAGCACTTTGCTGAGGTCGAGAATGGTAAAACCAACTTGAATGGGTTTATCCAGAAGCAAATCCACTTTGCGCAAATGTATCGCGGTCAAATCTTCGTTGAAAATTTTGAATTTGTGGAAAGAAGGTTTGGCCACAAGTTTCTTGAACCGCTTTTCCTTGTGAACAAGTTCAACATTGATTCGCTTTCTCACATTTTCCATGGTTTTGCCAAACACTGAGTTGTTCATCAGTTTGAAGAAGTCTTTCTCAAATGGGTTCTTGGCCAATTTTCTCTTTTCTGTGTTCAAGGTAATGTATTTTGCCAACCATTTGCTCTGTTCAAACATGATGGCGCGATGTACTTTAGTGACTTTCAACCCCAGTGAGACGTACTGTTGTAAATTCCTGTAATGAAGTACATATTTCTTCTTGTCAGACAAGTTAGGAATGAGCTTTTCACTGGATTTCTCTTTCATGTTTAGATCTTTCCGCAGCTTCTGACTGTACTCTGACAATTCTTCAACTTTGACACATTTCCGTTCTGGAGCCACTGGGTAGTGATTATGATGATCATGGATTGAATTTGGATATTCTAAATCCACTTCCAAAATGAATCCAATGTCGTCATCTTCATCCACATCCATGAAGTCAATGGATTCTGGCTCACTCACCCACATAAATCCTCTTTGTGGCATGCTTTGTGACATGGCCCAACCATACAAGTTGTTTGCGTCGAGGTACATCAAATAGTTGTTTGGTATCTCAGAATTGTAATCTGCTACGTAGGGATTATTTGCTTTCGCATACTTGTGTGTGATCACGGATATTCCTCCACGTATGCCTTGCTCAACCATTTGGTACATGTCAATGTCATTGATCAATTCCAACTTCACCTTTGTCGCTTTCAACATTGCATCCCACGACAGTCCTGGTGCTGTATAGTAATGAGCAGGATCCAATTCATACGTGTTGAGGCATACTTGACGAAAGTTTTCAAACACGTCAGCTAGTAATAACACATCTGATTTCAGGTACAGGTCGTGGTATTCACCAAATGTTGTACAGTTGAATGTATCCCACACCTTCTGCGCATGTGCATAATCCTCATCGCTAATGTCCTCTTCGCTAAGCTGACTATAAAACTTGTCCTTTGATGGTAGCTGTGTTTCAGCAAACTTGGATGGCTCGTCCACGTAATCGTAGGGGTACACTCCCTTTCTCAGCAGCAAATCTTGCTGGTTACTATCGTGAATGTGAGAGGTCATGTTGTAGAAGTTGTCTTTGCCTTCTGCTGCAAGGTTGGATACCAACTTCTGTAGAGAGGTACTCATGAACTGAAAGCTGTCTGTAAATTTCAGATTGCTCATGGTGAATGCAATATATTTCTCAATGGTGTTGGGAATGACTGTAATCGTTTCATCTTTGAATTTCCCAATTTCCTCCATGATAAGGTGACTGTCATAACCTCGCAAATTGTGGAAAAACACAGGAATGATAAAAGAATCTTTATCCCCCTGCTTATCCTTTCTAAGTCGGAATTGTAAGTTGCATTCACTATGTGCAGCTCCGCGATATTTGTCATTGATATGGTCATGATCTCTCACACGATCTGCTCCTAGAGGTTCATGACAAATGTAGCAATCAACAGCGTTCTTAAAATTCTCTTTGTCTTCGGAAGTCATAACCATTTCCTTTGGCCGCTCTAAACCACGTACAATACGATCACGTTCATTCAACATATGGTCTAAAAAGACCTTTACGGCATTGTCTCCTCGATACACGACTGGTGCATGTGTGTCGTACTGGCTCACAACCACATAGGCAAAGCTGTTTGGACGATGATGTTGATACTTGTCTCCTTCTTCATGCTTTTGCGTGAAACATTCAAAGTCTGCATAAATCACAAACGGTGCTCGCTGTTGTTTGGCTACATTCTTGAACTTAACGAATGGTTCCTTGGGAAATGATAAACGTTGTGCTCCATTCTTGTCACACACTTCACGATGCTCATCTAGAAGCTCTTGTCGCATAAACCCGTGAAGACAGTTGAAACAATAAAAAGCTGCACCATTATGCTTTGATCGATAAGCCATAAGTCTGCTGAAATTCTTGATGAGGCAGTAATGCCTTTTCTTGTCATCGCTAATCAAAAGCAAGTTGATTTCTCTCGCACTGTTGGCGCTGGTGTTTCGACTCAGTTGTATTGGAACAACTACATCTTGTTCATATCCAAACACGTTAATGGACACATCATTCTCCTTTTCAAACTTTGGAATGTCTGTAATCGGTGTCAGAAATGCCATACCCTCTACCTTTAATTCCTTCTCAAATGGCTTGTAATTATTCATGCGATTTGCATTTCTGTCATGAGGGTGAAGGTATGCCAATACAGACCATAAGAAACACTTGTTGTCATCATTCTTAATGTTTATCACACCTTTTGTTTTCTTCACTTTCTTCGGCAGTGGAATAAAACTACTCGCATCCAGTGGCGCTGACGTAGCTGTATGTACTTCAATGTACAGTATGTTATCCAATACCCAGCCAGAGCCTTGTCGCTCATGTTCATCAAACTTAGTAAACAATTCTTTATAGGCGTCTGGCAAGTCCTGCTCAATATCTGCTGGGTTGTATGCTGTATATGTTGGACTGCTGATAAATGAATTATCCACTTGTTCTACCATAACACCTTCAGCATTCGCTGTAAGTTTCTTGAAACGTGCATGAACGACAATGTACCATTTCATTCCATAGTTTAAGGTCTCCAACAAATGTGCCTTGATACGGTTCTCTTGTTGTCGCATTTCAAGCAGTAAATCCGATCCATCCTCAGACTCAAATCGTCTTTCCTGCGCGTTTTCTCCCAGACTAACCCTTCTACCTCTCCCTACTTGTCCTGTTTTTTCTTTCTTTGAAACATGTTCTTCATGAGACGCATTTTCCATCTCAGCTGGTGTGCATACATGTGCATCATAAGTATCCATAGATGGAAATATTTTAATGCATTCACAGCAGAGGAACGGATCAGGTCTGATAACACCATCTTGTACCGTCTTTCGTCTCTTGGCTTCAATCATCTCAACAAGCTCTTCATTAGCACGTTTCATCTTAGCTTGTTTGCATGTATGTGCTACGAACAATTCCAGAGATGGAAATGTTACATTACAATCATGACAGACGACTGATGTGTCTGAATTAGATGCCATTGTTGTTGTCACGTCAATTGCTTAAACTGATATGATGAAATGTAGGTCTCACTCATCCTATTTATACCGCCTAGGCATGTATTGCAGAGACATCTAGCGGAGAGCGATGTGTTCTGACGATACCTGAAAGCATTAAGAAAAGCATAATATGTTTTCAAAAAAAATTAAATTTTGGATTAAAACCCTCATTTTTACTCTACTACACCATGGTAAAATGTTCAAACTTATTTTATACATCATATTTTGTCAAAAAACAAAATTTGTTAAAGTTGGTCTAGAACCCTCATTTTTACTCTACTACACCATTGTATAATGTTTAAACTTATTTTATACATCATATTTTGTCAAAAAACAAAATTTGTTAAAATTGGTCTAGAACCACCATTTTTCCACTACTATGACTTTAGAATATTCAAATAAGTAGCGTGCTAAAATGTTCAAACTTATTTTATATATCATATGGTGTTAAAAACTAAATTTGTTAAAGTTGGCCTAGAACCACCATTTTCCCACTACTATAACTTTAGAACATTCAAATAAGTAGCATGCTAAAATGTTCAAACTTATTTTATATATTATATGGTGTTAAAAACTACATTTGTTAAATGTGTTTTAGAAGTGTCATTTTCCAACTACTATAACTTAAAGCATAACATTGGACTTAACGTACGGAAAATCCCATTCCTTCTCAAATTTATTGATTGTTCCCACACTCGAGCGCACTCTGAAATTATCGATCGGTTTTCCCTCACACTCTGTACGAGCGCACTCTGAAATTATCGATCGGTTTTCCCTCACACTCTGTACGAGTGCACTCTGAAATTATCGATCGGTTTTCCCTCACACTCTGTACGAGTGCACTCTGAAATTATTGATCGGTTTTCCCCCCACACTCTGTACGAGTGCACTCTAAAATTTCTCAGTCGGTTTTCCCCCCACACTCTGTACACATGTACTTATGCTATGTGTGTGGTTACTGTAATGGGGAAACCATTGAAATATGACTAATTAAATATTATCATAATAATAATAATAAAAAAAAATAAAAAAAGTTACACAGTCACATAATGTCACAGAGTCACATGATGTCACAGTCACATGTTGTCACATAATGTCACAGAGTCATAAAAGTGAACACAAACCAAAAAAAAAAAAAAAAAAAAGTCACTTACCACGACTGTTTTGCCAATTCGTCTCCAATCTTTCACTTCCTTTCCAAAGAATAACCAATCGTTCACTTTCCTTTTCCAAAGAATAACTAATGTTTCACTTCGTCTCCTATGTGTATTCCAGTCAATCCTTCACTTGTTCTTCAACAGCACAGCACAACACAATAGGTAAGAGCAACTGTTTTCACTTTTTTTCCATGTGTATCCAACGGCAGTCAGAGCATGAATGATGCATATGTGCACAGACAATGTGCTCTTATAGGAGTGTTGAATCACATCCTAGTTTCACTTCGTCTCCTATGTGTATTCCAGTCAATCCTTCACTTGTTCTTCAACAGCACAGCACAACACAATAGGTAAGAGCAACTGTTTTCACTTTTTTTTTCCATGTGTATCCAACGGCAGTCAGAGCATGAATGATGCATATGTGCACAGACAATGTGCTCTTATAGGAGTGTTGAATCACATCCTAGGGGGGGGGGGGTCCCCATGGTATATGATTCTTCACCAGGGGGGGGGGGTCCCATGGTATATGATTCTTCACCAGGGGGGGGGGGGGTCCCCATGGTATATGATTCTTCACCAGGGGGGGGGGGGTCCCCATGATATGAAAGTGATGCCCGAGGGCGGGTTCGATCCATTGACCTTCAGATCATTGGTCCGCTCACGGGCCCTGCGCTCTACCAACTGAGCCATTCAGGCCAGAAGGTTTATGATCGGGAAAATTTTCCTCATATACATGATTGACAGGTCATGTGACACATCATTGACAGGTCATGTGACACATGATTGACAGGTCACGTGACGAATGACGTCATGATGACGTCATTGACACGGGCGCGCGCTTTAACATCTGATCCAGAACACAATATGACGTCATTATGACGTCACTGTGCTTGAACTCTCATGAGAGTTCTAGCACACCTTGTTACGTCATGATGACGTCACTTCCTGTGCCAGAACTCTCGTTTCTCAACTACTTTGTTTTCATTTCTAGATTACGCAGACGACTCCCACAGACAAGATTTCTTAAAGGAAATAGATCTCATGAAATCCATTGGATATCATCCCAATGTGGTACGTAGCAAAGACTTGCATCAACATGCCGTTTTTTTATTATCATATTTGAACAAAATTTAATTTAAAAAAAAAGAAGAAAAGAATAATTTTTCTAAATCGTGAATTAGCAAATGCTGCTTCGATTGGAAATGTTCTTTATTCCCGAGAGTAACCTTTGCTTTGTAAACTGTAAAATTTAGACGAAGCGATATAATATACGAAACTTTATGCGCCTAGTCGATTTCAAGGCCAGGTCTCCCCTCCCCCCCTCCCATTTAAAAATGATGTGCTATATTGGTTTTTAGAAGCCGTTACACTACCTTTGTGCCTGAGATGGGTAGTGGGCGAAGGGAAGTGAAGGTGCACTCCACCCTACCTCTAACTAACAATTCCGTATTCGTCAGTGATGTTCGTTTTTTATGAGCTTGATTGGCCAAATCCTCATTCCCTCCCCCTCCCCCCTCCTCCCCCAACCCAACCTTTAGCACCAGTTATTATATGTGAGCATGATCGGCGCATCCACCAACAACCCTCCCTCACACCCCGTTCCCACGCCTAACGATCCCACACTTTTTGACGACGTATTATGACATCAACTGAGCATGACTGCCTCATGCCTGCCCGTCCTCCTCCGCCCAGCTCTCCCCACCCCCCACCCCAACCCCCCCCCCCACACACACACATATATACACCCGCGTCCCCGCCTAACAACCCCGCATTTATTGTGTTATAACGTCAGGTGAGCATGATTGGCTGTTGTACCCGCACCGCACCTCTAGCGTTGATCGTAGAGCACCTACCTAACGGCGACTTACTGCACTACCTACGAAAGCACAGACACTACATACAGGAGGTGACCCCTGTCTCACATGTGCGCATGCATGTGTGTCAATGATGTGCCCATGTGCACACGGAACTTGGGGAAATTAGATCCCGGAACATAGTATTTTAAAAATTATACCGTTAGGGAGCTGAAAAAGGGGATTTTATTTCGTCGTGATCTTAATTAGATGGTTGGTTTTAATTGGGATGAATTAGAAATTAGAGAGAAGGGTACGCGAATTTCAGACTGGTCTTACTTCCCTGTCCCAAGGTTCTGTTGTAAAGAAAGACAATTATTGATCATGAAAAACGGCATTTTGTCAGTTTTGAGAAGATTTTAGCTACCAGTCTTGAAGGAAGAATTTAAAACCCTGCTGACATTAGTTTGATAATAATAATAATAATAAAATAATAATAATAATAATAATAATAATAATAATAATAATAATAATAATAATAATAATAATAATAATAATAATAATAATAATAATAATAATAATAATACAACAGATATAACAATTATAGCAAGCATAATAAGTATTTTAAGTTAATATCAATAATGTAATTAATATTATTAACATTAATATTGCTGTTCATCCAGAGTGGCGACTCAGGCATCACAGAAGAGAGACTAACGCTTCTAGACTTGTTATCTATCGCCAGGCAAATAGCCGTTGGCATGGTAACTACGACCTAATTGCAATTTACTGAAAGATTGAATTTTTAGTCACTGGCAATACAATATGAGTTATACGACACAAGTATTTGTGGTTAAGTGTGAAAATTAATTTCTGTAAAAAAGTTTATGCAGTGCAGGAAATGGTACAACAATTACAAAAGCTCACATGCTGAAATTCTTCGGTTCTTTTATCTTTTCTTTCATGTTTTTTCTTCTTTTTTTTTTTATTTAATATAATTGTTTTTTGATTTCATAGGAATTTTTGTCACAGAAAGGATTTGTGCATCGCGACTTGGCATGTAGAAATATACTCGTAGGCGACAATAAGACCGTAAAGATCGGTGACTTTGGTCTGACGAGGTACATCTATGACGACAAAGTGTACGTCACGAGAAAAGGCGGCAAGTTACCGCTTAAGTGGATGGCCGTCGAAGCGATCTTTGACCTCACTTTTACGTCCGCTAGTGATGTGTAAGTTCCTTGTTTTGCTGTTTAGTTTGGGAAAGTGTAGATGGATCTTTTACACTTTTTCAGGCAAGCGCTACAGAAAAAAGAACGATCTGCGCATGTTGGGACGGAATGATACCCGCCCTGAAATCAGACGCGATCCCCTATGACAATATCTTACTTATCTTAGGTGCAGTAATACAGGTCGTGTATTGCAACATCAGTCCAGAATGTTCTCGTGCAAAATGCTCTTCCAAGTGCAAACTTACAAGCGCACCTTATGTGGCTGAATCGCGACTCAAATCCCTCGTTGTCATCTCCGATATGAAAAAAAGCAAGCAAACAAACAAACAAACAAACATCGCCGCACCCTTTGTTTTGATGTTTTAACCCTTAACAACGTATTACAGGAGATTATCAAATAAAAACAACAAGATAAACCACTTCACAAACAGATGTATTGTGTCGATCTATATTTTGCTTCGCTCATAAATAAGAGCTGAGGAGACCGCTTGGAAACGATGTCAAGAAGGGTTACAAGTGTAGTTCTCTGTCATATTTCTCTTTGCTTTTCTTTCCAAACGATCCTTGTCTTGTAATTCCAGGTGGCCTTTGGCGACATGGGCTATAGCTGCTGTGTGGGCTGTGTCGTCTATTCGTCCGTCCGTTCGTAGACTTGTTTTAAACGCTATCTTTCAGTGTTCAGGGGATGGTAATAAAATGTTGTGGCAACGTGGCTCAGTCGGGTGGGAAAGGCCTGTTATTTCATTTTCGCAATTCGCCAGTTTTTTTTATTTGGCGAACCGATCATCTCCTTTGCGAAAATAACATCTGCCCCTGAGAATTATGCTAAATTCAGTCGAAATTATGCATGAAGGTAGTCGAGGTCAGGTCTCTTGTGCATAATTTTTGTGTTCTCGTCAAAATTTATCGTCTCACTATCAATATTAATAATAATAATAATAATAATAATGCAAATTTAGAATTATACCACTTTTTTTCCAAAATTAGAGCGAACACTTTATTATCGTCCGTTTGTGGGGGGGGGGGGTGGGGGAGTAATAGGGATGAACATTACGTCCATCGAGCCGACCCTCAGTCATGTCTTGTTTGCGAAGAGATATCCCTTTAACTGTGTGTTCAAATGCTGGTATCTTGCCAGAGTACATTGAAATTCTGCAACGCCGCATTATTCCTGAAAACACTGGTGAATTTTTCGTTTAGTATTTTGCGCCAAGCTTGTGAAAGGAGTATTTAAACTCTATGTAACTGTATATATGGGTGACCTCACAGGCTGAAAGGATTTCGGTGACCTCGCGAGGTCATCCAAGGTCAACGCTTGACTTTCATGTGTACCCTTCAGTACTGTTCTATGTGTCGATTTTTCTAGTACAATTCAGACAACATAGATGATATATAAATATTATGCAAACCGTGTGCCCCCAATACCGTAAGATGCTAGGACTTAAGCAGTGTAATATGGGCGTTGAATATCACATTAAGACCGTGATAAACACCAACTAGAATGATGAGGGCACCTTTAAAGCAATATCCACACTCATATGCGTTCTTGAATTTACATTTTCACTATATAGAATATGCCCAATGTGTCAGGTAGAAATTAACAAAAAATTGTTACTCGACCTAGGGTCATTTCAGTATCACTTCTTGCTGTTTATTCGCCGGAAATGTACGAAATTTGACATTTGGGGATTTCCAACTGGATATTGTAAGCTCTGAAATTCGTGGCCAGTCATTCGGGTAATGTGCATGTTTCTGATTGCTTGTGGCTTGCTTTAATGAAGACAAACTAGACAGAATTTTTTAATGTTTCAGTGTAGCAAACTCTTGGCATATAAGTCAAATAACATTTAAACGTGTTCAGAATAAAACTACGCACTAGAACCATATCTTAATTCTTTTAACAAACATATACAATCATAAGTTAAAAAACACCCTCTGAAGAAAGTTGGTGCCATAATTGTCTGAAGAAGTAGCAGATAATGTCCCAGACAATCTTGTTGAGGTCTGTCCAACATTTATATTGTTTAGCAAGATTGAGACAAAATAGCAGGATATATGAATCTTGTACAAGTCGCACCTACTTGCACAGTTTGTATTTTTAAGGTGTTAGGGCTCGAACAATGTCATATGGGCATTGTATCGTCACACCAAGACCATAATAAACACACATAAGAGTGATCAGGGCACATTTACAACAAATATCATACTAGATACAGCATATGCGTTCCTTGTGAATTTACATTTCCACCAACTAGAATGTCTCGAATGCATCTGCTAGAAATCTTTAAAAGGCTGCTCCGCTTAAGGTTTTGGTCGGATCCTTTCAAAATCACATATTGATGTTTAGTAACCCAAACTTTGCCATATGTTGGGAATTTGTGAAATTTCCAGCCGTGTGCTCTAAGGTCTGAGAACCTTGGCCCAATCATTCCACTTATATGCAGTTTTCTATTTTATGGTTTGTTTAGTCTTTGAACACGAGAACTAGACTCAATTCTTTAATCTTTTATTGCAACAAATACCCTTGTCAAACTACTTAAATACTTTGTTGGATTCATTTGCCGGCGTGAAATTTAAAAAAGTAACAGAAGATGTCTTAAAACAGTCTTTTATAGTGATTTTAACACATCAAAGACAAAATAAACACCAAGTAAAATGGCTGTGGCACTTGTACAGTAACAACATCAATAAATTCGGTTATACTGTATTTTCCTTCTTGTGGGTTATGTGTTGAAGTGTCTGGCACACTTTTATATCCGGAAAGTTTACCCACCATACTCTGACGGCCCCCGGGCACTGTTTTATATTAAGCCGAATATTTTTCATCCCGTTTCTTGTACACGCCCAGTTGGTTCAAAACAAGACTTAAAATTTAACAATTTTTGTGAAACAATCTTTTTACATAATAATCTAGAAGTGGTTAGCCCGGTTTGCTAGAGCTCTGGTCCACTAATTCCGAGCTCACTCGTTCGATTCCAGCCAGGGGTGGTAAGAAGGGAATTGGCCTTGGCTCCGATTGCCTAAGCTAGGCGGATGTAATGGGTCGGCTCACCTGTCAAACAATTAATTTAAAATTGACGCCTACCGAGTCTTTGCGCCATCCCTTAAAAAAGATTTATTGCTTAAACAGCTCAAAATATGCCAGTATGGAGTTAAACAAACTTTTAATACTGTACAGAAATGAGCAATGTTAATGTAATGCTGTACTTGACTAACAGCACTCTGTGCGAAAATGAACCGCTGTTTTGTTCATCGACTCTAGACAGTCAGCCAAATGAAGTAGAATAAGGCCGCATTGGGCTCAGATAAATTGGTCCTACTTTTGGACTGTCTTATATGCACATACCGGTTCTTTACTATTGGAACCTCGAACCTCTTCGCAAATGGGACTACAGCGCAAAAAGACCACTTTTGGTATTCACAAAATGCAAAGCCAAAAATTAGTTCTTCAAGTCCAACTTAACTCCCACCTCAGCCAGCTTTAGTCTCTTTTATACTGATATCTCGCCCACCTAAGCGACCCTTAGTCCCTTTATACTGACATCCCGTCCACCTAAGCCACTCTTAGTCCCTTTATACTGGCATCTCGCCCACCTAAGTGACCCTTAGTCCCTTTATACTGACATCCCGCCGACCTCAGCCACGTTTAGTCCGTTTATACTGACATCCCGCCCATCTAAGCCACCCTTAGTCCCTTTATATTGGCATCCCGCCCACCTCAGCCACCTTTAGTCCCTTTATAGTGATATCCCGCCCGCCTCAGAAAACATTAGTCCCTTTATAGTGATATCCCGCCCACGTCTGCCACCCTCAGTTCCTTTATTCTGACATCCCGAGTCTCATGTGGTGCCGATCTCAACAGGGCCTAGTCTAAATTAATGACATCTAGTAGCACCTCAGCCAATCCTAGTCTCCTTTAGTCTCACTTAGTACCTGCCTCAGCCACCCTCGGTATCCTTTATTCGAACTTAGTACCCGCCTCAGCCATACTTCGTCTCCTTTACTGTCACTTAGTACCAACCTCAGTCACCCCTTGACTAATTTAGTCTTTTTTAGTACCCAGCTCAGCCACACTTGGTTCCTGGTCTCACTTGTTGTCCTATGTTGAATCACTTCAAGTTCCTCTCGTGGAACAGTTCTTTGACAGCACAATAAAAGTAAAATAAACAAGCTGTGGAACTATTAAAAGATATATACCGGGATCGCTTAGATAATGTTATGGATAGAACAAGCAACATCATCCAGTCCAGAATCACGAACTGCCAAACTATCAATCCAGTCAAACTGATAAAGCTGTTTTGTTTGACATGGCAAAGTATTAAACAACCATTTCACCTGGTCAATTTCAACATTGGGAAAAACCACAACGCTAAGAAAAAAAACAGGCATCCCAGTTCAAGCCCATCGATCATGACGCAAAAACCGTGTAAAGTTTGTTTAAGACTGAAGGGAAAAGGCTTGTTTCTTTTCCTGTGAAGTCTCTAAATTAGTACTTATAGCAGTCAAAACATGGACAAAGTTATTGTTGGGAACATAACCCAAGCATGTTATGTATCCGCGAAGGGCTGATTAAGACACATCACCGACCCTTAATTGTGATCGACCGAGCCTCTGATTGTGTACTTAAGGTCTTTTGCTTTTATGTTTCATATTTTGACATTGTTGATTGTGTTTATGTAAACAAGGCATTAGAAGATCCGGATAGATTAAAAATAGGTGATAAGAAATTTTGATGAAGAGGTAGCAATTTTGCGAAAGGCTGAGTATGGAATTCGTTTTCCGTCAAGTTGCACAGCTGTCTCGTTTTGTTAGTGTCATGTCTAGTCGTGGTAGCAAAAAAGATGTTTGTTGAAAATTCTCGTTTCAGAACCATTGTAGCAAAATGACCAGCTAAAAACTCTCTAGTGCAAAATCGGGGTTATTAGCGTGTTGGCGAGACTGTATATGTAGATTTCGGGAACATCCGTTGTTTTTTTTCAACTTTCGAGACCAGCCGTACGATCTTGTTTGTATCTGAGCTAATCACTTGCGTTTGTCATGTAATGTTTGATTGCTTTATGTAGTGACGTCAGAACCGGTGACATTTTTGTTTGTCTGTTGTTACAGGTGGTCACTTGGTCTAGTGATGGTTGACCTTGTGGTCTTGTTGTCTTCTCCTTTTACAGGTGGGCAGCTGGTGTAGTGATGTTTAACATAGATGTGTTCTTCTGTTATAGGTGGTCCTTTGGTGTGGTGATGTTTGAGCTTGTTACGCTCGGAGGCACCCCATACCCGACCATCGCCAACAGAGATTTGCTGCAAGCGCTTAACAAAGGGTACCGCATGGAAAGACCTGATAACTGCACCGAGTCATTGTAAGTCATCCTCTTATTCAAGTTCTCAGTTACTACACATACCTTTCAAATTTAACAAAAATGCTACAGAATGTCCTTAAAAGCTCCTAAATTAAAAGAGGTTGTTTTTATTCGTCTGCGACCATCACCTCTGCGTAATTCCTGATAACTGGCGAGGAGGTGAGGAAGAGGGGGGGGGGGGTGGCGGGTGGGTGAGGGGGGAGCAGTGGGTTGAGAAACATTCAGACAGGCATTGATGGCGCTGGGCTATCTCAAGCGTCATTACTTGTTTGTGTCTCTCAGAGAGTTTTATGCTGCACAGTCATTCCCCTCGTTTGGACTGCTGTCACAAAAATGCGAGATATTATTATTATTATTATTATTATTATTATTATTATTATCGTTATAAAATATACAATATAAGTTTAATATAAAGCTATTTTTGATGATTTATTTATACTACAATGAAACCATATTAATTTCATAAGACGTGTATTTTAGAATCAAATACTAAATGTGCTACTCCATCAAATCAAATTCTACATTAATCAATAGCCAAATATGAATGCGTGCACATTATTTCTTCGAATTTCTAATTTTCCTAATGAAAGTTCTTCATTTTAATGAGCACCTCTGTGTAATGAGCATTTTATTCGGTCCGAAATGATGTTTATTATCAAAAGGTTTTACTGTACTACTAAAACTGGTAGCATATACGGGAACAGGACAATTCCCCCAGACAACCCCCTCCCCCCGGGTTAATTCCCCCTCCCTCCAACTCCCCATCCCCCGAAGAAATCCCCCTAAAGATTATCCGCCCGCAGACTAGTCGGTCCTATTCCCCCTCCAAGTGTTAAATTACATTTTTCCATAGCATATTTCTTTCTTTTTTTTGGGGGGGGGGAGATAGTCTGGGGGTTAGTCTTAGGGGGGAATTGTTCGGGATGGGGGGAGAGTCAACCGAGGAGGGGGGGGGGGGGTTGTCTGGGGGGGATTGTCCTAGACCTACATATACTTATGCCCTGCGAACAAACAACAATTCAGCACTTTACTTATTTGCTTCAACAACTTCTGATAAAACACAACGTATTGAAAACTTATTATATATATATATATTATCGTATTTTATATATATAAAGCTATTTTTGATGATTTATATATATATATATATAATACGATAATAAGACGGTAAAATAATACTATTATCATGTCAAAGCAGAATTAGATAGACAAGATACAAAAAAGTAATTAAATAAATAAAATAATAATAATTACAATAATAATAGTGCCTGCTAACTCATTCAAAAATTAATAAATTCATTTGCATATTACAACACACACACCTCTAGAAAATCAAAGTTTTTTAAAAAATAAATACAGGAAAATGAGTCGTGCATTTCATTACAAATAAAAGGAAGTTTTATTTTATAAAGAATCTTAGGCATTCTTGTATCATATTGTTTACACAGATAATGATTTTATTAATGTGTAGTTGAGGATTTCCGCTTAATAAAACCCATACAAAGAGTTTGTTTTGGAAGTAGAAGAATAATTATTAAATACCTTAAGTGTAGGTTAGGCTGATATGGTGATAGAGATCTGTTAACCTTACCACCGAGGAGGTATGCGGGTAATATAACCAATAAAACGGTTTTCTTTTATAATTGTTTCCTTGTTAATTGATAAAGTATACAGCGTGTGTGTCGTTCCGAGTTAACACGACCTCCATGGTAATAGAGTCGCGCTTTTTATGCCCTTAATTAAAGCATAATATATCTAATTTTCACTTGTATTTTATACCATTTCAACTACAATTCAAACATGTATTGTATTTCAACCGCATTCTGCTCACAATAACGTTGATTTTTATACTACCTGACAGGTTTTAGGATTAATTGATTTTCAAACAGGCATTTTTTTCTGTACCAACTCGGTTGGAAAGACTAGTTGTTCATTATAACAACTCATATCTTTTTTATACTAATCAAAACTTCAATATTGGTACACGAGGAGTCAGTTTTACGCTTTTACTATTAATATTTTCACAGTTATTATATAATATAAGACTTTACAAAAAATCTCCCAAAACGTACAATATACGGGCGTATTAGGTAATCAGAAACACGTTTGTTTAACTAAGTAATTTGTGATAGTGGGCACACTTCTCTCATTGTCCACAAAATCAATCTGTATATTTGAGTTTGTAAAACTCTCAGACACCAAACGAAAATACAGCTTCCGGATTTCATATCACCCAGCCCCGTTCACACTTGTGCTTAGCAATGCAGTCACAACGCCAGCAGTTCTTATTGCACTTAGAAAGTTTCAATTGCCAAGTTCGTACTGAAAAGTTTCTCGCATTTCTCTGCTTAAATGTTTTCGAACAGCTCGTCGAAAACGAGCATAGTTAGAAGGTCGAAATTTTACACGAGTGTCGGGGGAGTGGTGTTGCGGGGGGGGGGGGGGGGTGGGCGGGGGTGTATACATTCTGTTGCTGTGTGAAATTTTGAGATACCTTATTGAGTTCACGGGTGGTAATTTTATATCCGGGGTGTGGGGGATCTATATTTTCTGCGGTGTGCAGCCGAACATCATTGTCACTTTAAAGACTAAGAGTACCCCAGGCTTAGTTTATTGCGCTGAATTATCAATTACATTAATCCATCAAAAGTATTGTTTTTTGTTTTATGTAAATTTTAACAATGTAGAAAGTTTTATACGTTTCCAAGTGCATCACTTCGCTTAGTGGAAGCGAAGTGCCGCTTTAGTTAGGAAAAGTACATCATTGGGAATGTTCAGTATTCTGTTTTGGTTGCGTACGTTGGGGTGGGGAGGGGGGCTTTGTGAGGCAATAGGAATGCCGGGAATGAAAATCATCTGCATAGATCGTTGCTGGAATATCCTGGATCTGTTTTGTAATAGCGTTATATTACAAACTCCTACATTTAGACGGCGCGCGAATAGTTTCACTTGGAATAGTGAATGGTGTGTGTAATAATTTACTCATTTTTCGATTACATTATTGCATAAGTATTTTTAGAATTGCAAAGTTAAGAAGTTTAAACCCCATTTTATGACACCTAGACTCGAATTAAATTGTTACACTTTACAATTCTATAATTCCGCTAAAATCTAAAAAAGATCAAAGTGACCCTGAGCTATACTCTGAACGAGGCAAAAACGCTGTTTTTGCATACCCCAGTGCATGACATTGAAATTAACGCCCCCGAACTGCAGTCATTTCTTGTCACATTCAATTGGCACCATTGTGATATTGTTTTCTCGGGTTTTTACTTTCTCTTTTATTATCACTACAAGGGGGTGATATTACAAGTACTTGTTGTTAAAACAAACATGGCTCTCCGCGAGTATTTTCGCAGTATTTCCTTTACACATTATATGAAAATGAAATTAGTTTTGTCGACCAATTCGCACCATCCAAAAATGTGATATCTTAATAGGTTTAAATATCCCGTAGCAATCTAATAACTGCATTTGTGGTTCTCGACTCATATTGTCCATTTTTTGTGTGTGTTTTTCTTTTTTATATCTTGTTTTTGGTTGATGCATGTATGGAAGCAGATTTTGTGTAGAGAGTGGGTGTCCAGGGATGGTTTCCCCAAAAAGATGATACAAGCCACTTATCAAATTCACTGTTTATTTATTTATTATTTTAACGAACAATGTAAGTATAACATATCATTACAACAAAGACATTTTTTATATAAATTTGAATTTGGATAAGGCTATTTTTGAGGAACTCATGAAGAATTATACTTGAGTTCAATCATTAACCAGTTTCGCTAGGGTCTTATACATGCCAGCCACCTCTCACTCCCACCCCCTCCCCCGCTCCCGCTCCTCAACCCACCCCACCCCAAGCCCCCTCACCCCAACCTCCCCAGCACCTTTCTTTTAGCAATTGAGTATTGGAAGTACTACTGTTTGTGAACTGAGAAATAATCACCGAAACATCTGTACGAACGTGTCAAATAATCAGCATTGTTTTATTCAGATTTTTTCAACTGTAATTTAATTATCCGTCTTGGAAGTGTTTATTTCTCGAGTTGTATTCTAAAATTAGTTAGTAAAAGGAACAGAGCATCTGGAAATCTTTGGAGGTCTTGCAATAGTTTTCCTTGTAAACAAATTCTGACTTGTCGGTTAATTACTTAAACAAAAACCGTTTCCTTTTTTATCACTTTCCCTCCCAACATGAGCTCAAACAACATACTCTCGGGTGTGAAAAAATTCTACGGCACATTGCCCTTTATATTATACTCCGGCTGTGTGATACTGCTACTCTGATACTTGGGCTTCCTTTTACAGTGGTGTTGGTTTTTTTTTCTTAATCTGTACGGAAAAGAAAGTTTCAAATAAAAATACAGCCCATGGCTATCTCGCCATGGTTTGTTGTAAGGATGAGAAGGGTGATTTTTTTCATTTTTTGGATGTCTTGTTAGTTAAAATCCGGTTTGCCTGCAGCTATCAATTTTATACAGGTCTTTTGTTCTTTTAAATTAAATCTGTTTAATTTGTTTGATCAAGAGAGGAAAAAACATTAATTCATTTGTTTCCACTTAGCTGAGTAGACAGTCATTTTTTGTTTATATTTATTTCTTTCAAACACCTTTAATTGTTGTGTGTTCACATTGGGTCAGCAAACCTTTTGCACCCATAAACAAATGGAACTGCAAAAGCCTGTTTGAACAAAAAGTAAACACACTTTAAAAACGACTGGGAAGAGTGCAAGTTGATCTGGATTTGATAAAGTTACTTTATTGCGCTTTTAGCTTTAGAATTGAGACAAGGAGACCATTTGAACGGAACAAGATATGCGTAAAACAGGGACCTTTGCTTGAAATTTTTTGAATAGTTGTAATTTCATGCCAGATATCATGATAACTGGTGCAAGTTCCAGCAGCGTAGCATTTCCAAAAGTTTGTATTATTACATATTTATTTATTTACTTACTGATTATTATTTTTTAATTTTGGGGGTTGGGGAGGGGTAGGGGAGGCAGATCTCCTCCGTTTCATTTCGTCTTTAATTTTCTCTCCCACCGCTGGTTATGTTGTCATTTTCTCTGCTGCCTATGCATATGTTGACAGTTTCTCAAAGCTCTTTCGTCTGTGTTGACACTTTCTTTCAATCCTTCCTTTATGTTGACGTTTTATTTCTTGCCTTTATTTTACGTTGCCTTAACGTCTTGTTTTTTCTGGCATCCTCTTCTTTGTGTTGTGTGTCTTTGGCCCTTGTTCCGTTCTTGTTGGCTTGGTTTTCCATATTTTCTTCGGTCCCTCAGATCAGTTCTAGAATAACCACTAAACAAACAAAAATGGCGCCACGAATCCTCAGTAAAACACACCACGTGTTACTCCATGCTCGAAAAGGGGCCTCCCCAGGATATACGATTAAATAAACACGAAACTGTTAGTTGCGTGGATGAAAAGTTGTCATATCAAACGCTGTGTGTAAACGCCACATCGCCATGCCACCCCGTGACAATCAAAACATCCCCGCTGATCACATGACCTTGACATGACGTGGTCACATGACCTCGGCGCTCAGTTAGGATGTATACCTCGGTCTGTATGCTGAGCATCAGTGGCGTCTTTGCGGTATACTTTCCTTTTCTATGTGCCAAGAAAACACACGCTTAAAACTTGACCCATATTGCATTACTTGAAATTGTTTGGCCTTAATCTTTCTTCTGTGAGAATGATTTTGATATTTAGTAGTATATTTGCCAGAACTCCGGGGAAAATTGAACCGGAATAAAGAACAACTCGAAAATAAGACCACTTTTGTTTTTTTGTTTTTTTTTTTTTCGTTTTTTTGTTGTTGTTGTTATTTTGCATCGCTGTATTAAAAATACTTAGAAATGGGACAACCGGTGGAATAAGAGCACTTTTCTCCAGCCCCACAGGTCTTATTTCGAGTGTTGTTATTGTATATAATTTGTTGTGAGTGTGTGTGTGTGTGCTTGTTTTTTTTTTTTTTTTTGGCTAGCTTGTACAGACCTCCCCATACATGACTTATTCACGACAACTGGCGGAGAAATTCTCAAGCAAAAGTAAAGAAATAACACTAAGTCTTCTCACACTTCAAAGGCAATCTTTTTCACTTTCTCCCACATCTTACTCGACTATCTGGCATATTATTCTTGCTTATTTGCTCTCTTAAGGTTCGTACTTGTACTTCAAGTCATAACAATGCAATCCAAGCGATTTATGTGGTTCTGTTTATGAGTGCAGTAGAAAACAACAACAACAACAGTACAACGTGAAATACGGTGCTATTCGATTTTCCAGTAACATTATTGATGTCTGAAAGAGATTTATGTTATGTTGAGCTTCAAGTTGATTCCACCCCTCCCCTTTCCCACCCGGACGAGTGCGGTTGATTTGTAGTGTTGGTGGATAACACGACGGGTTGGTCGAGTATGATTAAAATGTGCGTAGACTTTTTCTCTCCCTCTTTATGTTCAGACAAAATTATACGCAAGTGCTTGTGACATCTCTTTCATTTGAAGAGAACATCAAAGGAAAGATTCTTTGTGGAAACTTGTCAAATAAAATCAGTATCATTCGTATTCCTCCCCCCACACACTGAATTCTTGACAGCTGGTGGAATGGTGGGACCATTGTAGTACAATATCTAAAAACAGTATCATTCATTATGTCATGAAGGCAAATTCCACGGATTATCTCAGTGCTCTTAACGTTTTATTCCTAAGACATAACAAAGGTAGAACTTAATTTACTCCCGAACCTGCTTACAAATGCACACTAAATAGAAGAACTGCTTACGTTAAACATAGCTTAATGGTTTTATAAAATGTAATTTAATTTTATAAAATGTCTATTTTTTCACCTTCAAATTTCATTCCCCTGGCCGGTCTGTATCTTTTTTTACAGCCGGGTCACTTTTTTATTAGCCTAAGTCTTCTGTGGCTACATAGGCTATACCCATAGTTTGGGCTCTGTCGTCTGTCCACCCGTTCGTCCGTCATCGGATCGCAGTAAAATTTTGTGGAAATATGGCCTACTTAGGGAGCAAATGTGCATTTATGTATTTTCGCAATTCGTCAGTTTTCTCCAATTTGGCGAACCGATAACCACCATTTCGAAAGAGAGCTATCTTTCCCTACATATTTTGTTAAAATTTTTCGAATTTGTGTATCAAGGTCTTCTGGGTCAGGGGTCAAATAAAGAACTTTTCGATTTTTTATTTCCGCGAGTTAAGCGAATTAGCGAAATTCCAAAGTTCGCCAAATTTTTGCCATAGATACATTTTTTCTATAGTTTCTGTATTATCTGCAAAACTTTTAACACTAGTGCCACCATGCAGTGCGCCTGAATCGAATTCTATAAGTTATACTTTTTTGCGGTTCGCCAAATTTCGACATACTTTTGTGGCCAAATTTTCATGCCTTTCTCGCCACTTTTGTATTTTTAATGGATTTAATAGAAGCGGATTGAATTGAGTTGCATGCGGTTTTATATATGCAAATTAGATTGTAGCAAGACGCGGCATTGGCTTAAAACAGTCACGTGGTACATGGCTGCCAGAAAAACATAGTGTAGATAGCCTAAAGCAATCAAGATGGCCGCGCCCATGCAGATAGGCAAGATTCCGCTGTAAAGCATTCTAAGATAGAAATATTACTTTTATGTTCAATTCTTGTATATATATATATATATATATATATAAGAATTGAACATGTATACCTACAAGAAGTCGATGCATCTTTATGCGCTCGATATTTAAACCAAAATTTACGCAGAAACGTTGCAATAGCTTTCTTCGAAACAACTGATAGTAAAGATTAGGAATCAGCTCAAGCAGAACGGGCTCCTGCCTATCAATATGGTTTAGAGCTCTATATCACATTAACACCTTGATAATCATTGTATTGGAAAAAAACAAGAGATTATGTCGCAGATTTAGGTCACTAACAATTATTCAAAGTTTCAAACAAAACAAATTTAGAATAAGAAATATATTTCACTTTTTTATGGTAGGTTTCTTTTGTCCTTCAGTATAATAAATATACATATATTATAGGTCCAGCCTTTTTAGGTGTGCATTGCAAGTGTGCAGCATCGTATTATTTCTTAAATGAGACGAATATTGTCAAAAATGAATGGAAATTTAGAATGTTGCATCGAGACTTGGAGTTTTGCTAAGATAAGTGCTCAGAAACTGTAAGACCTAGATTTTTAGAATTTCCACAGTTAATATATGTGCATTGTATTATCTTTAAAATCGTCCAAAAATTTACGAATCTGCTCTTTGTCAAACATTGATAAAAAATGACATATTCTGCATCGAGAATTGGGGGTTTTGTCCAAAGAGGGTCTCACAAGGTATAGGGGCCAGCTAGAAAGTATGAAAATGTCAGACCATATTTCAAAACAGGCTTTTTAGTGATTACACGATGTTAAAGCCGTAATAACCACTAAATAAAATGGCTCTGGCATTTGAACAATACTGACCTCGCTACGCTGGATTATATTCTTGTGTGTAAGTTTTTTAGAAGATTCTCATACTGGGACAACAGCCAATACGCTCTAGAATGGCTAAGGCGCATTGGCATCAATATTCAGATCTAACTCCCACTTGCAAATTTCGTTTCCAACTGCGAATAAGTTTGTAGGTATTCAGTAAAATTTCTATCCATTTTCCCATTTTTCTTTTTTCTCAATGGATGGTTTCCAGAAAACTCCCCATAGTCTGTTTGTCGGCGGAGCTTTATATTTGGTATACTTATAGACAACCGTAAGGTCTGGCCTCAGAGGTTAAAATATTTTACTATATGTTTATTTATCAGTAAAAATGGCTAGAAAAAAGCGCTCAAATTACAGTTTGAATTCATAAACGTATTGAGTAGGGGAAACCCTGCATACTGAATCTTGACCTTGAGGAACAAGGTCAAACGTCACGTGACCTCATGTACCGTTAACGATAAGACGACTTATATCGAGAACAGTTACAGATTTTCTGCCCTTTGGGCCTAAACACGTTACATAAGGGATACTTCTTTGACTTTGACCTTCTTGGTAACGCTTAAGATCAAAAACTAGAAGTTGATCATTATCTCTTGAACGGTTTTAGATAGAGCGATTTTGAACTCCTTTTTCATCCCTTGGACCCATAATGACCTTCTTAATCATGGTCAGGATCAACAGCCGGAAGTTGACTGTTATCTTGAAAATGCGTATAGACAGAACGATTTTGAGCTCATTTTCGACCCTTTGGACCTAAATGACGACCAAGAAGGTGTACCCCGGTGACTTTGACCCTGTCGGTCATAATTTAATAAAAAATATTTTCTTTTGCGATTCCTGCAACTGAGTCATACTGCTTTAGGTATTCGGTCTAGTTCAGTTATGCGTTTCTGGTGTTCATTTCCACAACATGAAAGTGACTAAGGCATCTTTGCATCTTATTCGGCTATGATGTCATTGCTGGAATGAACAATTTGCAGACCAAAACGTAATTAATATTCAGGATACATAAAACATAAATTTTATAATACAATTAACATTTTCACCAACTTGCCTCCGAAATTTGATAGAAGTTCGGCTCTTGTTACTCTGACTCCTAGGCACCATCACTTGACGATATTAGTGACCAGCGGGGCTGGAGTGTATAAATAATGTTATTTTGTCTGGCCTTAGTTGGTGATGAAATAAAGAATATCTCACGCCGTTATGCCTTCACAAAAGATTCAGCCCCCTTTTTTGAAAAGTCGACGGTTCGCAATCGTGGAATTCTTCCATGAATTCATGTTTATTTGTTGGTTCGAAGCTGTAACAAGTACCAGCCCAGCAGCATATCAGTACTATCGGGAAGTACACCCAAAGTACTTGTGTTATCTCTGTAATTACCTAAAGCCTTGTCAGGAGTCGAGACCAAGGGAAACGGCCGTGGATATCAGGCAGACTGTTGGGTTTATTGCTCACTTTATCGCTTTTAAAGGTGCTCAGACTTTGACCAGGGGTGAAACTTTGCAGCGAGTTTCAATTAGCGGACATAAAATGCAACGTTTAGATGGAAGAGAAGTGTATTTACAACATTCTCGATGCGCAGATTTATTTGATGAGAGAGCATTTGTTATTCGTTTCGATGTTTTCTCTGGGCCACTATTCCTGTTTTACAGACACAACCCTACACCTACTTCAGGAGGCAGCTTTTCTTAAAACTAGTTTCATGCATCGAATTAAAATAATAATAAAAAATGACTATAAATAAATTAAAAGTAGTTCTTTACTTGGTGATAAAAAATAAAGAACTTTTTAAGATGCCCATAATCGAAGCAGTTGCCCTTACCCCGGCATTGTGTGGCTTGTTTTGAGGTTGTTTGCTATAGCTGCTCTTTGCTAATCTTACGACTTCGTTTGTCTGTTTGTTTTATTAATAAAATAGTCCAGAAAGAACTTGTTTTGTTTCAAAAGCAACTGAGTAACTTATCTGAGAGTCTAGTGCTCATTATGAATGCTGTGTGACGTATGTTTATGGCTGAATAGATTATTCTACTTAAGCGTCGAGAATGACCACTGCTGTTTCTTAATACACTCCTTGAATACTGTACCTGAAATGTTCAGTTTTCCCATAAACTCTCATAATTTTACAGATTTACTGAAATTTCAGTGATTTCACTCTAACATATACATTTATATCATTAATTAGAACCAACAAGTGTTTTTTTTTTTACAAGTACAGATTTGAGAATGGACTTAAGCGCTAAAAAGCCAACCAACCTGGAGGCGTTCACGAACGTTGCATAGACGTCTTAATTTTGGAAATTACATTACCAGTATTTTTCACAAGGTTAAATGATTTCGGTTTAATTGAATAGAAATGTAAACAAACAGGAACTGGTGGGAAACGAACACTTAGCGCTGATTCGTTGCCATAAGTAAAATGGCCATAAGAATATAAACAAAAGCACGTGTTTACGTGTTGCATTTTCAAGTGCTTAGTTTACTTAAAGCATATCACATTATTTGAAAATTATACCATGTGAAAATTCTTCTGTATAAACTTATATTCCGGTGTATAATAGGCCCTCTTACGCAACATGTACAAAAAGTGGTCATATTCATACACGAACAAAGCAACAATTTTAACATTACAAATAAGTGTACCCTTATAATTACAATGTATAGCATTTAGAAATTCTTGATATATAGTGTGTAAAAAGAGAGAAAAAAAGATTGACAAGGTTGATCCTTATCTCTTATCTTTCCCGTTTGATATCAAACATATCTGTCGAATAATTGTGGCATATTTTGGTGCATAATTATGGAAAGATGGCATTTAGTGTGCTAAATTGCTTGTAAGTTTATATACGCACCGTGCATTTAGACTGTAATTTCACCATGCTAACGTTTCACACAATTATCAACAACATTCTAAAGAAATTATACGCGAGCGTAATTGCTATTTTTACAGAAAAAATAACGTCTCTATTTTAAACAAATTTAGACGTTTGTAATTTTCAATGTATACATATATTAGGGTTATAGATGGTCCCATCCAAACGATTGAGGTGTGCATGTTTTAACTCGATTAAGAAGTAAATAGCTTTAAAATTAAAGAATTTCGTGATGTTTGGCACTTTATCATTTCCCTTATTAATGGTTTAAATTAACTTGAACTGTGAGATACATTGTGAGTGTTTCTTTTTTTTATATTATTGATAGCAGGTGGAATTTTAGCTCGAGAGTTTTAATAACGTTATGTTCCATCTTTTACTTCTTTTAGCTTAGTCTGTTTTAAAAAGGTAGTGGTTTTCAATAAAAAAATTAACTAAAAGCTGATGATTATTAAAACAGGTAGATCTTGTTATCGATTTTATAAACAATGGTTTAATAAAGCTTCGAAAGATTATTTTGACTGACTTTATTTCCTGACCGAAGTTAATTTCCCTGCTTTTGAAAATAAAGAATAGAAAAATGAACAAAACGAATATTCTACTCAACGGAAAACGCCCTGCCATTTTTGGCACCTTTTCCTGGCCGGGTATTCACAAAAGTTAACTGTGCAGTTAACCGTACTCATAGAAAGAAACATAGGTTGATCTGGATGTATCACACAAAAAATTTTGGGTACATTTTTTTTGTAAAAAAGTTCAATTCATTGACCTTCTTTCGGATGTTGTGGTTGCTAATGGAGCAGTTCACGAAATCAGTAATCTGTATAGCTAACTTTTGTAAATACCGTCACTGACAGTTTTTGATCCGATCTTCTATTTCTGGTGAGCGATTATTTCGTTTTATTCCAATACAAGTTGTAATGGTGACATAATTCGCGATTTGAAAACATTCTCACACCACCTAATGCCCCGATTATAAAACTATAAATCTCTGGCTAAATGTGTATGAATCATGAAATGAAGTGTGTAAATTCCAGGATATAGTTGTTAAAATCCAGAGATAAAAGTTTATAAATTCCAGAATGTTGTTTTCAAATTCCAGGAATAAAAGCTAATACACGGGAGAAGCAAGGTCCATAAATCCCACAATTAAGGTTTATAAGTGGAGTACAACTAGTAAATAGTCGCTTTTTGGCCGTTTATGAATCACCTAATCAATTTTTGTGCAGGTACCATCTGTAACAAATATAAAAATTGACCGTAAACTTTCTTCAGATCTCACAGTTGCTGCAATGGTGATGATGGCGACTTTCAAATCAAAGTGACTGCTCAGATTGTTTTACGAAAGATTCACAGCTATTGTCAACAATCACTCATTTTATTTACTTGTTCGCAGGAGTACACAAGTAATTCATTCTTACTTTTAACGATTTAGCAACCGCCAGTTCGTTATTTTGCCCAATTAATACACAGTCTATTTTCAGGCATTATTTTAAATGACCGATAATAGAGTGCATCACATGGGCACATCGACCTGGAAAAAAGCAAGTCGTGTATTTCGCGGCTAACATGGTCTGCCTTAAGACGCGCTTGGTTTATATTATTATTAAAACATAGTTTGTACTTTTCAGTATTAAATCCATGTTAATTTTCAGAATGATGTGTACTTATGACTTCTTGTTCAAACCATTAAGTCTTTGGCGTTAGTGAAATAAATTCATAGGCCCATATAAAATATCGCCAGTCGGATTTAAACTGATACGCTTGGCTTTCCAACCGAGCGTCGTAGGCACGCAGTTGAACTGGCAAATTGTTTTAAGAAAAATGCCAAACAGCAAATGTTAAATAATCTTTGACAGATTCTTAGAGATTATTTACGCACAATACTTAGTTTTGGAATTTAATGACATAACATGAGCAGTTTGTTGTGACATATAATAGGCATCCTGTCTGTCTAATGGTATAATTAATATTCAACGTCTATTGTTATATTTAGCGTGGATTTGTTGCTCAGAAAGCCTGCTAGTTCTCCAATTAAATTGTGTTTTAAGTGAGTGTATTCTGTTTTCAGAAAACCTTCGTTGCTACGAAACTCGGGATTTTCTGAAAATTGAGTACACTGTTTTCATCTGTTATCTGTGACAGAACCAATGTTTCATGCAGCAGTCTTAACTACATCGGAAGTTCTAAAATACTTCCAACATATTAACCGAACTACCTGAACTAACAAATGATCAACTACGTAGAATAATTTTCATTAGAATTCGAATAAGTTCCAAAAAAAATAATGTAAAAAATGAAAGCTCAAGTTACTCTATTAGGAATCTTGAGGTCTGATACCTAAAAACTGATTACATTTAATTACTTTGAGTCAACATTAATACATGTTGACAGTCTAAAAAGTTGACACGCTAAAAGTCAACATTCTAATGCTGTTTATGTGGTCCAATGTTGACACAAAATAAGCCATTATCTGTTAAGTATTGTTCGTTTTTCAATTACCTAGATTATTAGTGTATGAAATGTAAAAGGAGAAACACACTCAAACGTCAATCCACAGGCGAAAACTGATCAAGAACGTTTTGAAAACCTACATTAATGTAACATGATTTATTTTTTAGTTCTAGTAAAATTAAGAAAAAAGAGGCGGTTCGATGTTTATATATCAGTGAAAATTACTATATTTAAAACTTGAAAGCTAATGCAAAGGCACATTTATATAATTGAATAAACTGTTTGATCTTCGATTAATTTGTACTTGCGTGATTTATAATTGCAATATTGGGACTGATCGATGGGTTTGTGTTGTAGTAAATTAAAGGAAAACCCCAAACACCATTTTATGTGATCTTTTCATTCATAATTGCAACCATAGAAATTGATGCAAATCTTTATCTGGTACTTTCAGATAACATCGCGCATATGAATTTGATATTATATTTAGTATTATTCTTAGGTCGGCAATAAGAACACTCTATTTCATGCAAATAAACAAGAGGGTGATTTGATTGAAAGATTGGTTGCATTTAAATATTCACCGTTGGCAATTATGTCGGTGACACAATGTAAAATTTATCTAAATGCAAAATTTATAAATGGATATATTTACATGGTTTAATAAACTGTTTAAAAAGATCTGTCAAAATATAATGATAATTGTCCGAGTGTAATGCAGTTGGTAATTTTTTGTATTCGACCATGAATCGATACAAAGCAATACTGAACAATTCAGATCAATGCTTAGCAATGCCGAACAATACTGAGCAATACAGCTGTGTCATGTCCTCAGACATGCTGCTTCATCTGGCGCACACATTGGCATTGAACCGGGGGCACACGATCTTAGTAATTGTTGAGACAGCACAGTTCAATCATGTGATGTTGCACCGCCTCCGTTATGACTCATTGACAGACAGGGAACCCCAGCTGCCACGCAGTCTAATCCACCACCTCTATCCCCCAAATCACATTATATTTGTTATGTAGGTTCATAATTGATTGGTCATTTCCATTACATGGGTTGCGATCCAGGAATAGCCCCCTGCAAAGAATTAGTCAGTTTGTTTTTGATTGTAGGTAGACAAATATGACTTGGCACTTATTGCAATTTAGGATTCAGTAACTCGCAAATATAAAGGGAAAAGTAAAGTTTGAGCTGACAATTGTAAAGGAAGAAATGTTTTTGCGGCCATGTGTGGTGGATTCGTTGTGTGTTTTTACCGTATAAATTGGCCATATGCTCCCCGTTTTGCCTGTGATTTGGATTCACTGTGTATGTGTGTCTTGCACGTATTCGTACGTTCGTATAACTCCCTTTGAATCTTTCACCATTTTATGCGAGGCGGATTTTGTTATGCAAAAGGGCTTTATTTTTTGTTTCTGTGAGACTTGAACTCTGAAACTAGTTGATAAAAGAACTACCTACCTGAGTGGTATTATGTTAGTCAAAATAAGTTAACACATTTCCAGCCAAAAGTTGCTACATCTATTAGACCGAAAGGTGTGTTAGTCTGGCTTAGTTATGTTCAAATAAAATTGAAATACGAATTTAACAGTTGACAGAGTAGTAGCATTGAGATACGAGAGTAGGTAGCAACCTCTTTAATAGTCCGAAATAACATAGTGCAAAGTAATCATACTAACAACGATGAGATATGGGAGTCGGTATCAAATACTTTAATAATGCTGAAATAGAATAGAACAAAGTAATTATATTAACAATGCTGAGATATGAGAGTCGGTAGCAACTACTTTAATAATGTTGAAATAAAATAGTGCAAAGTAATCATATGAACAATCCTAAGATATGAGAGTCGGTGGTAACCACCTTAGCAGTGCTGAGAAAGATCAGTCCAACGTAATCATATTCATAATGCGAGTTTGTTCGAAGCAACCATTTTGGCGATCAGTGCTGATGTGTATTAATTAGTAGTAACCTTGTAACCAGTGCTGAGATGTACTTGAGTCTGCAGTTACCATCCTGAACTTAGTTGTCTCTGTTCGCAGTGCTGTGCAATAGTCCATTAACAAACTAAAACATTTTATGCTTTAATTTGTTCACTCGGCATCACAACCTGACTGTTTGTCCTTTCTAAATAACGGCAAACGCACCCTCACAAAGAATAAGTTCACTGCAAGCTTTGCCTACCTTTCTAAGCTATCGAGATTACTTCATAAAAGGAAAAAAGATTTTGAAAATCTCTCCTATGTTCTATCTTTATCTGATTACCATTGTTTATTTTTGAAATAGCTGATGTGTCAGCGTGCCAGGAACGCAGGTTGTTTTCATTTATTTTTCAGTTTTAACTATTGTGAACAAACAACTCCTTAAAAATCTTATACACTCCAGATTTTTAGTTTGATTTTGAAATTATTGCTAAAATCGATTTTGACAAAATTGAATTTATTCCCATCGTCTAACATTGCATTTATGTACTTGTGAAAAAGTGCCATGTTTTCTTTGATCTCATTTATAAAAAAGGAGCAACATAATAAAACGTGAAACTCTTATTTACAAGCTTCTCCCTGTTATCGGGATAACGTTAAATTTAACCCTTGTGCAAAAAAGTGTTAATTTCAATTTGTGTCGGATGGTGAGAAACAAGCGAGTCGTTTGATATGGATATAAATACACAAGATAAACTTCTGACAACTGAAACTGTAAGGTTGAAGAGTTAAACAAACTTTGCAAATCTGTTTTAAAGTAAAGTTGACAGTTTACCAACAGGTTCATGGCGGTTGTTTTTTGTGCGTGTTTTGCAATGGTCTTTTATAACAGCACGCTGTTGTGTTCCTTGTGAAAAGAGATACCGAGGCAATGACAGTTGTTCAATGTAACCTTTATATGTGTGGAAGAGCAAGAAGCAAACACCTGCATCGCGACCTGCTTCGTGCCAGTGATAAGACAGCGAATCAAAACACAGGGGGTCCGAATTCACAAACATTATCATAAAATACAGGGTCCGAATTCACAGCATAATGCACAACGTACAAATTCATAGACATCATAACAACTACAAGGGTACAAAGTCGCAGCCAACCTGATAGAATACAGAGTATGAATACACAAACAGCATCATAAAGTGAGGATTATTAAACAAAAGATCCGCACTCACAGACAGCATCATAAAACTCAGGGTGCAAAACATAAAACACAATTTCACAAACAGCATTATAAAACACAAGATATGAATTCACAAGATATGAATAAAAAGTAAGGTATAAATGAAAACACAGCTTATTCAAACATATAAAACGTATTCTCAGGCAACATAAAAAGGCGAATTTTCGAAAAGCATAATAAAAACAGAGTGTAAGTCCACACACATTACGATAAAACCCAGTTGCAAATTCACAGCCAGCATATTGAAATACAGAAACACGTCACAGACAGGGTGAAGAAAGAGAACTAATGAAAATAAGAACTAAAATCAGATTAACAATCTACAAACAAACTTGCAAAATAACATTTTGGATTTTATTAAAATGTGCTGTACAACACCAGCGAGTTAAAAGTAATTCAGTGGACTAAAATAATCAGATTATTAGGTGGTCTTTGAATGGTTAGATGGAACGTATGTAACTAGAAATAAATTGCTACAAGTTAGATTTTAACCGATTCAAATTTGAGTGTGTTTAGTATATGAAATGGTGCAACCAACTAATTTATTTGACAAATTGATAAAAAAAAACCAAAATGCTGCTGAATCAGTTAGAATACATTAAAAATTAGCTTGAAATAATTAATTTATGCACCGCGGGGAATGGGGGTTCTATATAGTCCACAACTTTAGATTTTGTAAATACAACCCCTGGTGTGTGTAAAATACACCTTCAAATGTAAATATTAGCTTAATTCCAACAGAAAAAAACATGGCTTCTTTTCTTGTATAAACCTAATAATTTGTCTATTATCCGAACTGTCAGTTTTCCCATATTGGGACTCGTTGCTACAGCTGTTAACTGACAAACCTTTCTCTTCCATCCCAGTGTCATTAAAGAAATGTGAGCTACTTGTCTGTAACGCAATATCCCCTCAAACACAACATGAGGGTAGAGATAACTGATGATGCATTGTGAGTTATTATTATGCCTTGTGTTTGTTTGATCCCTCCGAGATATGTGTTTTTAGTGTAATTGGAGCCTCTTCAGCTCTTATTATCCTCACAAATAGGCAGCTTAAGAAAGAAATTACGATTTATGCAGTGAAAACTGTGTGTATTTAATGGTTGTGTAAGTAACGTTTTAAAATTTCAGGCACATTATTTTGATTTAATTCAATTACTTTAGTTACTTACTTGCTGTTTCTTTGACATGCAAACAGGACCACGGCATGCATGTAGCTTTGAGAATTTGTAGAAGTTACTTTCATTGTAAACATAGATTGCATTTTTGTCCCACAACGAACTCTTCTGCTGTAACTTTGTTTTTCAACATAGGTTCCTCGAACATATCCTGATAATTAATCCTCGAGTCTGAAGTGTGAAAATTAGTTCATCGTTCCCATATTTAATATACTAGTAAGAACTACAGTCTCTGAGGCATTGAAAAAGGATAATTGCATTTAGTGTAGTCAAGTTGTGTGGATTCCGATTGTTCATTTTTCACTCAATGGACAAAATATATGTTTTATAATTCAAAACGAAGTACCATCAATATTCAAATATGTCTTAATATTAAACTTCTGGCTGGCAGATCTTTTTTGAAAGGTATCTTAATCTAATTAACGCACTTAACTCAGAAGCCAAACATTGCAAGATGTGTTGTTACAGTCACTGCTCCCGCAATGTGTTATGTCAACGTTTTATGGTAGATGAATATAACAATATTACTCTACCTCAACTAACAATTGAAATTTAGTTACTACAATGAGCATGAAGTTTAGTGGGCTTGCTATTTTTGTGACAATTTCACAGTAGCCTGGGTTGCAAAACTTTGTTACTCAAAAACATTATGTGAGAAGAAGGAGTATCGCGTAATTGTGCATTGAAACAAATATTGGCAGGACATTGAGGGTATTGGTTTATATTAATTAAATTCTTTAAAGCATAGAAAATCTTATAGTTTTAATACTTAATAAGAGAAGGCATCTAATTAAGTGAAGTTAGTAGAATATGGGTTCATCTTCATTTTGATTACTTTTGTCTACGTCATTGCTGCTTTTCTCTTCATTTTGGTATTTTGACCTGTCCTTATATCTGAGTTCCTAATATTTATTTCAGTTTTTTACATGTTTTATTCTCTTTTCTATTGCATCTTTTAAGTGATTCTGATTTTTGTAAATTGGTTAAGGAATAGTAGCAATAGTACGGGTTATGTGTGCCACAATTCCTCCTCTCATTGGTGTTTGAGAAGAAAATAAAGCAAGAATTAGTTCTTTATAACTGGATTTATTTACACCTGAAATGAAATTCTCAGATATGCAGTAGCAAAAATCGAACGTTAGTTTTGACTTTGGAGTTAAAGTAATATAAATATATCTGCGTATTAGAACTTTTTAGCCCAACTTACGTTACACGTAAGCTGGGGTATTCCTATCGGTTTGCGGTGGCGTCCGTTAGTTAGTTAGTTAGTTAGTTGTTTATTTAGTAAACTTTGTTTCAAAATGCATCTCCTCCTACAATTTTGATCCCATGTCATTTATTTTTGGTGTGAGGCATCCCTAAGGGGTCATGCATACGGCTTCTGCTTTTCTAGTCGATCGGGTTATTTTTGAATTTTTGGCGAATTTTTAAAGAAAAAATTTTAAAATGTATCTCCTCCTGCATTTTTGATCCGATGTCATTTATTTTTGGCATGAGGCACCCCTAAAGGGTCGTGCATACGGCCTGTCCTTTTTAAGTCGATCGGACAATTTTTGTATTTTTGGGGAATTTTTTAAGCAAAAATTTCGAAAATAGTTCAAAATGCATCTGCTCCTACAATTTTGATTCGATGTCAATTATTTTTGGTGTGAGACATTCCTAAGCGGTTGCGCGTACGGCTTGTGCTTTTCTAGTCGATCGGGTGATTTTTGAATTTTTGGCGAATTTAAAAAAAAAAATTAAAATGTATCTCCTACATTTTTGACCCGATGTCATTTATTTCTGGTATGAGGCACCCCTAAAGGGTCGTGCATACGGCTTGTGCCTTTTTGGTCGATCGGACAATTTTTGTATTTTTGGGGAATTTTTTAAGCAAAAATTTCGAAAATAGTTCAAAATGCATCTACTCCTACAATTTTGATTCGATGTCATTTATTTTTAATGTGAGGCATCCCTAAGGAATTGTGCATACGGCCTGTGCTTTTTTAGTCGATCGGGTGATTTTTGAATTTTTGGCGAATTTTTGAAGAAAAAATTTTAAAATGTATCTCCTACATTTTTGATCCGATGTCATTTTTTTTATTTTTGTTTTTTTTTTTTTTTTTTTTTTTTTTTTGGTATGAGGCACCCTAAAGGGTCGTGCATATGGCTTGTGCATTTTAGTCGATCGGACAATTTTTGTATTTTTAGGGAGTTTTTTAAGAAAAAAAGCTTCAAAATGCATTTTACCCTACAATTTTGAACCGATTTCTTTTTTTTTTTTTTTTGGTATGAGACATCCCTAGGGGGTCGGGTATACGGCTTGTGCTATTTGACTCGACTTGGTAATTTTTGATTTCGGGGGGAGTTTTTGATGAAAATACCTCAAAATGCATCTTCTCTTACAGTTTTGATCAGACATCAGTTATTTGGAGGCTGAGGCATGCTTAGTGTGTCGTGAATACGGCGTGTGCTTTTCGAGTCGATCAGGGAATTTTGGGGGAATTTTTGAAGAAAAAAATTCAAAATGCATTTCCTCGTACAGTTTGTATCAGATTTCATTTATTTTTGATATGAGTCGTCTCCAGGGGGTCATGCGTACGGCTTGTGTTTTTTTGAGTGAATTGGAAAACTTCTGAATTTTTTTTCGAAGTTTTTGAGTTAAACAAATTAAATGAATCTCCTACAGCGCATAAACGCAAGTTAAATGAACATTCGGAGTAGTCCAAATTAAGCACTGCGCATCGATGCAAGTTAAATAAACATGCACATTGGTCCGAAATGTGAACCGCGGATCGACGGAAGATACATAAACATGCGAACTGGTCCAAAATAAGCACCGCGCATCAACGCAAGTTAAATGAACATGCGCACTGGTCCGAAAAAAGAACTACGCATCGACGCAAGTTGAATAGACATGCGCAGTGGTCCGAAATGCGAACGGCATATCGAGGCAAGTTAAATAAAAATGCGCACTGGTCCGAAATGCGAACCGCGCATGAACGCAACTTAAATAAATATGCGCACTGGTCCGAAAAATGAACAGCGCATTAACGTAACCCAAAGAAACATGCGCAGTGGTCTTAAATGAGAACCACGCATCAACACAAGTTAAAAAAACATGGGTAATGGCCCGAAATGCGAACCGCGCATCGACGGAAGTTAAATAAACATGAAATCCGGTCCAAAATAAGCACCACACATCAACGCAAGTTAAACAAACATGCGCACTTGTCGCAAGTTGAATAGACATGTGCAGTAGTCTGAAATGAGAACCGCGCATCAACGCAAGTTAAATAAACATTTGCATTGGTCCATAATAAGTACTGAGTACCAACACAAGTTAAATAAATATGCGCACTGGTCCAAAATGCGAACCACTCATCAACACAAGTTAAATAAACATGCGCACTGGTGGAAAATGCGAACCGCTCATCAACGCAAGCTAAATAAACAAACACACTGGTCAGAAATGGGAACCGAGATTTAACGCGAGTTAAAAAAAACATGCGCACTGGTTCGAAATGCGAACTGCGCATTAACGCAACTTGAATAAACATGCGCACTGGTCCAGAATAAGAACCGCGCATCAACTCAAGTTAAAGAAATATGTGCATTGGCCTGAAATAAGAACCGCGCATCGACGCACGTTAAGTAAACATGCGCAATGGTTCGAAATGCGAACCACGCGCCAACGCAAGTTAAATAAACATTTGCACTGGTCCAAAATAAGCACCGCGCATCAATGCAAGTTAAATAAACATGCGCACTGGTCCGAAATTCGAACCGCGCATCAACGCAAGTTAAATAAACATGCACGATGGTCCGAAATTCGAACTGCTCATCAACGCAAGTTGAATAAACATGCGCACTGGTCCAAAATGCAAATCGCGCACCAACGCAAGTTAAATAAACATATGCACTCGTCCAAAATAAGCACCGTGCATCAACGTAAGTTAAATAAACATGCAAACTGGTCCGAAATGCGAACCGCGCATCAAGGCAACCTAAGGAATCTTGTGCAATTGTCCAAAATAAGTACCGCTCATCATCGCACGTAAAATAAACATGCGCATTGGTCTAGAATAAGAGCCGCACATCGACGCAAGTTAAATAAACATGCGCACTGATCCGAAATAAGAACCGCACATCAATACAAGGTAAATAAACATGCGCACTGATCCGAAATAAGAGCCGCACATCAACACAAGGTAAATAAACATGCGCATTGATCCGAAATAAGAACCGCACATCAACACAAGGCAAATAAACATGCGCACTAATCCGAAATAAGAACCGCACATCAACACAAGGTAAATAAACATGCGCATTGATCCGAAATAAGAACCGCACATCAACACAAGGTAAAAAAACATGGGCGCTGGTCCGAAATGCGAACCGCACATCACCGCAAGTTAAATAAACATGTGCACTGTTCCAGAATGAGACCCGCACATCAACGCAAATTAAATAAACATGCGGACTTGTCTGAATAAGAACCGCGCATCGAGGCAAGTTACATAAATATGCGCACTGGTCCGAAATGGGAGCGTTGTTTGAAGGTATCTCTATCAGACTATCCAGTCTACCAGAGATACAAAAAATCTGTTTCCCATTTTTCTGGGAAAGAAATCTTTGTATTCATTTATCGGTCTATGTTCTGGTCCGGTGCTAAATTAATTATTGAGCTAGCTCTTTGTCGTCTATCTTTTGAAGCCCAATTTTTCAGGGAAATTCCCTTGCTCATGCACGCTGGAATTGGTCTTTTTGCTTTTCGTAAGCTGGGACTTTGTCCTTGGACAAACTTGTTAGAATCCCTGTTGATTCCAATAGCCCAGTGTTTCTTACAGCTCTCCCATGATTTGACATGAGCGCTAATGTGAAAGGTGAACTCTGTGGAGCTTCTTCCTTTAGTGTTAGCGTTGTTGTGTCACTGTTTGACATTATATTTCTGTTAAACTTTGGAGTGGTCCTGGATAGTGAAAGTGTAATTCGATTTGAATTCCTTTTGCAAATGCATGCCAAATATTCCCCATTCAAAGCTATTGTTTATTATTTTAACTTATGTCTAGTTTATCTCACTTCAAATGAAATTTTACCTGTTTAAATATTAACAATGAACCTGTTTAATGGTTACACCAGTATCAAACAAACTGGTCATGTAAAATATTGATTTTTCGCAGCTATGAATTGATTTCTTTGATATTCAAGCTCGGTGTGTAGCTTTTTGTCACACCCGTCATAACCGTGTATCACGATGCCTTTTTTCATCCGAAATTATTTCACACTGATCATCTCATCAACACAAAAATAAACACGGCACATGTAATTAATATACGTTGTTTTGTGATGTCTGAGGTTTTGTTATTAAAAATTCTGTGATGTTTTTACAGTTTAAAGGATTAAAAACTGCTACTATAACTGAATATTATTGCTGTAAACATGGAACTGTTGGTCTATTTAATGAACTATAAGCAGCATTATTGAAGGTTGTAGAGGCTTGTGACAGAAGATCAAAGAAAGTGGAGTGTCTGTAATATGTAGCAATTATAAGGAAAATAGCTCGTTTTCTCTTTAGTCCCGTTTGATATGGATCGTTCTGCTTGGGCCTTAGTAACATATTTAATTAAGATTACATAAGATTTTATCATGCATAGGCACATTTTCAACTCGACTTTATTTGTGTTTAAACTATGAAATTAAAGCAATGAATATGCATGATTTTTAGTGTTAAAGTTTATATATTCTCTACTCATTAATAAAGAAACGTGATCGCTATTTGGGATAAATGGTTATTTTAGGAATGGTAGGAATAAAATAGATAGCTTTGTTATTGCTGTCTGAACTATTCCATTTGATTTTCGCTGAATTTTCTTTTGATCTCAAATGCAGCTAAAAATAATTTTTGTTTTGAAACGTTCGTGCAATAACGTAATTACTACATTGATAATGTGGGATACGAATTACTGAGAAATAAATAACCCCTATTCCTTTTCAATTACCGAAGTTTGCAAAAATTTAAAAGTATTGCCGCTTTACCCCAATTTAAATATACTTTTATACAACTTTAGTAACTTGGTCTTATTTAATCTGCATTTAATCTCCGTTTTTAACACAACGTTGACTAGACGTCGGATAAGCAACATTGCTTAGACGTTGCTTATGGTCCCAACAAATATCACACTTCTCCAAAGTCTAATCAACGTGTTTGTGGCAACGTTGAACAGGTCTTAAAATCGACGTGCTATAGACATCAAATAATCGACGTTATAAAGACGTCTGGGATCACAACCAAACAAGTTATGTCTAACTGGACATGGAAGTCATGACAAGTCGTCTCGAAAATAGACTAAAATGAGGACGTTAAACACGGGAATTTCAGGACTGGAAAGTTTTACCTGGCTGCTTTTGAAAAAGCTTCATGAAAATTGATTTCATGCATATCCTGCGTATGGGTGATCGCAACACCTAGAGGGCGAGATTAGACTAAAATCTGTGATGCTTGTACAAAATCCACATATATATGTACTCCCACAATCAACAAGAATTATACGTTGATTCGACCTCGGGGGCTACCTCTATCCAACGTTGATAGAACTTCGCAATGCTTACTGGGTAACGTTGTATGTGGTCAACAGAGCAGTCGCTATAGCACATAATGTTGAGACTTGTAGTCCACAATAGTCAAACACTTACCCACAAAATGAAAGATCTAGTCAGGAAGTAAAGAATCCAAACGACGTGACCATCAGATCAAACACTCAAACAATGTTGATCAAAGATCAGTTTCTTTTTTATGTAAAGCTGCACCAGTCCTGTTGTATAGACATCAGTCCTGTTGTATAGACATCAGTCCTGTTGTATAGACATCAGTCCTGTTGTATAGACATCAGTCCTGTTGGCAAATCCTGCATTCTTGTGGTAGACGGAGTGAGATTTTTTGGCCAGTCCCGATTGTGACCTCAGCTCAGAGCTACCACTGTAGGTACACTTTTGTTTACTCCTAAAATGGGTTGAATTTAATACACTTGAGGACTTTTAATCGCCTAGTTTATTGAATTCGTACGATATAGTTATATATCTCTTGCTTTTCTAAAATGCTTTTTAGTTTACACTACTTGGCGTAGAAAGATGAAACGTGGCTCACTGATAGATGATAATGAGACATCGTGAAATCCGCATTTTTTTATCATGACATTTGAGAACGATTGAATATTTTCTCGAAAACGGTTAGAGATAGAGCGATTTCGAAGCCCTTTGAGCCTCAAAGACATTACATTATAGGTACCTCTATCACCTTGGCCTCCTCAGCCATGGTCAATGTCAAAAACCGGAAGTGGGCCATTATCTCGGAAACGGTTAGGTATGGAGCAATTTTGAGCTTATTTTCTACCCTTTTGACCTAAAAGACGTTATGTAAGGGGCACCACGGGGACCTTGACCTCTTCGTTCATGGTCAAGGTGAAAAACCAGAAGTTGACAATTATTTCGAAAACGGTTAGAGATGGAGCGATTTTGAGCTTATTTTCTATCCTTTGGACCTAAAGAGCGTTATGCAAGAGGTACCTCGATGACCTTGACCTCTTTGCTTATGGTCGATGCCAAGAACCGGAAGCTGACCTTTTTCAAAAACGGTTAGAGAATTTTGGATTATTTTCGACTGTTTGGGCCTATAAGAAGAGATGTAAGGCAAGAGGTACCTTGGTGACCTTCACCTCCTCGTTCATGGTCAATTCTGAATTTTTAGAGTTCAGAATCGAATTTTTGTGACCCCAAGTGTAATTTTCGCTACTCGGTAGCGAAAACGTTCTTGTTATGTTTGTAACTTAAAATACTCATTAAATAATTGACAGGAATTAATTATGTTACAACTGCCTCTATTAATAAAACTGATATAGCTTAAATATATCTGAAATGCATTTATTCGTAAATTATAGGTCTTTCGTTGTATCTGTGACTTAAGCTATCAACAAAAAGCTTATATTGACGCTTATATAGGTTATATCTCCAACTTATGTACTCAAGACTTGTTAAAATTTTATTGTGTCTTAAACTTTGTATATAATATTGGTAAAGCGTAAATATATCTGCAGCTCTGCTTCAAAACTCTACTTCATAAATTATAAATTCTAATAGTTAACTGGAACTTGTAATATGAAAATAATAATAAATTTTAACTTTGCTGCATATACAAATAATAGTAAAAGAAAACGACATAAAAAGGTTTTATATAAAAAAAATATTGATATCTGAAAATAGTAAGGTATCATTTACCACATAATTTATTTTTACATTTTGATATGAATTATTCATTTCAAAATCTCCTAATATCATAAAAATCATGTTAAATTTATGTATCAACAAATCATTTTGTGATATCGATAAGGAATTATTTATGTTATTTATGCGATAAGTGATGTGAAACATAAAATACTGAAATCAGAAAGAAATTAGTTTAAAGAACTTTCCGGTGCTGTTTTGCATGTAATAACCTTTATGTACTTAAAAGTATATTTTTAAATCTTTTTGTCAAACATTAAAATGCTGATTACTTGCTAAATATTTATTGTTAAGATGGGAAATGACGTATACAATATATTTAAGTTGTGTGCTACAATTATGAGCTAATTTACAGTTTATTCATAAATTTCTGCCCGTAAATAAACCGTAATAAACCGTATACACAATAGAGTGGGAAACCAGAGGGCCGGTGTGATATTTTCATTTTAGTCTTGTGAAAATTTGATGATAACCATCAAATTTCTTTAAAACGCAAATGGCAAAATTCTTTTTGAATCCATTTTTCCTTTTCAAAACCCATCTGCTAATTCACATTTCTAACACATACAAATTATATAACACCTTTATCTGAATACTGTTCCCAAATGATAGGGTATTTTGTGAACATGAAATCACCCTTATTTCCCCCGGTATTGTTGGTACGAACGTAGGGTGCGTTTATGCAGCCCATGTATCTTATCTTTGGCTTTGTGTGGGATTTTTCTTCAAATATATTTTACTGATGTTCACTTAACATAGTAAAAGATGGAGGTACTTGAAAGATAAACAACGCATAAAAGATAACACGTTGGTGGTCATGCAGTTCACTAGTCCTTATCTATCTCTCTTATCTCAATCTACATCTTAGGCATGCTTTCACAGAGTTAAGAAATCCCAGTGGTTAATTACTGAATACATTTAAGTTATATATCAATTTTAAAATCACTGCAGTGATGATGTTTATCTCTCGTTTTTTTGTGAATGTCATGAATTTTCGACTCTTTAAATATCAACTTTCGAAGCTGGTGGCACTTTGCCTTGTTTTGTGGCACTATCCCTTGGCTTCCGGCACATTTACTTGGTTTATGGCACTGTGCCTTAATTTGTGGTGATGTACCTTCTTGATCTGTTGCAATGAAACCGTAACTTTGGAGCTGACCCCACCTACCTTTCCGTTTGTTTGGATTTCATAATACGATCATAGGCTTCTCTACATATCTCTGCTCCATAATTACGTCATTAAAGTCTCCTCAGATAACAAATACAAACAGCAGGAAATTCCCTCATTTTATTTAATATAATTACCAGTATTTCTTCAGATTCGACCACAACTTTACCGTAAGAATGCTCTCGGTGAATCCGAGCTAAGACGAGGGTTGCATCCTTGGTGTGCACATTTTCCCGTCCAGTAATCTGACGGTGATAAAAGGTTTTGTCAATTAGCCCCCATTTAAGTTATTCAACTCAGACAAAATTGTACAATAGTTGTTTTATGTAGATTTGCAAGAGATTCTTATCTGCTTATGGCCCATCAAAGTCATCTCTTTATAAGGAATTCCATTTCCATTTATGTGAGTTCCATTTTTTTACCGTTTCGCAAGTAAATGACTTGTGTTCGCAGAAATTATGCGGCCTGTAGCTTTAGACCTGCCAAGCGAAGTTCATCAATAGAGATGACTATCTTTTGCCTAAAAGATGCCTTAATTGTCTCAAATCAGATTGACCAGATAACGCCTCTTTACGCTGTCGCTTCAAACCTCCTTTTCACCCCTAAAAGGATGGCTTTTTATAAATGAGAGGCATTTCATATGTAAATCTACCTCACCTCGGGGATAAGGGGTTATAAGTTTCCAGTCTTAAAACACAGGTTTTATTTTTATCTGATTGAGAACTTTTGACGGTTTCAGTTTAGTAAATAGTGCGTCTTAAATTTGGACAATATTTTATTTTCATCTAAATAAGACAAGCACGAAAATTAGTATGGGTTGGTTGCGGAACAAGCTAGAGAAACACTGTCTGGAAATCAGCTTACAAATCTTTATGTTCTAAAATTAATGTTTAGTTTGTTTACAAGAACTATTTTTATTCAGACCTGACGTTATCGTGAGGTTTACTGTGCTACAGATGAAGGGTGTAGTTCACTATGCAGAGAATATTTTATATATTTTATGACTCTCTTTTGACTTGGTTTTCATTTCACTCAAGATTTTTCACCAGATAAAGAGCCTGTGGATGTCTGAATATGTGTTGAATATTTTACAAAGTCAGACTCTGATAGAAAAAAAAAGAGCATGAATATTTAAACCCAGCTGTAATAAATAAAACGATCCTGACGTCACGTGAACCCTACACCTACACACCCAGGGATACTGAACTGAACTCCACGTTATAAAAAAAATGACAGGGAACATGAGCGAGTGATATGCTGAACAGGGGCATAGGGCCCTATGGTCGGTGCTATGTAAATGTTTGTGGCGTATGTGCGGTACATAAATTGCATGACTTCTTGGCTAATCCACTTTTCTGTCCTTGCAATTGTTATGGAATATGCCACTTCGGTTTCATTTTCAATGACGGTTCAGAAAACACTTCACTGCACTACTTCTCTCAAGCAACAATACGCGGTTTTGGCTGCGTATTTATTTCAGTTCCGTTTCTAAGTTTCTAAGTGACGCGAGAGGCGCTAGTGTTGTCTTTATTGCTCTTGCAAGGGAAATAGCAACATATCAAATACTAATTGAAATTTCCTTTAAAGAATTCTTGGCCCTGAATACAAAGTATCAAGTCTTGTATTAATACATGCATGTATTGTGCAGTTTGGATTCCAGGATACATACGCATCATTGTGTGTGTGTGTGTGTGTGTGTGTGTGTGTGTTTGTGTGTGTGTGGGTGTGTTCCTTAACCGTACATATTTGTTAAAATTATCCCTCAAATGTTCTGAAGAACATACATTCGTGGGTAGGGTGTGGGCAGGAACATTCCATGTGCTCCACATTCTCTGACATATAATTCTGCCCAGCTTGAACACTGTCTGCATACTGAAAAGCAACATCTGATAAGTTATGGAGCTTTAAAACAAACATATCGCCAGATCAGACTGTGAAATAAATCAGGTCTTTTCCTCGAAATAACAGTCACAAAAGGTGTATGTTAAGGGATATTTTGAAACACCGAAAATATTAATAACAGCAACATATTTGGGTTGTGAGAGTGGCGGGGTTGGGGGGCGGGGGGGGGGGGGTGGGGAGTGTGAACGTGAGACCTCGATATGTACACCATAACCCCGGGTCGGACCAACCAGGAAATGGGACCGCTCTCCCACAGCCCCAAGGGTGGTCCGATTTCTGGGGATCTGGTGTAAGTCCTTTCCAAACAGAATATCAGCGCAACCATATATGTCATATAAACATACGTCTCACCATATGGTGAAATTTGTCGGTGTGATAAACGATGTCCAATGTGTAGCAAGGATAAAAAGGATATAGCTGTTCAGTTTGGCACACTGTTTGTCAACGACGGCCTGAAATGAGGGAATATGGTCGTAACACCCACCCTTTGACCATGTGATCATCATGTGGTCACCGCAGATAGTGCTAGCATGTATCGTGCAATATACGGCTAAAGACTTGAATATATGTGACAGCAACTGTTTTAGGGACCACTTGCAAGTTCCCAGTGCTTGGTTTGTGTTTCTTTCTCTTTCTATTTCCCCTTCTCCTTTCGCAATACATGTTATGCAGTGAATAATAAGTCCATGATTGTTGCAAAAAAAAAAAAAGTGACATTGGCACATCACTCAAAAAAACGCTACGCGAGAAAACAGATAGATGTGTCATCACGCTTCATATCCTGATTAGGAAAACAACTCGAACTCGTCTTAGTCAACAAACTCGATGCTGGTTTACTTGCCCTTGCCTGTTGTAGGGTGACAGGAATGAGGAGCTGCTTTTATTGAAATTGTAGTGCAATAAATTGTCCAATGCTACTCTATGCATGTATTTCTTTAAGCGTTATGTTTTGGGAAAAAATAATGCAATATATTTGGGAATAACACCTGAGCTTTGGGCCGTGATGAAAATATGAAGTAATACCACCATTGTTGTGACATGTGTTAATAACTCATAACCGGTGTGGCTTCTAATTAGCTGAACTGTGAAAAAAAACCAACATTCTTCAGGCCATCGTGCTCAAGGATACACCGACCAAACTATAATAATTAGATAGTGACTTTTTGCTCAACAGTTTGACATGCGGACTGAAAATAAATTGTATTGTTGTCTTTAGATCAACATTAAAAAAATGTTGACCCAAAAGAGGTCAGTGCATGTTTCGTTGTACGCCAATGCACAGAACATTCGAAAATGGCAAACCAAAGGTGCTCGCTGAATATTGAGAAACCATGTTGGACTTTTGAAAAATATTTTTCAATTGATTAACATGCTGTGATGATAACTCATTTTTGCCTAGCATTTTATCTGACCGTTGTAACGGTGCACACATGTACATGCAACATCGTACTGTCTACAAAGAAACAGCCACAAAGCGGTTAGACATGAAGCGGTGGCAACAGGTGTATATTGTAAGTGGAAGGAGATTGATGGTTTGTGTGTTTTCTGTGTAAATGTTTTGAACAAATGTTAGTCTAACAAACTCCCACCTCTTCAATAAATATCTCAGTACTGTCACTCAATCCCATCCGCAACATCCCACATTCCTCTACGCAGAAGTCCCTTCAGTTTTCACACTTCTTAATCTTAGTTTCACACTGTAAGCTGTTACTAAAAAAGTTGGGCCTAATGCACGTGCACGTCACTATTGGTGTTTTTGAACCCCATCCTCCGACCTCTTCATGGCTTCTTTTCCTCCCGTGACCGGAGACACCACGTGTGATCAGATTATTTACGCGAATCCAGTACAACGCTACTTCAGCTAATTCGGGGTTGGGGGGGGGGGGGGGCGGGGGCACTCGGTAGCATATGTGTTACAATGCGTGACCAAAAAAAAACAGGAGGTAATTTTGGTGTTAAATCATACACTTCGCGTTTGGGCTTATATCAGACACTCATCCAGTAAACATACTGACGTTGATCTAAAGTTACCGTTGATTTCAGGTTGTGACGTCGCCCCGACTAAGCTGCAACATTCAAACTGGTTGTAATTTGGTTGTGATTGGTCACTATCGTAGATAAACTTCTAATCAATGCCTGTGACACAACGTTGAATATACGCTTGACTAGCAATGTTGTTTAGACGTTGCTTTTGATTGCAACAAAAAAACACCACTTTCTCCGAAGTCTAATCAATGCCTTTGGTCCAACGTTGAATAGGCGTGGGAACATCGACTTAAACAGACGTCGAATAATCGACGGTGTGTAGACGTCTGTGGCCACAAACAAACAAGAATCTCATCATATTATTACTCACCGAAAACGGAAGACTGGGTTGATTCGGAAATTGACGTGATTGAGGATATTGGGAATTTCAGGGGTGCGCAAGTTTTTTTTCCGCTTAGTTGTGACACCCTATCATTGTCACTGTCTAGATGGCGATTCTAGACTGACATTTTTCGGACGCCCATGCAAAGTAGCTCTCCCACCATCGATACAACGTCGGGAAATAGACGTTGGTTCGAGTTCATTTGCAACCGTTTCGCCACGTTGAATAGGCATTGGATAATCGACGTCTTTGCAACGTCGACAGGTAGACGTTATTTCGACTTCCATGAACAACTCAAATTCGACTTTGATCAGACGACGAGTGCGACGTCCATCCAACGGTGTGCAACGTCGTAGTGTTTACGGGGTTCAACCCCTCCAGCAGAATCAATCACCACTGTGCCTCTTCTCGCGTGAAACTGGCACAAGGCTCATTTGTGAGGAATACCGGTGATGACGTCATATGTCACATTTTTTCACATCGATTCAGATCACTGTTTCGTGGTGTTGTGTTACCAGTTTACTTTCCAAGGCCACCTTGCATGAGTCAATTTGGAATGAGAGATTGGGCAAGACCAACAGCTGAACAAAAACATCCGGTGAAAAGGTGGAAGGGGGGAGGGGGGAGGGGGCAGTCAAGCACCAACTGGTTACCATGCGTGTTCATGACTTTTTTTTAAAAAGACCCCTAAACGGGGAATTTTAACTAATATCCGCTTTGTAAACAAACGCAAAGTGAAGTTTCGGAATAACCCCGTTTTGTTATGGGAAACGCGGAGTACTGAATGAAAATTACCCCCTTTTAAAACGAAACTGGCACTCCGCGCGGACGGAGGATTTGCAAGGTTCAAACCCGGTAAAAAAAAACAACCACGCCAACTCGACAAGGCAGTCTTATTCGAGATTTTTACTGTATTCTATAAAAGATAAAAGAAACTGGTACCCGCGCTAATTTGTTGTCATTCCCCGGCAAACGAAAGTGCTGTTTTGCATACCAGAACGTCCATTTTCTTTACGAATCAGAAGCCTACACGATGGGAACAGATGCTTGTTATGGCTTGCAACAGTTTGCTTTGTGGAATGTTGTGTTTTGTTGAAATTTTCTTTTTTTTTCTCTGGGAAATTTCAAAACAAACCAGTCAAAGTCCAAAGAACATTCCATGAGCTGATTGTTTCCCTCAAATTCGTTTCGTGGCTGTTTCTTTTACAGACTACATCACTGCAATGCAATTGAAATGATCTATTTTGAACTTAAATCTTTTGAACGAAATAAATGTAGAAAAAAGTAACACAAGTGAATGCATTAAAAACAATGCCTGATTAACTGTGTCACTTAATGGAGTCACGTGCTCCCAAACGTCACTTATTTACACATTTAGTTGATGCCACTTGTGATTGGTTTATTGGCCTTCGATTTAAAATCCAATTACTTGTGAAAAGCATAATCTCTGTCTGCTCTAATATCTTATGTTGTCTCTTTCTCTCTTTACCTCTCTCCCTCTCTCTCTCTCTCTCTCTCTCTCTCTCTCTCTCTCTCTCTCTCTCTCTCTCTCTCTCTCTCTCTCTCTCTCTCTCTCTCTCTCTCTCTCTCTCTCTCTCTCGTTTATCTCTTTTCATTTATGAATACCTGCTTGTTCTGAATACTTTTGTTATAATTTAATCTTTCTTTTTGAATTTACACACAATCTGCAAAAAAAATGCATAAACATGGAAGACATTCCAACAAATTTGAAAAGCCTTTATCTGTTGTGTCAAAATTCGATACCTGTTGACATTGGACGTTTATTGCATATCCCCGAATCTCATCCACAATGTAAATTGTTATGGCAATATTATGTAACAGTACTCAAATTTTATTACAACTGTTTGTAAACAGAAATAAAAGCGGTTGCCAAGTACGGCTTCAACGTTGTTACGTTATTTTGAGTAGTTCGTGTAACTTTAAGCCTGTAATAGGAAAAACAATTTCACTTCTTCCAACACAGCCGAGTACTATTGAAGACGACACTCGGATTTCAATAGTTTTTTTTTGCCCCTTAGCCCAGCTGACATTCACCTCCCTCAGGCTAGCGTGATCGTCGAAAATTACCAACATTTTATGGGACTGTTCAGCATCTAGTGGTCTGATTATAGGCTCAGCTGGGCTCAGTGATTTTTTTTTTTTTGCACTTCTGTTAATTTGAACGGTGTGAAAGCTTGCTTCATTTTGGTCATATCAATTTAGAATTTTGAAGAAAAATCCAAAAGTAATTGCATGTTTTAGCATAAGAAATATACATATACATACACATGTACATATACATAATAGATATTCATTTCTTACCATTTCAAGATACAACATGATGACCGACTGCTGGAAATCTGCGCCGACAGAGCGACCGACGTTTACGCGCCTTCGTGACATCCTGGATGTTATGATCGAATCGTACAGCTCGGTCGAGTACATGACCTTTGACCTCGATCACACCAAAGACTACTACCGATTGAGCCACAGCGAGGGTTCGACCAATGACGAAGAGGAGAGTGTGTTTGGTCGCATACGAAATACATCGCTGTCATTACGGAAAAACACGAGTGGGACGATCGCGTCTAGCCCGGAAAGCGGACTTGGGACGGAAAGTGAAGCGAAGTGGCCAGCATTGAAAACTACGAGACCAGCGCAAAGAAAGACCAAGACCACCCTGGGGCTGACCCCACTGCGGGTTCTTCACAGGTCACAGGACGATATGTTTGTGACGTCATCGTGTAGTATGGATCAGCTGATCTCAAGGTCATCCCTCTCAACTAGTGATCCGGGTTACGAGACGCAGAAGAGCTGGATGGCCTTGTCTACAGGGGTCACGGGTGAAACAAAGCTATAAATATTCCAGAGCCGTTTTGTGTTTTGTTTTTAAAAAGTGTAGCTAACAGCAAATACCATGTGTTAGTTTTGAATTTACCATGACTAAATTGATTAAGAAGTCATCGATTTCTTAGCATTTTAATGTTAGTGGCTGATAACATCACTTTTGGGTTTTCGGGGCTCTCAAATATGTGAAAATGTTGTGTTTTAATCTTCAGCATAATATGTGATAGATGCATAATCAAAATTAAGATGTAATGCGTACAGTGGAACCGCGGAAATAGCAGTACTGGAACTGAGCTAAAGTGGTCCTATTTCCAGCATGCTCCTATTTGTGTGTTTTTTTTCTTCTTTATAGTGGAAAGCACCCAGAACGAGGGAAACAGGCTGTCCCAAAATACTAGCCCTGCGACATTTATCAAAGTTTAATAAAATTACAGCAAAAACTGTTACTACGAATTCTAAAACAATAAGAGAAAAATATTGCTTCAGAAAGATTGCATTGAATAAGTTAATGCCACGGCCCTTTGTTGACGCCCTCGAATTTTCGCCTGCAAAAAAGGCGCCCTAGTACTATAACAATAGTTTATTAAAATGAGAACTTTTCTGAATAAGAATATGAAGGTCTGAAAGAATATGACAAGAGTAGAATCTAGAACAGTGTGTGTACCAAACGTTTTGTCACTGACAGACAATCAGTAGTTCAAGCCGCACCGTACTGTTTTTGATTGAAAACTACAATTAAACGCCACTGGGATGAAAATATGTATCCACATTTGCAGCAACATGGCGTGGGGGAACAATCATGGGGAAAAATGTCAATGCGTTACATTGGCTCGCAGATTTACGAAAGAACTTAAGTTCCACATTGGTATATAAGCGTTGTTTTACTTCAGGTAAATATAAGTATTTATTTTGGCGTGGTCAAAGTACTGGTCAAAGATTTAACATGGTCAAAGTGTTTGTACTTTCAGTTGCGATTAAGCCATTTTAAAATAAATTACAGCTTTATTGCTTTCAACCTTAAAAATTGAAAACTTGTAAGCTTTTCTGGTGTTATTCAAGTTTTCGCCTTTGTAGAAAAATATAAAAGCGGTTTAAAGTTAAAATATTAAATTGTTATAAACTTCATCTTAATATTTTGTCAACTGGAGGCGCTATTAAAACACGATTTAAGACTGAGAATTGCATTCCATTAATTTAAGCCTTGTTGTTCACTTTATAGAGCAGATAGGAATAGTTTCATGCCAGAGTAGTAGGTCTTTCTTGCGAAATAACTAGCCGAGGGCGGTAGTCCGAATGGTTGTTTAGTTCAGATAGCACCAGGAAGGTTTTCAAGCATGTAAGTAGCGCGCACTTGGAGCCATATAGTACGATTATCGGTAGACTTTTCACGCTCCAGACTTTATGCTTCGCACTTCAAACCGAAAAATTCAGAGATAACGTCCCTTTCAGACTTCGCAATTCACGAATAATTGACTGAACTAATACTTCAAACGATCCCTTCTCATACTTCAAGCTTCGGTGATATCCGTGATAAGTGTAGTCTTGAATTATGGCAACAGCCTAAGTCCTAAGTGAAAAATGAAATACATGTAACTTGCACGGCCTCGCTCCAATCGAAAACGTATGCTCTGTGCAGAACATCTACAACGTTTACTTTTGGCACAGGATCACAACTACCCCTGCCTTCATTGCCTGATAACACGAAGACTATTAACGTTACAGGTGAACTTTTACGGTAAAAATTTGGAATGTTCTGGACAGTTATTAATAAAACTATGGCATCCTCGTGTTTCCAAAGGGTTGCTCGGAAAATAGTTGGAAAATATTCTGTTGGAAAATTCCGTTGGCAGTTGTCCGCTGGAAAGTGTCCGGTTGGAAAAGTCCAGTTTCTGCGCCAAATTTTATTTATAGCCAAATAAAAATGCATTTATGTTTTTTCTTGATGATGTTAATGCATTTAGCATTTTATTTTGTATATTTGTTTTACTTTTTGAAGGTGAGGGTTTTTCGAAACTATATTTTTTGTTCCTGTTTCATTGTGTTTTCACAAATATCTGTAGCACTGTAGCCAGAGTGCCAGACAAGTAAAACAAATACACATATTAAAGAGACCAGGGCCTTATTAGCCCCAAAACTGGGTCTTAGCCCTTAAGGGGGAGTATAGGTTTAGGGTGTGTCAGTCGGTCCGTCCATCGCTGGCTGTTAGTTCCACCCTGATGATCTGTTTCTTATGACATCTGGTATGTAGATGACGCGTCATATTAGGTGCACGTTATATTTATTTGGACTTTGACCTAATTTCAAGGTTACAGTGATCTCAATCTTGAATTTTCAATTCCAGTTGGGGGCTGTGCTCTCTACGATGGCTTGTTTATAGCGCTTTACCAGAAACATGTTCCTAGCAGAATGTCAAGCTAGTGATGTTTTGTGATACCAGTGCTCCATGCAAACAAAATGCCCGAAGAAACAATCGCACCCTTCCTTTTTATGGTGCAATATTTTCTGGATTTCTGTTTGGTATAAGTCCTTATTTCACAGTTACATGACCTAATTTGTACGAAATGTTTGATATAAAAAAGTATGAGCTTATTCAAAGGAAAAGCATTTGAAGATCCATTTGCTGCAATTAGGGGGTTTGTTTGCATGGAGGGGACGGATTTGTTTAGCCGAAGAGGGGCTCAAATTTCCTTAATTATTTCTTTTATTTGTTATTAAAGGCTGTTACAGGCATTAATAAAGAGTCTTTGACACAACGTTGTATAGACGTACGGTAAGAAACGTTGTTTAGGCGTTGTTTTGATCGCAACCAAACAAAATCTTTCTGGAATATATAACCAACGTCTTTGGTGCATCGACAAATAGGAATCAAATAAAAAAATCAACGTTGTATAGACGTAGGACTCACAAACAAAGTACAGCCTCCTCAAGTTATCCCTCACCGGAAATAATAGCCATGACAGGTTACTCTGAAAACAAACCAAAACGAAGATGTAAAATATGACATATTCAAGAGCACGCAAGTTTTTTCCACCTATTTTTGAGAAATATAGAGAAATATGCATGGAAATCAGCTTCAAAATATCCTGCGTGAGCGGGTGACACAAGGCTGGGCGTACTGTGACGGAGGCGGGCAACGGAGATTCTGGATTAATAGTTTCCCGACGTCTACATAATGTTGCTTTCCTAGGATCTATGCAGCCTTTACGCAAGGTTGATCAGGTGTCAGATAATCTATGTCCATCCAATGTACGAAGGTGGACTTTGTTTTGACCAACCAAAATTCCACGTTGATCCGACGTCAGGTGCACCAACTATCTAGCGTTGCAATGTTTACTGGGATAATTTAAGAACGAATTGAACATCCTTCGATTCCTGTATTGGAATTATTATCCTTGGTGTGTGTGATAGAGGGAGGTGGCAGAGGTAGAAAAAATGAAGAGGTTTGGAAAGGAGCGCTTGTGGGTTGTCACGAAGTGTAGTGGAAAGCTGAATAAAATATGCCTCAACAAAAACTCGTGTAGTTTATTTTAAGGAGCTAAAACCATTTTAGCCTTTCCCGTGACTGGAGATAATACACTGGCCGTTTAGTTTATATTATACGATTTTCTTGTTAGGTATTTCATAAATTATTCTCACTTCCCTACACAACACACACGATTAACGCAAGACGAGACACACGCAAATATACTCTTGCCGTTCTCGGCTGAGCCATTGAGGAGGTAGGAGAGTAACTTGGAGAGATACTTAGATGGGTGAAGACACTGACAAGGCAAGAGAGCAACCTGGATAGATGGAGACGATGAGAAGGCAGGAGAACTACTTAGATGGGTGAAGAAACTGAGAAGGCAAGAGAGCTACTTGGATGGGTGGAGAGACTGGGGAGGCAAGAGAGCTACTTGGAAGGGTGAAGACACTGGGAAGGCAAGAGAGCTACTTGGATGGGTGGAGACACGGGGGGGGGGCAAGAGAGCTACTTGGTCGGGTGAAGACACTTGGAAGGCAAGAGAGCTACTTGGATGGGTGGAGACACGGGGGGGGGGGGGCAAGAGAGCTACTTGGACGGGTGAAGACACTGGGAAGGCAAGAGAGCTACTTGGATGGGTGGAGACACTGGGAAGCCCGGAGAACTACTTGGTTGGGTAGGAGACAATAGGGAGACTGAAGAGCTTCTTGGATTAAAATGGATGAAATTGGATTGCTCTTTTGAGCACTTTCAACGAATCTCGTAGAAAATAGCACAGTGCTTTTAATGATTGCATAGGGGATTAGCAATAGCTAGAGTTAGTGATTAATAAAATTTCGCCTGAATCACGGTGTGCCAAAAGTACTTACAGTTGATGACAACAGTTGCCAAAAAGGGCATTGTTTCATGGGACACTTTTCCTAAAAACGTTTGCTGTCCAATTTAGGTAACAAACCCTAACACATCCCCGCCAAACTTTGTTCAGCACTGCTGAAAAGTTAGCTGTCCAGCTTGAGGTGGCAGGGCTCTGTCATATACACGCCTACATTTGTTCATACTTTCAATATCCGGCTGAAGTTGTCTGTTCTGTAGGTTACTTCGAAACTACGCTTAGATAATAAAATATTTGGGTATTTTAATAACTACCGTGGACTGGTATTTTTTAAATTAGTATTTTGCGTTTGGGTATCCGTGTTTGATTAAAATAAGGTGTATTTTGTGAGCTGGGCAGTTCGAGCTTAGTGGTCACATTTAAAAATTCACACATGGTAAGTAATACGCGTACCCCCTCTGGCTCAAAAAGCCTTATTCAAAATTGTGCGATCATTGTCTAAAAAGAAGTAACCCCCTAAATGTCCCGACCATGAGTCTGTAAAGCAATTAGCAGATCATTTTGGCTTATTTTTTAAAACCAAAACAGACAAAATAACGAGTAGCTTCACAGAACCTGAACCAGTGGCTGTCTTTGAAACAGTTTGTTGGTGTTGCTTTTAATCACTTCAGCTGTCCCTAAAAGTATCTCTTTAGATCCTATCCCCACTAAGTTAGTCAGAGAGCATATAGATGAACTCACACCGGTTCTTGCCAAAATTATCAACACTTCATTGAGCACTGGCCATATGCCGTCGCAACTGAAAAATGCGATCGTCACTCCAATTCTCAACATACCAGGGGCAGAACTAGAGATGAAAAACTTCAGACCTATATCCATTATTTGTCCTTTGTGTCAAAAATCATTGAAAATTCGGTAAATGAGCAGATCGATCAACACTGTGATAAAAACAACCTCCATGAAACCCTGCAATCGGCCTACAGTTCGAATTATTGCACGGAATCTGCGTTGATAAGAGTTTCAAATAACATCCTGATGGCCATGGATAACCTCAAGATAGTTCTCCTCACGCTGTTAGATCTTTCTGCAGCGTTTGATACTGTTACGCACAATATCCTTCTCGAGCGCCTGCAGACTAAATTTGGACTATTCGGTGTCGTTCACGATTGGTTCCGGTCCTACTTAGCTGACGGAACGCAGCATATAAAAAATAGGCGAGATTCTGTCGAACAGCATCGCTGTTGATATTGATCTACCTCAAGGGTCGGGAACTGGTCCTAGACTTTACTCAAAATATACCTGTGATCTTGGTGTCTTGATACGATTTTTGCTATTACTTTTTCATCTCTGAGCAGATGATGACCTTGACCCAAACTCCTTTTTCCATTCAGTTGGAAGCACGCAGTCAAATTGAGCATGCAGTATCGCGTCCTGGCATATGGACGAACGGAGATAGACTCAGGTTAAACCAATCTAAAACAGAACTTATTATGATTGGCAGCAAACAGCAACGTCGGGAAATTTGTGCTATAACCGAATCACTATTGATAGAGAGGAAATAATCGCAAAAACCCTTTGTCCGTTGTTTAGGTGTATGGTTTGACCAAGATCTGCTAATGCGCAAGCATGTATCAAAAGTAGTAAGGGTTGGATATTACCACATCCGTCAGTTGTGGCGTATTCCAGTCTACCTCATTGACTCGGCCGCTAAGACTATGTGTGTTCTTGTATCGATTACTGCAATGCATTGTTGTACGGGATAAGTGAAATGTCCTTGTCAAACCTACAACGCCTTCAGAACAGTCAAAAAATTGTCCAAGCATTGTAACATCACCAAGATCCTCGCTGAACCTCATTGGTTGCCAGTAAAGGTAAGCATAGAATTTAAGCTTTTACTGTGGGCATTCAAGTGCTTGAAAGGAATCGCTCCAGCCTACCTGTGTGAGTTGCTCAGGGTGAAGGAGTATAGATTGGAAAACCCTCCGATCGTAGTCAGATTTAGTCTTGGAAGTGCCAAGGACAAATGCCAAGTATGCGGGTGACCGCGCTTTTGCAGCGTGTGCGCCTAAGCTGTGAAAGAAACTGCCAAAGGATATACTTTGTTGTGAAAGCGTAGAAATCTTTAACAATGGGTTAAAGACACATATCTTTAAAGAATATTTTAGTTATCACAAGCAAAACAGTTATTAATTCAATTGTTAGACTACAATCTGTTGTAATGTAGAGTACATTGTTATATTTTAGATGCAAAATTCCAAGTAATTGTCACATCACTTTAAGGAATGAGTATTAGGATAAAGTACTTGTAATTTGTAAAGCGCCTGGAACAGGTCGCCTGATTAGTGCGCTATATAAGAAATACGTTTATTAATACGTTTATTATTATTTTGTCGATTTAGTTTTTAGCAAATTAGTAGAATACATGTGTTTACTTTTGATCGTTTTGAGAAAGACCCTGACACGCAAGAAAAATCTTAATAAGTAAATGTAGATATATATTTAAAGCCCTTTAGCCAAGAGAAAAAGTATGTAAATTGCAACAAACTGTAATAGTCTGAGCCAGACTAACAAGCTTACAGCACACACGCTGTAATGTGCCTGGTTACATGCTGTCGTTATTGGAACGATCAACATGCTACTGATGCTGTTTGTACTGCTTTAGCCTAATAAATGGGCTTCAATGGTAAGGTTTCAGTATCCATTTTTGCACATAAAATGCAAATAAAGTTCAATACAAATTAGAAGACCAACCAGACGTGCAACAGTAGATTTCTGTTTAATCTGGTCTTCAAACTGGCTAGTGTCTCAGACTAGTTAGCTGGACAAGATGGCATGGCGTAAAATAGAAACATACGGAAACGCATCGTACGAATTCAATAAACTATGTGTAGTGAAAATCCTTAAGTGTAAGAAACTTATTGTCTGTAGTGGAGTGTGTTCCTGCATAAAGAGTTTTTCTACCCTAGGCAAAAATATAATCGTGCATTATATTTTAGGACTGGTCACTTCTCATTTTATGCTGGGGCTTGAGGGCATATCTCTGTTTGCTTTACAAGACCACGAAGCTTTCAAAGTTGTTAACGTTGTTATTTCGTTGATTTGAAAGAAAGTTTTGGTAAGTTTTAATAATTATCAATGGATCATAACACCTTACAATACCAGAGTCACAACAGAAAAAGATGGAAACATTACGGTTAATACTTGAAGTTTCAAATTATCACGTCTCAAAAGTGTGTTTAATGGGTAAATTACAAGGTGCTCACACCAAAGAAAAGACCATTTTTGGCACATTTACACTGTTGAGATATGCATCTTCAGATTGACGAATTTCAGGTCGTCAAACAATACGATGAATTTTTGATGAACTTGTACGAATCGAATTGGGGAGTTTCTGAAAAATTATTGTCGAATTATTAGCATGGCGTTTTATTGACAAGCTGTAAACTGGCAAATTTATAACAACGTATTGAGAAATATTTGATTGGAATTTCTTGAATTGGTCATCGTCAAATGAAAAAGACAAAGTCAGTTAGTTTTTTGTCATTTCGACAGTTTTTTGTCAATTCGACAACTTTTCGACAAATTCTTCAAAAAGGCATATTATGTGTGTGTTAACACATTTGGCTCGACATACACTGGGATGGCAAATTTTTCAGCGATTCGACCTCCAGTGTGAATGTTACTGCAAGTTCACTTTAATGAATACCGAATTTTAACTGACCCGACGTCGTTACCCGGGATGCAACCAAAATCCGTGACTCCGTGGCATTTTCAGTGTTAGGGGTTTGAATCAGAAACTCTTAAAACTCGGACTGGTTGGATATCACACACTCGGACTGATACAGTCGGACTATTTTATAATTTCGTCGATGAAATGAAATGTTCGATTTATTCCATTTTGTTTGGTTTTGCATTTTTTTTATTTTATACAATACAGTGCCTTACTTTTAATACGTGATCTTAATTGAGCTCTTGTAATGTTATTAACGACGTAGTTTAATAAAAAATCTCTATGTTAATGCAAAATACACGACCGGCTCAAAAGCAAAACCATCACCGTGAATCGATCTTCTTAATCCACTGCAATCCTGTATAAAGGGTCGTATTGTCCAACTTGTGCCTGTAATTAAATGATCCAGATTTGTGTGGAATGTTTAGCAAATCACAATTTTTTCCAAAGGATTGCTCATTGACTTCTTAATCCAGCTTGTAATTTACTTGTAATTTCACAACTGCCCTTTTTGTGTGTTGTCATTTGTTAACGTAATGGATATTATTTAAATGAAATGTGGTTGAATAACACTGGTTTTATATCCGCCCTCTCATTTTTTCTTATTTGTTGATGTTTCAGTACCAGAAGGGAAAAAGCCAGGCATATTAAATTGATTTTCCAGTCTCGAATTATTTAGACGTATAAATCATCAAACCATGCCTAAAACAGCAAACGCATTGAATTTCAGAAATCATCACCTTTTTGACGGACCTTCTGATTGAAGTTAAGGGCCATTAGCTAATGAGTGCACGCAGTATGTATCCGAGTTATGCAAAAGCTGTAAATATAATCTCAAAAAATGATAGTACCGAATCCAAATATATATTGCCTGAAAAATTGATACCTCAATTCTGTCATTTCTGCCATTGCAGTCAACGGTACAAAATCTCAATGGTGAACATGCCAGTTAAACAGATATACACTGAAACCTGGCCCGGCCAAACCTGTATTATATGGACAAGTCCCCAATTCGGACAAAACATTCAGTGCTTTTTAATTTCCCATTGGCTTCTATGTAATAAAAACCTGGATAATTCGAACACCTCCACGTTCCGGACTCCGGACACAAATTTTCAGAACCAGTAAGTTTTACTGTTTGAACAATGATTTGGATAATCTTTAAGTGTTGTTTGTGTGTATCTCCCGCATGACGTTAATGACAAAGTGCCACAACACAATTGGACTGCTTCTGTTGGCCCACTGTTAAATCCCATAACGCCTGTGAAGTCCCATGTGAATACAGGTGTGCTTGATAGCGTTCATTCAAAATTGACTGACTGATGTTATTAATGCACATTATAAATGGAGACAAAAAAGGAAGCATAATTGTCTTTTCCGCCTTATGTTTTGGATACCAGCGATCCACCTTACCTTAAGTGTTTCACTTTAAGGAGTGGGGTGTTAGGTTACGCGAGTAGGTTACTAACCGAGATATAATTTTTCTCTTCTTTCATATTTGGTTTATTCAGTTTAAATCAACGTAATCGGCCGTGATATCCGGATACCGGTATAATTTCAATTTATGCTGACCACCCATTTCAGTTTTTTATCTTTCAATTTAGGTTAACTACAATGCCAACAATAGATTATTTAGTAAACAATTTAAGCCATTATAGCATACCTTAACTAATTCTGAGAACTTGCTAAGGCGGACAAAGTCTGTCAGCTCCAACACTGTACTGATTAACCAGGTTTTACTGTATTTATATCATTCATACAAATTAAGTAGATATATCTTATGACGAGTAATTGCAATAAAATTTTGACAGAAGATTTAAAAAAGTGCATTAATTTTTGTTTTAATGAGGTCAAAATGAATGAATATTTAAATCAAAGCGCTTTTAAATTCCATTAATGATGCTTTGTTGCAAAAATGTACAAAATTTTTGCACTACTGTTGAAATAAGAAACTGTGGTACTTTAGGAATCCTAAAGTGGCAGTAAGACTTGTAGGCAGTTCAATTGTCACCAGGGCGGACGAAATGACTTGATATGAAGATTATAACACCCAACATATTTTTTGTGCAAGTTGGATTGTTTTGTTTTCATATTAACCGTCATATAACACATATGGGAACAGGACAATCCCCCCAGACAATTCCCACCCAGTCAACTCCCCCCGACAATTCCCCCAGTAGGACAATTCCCTCCGAGGACTACCCCCCCCCCCAATTCATTTTTATTTTTCTTATTTTTTTTCTTTTCTTTCTATTTTCTGTCTTTTTTTTTTACAAATTATTACCCTTTTAAATTGTCCTTTCATCTTGTAATTGCACTTTTCAAACATGTTGCTTTGCTTTTCACGTACTTAATTGCAATTACACAATCAGTAGCTGGAGTGTTTGATCATTATAAATGCAATAATTTCAAATATGTTGCTTTGCTTTTCATGGAGTTTGCCCTCGAAGTCCAGTGATTGCGACAATCGCGTTTGTTCCCCAGCAGCTGGTCGTTGACGCCTTTGAGATGCTACATTATCATCTTAGCGAAGAGGCAACACCCAATACATGGGTCGGATCCGCCGTAATGTTTTACCCAATTGTCCCAAGAGCGCCCAAGTGCACCCAAGTTTACGCCGATTTACCCAAGTGCACCCAAGTTCCCGCACGGGCTGTGGAATATGCACCCTCGCACTGAAGCCGACCTGCCGCGCACGAACAATAACGTGGAAGGCTTCCACAAGAAAATGTTCCCATCCGAACTTATGGTGCTGCCTGGATGTGCTAAAAAAAGCAATACAGCCTGACGACCGTCGTCTTCAGTCAAATTATGGGTGGCCACTTGCCCGAGCCACCGCGTCGCCAGTACGCCGACTCTGCGCAGCGCATTCGTCAAATAGTCCGCGACTTCGAAAACCGACAGATTGTTGACTATTTGCGTGGAATTGCTCACAACATCAGGTTTTACATTTTGCATGTTTGATTTTAAGGTGTTTAAGAATAAAGAAATGAAATATACCTGGTTGTTTTATTCTTGTTTTGGCATTCAAAGTTAAATAAAAATAAAAAATTAAGTGGGAGGGGGGATAGTCCTCGGGGGGGGGGATTGTTCGGGGGGGGGAATTGTCGGGGGGGGGGAGTTGTCTTGGGCTGTTGCCTAGGGGGCAATTGTCCTAGACCCAACACATATTTATTGATAATAAAGGCGATGTCTAATTGTAACCGGATTTATCTAAAACGAGGGCTTAAATACAGGGACACTCTATAGGGAAATCCCTGTGGTGTGTTTTAACGATTTGTTTATTTCCCCACACTTCCTTCCGAGTTAATCATTTCAATAGTTTCTAAAGACTTTCTCATACAACAAACATATCCATTAATAAGAAAAGGAATCTGATTATTAACCGACGAAAGAGCGAAATAAAATCTGTGTATTTTGAATGAACTTTACGGAAATACACGAAATTGCATGATGTAACCTCGGTGATGCGAGCATGCTTATACAATAGCCTTAACATAGTGGGACAATAACAGAGCTCTAAAAGCACATGCATTTTTCGCTCCTTTGCGTTTATTTAATTTAATTATTTTCAATTATATACTTACGTGAAAGGAACTGCAGTTGGGGAATAAAGTAAGTGTCTTGTGAATCATAAACCCTATTACCTGCTTAGTAATTTGTTTATTCTTTTCATATTATCTTTTCAAAAATATATTTTGCGAACTTGCCAAAACGGAAGGAAGTAGGGAGTCCCTGTCTCTCTCTTTGTTGCATCGTGAAAGAAATCGTTGCTGTAGAGATTATTCAAGGCTGTAATATTTTGCATGTGGGAAATAACACGCCCTCCCAAAAACAAATACACAAGACAATTAAATGAACAAAACAAGAAATTAAGCAAGAGCTGCTGAATTAAATATCAAACGAAGCATTAAAATATTAAGTTTTCAAGTAGCTCTGGTACTGTTCTTTGAGGAGTATCCTGGGTCCCATTTTCCGGTTCAAAGGTACAGCAGGTTTGGATCTGGAAATAAAAAAAAAACACAGCAAGAACAACAACATAACAACCAAAACAACAACAACCACAAACTTACACAGATGATCATACTTAACATGCTTTGCTTGCTGTCTTTGGGTTGAAGCTGCTCAAGATATAGCCATCTCATTCAACATATTCAAAGCCACGGTACAATTCCACACCGACAACACTGCGAGCGAAGCACTCACGGTACATTTCCGCACTGACAACACCACCAACAAGGCACGCACAGAACACTTCCACACCGACAACACCGTAATGTGACCGTTTGATAGACAGCAATGGACTTTTCTTGACTTTGTTTTCACTCCGTATTACTTAACATGTATAATAGCTATGGCCAATGCAAATAAACTGTTGGGCAAAACAAATGTTGCATAAGCACTTTTTCCATTGCTTACACCCCCCTCCCCCGCCAGACCAAAACAACACATTTAACTGTTTTAATACCCTTCAATAATTCTTAACTTCTGTGAATGTATTTTTGAAGTGGTCACAACAATAAAGTTCTTACATAAAAAGTATAAATTATCCTTATTTGGTTGCAAAAGTGACAAAGCCACGCAGCGGTGGTCATGCTGTGCTTGGCGGGTACTCGGTGTTGCAGCAGCAGAAGTCTGTGAAATGGCTGTCAGTGAAAAACCCAGTGGGTGTCCCAATTACCATTTTAAAAAGTGTTATGACCTGCGGTGGCTATCTATTTGAGAACCTTTGACTTTTTATAGGAAGAGTAAGCAACAATGCTTACCTGAATAGTCATATTTTTGTCCTCCAAGAAGATATGATGTCTGTTTGAGGCAGTTAAAAAGACAAAACGACACGGGAGAAAATCCGATTGGATAAAAATGATGTAATCGTGACATCATGAATTAGACAGTTATAACTTGTCGGCTTGCAGTTTTCCTCTCGAGTCTATTGAAATCGGGATTTTTTAAATAAGAATAAAAGAAAAACAAAGAAAACAGGGGAAGCAGGGGTTGCATAATAATGTGGTTATTTTGTGGTTAGAAGTAGGTTTCTGAATTTTTGACAATTTACCCAAGGCAAAACTTCAAAAGCGCCATGTACCAGATCGGGCTAGTGGCGAGGGCCAACGCCGCGCTTCGTATAGTGAAAGGGGCAGCAGGTACTGATATTTTTGTATTTGGAATAAGGTTAATATAAGACAAAGTTGGGGCTGACAAAATTTCTCCCGATTTGGAAAGTGTCCGGATTACTTCTGTTGTGTTGTAATGATTTGATTCGATCATTAAATGAACTAACGGATGTTCATGGGTGCAGCACTCCTCCCCTCACGCTTGCAATATTCCAAATATGTTTAAAAAAAACCCGTTAATTAAATGGAATTGAAAGATCAATTGAATCGACTGAACACTGATGAATTGCACATAAGAACACAGGAATCGCAAAACATATAACAGCACCTTCATTGAATGCACTCTGTCAGGAAGGTTAAGTGAATCGATGCTCAATATACCCATTCAGAAAAAAACCAGGAGGAAAATGTAATATTCTGTGTTTAACCGCAAGTGGATACCCATAAAATTACGTACACAAAAAAATCTGCACTTAACTCCCCTCCTCCCGTACGCCATATGTATGACGTCACACATATAACTTTTGCGTACGCACAGTCCCTGAGCCCCCTACCGGCCTTTACGGGGTCTCCATGCATACATACTTTATTTATGACCTCTGAAGAAATCTCTGCTCTAAACACACTACGTCTAAATGTAGAGACAATAAAAGAGGGGCACATTGCTGGCATTCAAAATGTGACAGGGTTGGGGTGGGTTGGGGAAGCTCTACCACTTCTGCAACTTCCCCACAGTTTTCAACAAGATTTAGTCATTTCGTTTTCTTTGTGGCCATTTTAACTTTCGAAAGGTGTTCCTGTTTCGTAGCTTCCATGGAAACCAAATTTGAGGCATAAACACATTCCTTGGGTAGCAAGCATTTAGAAGGACTTACTTATTTACGTAATCTTGGAAAGACAGTGAAATACACTAAAAAATCACGGAATTACCTTGTCCATATTAGAAGTGTTATTCAAACAATAGAACCTGCAATTGGATTTGAAGAATGGTGTCTTGTGCACGGAATAGGGAGATATCAGAATTATCTAGATTTCAATTGTCTGGAAATCAATGGGAAACTAGACCGTTTTCGTTACAGAGTAGCGAAAATTACACTTGTGACCACACAAAATTACGATCCTGAACACTTAACAATTTAAAATTCCACAAAGATCTTTGCTAAAAGTGATGTCACGATCTCAGCAACATCGAAAGATGTTGTATATCAGGACATATTCCGACGTCGACCCATCGTAAACTTTTAAGTTTGAGACGTCGACCCAATCAAACTGCAACGTTAAACCTGGTTAAAATTTGGTTGTGATCGGTTGATGCCGGAGATTTAATCAACGTTAAATAGACGTTGGATAAGTAATGTTATTTAGTCGTTGCGTTTGGTCGTAACCAAAACCCACTTTCTCCGACGTCTAATCGACGTCTTTGGTACAAGGCTAAATAGACCTTGGAAAATCGGTGTTATATAGACGGGGTTATATAGAGTCAAAACCAAAGAACAAAAAATTTTGAAATAAGTTTTTAATCTCTTTTGAAGATAAGGGCAAAAATAAATTAATAAATAATAAATAAATAAAGGATAAACGAAGGTAGCTGGTAAACCTAACATTACCAACTTTCAGTCATTCATATTGCGAATACAAATTAATAATATTTTTGAACATAAAGTCCACAATGTTGTATTCTTGTTATCTAGTTTGGCCACCAACAGTTGCATAAAATCGAAGCTGTACATTTTCCTTGTCACAGCTTTAGGCGTTCCGGAGAAAGCTTATTAACCATACTGGCAATACTACGCATACACCGGCACACACGTCATAATTGTTCATTCACAGCATGATCAATATGGCTGCTGTCTCAGAGTGTAACTTAAATATTGGCTTTAATGATGAAATTTCAATGCCCTTTTTTGCATATAAAATCTAAATCAACTTCAAAACCAATTTAAGGTGGATCACCCGGTCATAGTAATGCTTCTGTCACACTTCGCCCTAATAGCCCAAGCTGCCTCTCTAGTTAGTTGAACAAGTTTGCATGGTAGAAAAAAAAGGAATCAGACGGAAACACATAAATACATTGTACGAATTGAATAAGCTATGTATGGAATGCCATTTAAACATTTAATGCTTATTTTCGATATCAAAATATGATTAAAGATGTGAATAAATCAATGTAGATCTCAAAAATTTATATTTTGCTATCAATAATTAAATTTCTGATGGCAAAAATATATTGTTGAGATAAAAAAATCAATTTTTCAAACTGAAAAAATCTTAAGGGAGACGTAATATATAAAATATAACTAATCGTCAATTAAATTTATTTAATTAAATTTATCTTAAAAAAATAGACTGATATAAATCACTTACAGATTTCAAAATACAAATTAAAATCTATCATTTTAAAATAATGATATATGAAATAAATTCTTGATATCAATAAAAGAAAAATGAATTATTGAGCTAAAAATTGATATTTTTCTCTCAAATATTTCATTTTTGCTATCAGGAATTAATTTTTTGCTCTTAAAAAATCAATTTTAGATATCATTAAATCATTTTAGACATCAATAAATATTTATTGATATCTCTGAATATTTATTGATATCAGAAATTTTTTTGAGATCAAGAATACATTTAGAGATATCAAAAATACAATTACAGATAGCAAAAATTAATTTTGATATCAAAATATGGATTTTTTAAGATCAAAAATTAATTCTTGATATCAAAAAATCAATTGTTGAGGTCACAAATTAATTCTTAATATCAGTAATTCCCTAAGAAATGTGAAAATGGCATTCCATACCATGGAGATTGAAATTAAGAAGGACTGCACAGTTTTGTTCAAATTGGGAAGCTGTTCACATTATACGTGTTTGTCTGGAGCCAGCTTGTACTTTAAGTGACGTGTGTGACGGTTAGCTCAGCTGACCACAGCACTAGACCATTAATTCAAAGGTTCAGGGTTCGAATCCAGTCACAAGTGGCAAGCAGGGGACTGACCCTCGCTCCGATTACCTCTGCGGTTCAAATGCAATGCGTCAGATCACCTGTCACGAAATTCAGAATTAACGCCTATTGAGTCTTTAGGCCATCCTTTTAATATAAAAGCTTTTACTTTAAGTAAATAGCAAAGAAGAAGCAAACTATCTTAGACATTATTCAACATTCTTTATTCACCTGTATAGATATAGGATTTTTCCAAGGAGGAGAAGCGTAATTTTTCCATTTTTAATGTATGGGTTGTGTGGGTGATACGTATGTGTAATACACGGCAAGTTACAAAGTCCCACCAGCAGATGGGCAAACGATTTGTGATCATGTATTTTGTTGGGGTGTGTAATTACAAAAACATCTATGGACTTTGAGGACCCCTCTTACAAAATAAGAGTTTTAGTTACTCATGCAAAGAAAACATGAAAGATTTTCCTGAGTATGGCAGGGACAGTCTTCGTCGAAGTCGCTGTGGGATAGGGGTTAAATTGCGGGGATCAGGGGCCAGTCCCTCACTGTCGCTAGTACCATTGTCAATCGCAGCAGCAGGACATGTGGTCGAGTAAGCCATCCATACAAAGAACAGCGTAAAACCTGTGCCGTGGATACCCTGTGTATCATTGACAACTGTAAACTGGGGGCAGTTTCTGCCTGTCAGTGTGTTGTGAAAAAGCCATTGATTCATACTGTTTTAAGACCTACTAGCAAAGATTTAAAAAGGGCATCTGGCTATTAGGCACTAGAGGTACTTATCTGCCTAAACTACCCAATATGTACACTTAAGTTAACCTGTGTAATATGGCAGCCGGTCTCCAGTATTAAATTGCACATAAGCCACATCGCACATGGTCGCGGCTTGCAAGCTCAAATTGCCTCTTCTTTCTCACTACGGAGTGCATCGTATTAGGCAGTTTTGTATCTTTACATTAATAGTCAAAGTATATGTTGCCATTGTCCGTAAAAAGGGTTGACAGGGTGGGGTACTATCTTGTGCGCACGTCCAGTATATACAGTTTGTTACATTAGATGTGTTTTTCAATCTAAGGCCTAAATATTTCTAAGGAAAAAGTAGAAAAGTAGCCTCTATTTTGCAGAAAACATATTTTTCTCTGTTCCTGCATTGCAATATGTCTCCATCATTGCTAAAATAAGTGTTGCAGAAATCAACACATCAATTGTAATTTGCATTATACGTGTGACGAGAACGCCATTTTTATAAAGGTTGTTGCATTGCAGGCCGAACCATAATAACGTCTGGGCCATATTTAGTGAGATATGCACAAGTAGAATAACCATTAGGTGCTTAAGCTATTTCTCAAGTTAATGCTGTCGCTTTCAATTATTTCAAACAATAATTGGTTGTAATATTAATACCATATATTAAACTAAGACCGCTTTTACAGTTTCTAAAAGTTTCGATTTAAAAGTTTCGATTTAAATTTTCAAATGAAATAATTGCTTTAGATTGTGTTATTGAATTCAAACTTTCAGATGTTATTTTGAGACATGCTACACTTGTTTATGGTTTTGAAATATTGGAATCAAAATGGAACACAATGACTAGGGAATAACAAGACTGCATTTTTCAACAGCATGTTGTAATGAATAAGGGCATTAAATAAATAAAGATAATATCCGAACAAAAGGCTTTAATATTGTAATCACAAAAGAGGTTGTTTAATATCTCACCGATTGTAATTTCTAACCACAGAGTAAATCTAATACGTGAGTGGAAATCCACATGTCAAACCGCTCTGTAAAGCATTGTAGATATGTAAGCTCACTGCTGTTGGGTGCAATAAAAACACCCTCGTAATTCCATGTAAACATTATCCGTAATATTGAATCTACGCTGAGTGTTGTTCCGTTCTTTTAAGTTGCTTTTTGTCTCAATGTACAACAAAACAATTATATTCTCCCTAAAGGCCTTACAGTTTTTCCCATTTCTGTTTTAATTAGGAGTTGGAATAACAGTTTCATCACAATTTCAACAGAAAAAAGGGAAAGAAGTTCGATTGCTTAATTAAGTACCAGAATGAAATAATGTGTCTTCGCTCTCTGTCTTGTGATACCATTATATATTACAACAAAAGATTCATCAAAGATGCATGCGCTGAAGCATGCATGTCATGCCAAGCAACATTTCGATATATTTGAATTTTCTAATGATAAACCACTATTTAGCTTTTATAACGTAATTTATAGTCATGGAGTGCTACTTTAAATCCATATTTTACTTCCCTATGTAGCTACTTTTTATTGGTTTTGATATAAAGATTAGGAACTTGCATAGTATATTTTAAAAGCAATCATATTCTTTCAATATACAATATACTCAGTATGTATTTTTTGCTATTAAATGAACTCTAATGCACATTAGTTTTGTGTTCATTTGCTGTTCACCAATTGAAGAACAACTAAGATGTGTTTTGGAAATTAAATATATATATGTATGTATAATTATAGATGATGTATAAAAAACCGGTATATGAGGTTAAATAAATATCTCTTGATGGCAGGGATGCCGAAAAGCTACTCAGATGAGTTTTTTCTATCAACTAATTATGACACTGACATTTACCAAGCCCAGATGCTATCATTCCATGTCTTATTTTAGTAGGCACGTTAAGGGCTTATGAAGTTTATCTACTCCAAATCCAAAGTAATGCCGTTGGCTTTCTTGTATCGATGTATTTGAGTGTTTAGTGGATAAAACCTAATTTAATAAATCTTAGCGTTGCAGTAGAAAGCTAGCTTTAATACGTACTGTAGTTATCATTTGTTTAATTTCAGAGGATAGAAGCCTTTACTTTATCTGATTGTATCTGACGCTTTTTTCCTTCGTCCAACTGTAGTTCAACCTTTGTACAGGCGCTATAGGTCCAGTTGTGCCCTAGTTGAGATGAGTCGATTTACTGTAGAGCTATTAACATATTTGTACAACATTCAGTAAATTAATGAGGGACCCAAGGCAGCTCGAAACTGCAGAACGAAAAATCCTCTGGATGTATTTAATTCTTCTACCTTGTTTACTTAACACTGCATTCAGCCAAAAGGAAAGTAAACACAGTAATCGGGAACTGGAATAGATTCCTTCTATTAAAATAATATTTTTACTATCAAAGCACTTCCTCTCACATGTGTTAATTTTTGTGCCTGATGTTTCTCATGTGAGTACGACAAGTTTATATGATATCAATAATATCATATAAACGTCAGAAAATTTTAGCAAATCGCAATAATAACAGATAATAGTGAATGGCCAACACTGGGACCAGCGATATTAAGAACACAGCATTCAGGGCATGACATTTAGGCCAGCGACATCAAAGCCAAGGACATTTAGAACACGACATTTAGGCCAACAACATTTAGGGCCAGTAACATTAAGGCCAGTGACAATAAGACCAGTGACATTTAGTCCACCGACATTTAGGACACGTCATTCAGACCACTTTTTTAGACAGCGATACTATTGCTACGTTGTCAACTTCGAGAATTAGGCCAGATTTAAATACCGTATTGTGAGTTCAAATCATAATTACAACAAAAATGCCTAAAACTGATTTTTTTAAATTACAATCACGCTATTGGAATGATGTATCGAACAATAATTTTATGCTTTTTTGCAACTATGTTAATGGAGCTTATCCCATCATGCCCTCTATTCACCAATCCATTACAAATAGAAATAAATGCATTTGAAGTAACTGAATTGCCCACATCTGATCCTATCACAGAAAAGTGATCTACACTGATTTTTCAATTTAATCATACCATGCTGAGGCAGTTTATGCCTTTTTCGTCCAATTGCAATTGAAATTGCAAAATGGTGGTATTTACTACCAGAAGTTAGTTTTTGATTTAAAAATGCTGATCTTTTCTACTTGGTTTAAATGAAAACGCAAAATTTCAGCGAATTGTTGCTACTTCTTGTGCTGCCGCTAGGTGAATTGTTTCCAAACCTATTACCATCGGTTGGGATGTAAGTTTTATTCAATGTTTGCGATTTGTGATGGAACAAGAAGATGTGTGATATGTGTGAAAACTGTGTGAAATACAATATGCATTTTAGTTAATATATTCTCGTGTATTAAAAGGTTGCACCAGGCAGATTAGAATTAACACTGCAAATATCACTAAAAGGTTGCACCACGCAAATTACAATCCTTGTTATTATTTAAAAGACAACATTTAACCAACCGCCGGTGTCTGACTGCTAATGAGAATCTAATGACTCGTTAGAAAAGGCTTTGTGTAATCAGTAATAAGTGTGTATTTGCTAATGAGATTATAATGAATCATCAGAAAAGGCTCGTTTCACTTGATGGACTCCTGACTCGGCACTCAATCAGTCCACCGAACACCGGCTGTGTAGAATGGCACTGTCTGAAACCTGGAATGGAATTGTACTGCATGGAATGGTATGTTCCATTCCATTCTTGGATTTAGATTTATCTAACATTTGGAATGACTTGTGCTTGTTATTGGTGACAAATTTCGAATGAAAAGGTGCAGTTGTTCTAATATTTTAAGTAATAAGATGTTGCTCAGTTTCAAAGAAAGCAATTGAACTTTATCATCAGAACATGTGCTAATCCCTACTTGAATAAAATTCTAATTACGCATTACGCAGGTGTGTGAAACGATTAATACGCGAGGTGATATAAAATGGTCAAATATAAAGTAAAATGCACAAATTTTATAGCATGTAGGAGCATGTAATCTAGCGACAGGAGAAATGAGTAAAGTGGAATATGCCAATTATGTTAAGTCGCTTCGATGCTGTTTGCTCGATGGTGTGCTATTTGTAATTTTTTGAAATTTTTAGTGCTGGGTTTGTTTTTGTTTTGTTTTTAGAGTGAGTGAAATATTTCCAGGATTGTCGTGAAGGCAGGTGGAGCTACGTTGGAACCAAAGCTGAATTATCATTACAGACAGTAATACTGTGTATGAATATTGTGAAATATCTTCAAGCTGTGTACGAAATGGCAATGCAAAAGATTATATAATTAAATGCTGGATGGGACTTCAGTTGTTATGTGGCGCTTTACTAGCATATGCAGTTACCTTATTCCTTTAAGAAATTTATTGCAGTAGCAAATAACAATACCCCATAAACAGTAATAGTCATACGGCTTTTAGATAAATCAAAACAGGGAAAAGTATGCGAATCACGCTCTATTGTGAAGTATCTAAAACATGGAATGGATGTTCATTTAATCCTACCATCCCATTCCATTTTAGGATTCCATACCGAGTTTTAGACATTGCTGTGTAGGATATGTCTTCCTATGGGATAAATGTCCTTCAGTCTAGTTATCTGCTTTTTTATTTCTGTAGCTAAATTCTTACACAACCTTACCCGACAGGCGCTGCCGGAAACGTCATCAACATTTGACATACGTCTTCTCGTGATCTTGATCTCAGTGATAAGGTTACTACTGTTCGTGTCTCATAAAAATAACACTATAAAATTCTAAATATTTCTATGAAATAACATGTAGAGTTTCAAAAAAAAAAGTGAGTTGGTGCTTTCCAATTCTATCAAATAATTTATAGATTAAGTAGTTGCAACTACTTGTGCGAATGCAAAAACATTGAGTGGGTGCTCACCCAAATTTCTTCAAAAACTTTTTAGAACGCAGGAATAACCTTGTTATTCATGAGGTCAACGGGTCATGTAAAATTTGGTATTCCGACAACTGATCTAGCGACAACTGAACTATCGATAACTGAGCTGGCGAAAACTAATAAAGCAACAACTTCTAGTTAGATCTGTTGTGGCAAACTGAGTGATGGCTCTCTAGCTCAGTTGTTGCTATCTCAGTTATCACTAGATAAGTTGTCGCCACATCAATTGTCGTTAGCTCAGTTGTCTCTAGATCAGCTGTCGTTAGCGCAGCTACCGCCTAATCAGTGTTGCAGTGCAAAAGCAAAAGAAAAAGCTTGAATGTTTTTTTTCTGTTTTTTTTAAATAAAATAAAGTTTGTTTATTTTTCGTTCAAACGGTTGTGGACGTAGGCGTATGGCAAGTGTCACTGTCGAAGTTAAAGAGAGCGAAAAGTTCTCTGGCTTGTAATTGGTTGAAACATCCCTCTAAACTCGGCCTGTGATTTGCAAACTTTGGGCACCCTAGATGCTCGACAGTGAACACATACGATGTCCACCACAGACATCTTGTCGCCATTGCCTGTATCCCTTCTTCCTCTAAACCGCACCTAAGCATTTCATGTTTTTGCACGCCCACCTTCCACCCGCTTTTCATACTTTAATGTGCCAGTTGTAGCCTCGCCCTCCCCTTCTTGGTCTCCCTCCTTTGTCGTATTAATGCCATACGAGTTATATTGTTGATATGTTCATGTTGCACTCTTGCCCAATCCCCCTTTTATCGTATTTAATATTTAAGTTACACCCTTGCCAGTCCCTTCCCGGTGTCCCAGGACGAATGGTCCCCCGTTTTGATGGTCTCTCCGGACCATTAGTCCTAGGACTAATTGGTCCCCTGGACCAGTGGTCCTAGGAAATATGGTCTCCCTTTAGGAAATATGCCCACCCCCAGGACCAATGGCCCTAAGAACAATGCCCATCCCCCTACTTCTTTTTTATTTTTCAAAAAACTAAGAATAAACTTGAATAAATTTAAATAGAGATCATTTCTTTCTTAGTTTAAAGGAAACTTTGAGGTAAAATAGTACAGTTTGACATTAAATCATAACTCAATATTTCCGCCGTTTCCTTCGTGACTTTCGGAGATGAACTGTAATAACTTAAATCCTACAGTTTGCTTTACGGATATTGCAATTTCAGATTGTGGTACATCCACAACTATCACATAATTTCAGTGGACTCTTATAACTTAATCCTACAGGGTTATTGTTGCATAAGTTTTCCCTGCGCGTAAAAACAGCCCGTTTTTACGTAGAAAAGGCCTTTTTTACGGCCAAACCCGTAAAATCTACCTGTAAACGCATTGTCTGTAATATTGTCCTGTGCATAGAAAAGGCCTTTTCTACGGGTGCTATAAAGGGAAAACTTACGCTTCAGGAGCGTAATTTTTCCCTGTATCAATAAAATTCAGCTTTAGACATTGTGTCTCCCTATGGAAACAGGAACAAAGAAACAGTATATGGAGAGGAAATTATTGAAATAATGCGCTCACAGGTGAAATATACAGTCTTGCCCGTAGAAAAGGCCTTTTCTACGTAAAAACAGCCTGTCATTTCAGTATTGAAACTAGACATGAATTTCTGACGCACAGGGTATTTTTACGCCAGCAATCCGTAAAGAAGTCCTTTTTTCTCTTAGCTATCAAGCCTTAAAGCAAGATATATTAAAATCTATCTGTAAGTGAAAAGGGCATTTTTTACGCCTTAAAGGGCGTAAAAAAGTCATTTCAACCACAAAACTAGACCTGAATTTCTGACGCACAGGGTATTTTTACGCCATCAATCCGTAAAAAAGTCCTTTTTTCTTTTAGCTATCAAGCCTTAAAGCAAGATATATTAAAATCTATCTGTAAGTGAAAAGGGCATTTTTTACGCCTTAAAGGGCGTAAAAAAGTCATTTCAACCACAAAACTAGACATGAATTTCTGACGCACAGGGTATTTTTACGCCATCAATCCGTAAAAAAGTCCTTTTTTCTTTTAGCTATCAAGCCTTAAAGCAAGATATATTAAAATCTATCTGTAAGTTAAAAGGGCAATTTTTACGCCTTGATGGGCATAAAAAAGTAATTCCAATCACAAAACTAGACATGAATTTCTGACGCACAGGGTATTTTTACGCCATCAATCCGTAAAAAAGTCCTTTTTTCTTTTAGCTATCAAGCCTTAAAGCAAGATATATTTAAATCTATCTGTAAGTGAAAACGTCCTTTTTTCTTTTTGAGCTATTATTTTCAAGTTAATATACTTGTAAATCTATCTGTAAGTTGAAATGGCATAGAAAGGCGTAGAAAACTCGTTTGAAAAATAAAACTAGACATGAATTTCTGACTCATAGGACATTTTTTACTCCACTAATCCATAAAAAAGTCCTTTTTTCTCTTTTAACTATCCAGGTTCTAGGTTATATATTTGCAAATCGATTTTTTAAGTTGAAATGGAATTTTTACGCCTTAAAGGCGTAGAAAAGTCATTTTCGAAATAAAACTAGACGTGAATTTCCTACGCACAGGCCATTTTTACGCTACTTTCCGTAAAAAAATCTTTTTTTTCCTTTTAACTATCAACTTCAAAACTAATGTAGACACGCATGGTAACCATTCGGTACGTGAGAATATTAATTCTAGAACTTTGTGTGTGCGTGCGTGCGTGTGTCTGTGTGTGTTTGTGTGTATGTGTTTTGGCTTTTTTCGGTGGGGGGGGGGGGAGGGTAGAGTGCAAATAAATAAATGGGGAGGGTCTGTTACTATGTTATCGCCTTCCCCAAGACGTTTGAGGCCCGGTCACCATCTGCTCGGGACCTCAGTACCACCAGTGGTAATGAGGTCCCGAAGTGGCACTGAGGACCCAAACTATTTTTTACTTCAAAACGCTAGATTAGGTTGTTTTAAGCTGAAAGAAACGTTCAAAAACAAAAATCAATGCTTTCCGAAAAAAGTGAAGTGGTGGTACTGAAGACCTGGTGGTGGCACTGAGGCCCGGTGGTGGTACTGAGGACCCAAACTTTTTTTCGCTTCAAAATGCTATATGAGGGGGCTGAAGGAAACGTTCGAGTCACAATTTATGCATCAGAGAACGCGAACTACGCTTTCACTCGTAAAAAAGCGTTTTACGAAATAAAAAGATAGTTTTGTCATTATTATAACGGTTTATTCTCACTGAAAATACATAATCTAAAATGAAAAATAATCGGGTCCTCAGTACTACCACCTGGCCCTCAGGGCCACCACCGGGTCCTCACTACCACCACCGAATCCTCAGTACCACCAACCAAGCCTCAGGGCCACCAACAGGTCATCGATGCCACCACTTAGATTTTTTTCGAAAAATATGATTTTTGTTTTTATTACAATGGTTTATTTTCCCTCTCAAACATGACAAATCTAATATGCAAAATGAAGGAATTGTGGGAGAAGTAGCATTTTGAAAATTATCCACTGAAAAATTGTACATGCCCCCCGCCCCTCCACTTGGATGATTTTCGGCGGATCTCCAAAAAAGTAACTTTTCAAGAGAGAATCTTCAAGAGAACAATCGCGCAAAATTGGAAACGAGGCCGATCTAATTTGTGGGTGAAGAAGCATTTTGAAAATTGGATGCCAAAAAATGAAATGTCCCCAATTTAGCCAATATCTGGCAGATCGCCAAAAATGCAAATTTTCAAGAGAGGCTACGTAAAGAGTATTCGTAGAAAATTTTAAGAAAATCTGATCACAATTGTGAGAGAAGAAAACATTAAAATCAAAATATTAAAAAATGCCCAAATTTAACAATATTTGGCCAGTCGCCAAAAAATGTCATTTTTCAAGAGAGGCCTATCTAGAAAGGAATCGTTCAAACTTGGAAAGGAATCCAATCAAAATTGTGGGAGAAGAAGTATTTTGAAAATCCGACGCCAAAAAATTAAAAAAGAAAAATGCCCCCACTTAGCCAATATTAGGCTGATCTCCAAATGAAGTAATTTTTCAAGACAGGCCTACCTAAAAATATTCTTACAAATTTAAAGAAAATCTGATCAATATTGTGGGATAAGAAGCATTTTTAAATTTAACAATCGAAAAATTGCTTATGCCCCGCCCCCATACATATATGCCCCCTTCTGAATCCAAAAAGACAAATTATATTTTAGCCCCCTTCCTCTCCGTTACCCCCCTCCCCCCCTCCGATGCCAAAAAGAGAAACTTAACTTCGCATCTTTTTTTTTTTGAAAAATTTTATGAAAATAAATAGACATATGTATTTGTATATATTTTATGAAAAACTGCAAGATATTGAGATAAACATATTGGGTGGTGGGGGCGGGGCGGTGGGAATACAAGAAGATGAAAGATTCCATGCCACCCCTGACGGCGTCGCCCAACAGGGTGGCAGGGGCGGTAGAAGCAGTGATTTTAAGACACAATTAAAGATGGGGGCGAGGCGGGGGCAGGGACGAGGAGTTCTTATGAGAAATTTGTCGGGTCCTCAGTGCCACTTCGGGACCTCAATACCACTAGTGGTACTGAGGTCCCGAGCAGACGACAACCCTTACTGTGACGTTTTGTCAAAGTACGGATTACTCTTATGGTATGTTGAAAAGTAATTTGTGGGCAATCCGACCAGTTAATATTTATGACGAAAAACACTCTCACAGCGTTCGATATATCGTCATAGAATATTGAAATAATTTTTTCGGGAGGGGGGGGGGGAGGTTGGGTGGGGCGACGGTATGAGGGGTGATGCTTAGGCAATAAGCACGATAAACGAGTTTGCTAAAATAAAATTCATTTAACCAGTTTCTTCCTCAGTGCCACAAAAGTGCACCAGGACCACCAACGTGCATCCGTAATACGCGGTGGTACTGAGTCTGGCCTGTGGAAAACTCAGTGGTACATGCTTTTGAAGAAGTGTACGCAGCTTCATGGGGAGAAACAACAAGCAAATTACAAAAAGCTGCTAATCAATACACAGGGAAAATTTACGTACAGGGAAAACTTATGCAACTGTGAGCGTAAGTTTTCCCTGCGCGTAGAAAGGACATTTTTTACGAAGTGCAAATCTTACGACAGGGAAAACTTACGGAACAGTTATTCGTTATTTACGGAGATTGGAATTTGAAATTGTGGTAAACGAATCCACACCAGTCAGCAAAAATAATTAAAATTTATTTCAATAGAATTTATTCAATAGAATATTGTTGAATTAATCCCGGAAAAATATTAACGGAGATCGAGATTGATCAGTTAATAAATTTACTCAGCAAAACGGTGTTGAGTAAATTTACGATGAAACTTACTCAACGGCGCTACCTATATAAGATGAGAGGTCTTAAAATTCATCTTTGTAAAAACCATGGATGAATACACAGAAAGCGTAGAAGTAGATAAAAATGAAAAGGGAGCGTGTAAAACAACCCGTCTGAAGCCCCTCGGACAATTGAGAAAATCAGCACAGAACATATATCTGTCATATATGGGTGAACACTACACACCAGTCTACGAACGGTAAAACGCCTGTCAGGCGAGAGTTGTGTTTATGGGTGTAGGTTTTCTTGTTTGCATGTGTGTGGTAAAAATTGATTTGTTTTTATGTGTGATAAAAGTATGATAAACTGATAATTAATCAAATTTATTGCATTTTATTTCTAGTTTAGAAAAATAAAAAAGTAGCGGGGACCATCTGTCCTAAGACCATTGGTCCCCGGGGGGGGGGGCCATATTTTTAGAGGGGGGTCATATTTCATAAGGACCAATGGTCCGGGGGACCAGTGGCGCAAGGAGACCATTAGTCTCCTATCTTTGTTGCATTAATTGTGTAGAAGGTGTATGTATGTCATGTTTTGTCTTTGTTTTGTATCCCTTCTCCCCTCCCACACCATACTTATTGTGTATAAGTTACTCTTTATTATGTAGTTTTGTTAGCGTTGGACTTTTGACAATTAAAGCGCCTCCGCTTTGCGTTATTTGTATCTTCATGTATTGCTCAATCGAGAAACGAAGCAGCCGAGAATACAGTTTACCCAAAACGTTCGCATATCTATTCGAGTTCAATTGACCGTATTTTGCCTGCTTCTGTGCCGAAGACGAGAATAAGTTATTTGGGTATCGTGGCTGGATGGAGGCAGCAGCTTAAGTTTTAAAGCTTGATATCTTTTTCAGCGCTCTTTGTTGCCTCATATTTTTCAGATTAACTTTAAAAAATAACATTGATATTATCAACAAAAAAGTCGTGTGTGTAACTTCGCAATTCCATGATGGGAGTTCGAAGATAAAAAGATAAGCAACTGTTTATATGAATACGACCCTGGAGAACATAACAGGGGGGGGGGGGTGGAATTTAGCCCAGGGGATAGATCAGTCTAGTCCCCCCCCCCTTCACCCCACCCTCCCTCCACCGAGGACTTGAAGGCTGAGGAGGGTGGCGATAGGGTGGTACACAGAGCTAGGAAAACGAGAAATCTTATTCCACACTGGTTTATCCATCATTTTCATAAGGCAGGGCCCAACAATTTCAACTGTGCAGTAGGGAATCTTAAGAACAACCATTTGAAAAGTACGGATAGCAAAAAAACCCAATGCATGTTAATTACTTTGAATAGTGGTACATGTAAATAGTGATCAGCCTGGTTTATCCGACAAATAAAAGAAACATTATATTTTAAACAACATTTTCTTTTATTCTTTGATATATGTTATGTCAAGATTTGAACTCGTAACCTGTATATATTAATAACACATAATTTACAGAAGATTATCTACAGTAATTAACTACTCGTTTCATTAAACAAAGCATATTTACACCATTTAAACTGCCCACTAACAAGTTTCTGTTTTAACTATTTTTGGTGGAGAAATACAATCCCATTCAGCTTCAAGCATTATCACATTTACGCAGCTGATTACATCGTGTCATTGTACATATGCAATCTACATTTTAATTTAAAAAAATCAAAATCCTGTAAAACAAACATAAATGTTCTTTTCGTGTTTCGGCCGCCCGTGAAAAACTTTGGGAAATCGACATGAACAAAAGGCGAAGTGCTTAAGGTAATTCTTTCCTTACACAGCCCACCCACAGAAATACGTTCTAATCAAAGACTGATTTTTTTCTCGATTTTTTGTTTGACTGACGTAAATTTTTGTTGCCACATCACTAACCTAGAACAAAAATGTTGTAGAATTTTTAGAGAGAATCTCTCGCTATTGGTGGAGTCTAAGCTAAACCGTCCAAAAATTTAGTAATTCTCTGGTATTTTTTTTCTCTAAATCATATAACATTCTACAATAAATTTATCATGGTATGAAAAAATTTACACCTTCACAGGTTCAGGAGGTTAGTTCCCGTGTCCAAGTTGGAAAGAAGAAGAAAGTATAAGCAAAACGGTTTTTTTCTGTAATGAAAAACTTGCACCAGAAAACCATGTGTACAGCCGGCCATGGTTCTTCCTTAAAAATCAAGTTCATAAATATACTCTGGTTTAAGAAAAGGCTTTGTATTTTAGGGTGTGGAAGGCGGAGGGAAGAAGAGGGATTGGGAAATAATCTACTGTGTCTGTTGTTGTGGTTCACGTGGTGCAAAATTTTGGTTGGGGAAGTCTTCCCTCGGCTAACGTAGACTAATTAGAGGAGTTACAACATGGAGGAAATGTGCCAAGGGCTGAAAGAGGGTCTTTAACCCACCCTTCATCCATTTTTTTCCGGAAAGAAAAGGCCAGTAATGGTTGGAGGCCAATGTTTGAAAACCTTCGGTTTTACGACAAGGTGAATTCATATCCGGAAAACACAATGCAGGAAGATCTTGTTTCATATCTACAATTTTACGAGAACTAACAAGACGAACTTTTCTTTCTCGGGACCCGGGACTGAACTCTTTTCAATGCGTTCATATTACATGGTTTTGTCATCTGTTTTATGCGAGTGTCTTGCAGCTTTTTTTAACTGTATATGACAATGGAACTACCGACAGGATCAAGCTCCCAGTGTTTTGATGGCTGTTTCCTAAGAAGGTCAACTATGACACATTCCTGCGTTCCAGCCATTATTGTTCACTTCAATAATATTTATAAAACCGCTCGATCGTCAATTCCCTTTCGGAATAAAAAAGTTATTCTTTTTTGAGTCTAACAGACTTGGATTTTGGATGAGAAACAATGTCATTTTTATTTTTGATCTAGTTTGTTAAAATATAAACAATTTTTTTACCTTTATAAATGTTTACTATGCATATTCCTTTTACAAAATATACTACAGCTTATAACTACAGCAAGACAATAATTTAATTTATGTACATATTACTTACAATTTAATATTGCTGTTTTTCTTCATAATAAAATGCAATCGCAGCTTGGTTATACAACTTGTTCTACAAACACCTCAGCAGAAGTACTGCCTAAAACCAACAGAACCCCGGAGTAAGACCACTCTAGAAATAACACCCCTTATCGTCAGTCTCTCCAATGCACTTCCAGAAAACCCCGGAAGCAAGACCAACCAAGAACCGAAACCATTTTTGACCAGTCGCAAAAGCGGTCTTATTCCGGGATTCTGGTTTATAAGCAAAAAAAAAAAAAACAGGGTTAGTCGTTGAACACACTGTTTGAACTGGCTACTATCAATAAATAGGCCCATTTTTTCATAGAATTAATTAATTCTTTCTTTCTTTCTTTTTTTTTTTTTTTTGGAGTGAGCATCTGGTCAGGGCAATTATGGGGACTTCCTCATGCGCTCAATGCTGGTAGAAGGCTACCTCTTGATGTTGCCCATCGTTTATTTTAGTCGTGATTTTGTAGGAATTCGAGCTCTCTTAAGATTACACATAGGCGATATAGGAGCTGAAAGGAGGCGGTCATGTGTCTATTAATTTTACGGGCGGACAATAATTGTCCGGTTGTCGAGCAGGTTTTTCTCGCAGAGAATGGTCAATGGAGAGACCCAGTGCTGAGACCCCTCTTACGTTTGTGAGCTATCTACCATTTATTTAGTTTTTTTGTATCTGTTGTCATTCCAAAAATCGCATACCATATCACTACACGGAGTCGATTCTTTCGTTCTTCAGGGGGGGGCGGGGCGGGGGGGGGGGGGGGGTATTAACAGGACATCGTAATACACCTCAATAACATTGTGACTGTTTTAGGAACTGTACCCTATAACTCCTCTCAGATATACCCTGAAAAATACATTACGCAAGTTACAGAATATTTCTTTAAAAATCTAGTCGAATTTAAAGACGACAACGTAATCCAAAAGTAAACATTTCTAAGCTTGACAGGTAAACGTCTATTAATCATAGAGCAAAGCCAATCAACAATTGCCTAGTGATTTTTCTTTTCAAAATAAAAATCCTCAGTCCGTAAGCCTTTTTGAGCGAAAACTCGGAACACCAGTAAAATGAGTCTGGTTGATTTATTAATAATATATATCAAGAGATGGATCAGTAAACTGGTCAGCTTTAGTGACCTGACAAGTCTTGGTTAATAACAGCTTATTAACATATATATTTTCATGGGTTTCTTAACATTTATCATCAAACTGAGACAATTTATTTACTGTAAATTGTGGTGCTCTTCTGAATTTCATAGAGTTCCGGTACATACAGACACCTTACTTTGCCTCCCAAACCCGAGCCCAAATGTTTCGTATAGGTAAAAGACACTCAGCAATTGAAGACCGTTACTTGTGGTCATTCGTATGACCTACTATATTCTTAGCAGCAAGCGGTTTCGCCCCTTTACACGTAATTCAGTTGCGCTTTTATTCGTAAAGAGTAGTAGTAACAAAAATTACACAATGGAAAACTGCGCAGTGTAAAGCTGTCACTCAACCTAGCAAGAAGAACTTCCTTTTTTTATCTGCAGTTTTGAATAAAAAACCAGTCGTGGTGCGCCTAGTATTTGTGGAGTTAAGTACCGTATTTGTGGAGTTAAGTACCGTAATTAAAGCTTTAAAGGTTAGTTAATTTTGCTTTTATTTAACTTGCCTTTGTTTCAGTGCGGAGATTTAAACAGCAACAATTGCAGTATTATTATAAATTATTCGTGAAATATCTAAATAAATCAACTAAGTTCCAAGATAGATTACTTCTGACTATGTACACCAGTGGTCTTATTTCGCAGCTTAGTACACCAGAGTTCGAAAAAGTTTAAGTTACAGACGCGTGGTTTTTTTAAAACTCTTCGTCTTTGAAATTATGGTCGGAAACAAGCCTCTTGTTAAAAACACGCTACTTTATTTGCGTAAATGCCTTGAATAGAAAAAAGACTATTTTGTCACGTAATAGATACGTCGTATCTTCACACATGCCCAACGCAACGGCTCAAGCAAGCCTGGATCCAACCGGAAGTTGGGTAAGCACTATTGGCAAACTGGGCGTCAGTAACAACCCCCGAAAAGAAAAGTTACCGCCAAAGTCGGTAACACAGTATCACCGACAACCGCATGCAAGTACCACCATGTCTTGGTAATTTTTCAACACTACCTTCTCAAACTCGTCCAAATATAGCATGGCAATATCACTTAGTTCGGTCGGCACACAACAGGGGCTAGGTGCCGCCTGGGGGTCAACAGAATTGACCAAGGTCTGTACTATTGCGTGGTTTGTGGCATTCAAGTGATCAGCTAAGAAAAAGGGACATTCCCCGTGGCAGAAAAATGCGTCGTAGCCAGGAGGTGCTATTATCCAATCAGCCCAGCCAACATCTTTGAAATCGACATGCAAAGGCTGTCGCTTACACTGGTTCTTTTTGCGGTTTTTCTTTCCCCGCGCTTCCTGTTTCTTCCTCCTTCTTTCCTCACGTCTACGCGCTCGTTTCTCCTCCTCCGTCAGACCATCTTGGTTGATGACTTCCTCGGTCTCGTCATCGTCATGATCATCATCTTCTGGAACGGCCTGCACATTTCTTTTAGTCCTTGAATATTCGCCTTTACCGTCGTCGCTGTACGCTAGAAGTAAGGGCTGTTCCACATGCCAATCGGTATCGACAGACGGCGCAGAACGCCTTAAGCGAACGTGTTTCAAGTGCGGCTTATTGCCCTTGTGGTCCGTAAAATGTACTTCAAGACCGAAGTTTGTTTGCGGCTTATTTCGCCATTTATTCACTGCAGGATGAATATCAAAACTTTCCCATTTTGATTTGGTTAAATCTTTTATATATCGAGTGTCTATTAGTCTCGAAATTGATTCTTCTGTAGGCGTTCCAGGCCTTATTATTTCATAAATGTCTATTCTATGTGGTTTACTAATACTGGGGTACGATTCTGTCAGTTCTTGGTTGTTCTGTAAGTTGATAAATGAGTCGTTGGCTCTTCGCCTGAACAAACGTAGCTCGGCCCCTTTCAGGGCTTCGTGCTCGGGTATGTGCGAGACGTTGAAGAAAAGTTTCACTTTGTTGTGTGCGAGTTCTTCACTGGATGACTCACCGTCTTCAACAGATGAATCTAAAAAATAAACAAATGAAAAAAAGAGATGTTTACTATTCATTTATTTTAGTCCTGTAGGAATACGATGCGTTGGGAGGGGGGTATGCGGAATGGGTCCTGAAGACAGACGATGGGTAGGGGAGAGGGTGGTAGGGGGGTGGCGGAAAGCCTAGGCTTCGGTTGCATAGTTCTTTGGGCCGTTATCTTATGTTTATTTTATAGTGTTAAAAAACTTCATCTAAAAAATGTGTATATCACACAGATTAATCTGTTCTACTTTTTACACCGGAGTATTGTATGATTTTACCCAAAATAAAAAATATATATATCAGAATGCAACTTAAGGAGTTTGTGTTGAACAATAATAACAAAAATTGCCTCCCAAACACCTTACTTCACTAAATGAATTATTTGCTGAATAAATAAATACCAGACTAACGCTGTAAAACATTGCTTTAGTGCGGCTCTACAAGCCTGATAAAAAAACCATATCAAAGCTCCCCGAAGGCAAGTAATTTTACATATTTTTTGCAACGGGATTCAGTTTTGCACGCTACTGAAATACGGCGATAGCTACATATATTATTACAGTATTTACTTTAAAATGTCACCTTCAAAGAGGTGAAAATGATGTGTAAATATACATCTTGTTGCTATTTTACAGTCTGTGTTATAGAGCCGTCACCCATTTGATGAATAGACCTTTTCCAAACCTTTCCATTTTAAACTTATTAACTTTTCAAAGCTTTTGCAACACATATTGCCGCTATGGTTATGTAGGATATCATTTTACACGCTGAAACACCTGCATTTTCGTCTCCCCCATTATAATTATGTGAATAGTGCCACAATTGATGCTGCATCCTTGAATTTTAAAATGAATTTACTTCAAGATGTTTTTTCTTTATGAAGAACAACAGTTCGCTACACTTCTGAACTTTGAAGAGTTTACTTGCAAAGCAGTTTGGCACTTAATAATATTTATTTCATTGTTTTTAAGAGATTTTGGTAATAGGATATAGAACCACTATTGTTCACTTCAATAATATTTGCTGTTTGTTTTATTGCATTTTAGTAACTGCGGCGAACATATTTTGTTTTGATAAAAAACCACAATCTGAGCCTTGAATGGAGAAGCATATGTTCATTCCGAAGGTTCTGTAATCTGTTGCAATTTATAGTAAAACGTAGCTTTCAAAGTATTCAAAAACAGCAAGAATTATCGCATCCTTTAGCCGGACTAAAGTAAAACAACGGCTTCGCAATCCAATTGCAATTCAGTAAGATGCAGTCGCGAAGTTCACACATTTTTACAGTGGCGCAGGAGTTTGACAGAGAGTTGGTAAACACCCAAGGAATCGCCGTATTTATATAAATGAAATAAAAATATAATCCACGTTTTAAATAAACCTCTCTATAAGTGATAAAAAATGAGACCAACCTTCTGAATAGAAACTTCTGATGGTGTTGCCAGGGTGTCGTTTTATTCGCCTCCTGTCTGTATCGATGTCTACGTCACCAGTTAATCCAGCTTGGATCTTATACAGTTCAATCATATGCAAAGGTACTTGAATTTTTCCTTTAGGTCTTGGCCTCTTGGAAAGGCCGAACATTTTTAAAAGACTAGATTCCAAATGTTGAACAGTTTCTTCTTGCTCCTTATCTCGCATTATCATACTTTCGGGATACTCCGCTTGTGTTTCCGTCACCTTAGTCCGTACTCTAGAACCGGAAGTTAGCTTGTCGTCTGCTAATACGTTTGCTGTCGGCTGGCCGAGAACTACCGCACTTAGAACAACTAGAACCAAGAGGTTTGAATCGCCACGATGCATCGTCGGGTAAACAACCAAATCTGAAACACACAACAGTCAACAGTTCATAAAATTAAGCACAATAAAGCTAGATGCAGTGTTATTAACAACAAAAGCAAAGGGAACAACCATTCAAAATTGATCAATTTTTCGGCAAATTGTCAAACGTGTTGCGTTAAACAATTGATTTACATACCACTTCATAGTCGTATGTGTTGTTTTTAATAAATGCATTTTTTTCGTTTCTACTGAAAATTATACTATCTTTTTTCAACAACTACATTAAAATGCAATTTGCTGGTTAGGCGATAGATCCGTAGCTAATTTAACTGTGGATTGAATATACATGCTCTTCACTTACTCGGCACATATTTCTTGCACATTTATAAACAGCAATCTAACTGCAAATTTCCTTGTTTTTTGTTTACATTTTTCACTTCAAGCGTGTGTGTGAATTAAAGCCACGGCTGGCAAAGTTCTGTAGGAACACCTGTACATCAAATCTTTCGCTTTTCTCCAGCAATATATTGAAGTCACGTTGAAATTAATCTTTATTCTAGTGGCCCTTTTTCGTCAATAAAATTGTAAATAATGATCCATATAGCCAGTGGATATTTTTTCTGCTATAACTTTTTAAAACTTCCTTTGAAACGTCAGGTGTGGCACAAGACGAAATGCGTAGGCAACAGTGTGGGTTTAAGCCTATTTGGTAATTCCTGTAATTCCTGAGTAATACTTTGTTGGCATGCAACAACGGGTCTTTCTAATCGGACCACATTCTGAAATCAGCCGAGATCCATTCAACAGCAGAATGAATTGCATCTGTCAGCCAGGCAGAACTCGTCTTATGAATTGTTGCACTTATGAATTGCAATTCATTCAGGCTTAAGACTTATTTTAAAGAGCGGTGTTTGCAAATGTTCACAATGATGTTAACATGCCTTTAAAAATTGTGAATTGGAGATAAAATAATCTTTTAAATGATGTTTGAGAGGAATTTAATAAACGAGAAACGAACTGGATTTTGTAAATTTAAAATTTGTTTGTTTTTTTTTGTTGTTGTCAATTTTTTAAAAGTGTATTTGTTACCACGGAAGCAGTTCCAGCAATTTGAAGGCTATTGCAGACAGAATAAGATCGAGATGTTATCAGTCCTTTCTTTGAATAAATCTGACGTGTCAAGACCAGAAAAAGAGCCTCGAAAATTGAATCAGGTAGACACTTCATACAAAGAAACTTAGTCATTTCGTCCAAACACAAACTTAAGTAGCGTTCCTCAGTGGCTACTGGATTCCGGATGCTATCTGCCCACAAGCGCACCTCGGGTTACACACACTTGCAGTGTATAGCTCCATTAGGAACTTGAAGCCAGCCACAGCCCGCGATAAAACAAACTGCTTGTTTTAAGCACACGAGTCCGACACACGCTCTTCTGGATCTTATCCAGAGTACGAACGGATCCGTGAAAAATGTGTGATTGGGTTAAATAGGGAGAGGGGAGTAGTGTCCAAGGTGAAAAATGCCTGTGTTGTTGTTTTTTTCCTTTTTTGCGCTATCAAAAATGTGTCCGAAGAGAGGTGGGAATAGCAGGGATGCAAGACCACGCCTCTCCCCCTCTCCTGGATCCTGCAGAAAGATAGGGCTGGCAGCAACACTTAAGTCAGACAGGATCCAACAACTCGTCTATCCACCAAATAAGCCACAACCAAATAACACAAAAAAAACATAATAGAAAACTTCTAAAGCAACAACTACATCATGGATCTAATGGTAACGAGTGCGCCTGTTTGTTCGTCTGTCTCGTGGCTAACACATTTTGTCCACCTTTTTTTTCACACATATCAACATTACTCGTGTGTGAGTTCACACTTACAATGTTAATCAAACCCAATTGTGTAGAGACTTTTTTAGATTTTATGCTTTAAAAGAGTAAAAAAAAAGGTGAATAAAGAAAACTGGTTTCCCGGCGACCATCTCGAACGCTAATTCCGTGCCTGGTATGTATTAATAGGTTTTAGAAAAAAAATTCTCACAGATTTAGAATTTTCGGTGCTAACCTAATAACAGCTATAAAAGGCGTTGTAAATAATCCTGTATGAGATGACTAACCGCCTGAAGCACACAGTATTTTTAACAGAATATTTTGTTCTTTAAAATTTAATATGAATAAAAAACAAGGGCCAGTTGTATCGCAAGCTCTCCTGCCCCTCCTCCTCCCCCTTTCGAAAGAAAATATGACAGGCACTAAAAGAATGCCAAGTACGCAGTTTTTCAAACAATGTTGGTAATTTTTAATGTCATGATAAATAACAATGCTTTTGCAGTTTAAGTGAAACAAAAGAAGTCTTCTTATCACTTGAAACAGTGCTTGCAGCTGACGTTGTTTTACACAGATTCACCCCTGATCTCTCACCCCGAAATCCCTCTTACACGGTGTTAACCCGTTTTCACGACCTTCAGAGAGACCAACAAAAAGACAATGGAGTGGTAGAGCTTGAACAATGAGACTTCTGTCCACAGAATGAGGTTAAACAATACGGACTCACTGATCTTTCGCACCTGTTTTTTCCCGTATTTCGAGTTTTGCAGGAAAGTAAGCCATTGCGGCACTTAAGTTAGGGGCCGTTGATAAAGTCTGTTCGCTCACTCCCTCACCGCGTGTAGGCTTATCTGCTTTATGGACAATCCCTTCAAGTTTGTGACTTGGGCTTGTTCGATATGTTCCCGTCCATGCAACGGCAGTTAGTCTGGATCTAGTCCATGCCGATGAAACAAACTAGGACCAATCCGGACACCGGAGATTAAATACTGAACTCTTGTGGCGAGGTACGCAGGGGCAGGAGTAGTCTTATAGCGTTATCGATTCCGACGTTATTCTGTGTCGTCGAAGCAGAAATTAGTTGCTCAATGATATCAGAACGTCGATTTGTTGTTGAAACGATGGCTGGGGCTGTCGGAAACCCACCGATTATAAGCTTAAAAAATTGTTAGTTGCATCTCAAAGTTAACAACTGGCTGCAATATGACGGTGGAACAGCTGAAGAAATTAAAACTGAAAGGGCTAATCACTTCAAAATCACGGTCGTGGAATTCGGATTGGTACAATGGAACTATTTTATAACTAAGGACGCCGTTTATGAAATAAAATGACATTTTTTTATTTTTGTTTGCAAAAATTAACTATTTTGTACAAAATAGAGTCTTACCTTGAATATATGACCTAACTGAACTCATGTAATATTAAAATCCGTATTGTTTAAATGAAATCTGTCGACTGTGATGCAAAATGCACGGTCAGCTCATGAGCAAAAACGAACACTTTGAATCACCTTGAATTGGTCCTCTAATTCACAGCCACGTATTGTCCTGCATGTAGCATGTAATAACCCAACATGTAAAAAAATAACAAAAATTTCTTCGATTTTTCATTTGACTGTTAAATCCCACTTGTAATTCAGTATTAATTTCAACATATAATCCATTTATTTTTGATCAATCTTATCCCGCAGTTGCACTGTTGTGTTTTGTCACTTGTAAACATAATAAATAATATTTCAAAGGAAAAATGTTTGAGTAACTCTGTTTATAAATTCGCTCTCTCATATTTGCCGTCTTTGTTTATGTTCCAATAAGGGTAGGCATATTAAATTAATATCGATATGATGCATTTGAAAGACTTAAAGTCAAAAGAGAATGCAGGCCAATCAGTGTTTCAGGGTTCTATATAATAAACCAGGACTATTAACCATTACTCCAGCAACCTTGTAAACTAAACAGATAAAAAAACATGGATTTTACAATTTAGTGATTTATCAAAAAAAAAATTTTTTTTTAACTACCCTACCCACCCAAAGTGGCCAAAAGCAATTGGGATACAAATAGAAATGACTGTTGCAACTTAAAATGTATTGAATACATTTTTTTCATACTTTTGAGAAACCTCTGTTGCAGACGATCAGTACTGAAAAGGAATTATTTCGCGTAAGTACACTGTATTTATCGTTTTTGTGTGATTCGAAGTTTCGCTGCATTGAAAATGTACTAACGGCTGATTGACTCTTCTCCCAGGCCTTTGTTTTCTTTCATTCACATGTTGTGTATTGTATTACACCCTTCATTATTATGACTATGTCAAATTTCATAATGTTTGTGAAGAGAACGAATAGTTTTTTATTGTCTTTAGAAACAACCCGCTTGATTTTCCGGGGTGGGGGTATCTAATGGCTTTTCATCTGTGCGTATGTTTTTCATGCGATAAGACACCTTTTTGTGGCCATTTCATAAGAGTTAAACATCCAATAGGAATTAACAGTGGTTTACAGCCACTCTCCCGATAATCGAGTAATAGATTCTCAAACCAAATATAAAATAACAGTTGATGTGTTAAATGTCATGTGGAAAACTTTAAACATCCTTTTATCGGAGTCCTCTCCTATATAAGTCCTATTTTCAGTTAAATAGCACTGACGCATTTTAAGTGCAAATAACTTAAGGAACTGTTAAATTGTAAAGAACTCCATGACTTAACTCTGCAGATACTTTATTAAACAGTTGCAAACTGGTAACCATTTAAAAGAAGCCAACCTTTTGCCTTCAAAAGTTCCCAGGTGAAAACGAAGTGTACAGTTAAGAACAGATCAGGTGTTAAGGCTTTGTGCTGCATTATAACATAACATTACCATTACTCTGTGTAAAAGCGGACTTGAATACAGCCGGGTAAAAGTTCAAGATTTTTAACTTTTAATTTTTCAACAATAGTGTATTTTTCGTGATTGTGCTTTAAGAAAGTGTTCATAGTATTGTTGCCAGTGCGCAAACTTAGGTTTCCAAGTGCAAGCATTCTACGCAACACAAAGCCGTTTGCCCTCGTTCACGACGAAGGAAACGATTCCTAAGAATTGAAAATAAGATGAGGAGTTGATTTCTCTAAGAATTTTTGGAGCTATTTTACAATCTTTGTAAGGAGAATACTGAAAGATTATTTTTGTCGTTATTCAAGATGCAGCACGATCCATTTTCACATCGCACCTGCCTGGTGCATTATGGGATTTTTTATACTGTAATTTAACTACTACATTTATCGCATTTCTCAAGAAGGATGTAGACATACTTATTAGTCCGTTGAAAGACAATCCTAAAATCTTTATAGTGTATGATATTTTGACATTGGATTCTACTGCCTTGAGAACAACACCCGAATGATCACGTGACATGCTCATCTCTACGTGATTGGAGCATAATCCGCCATTGTTTTTAAGTGTGTGTTTACAAAATAAAGTAGCGTGCATACATATGTCAAAGGACCTAAGTATTTGTTATTAAATTCTCTTGTTTCATAAATTTTTGTTATGCAAACTTCATGTGCATATTTTCAATGAAAACTATTATTTAGGTTGCTGTAAAAAATTTTGTAGTCATCAAGGACAACGATTCCACATACTGGTCATTTCATTTTCAAAAAATAAACTAAACCCTAAATATTATTTAATAGTTACATTTTTATGAAGACTGTACGTGATGCTTTTCATCACTACATTTCAATAACAAACAGACAAAACAAGTGTTTGATAATATTCCAGTGTGAACAAAAAATTGGGGGGGGGGGGGGAGGCAAATAGGGGGAAAGACAGTTAGATGTGGAAATTTTTTCTTTTTCTTTCTGTTTCTTGTGGATTGACCAGTAAATTTGGTGCTTTGAAAGAACAATCCTTTCGCCTGGAGTTAACTTGACGCGTAACCATTATCGATTCACCAAAACTTGTCAGAATCATCCCTTTGCATTCTCCCCCGCTTGTGAAATGGTGGAATCATGCAACATTCTGGAGTTATATTTGCACATGGAATCAACGTCATGCTATGGATACTCGCAGGGCTCTGACACCCCCATATGTTTCCGGCACCTCGCCGGCCCTTAATAATCTGATATGATTCTGGAAGACCCCTCTCCCCGTCATTCCTCTGGAAACCGTTCACAATCCCATCCCATCCCCACGAAATCATTCTACTGGAAATTGCCTGGAGCTGCTAGATCCAGGATATTTTTGTTTAGTTTGAACGGGGCTCGAGTACACAACATAGCTGTGTATAAAAGAACCTCTTTGTGTTATTTATCCGATAACAGTCACGTCGTGTTTGAAAAAAAATACAAACAATATTAAGACGAATCAGTTAAGTCTTGTAAAAGAAAAATCCAGTATCAAAACTTGGGGATAGAAGTAAATTCTAGCAATTTACTGGTTTGTGTCCACAAATGCGTTGCTTTATTCACAACAAAAACATCGAAAACATTGGCAACAGTAACATTTTTGGTCAGAAGCAACAGTAGTCTTCATTTTCTTGTCCCTGCGAAATCTATTAAAGAAACTGTTGCAACTTCTTTCAATGTGAAAAACCCCATAATTTGAATACTTTAAAATTACGATTTCTGTCTTTTCCTGTTAGTTTAAAAACGAATGATAGGATACAACGATATAAAAGATTTATTATTATTATTTTTATACTTGTTATTAGATCGATTCGCCATGGATGCATTAGCACACAAGTTTGTCCGATAAGATAACCCTTAGATTAGAAATCATTATCATTTCTGGCACAGAAACGTTTAAAAATGTTTTAATGTGTGCCATCCATAACTTAGTTCATATTTTTTCAGATAACCTTTGTCACATGTTTACCCCCCCCCCCCTCCCCACCACCCACCCCCTCCACCTCACCCACCCTTCCCTCTTACACCAGATGAGGCTTACATGAAGATGAAAAAAAGTTTAAATAAAATAATACAATGTGAAATCCGATTATGATCTCAGCAGTTAGCATGAATTGAAGATGTACCTGGTAAATAACTAACATCCGCACAGGACATGACACACAGAGTTATATTCTAACGTGCTTACTTATTCTTTCTTTTCTTTAACTTGACCCCTTGCAAGTGTTAAGAATAGTAGCAAAAGTTGACTAGCAGGTGTTAGGTGAAAGATGAAACCACCAACATCTTGAAAAGTGAGACACGGTGTGGTGGGGGTGAGGGTGTCATGACTTGCCTGTCTCAAGTCAGAAATTCACAACCCCCCCCCCCCTATGCCACTTTAAAATTTACGTCAATGAATTACTAAGGAGATGTGTTAGCCCAGTCAGAAATTTAGATCGATCGCCCTGGGTGCTCCTGTAAGATGCAAATATCTGTATGTCTAGTCCTTCCTCTCCTTGTCCGTCGGCTGTCCTCCAGTCTGTTTCAGTTCCTTGTCTGGACCTTACGCCTGATGGTACACCTCGTGGTATGCCTTCTTGTGCGTCCAATAGTAGACCTTGTCGTTTGCCCTCTTGTACGCCTGATGGTACACCTCGCAGTATGCTCATTGTACGCCTGATCGATGGTACACCTCGTGGTATGCCCCATTCTACGCCTGATGGTAACCTCGTGGTATGGTCATTGCACGCCTGATGGTACACCTCGCAGTATGCTCATTGTACGCCTGATCGATGGTACACCTCGTGGTATGCCCCATTCTACGCCTGATGGTAACCTCGTGGTATGGTCATTGCACGCCTGATGGTACACCTCGTGGTATGGTCATTGCACGCCTGATGGTACACTTCGTGGTATGCCCCATTTTACGCCCGATGGCACACCTGATGGTATGCCGCTAGTACGCCCAATGGTACACCTCGTGCTAGATCTCTTGGTACACCTCTTCGTATGCCTTGCAGTACGCCTCCAAGAGATTTGTATGTGTTAATTGCAGCAATTTTCTGCTTGATAATCCCAGATTACAATGTTATGATCAAACTTTGTACAAACTGGCATGAGGACATAGCGTGCCAAATGTAAATGTTCCTTTGTGGTGGTTTTAATTTCAAAGTATACGGGTACAATTAATTAACTATCCAAACAGTTATCATAAGTTTGATATCAGGTTATATTACTATGTAGTTATCACCCGAAAATGGTTGAAATTTATGTTAATTTGTTTTGATGAACAGGTGTGACACTCACTAATATAAGCCTTCAGGAATGAAAAAAAAGAAGTAAGCGTCTGAATTGGTGGTACGGCAAGTTGTCGTCGTTTCATTTATATTCTGTCCATGCTGAGACACGAACAAAGGCCTTAGTTTTGTCGAAGAATGTAAATTATATTCTTCGGTTTGTTCAGTTTCAGAATTGACGGGGTGTACTTTAAGTGACATCGCCCGTGCAACAGAGCAATGTGGTAAATTTCCGCGACCAGAGGATGAGATATCTTCACTAGGGCCAGACTACAATTTTTGTCTCCCAGTGGACACAAACTGTGTTTTTATAAAACCGAAATGCGTATTTATAAATACAATGTTTTAATATTTATTCCGGCAGTGAAAAGCACCAGGACTCCACCTTAACATTCGGGATAACCTATTCATAAAAGCATATCAAGCCATTTCCTTCTCAATCTCTGTTATCTAAATCTCTGTGAAATGCTACCATTTAAATCAAAATTTGGATAAATTACAAAAAAAGTAAATTCAAGTAATGTTACTTGAAAATGTCAGTGAAAGGTTTGGGGGGGGGGATTTTCCTCCGACTGTAGGGGAGGATATACCACGTCATGGTCACCTGTTCGACATTCGAATTTTACAACTTATTATTTTTGATTTTTGTTTTGGTATAGTCAGTTTTAAACTCTATTTCAGTCATGGGTTGTCAGCTTGTTTTGAATTTGCAAAGGCTTGCAGAAAGCAGTTGTTTGTTAAAACTTGTAGCTTTCATTTTTGTTAAGATTTATTGCTGAAAGTATCTGTTTCAGGGCTGTTTTTAGGACATACATTGACTGATATTGCCAGGACTGGGTGGAGATAAACATAACAGTCGGAGGTATTTGTTTCAGATTGGCAAATTTTTGTTCTTTTTGGAGATAGCTGATTCTATTTGCCCCGGTCCAATCTCGTTTTATTACTCCTTTTAGCTCACAGTAGAATCAGGTAGAATGTTAACATAGGCCTGTCGAAGATAGACCCTTTTCTAACCAGCATCTGAGTGGTAGACTTGAATTCTCGAAGGCAATGCCGACTCAAATTCCATGGTCATTTAAATCTTCGGGTGGGGGGAGGGAGGGGGGAGGGGAGAGGGGGGCGGGAGATGTGGGCGAAAGAAACAGGTCTCAGTCCGTGGAAATACGGAGAACCTGGTATTCTAAGACTGATGTGATCATTGTCAAAAGAGGCAGTCGAGATAACACTGTTCAAGGAAAAGAGATCTGGCTCAAATCCATCTGACTTTGATTTGCGAAAGAGAAGAGATCCAGGAAGCTTATCTTACAGGAGTGCCTACGGATGTTGCTTTATTGTTCTCGTTTGTAGATTTTTGATCACTGTACCGGAATACCTGCCTGGCTAAAGTGGCTAAGAAATTACTAAAAATACTAACCCATTTCCATTGTTTGAGGCAATTTCTGGCCACACAGAGATTTTGTGTAATGTTGAGTCGGTATGAATTGGCGAACCCCCGGGGCTGTTTGGGTGTAGGCGGAATGGGAAAAAGCATTATTTGGCACAGAAAATAAAACTTAAACAATTATTATAAGATTACATTTAGAGTTAATAACTCGGACAAATAAAATAGGACAGGCTTACTTTGGACCAGGTACCTTGATGTTAATTGCTGCCTCACCAAGAGAAACCGCCTAAATTAGATAATGATCACTCTTTGTCAAATGGTAATTAGTGGATTCTTTCTGTGTCAAAGCTGAGCTCAATTTTTAGATTATCCCTATTCTCTCTCCTTCCCCAGCTTATAATAAGCGTTTACATAATAAAAGAAATTCCGTAACTCTAGTCTATTCATCAGATGCAAACTTAATGCGTTTGAGTCACTATACTATATTTTTTTCTTTCAAAATAGTATGATGAATATTTGGCAATACATGCACGCAAGCCACTGCAGATTAATTTCAACCCGTTTTTGAAAAATGATCGTATGATTTTTCTTTTTTCGGCACTGCAAACATAGTCATCAGGTGTTGAGGTGAAAAAGCACGAAACTGGAGGGAAAGTGTTTGAGCTTGATTTACGAGTGGACACTTCAGTCTATTCCCTTACAATTTATTTTATCGGTTCATATTTAATTCTAAAATATTGCTTAATCGTATACATTGCATAATTGCCTTTTGTTATTATTGTATAACATTTAAAACACTCGTTTATTGCACCAGATGTTTTACGGAGGCACCAAAAGGACGCAAAATAATCAATTATTCAAAGTACATTTTCTTTGGACAAGAATTTGTTTGAAACTAAATATATTTATTATTCCTTGATTCTTTGCAAAATGATTTTTTTGGCAGTCTTTGGACTGAATTTGAACGAAGTCAATTATGTATAAAATGTAATACGCCCAATAACTGTTGCTAAAGTGTATTGAAATATGTACAGTACCTGTAAAATGGCGGGGAGGGGAGGGGGGATTCCCCAATGTTTAAGTTAAAATTACAGACAAGCCGTCGGTGAAACCACGTTTTAAGTAGAAATATGTAAATATTTTGGCACGTGGTTACCCTGGAGATATTATTAACTTCAACTTGATTACCTTCAGCTTTATGTCGCCAATCAGTCATGTTTTTTTTTTACTCGGTAGCAAAAAAAAAAAAAATAATAAAAAAAATAAAAAAATCGGGTTTTCGTAATTTTGAACTACACCATCAAATCTTATAATAATAGTGGCGTTTAAAATGTAAGTCGAAGTTAAAATACACAGCATTTATTAAATTAAATTATTTATATTAAAATATTCTTACCTTAATTGCGTTTGAGCACATGAGTAGTTGCCTTGGTTACCAAGCGGGTTAAAAGACGCATTAAAACTTTATTTATATCCAACTTTTCAAATGGTTACTCTTTTTAGAACTTGTGTGTTTTAATATTTTCGTTGAAGTGAAACAATGGGATTATCCAAATTTAGAATCAAACTACGTGGAGAATTACTTGTTGATGCTTCCAGTAATGGTTCCATTTTACTCAGTTATCATTTTCCTAGTTCATTCTAAATATTACGCATTTATAAACATATCCATTTACCAACAAATGTTTCAGTAGTTTTAAAAAGTATAACCCATGCTTTTCTACACAGGGTTTTTCTATTCGCAAATGGTTTATATAGAATCTTAAATCGGGCGTAGGAAGAAACACTGAACAATCCAAAAGTGAGTAAGTAAGACACAACCTTGAATGTGATATTTCGGAAAGTAAATCGCCGCCAACTGCGGAGCTTATCCGCCTTTAAGATTACAATTTCCCTTTTATTTCCTTTTCACACCAGCGTGCTATTCTTCAGTCGGAACTTAACGATTTGTCATATCGCATATCCCGATCCTCAGGCCATATAAAGCTCCATAGAAGTAAATTCAATTTGCCCTCCAGTTAATTGCGTTATGTGCTTTTGTACGTTACTAACCAGACGCAATACTAACACTCTCTATTCGCTCTGATGTAGACAATTGAATGATATACTCTCTACTTGTGTTGTTTTGAAATTTAGACATCAAAAGTAGAAGCGATGAATTGCAACTTTTGCTCTAGCTTTTCCACGGCTTGTATTAGTTTTAAACTTCACTGATTGAAAGTTGGGAATGTTGTTTCACGTGTTATAGAATAACCAAAAAAAGTAAACATGAAAACGGTCGTCTGCTGTTGTCAGTTTCCACTCAGAAGGCTGGCCAAACTCCCGGGCATGCTGTTCTCAATTCTGATTGGTCCTAAAGACACACGTCTTTGAAGAAGATATATAATGAATAAATAGTATGTACGGAAGAGCTGGCATTTCATTGGTTTCAGGTAATGACGTCAGTGGCTGCACGAATAAAACCTTCATTTTCCTTTTCAAAGATTCATTTCAGATTTTAAACGTGAATTTACAAACTATAAATTCAGCGCACAGGCTCATTCTGATAATTTATATAGAGAATAGTAGAAAAGGTAATTTATACGCAACTTATGCATCTACATTTTTTTCCTTTTCAAATATTTACTCCATTAGCTGTGTAAAAGTTCCTTATACATAAGAAAATAAAACACAGAAAGGAAACTCATATGGAGGTAACAACGACGAGGTTGAGTTAAAACAATTGAAAATATAACAACAAAAACTGTTTAAGTCGAAATCATCTGCAAATCAAATTAAGCTCGAAACCTTTTTTTTTATTGAAACTCGACTTTTTCTTTGTGAAGGGGTTTCCCCGCTAATCTTGAATCTTTTTTTTTTCTTTTGGGCTTTGCTTAATGTTGTTCAGAACCGTTTATGTATTGGTGGGGTGTACGGGTGTTGATTTCACGGATTCCCTGTTGTTACTTTTCAAAAAGGTACAAACTTAGAGACAAAATCTTAAGATAACTTTGAAAAACTAAAGTGCAAAGAAAGTCAAACATTTCAAAGACTTGAAAGTGCCTGGACGCCTGGGCTTGCTATTCGCCGCGTTTTAACAAACTCTATCCAACGCCAATTCTACTAAACTGCAAGCCATCATCCACATTTTAGTGAAGCCAACTGAATTCCAAGTCAATTGAACTGTGTTTTTTTTGGTCATAATATGTAACCTTACTGTTCCCAATTCCAAATTCGTATGGATTCAAATTTCATTCGGATAAATTCCGGCTAGAATGTGTAATATTCAGGATTAAATCATTCTTCTAGCGGAAAATGTAATATTAGATTCTCGTTTTATCATAATTTGATTTTCTTATACAAGGCACAACAAACTAAATCTCAATGATATAGCATTTCCAAGCAACTGACAACCAATCGTTATTGAGTTAAAGCAGTTCAGCGGTAACATTTCTTAGCAATGCCGACTGTAGGTATATAAGCTGCACAGATTTCAATTATTTTCTTAACACCTCCATCTACTATGTTTCATTTTGGTCGGCGCATGATTATTTGATGCAGAAAATTTGTAAACATGCAGAAATTCTGTACTTAATATTTCTGCATTTGTATCCATACGCCAGGAGATCCTTGTTTGGGTGTTTTTAACTTGCGTCAGTTCTCTCTGTTGCTGCCAATGGTTCGTTTTGTTGTGTTTCTGTTTGTTTTTTTTTTTTCGCATGGAGTAGATTAAAGACTGCTTCTCTACCCGTACCGCCTCATATTGTAGCGTGTTTCTGTCTTGTTCAAAACTGACACTGTCAGAAAAATGAAACTGGTAATAGGAGAGAGGATGCTGAAGAACAAGTGGAAGTTTGAACGGCTGGGGTTAGCAAAACAAAACACCCAGACTAGTTTATATCTACAAAATCCTAATGTGTCTAGAATTATTTTTCAATTTAAAAACATGATATATCATCACCTGCGTTTTACGATGTCATTTTATTTTGAAATCTTTACGTCTTGAGCTATATCTCAATAGCCGCATGCAAAAAGAAAATTGAACAATATGGCATTTAAAAAATAGCGCTAGTGTTGTGTTCGGACTACTTTCTGTCTTGTTCTGACTACTTTCTGTCGTGTTATGACTACCATCAGTTGTGTTCGGACTACTTTTTGTCGTATTCTCACTACTTTTTCTGTCGCGTTCGGACTAAGTTCTGTTGTGTTCAAACTACTTTCTGCCTGCGGCGTACGGACTACTTTACACGCGCAATATTGGTTACAGCAACTGGCAACTGGGAGCGAAGCGGTCAGTTACCAGTTGTCTAGTAACCAATACTTATGGGCAGCCTGAAAATCAAAAGGTTCTGTCATTTTGGTCGAATTTTTAACGAGAAGAAAACTTTCATTTCTTGATTTATTACAAATAAAGACAGACAAATTATATATTTAGATTAACGTTCTTCAAGACAAATGTATTGGAAAGTAGTGTTTTACTGTGACGTCACTGTGACGTCACTTTGAAGCTATTGTGCGTCTAAATCAGTCACAATGTTTACAACTTTTTTTTTTAAATTTTGAAAGACACTTGTTTAATTTTTTCCACGCAGGAGAACCCATAATGGGTTATTTATATTTTTTTCAAGATGATGAGAACAGCTTGCGTTCGACAGATACTCAGCTATGATAAAAAAAATAATAATAATAATTGGCACGAAAGACTGAAGTGCTCTAAAATAAAGCTTCCAAATATAGCCTGAAGATGATACACATACTGGATACTCCCCTTTACGAGGGAACAAGTTGTCACTTTATTTGCTGGTTGAGACCAAAATAAACTCCATCAGAAACAGATATTGCTGATAATTCACTATATCCGCGTCAACTTTAGGGACAAGCACACACCTGCAGAATAGTCCCCGGAGGGCGATACGGCATCATCCCACGATTTACTGAATCGAGTTATCTCCTTATGTCACAGGAGAGCACAGCCCTCGCACACCAAGAATTAGACCCTGTGCAATAGAATGTGCCCCAAATTATATACATGCAAGTGCGAGGCGCAAGATGAAATCTGAAAGATAGAAATCGCCCTGGGGGTGCACAGCTGGGCCATTTGTCTTTCGTTTAAGAGATCGTCAGAGAAACGACATACGAACTCGTATTTGCGCAAAAGGTTGTTTTATGGGTGTACATCTTTTTTCTTCCCTTACCTTTGCAATATAATAGATCAAAACAAAGGTTTCTTTTGCATATATATATATATATATATATATATATATATATATATATATATATATATATATATATATATATATATATATATATATATATATATATATATGTATATATATATATATATATATGTAACATATATGCAACATATTCAGGAAAAGTTTTTCATAAATAGACTTTTGCCTTCTAATAGCCCAACCAATATATATATGTATGTATGTGTGTGTGTGTGTATGTGTGTGTGTGTGTGTGTGTATGTGTGTGTGTGTATAGTGTGTAAAAGTTTTTTGTTTGATGACCCTGTGTACAAGGTTGGGCTATTGAAAGGCAAAAGTCTATTTATGAAAAACTTTTCCTGCATTTTCAAGATACTTTTCAAAATTTCTCATTAAATCTTCAAAATTCTTTGAACTTTCGCTAAACATATTCTGCATTGATATTTATGCTCCATGTTTCAGTTTTAAAATCGGCTGGTACTGCAATGGGTATTGGTGAAAAGCGATACTTTATGCCGGGAAGGTGAATAATGTCACCCAATCGGTTTGCCAAAAATGAAGGAGATATGCTCCAAGGGGAATGTAGCAATATTTAGAAAATAGGATTTAAATGCCATTACCGTTACTCCAGTGATCATGAACGAAAACTAAACACATTTCTTCACTTTTCTGTTATTTCATTATTACACTTTCGTAAAAGAAAACCAAATTTGTTATGCTCAAAGTGAATTGGCGAGCCTTGATTTACAACTTAAATTTTCTAGCTTACACTACTCATCCAACCTACCCCCTCCCCATATCCCCCCCCCCCTCGCCGAGGGGAAGGGAGACATTTGTTAGGGCACTAATTTAAAATGACACTGGGGGATATCATAGCTCACTCATGTTTAATAGAGCATACCTGGCTGAGGGAATCGTCTGCATTTACTAAAATTCTCTCTTTGTTGCTCCTTTTGCAGTTTCATCTCAGACTAATGTATGTGCTCGCCTGGTCCAACTTCACTGTCCCCACCCCTACAACAGCGTAGTTTGGTCCGGTGTGATATTCATACCAATCTTAATCTATTAGAATGCTTAGAAAGTATTAGAAAGCTTAATGACCTTAAATATTGATGATTATGAAGTTTAAAAAATATTTAAGTAAAAGGTAAGTTTTCTACATGAATAGATTTGGTTGTTAAAATATCCCAGAGGATAGGGAAGGCTGCCAGGGAGGGGGGGGGGGGGCATTTAGTATCATATGTGTGACCATGCGTCTTCAAAAAAGCCGATAAAGGGGTAATATTAAGGCCGTATGCGGTTCGCGCGATGTCAGTTTCGTCAAAAAGGGGGGGGGGCACACAAAGGGGGTACTTTCAGAACTGCACTCCTCGTCTCCATATGAGGGTGAGCTGTAAAGGGGAGGCTTAGAATGTCATATCGGAAGACAACCATTCAGCTTGTGCCGAATCTTTATTTTTCTCACAAATGCTATGATATTCGGATGATCTTTAAGAGATGGCCCGCGCCAGCTCTGGAGAAACAGGAGACTTCCTCGAAGGCAAGACATTTTCAAGAGACACTGGCTAACGCTCCGTGTCACTAATTCTTCTTCCGCCGAAGACGATAATCAAAGTATGCAGAATGAACATTTTCTTGTTTAGGTTTTCACTGATAAATTGTCGTGATCTAAGAGCATGTCACGAATGAGACCTCGCCCGTGCAACGCTTTTCCAAAGTAGATTTTGCCTCCTGCTTAGTAAATCAGGCTTCTCGGACTGGTGTTTCGCTGCCTTGGCTTTCACGAGTGCCTTGTGGAATCCAGGTGAGTTCTGCAGTTTTCTCCAGATTACGTCAACGCTTTATATAATTTCAATCTTTCTCGGGAGGGGGGGGGGGGGGATTGGGAGGGAAGGGATGGGTGTGGGTAGATATTCCGAATTTATCTTTTTTAAACATTCAATGCCGTGCTAAATTTAATAGTCAACTTTAACATAGCTGGCAACATTGCAAAAATGTCGACATGCAGGTGACTTATGCTCTTTTCATACTGCAGTTCAGCTCAGGAAAGCTCAACTTTAACATGTCAACTCAACTAAATTAAGCAAATTAAGACTGGTGTTTTTTTCACACCATTGCTCAAAACTCGGTTTAACTAATCCTGACTTATTTAAATCTGTGAATTTTCATGAATAAGTTGATCCTACGCAAATTCGCAGTATGAAAAGATTACTGAATTATTTTATTCTAATGCTTACAGGGATTGTGAGGGATATTTACTAAATTCTAAAACAAAGAAAAATGTACCTGTGATAATTTATATCTTATTTGGGTCCGTTTGATATTCTAGAGTTCCTCGAAATTGCTAAAAAAAAGCACTTTAAAAAAGATCACCAAAGTGCTGCAAGGATTAAAACGTTGTACGCATAAAAGGAGCAATACTTTCTAATGCTTCCAAAGCCACAAAAATCAAGGTGGAGGGATTTCGCAAATTCTCCAGTTTTGTTAGAGTCTAGTTAAGTAAATACTCTGAAGGTATTTATACTTAGAAATTGGTTACGACTTTTTAAAACGACATCCAAATGCAGAATGCTAATGTAGCCATGAGTACCATCGCGGCTAGAATGAACGTTAGTCCAATCATAGAGTATAATTACACGGACACATACTTACACTGAGAAGCAAGTGTGCAAAATTCTGCGTCCCCATATTGTTGAAGGCTTAGTGCAGTTCCGAAAGAATCCCGTTTTATGGGATACGAGGAGCAACGAACTGCCCCCTTTTAACGAAATTGGCAGCCCGCGCCGCCCACCCACTGCAGCACTTGTGCTTCCAAGCGCCCCTCCCGCTTCCCTCCCCCAGAATAAGAATCCAATCCAATAATTGTTTTGTATATTGTTGCATATTTATTTTACAATGACAGAACCAAACTAGACCGTTTGGCGAACATTACACTAGACCGAGTAGCGAACATTACACTGGGTAGTCACAGAAATACAATTCAAAACTCTTGACCCCATACATACCGTCTTTTAGGCCCAAAGGGTCAAAAATAAGCTCAAAATCGTTTTATCACTAGCCGTTTTCAAGATAATGGTCAACTTCCGGCTTTTGGTTTTGACCATGGCCGAGGAGGTCAAGGTCACCGAGGTATCTCTTACATATCATCTTTAAGGCCCAAAATCTCTAACCGTTTTCGAGATAATGGTCAACTTCCGGTCTATGACTTTGACCATGTCCGAGGAGGTCAAGATCACTGAGGTACCTCTTACCTATCTTCTTTTAGGCCCAAAGAATCGAAAATAAGCTCAAATTCGTTTTCGAGATAGCCCACTTGCGGTTTTGACATTGACCATGGCCAAGGATGTCAATCGTTCTCCAAGGTTATGGTTTAAAAAAAAATATGGCTTTCACGGCGTCTAATCACCCTCTATCAGTGAGCCAAATTTCATCACTCTTTAATTGGGAAAACCCCAAATGCTGCAGCCAACTTAAATTTGCACACGCATGCTGTGATGGCTTTCATTGAGAGTTGGGCGATCAATACACGGAGGCTGATATGCCAGTTGAAACTGCTGCTCTCAGCTTCTTGCCGCCTAGTTTCGCAAATTTGTTTTGTCGTTTTTTAATTGAAAAATTAAGCGAATTTAGAAAAAATTACAGGAGGATCAACTAAACATACTGAAGTTTATCATATCCAAATTTCATCTTTCTAGCCCATACGGCCTCTGACTAGTTCCACGGACTGCGGCTAAAATTTTCGTACAAATTCAATACACAAGGGGATTTTGGCAATTCCCAAGTGTAACAAGTCTCATCTGGATAACGAAAATTACGAGCGCGCAGAGACGAGTAAGTATTCGGTTTGGGTAAGTTGGGGGAGGAGGAGGGAAGGGGAAGACGGGAGAGGGGGCGCTGATAATATTAACAAACTTTAAATCCACCGAAGAAAAAATCTATATTAATTCAAGGAAGATGAGAAGACATAACATGCCAGGTTCTGATGTTGCCATTGTGTTGAGGAGGCTAGCTGCTCACCCAAAGCTCTCGGATTCGGAGCATGTCAGTGAATACGACGTTCTTGCTGACATTGAGCGATAGTTTTTAGATCGAATGTCTTATAGATCATCACCGCAGATTTAATTTAAAGCAGCCACTTGATTATTCCCACCCGACAAATTAATGACCGAAAAATGTGCCAGTGATCATCGTTATCATAGTGTTATTTCCGCATGAAATCATTGATTTTTCATATTTTTGTCATTTCCGGTCTGAGGTGGTTTCTATACTATTGATCTTTAAAGTCATGGTCAAATTGCGAAGAAGAAATTGTTTAAGAAAGTGTATATCTGGAAAACTGCATATAAATTCTGAGCTCATATTCTGACCTAGCCAACTGTTAGCATACAGGTAACATAGGGCTCAAAAATAAGCTATAAATACTTTTTCACATTGATCTTGGCCTTGAAGGTCAATGTTGAAAAAAACGTTAATAAAGCATTTTTTAGTCAAAGCTCTAAAAGGAGTTGCATAAGGGAAAACTTCGTGATTTGAGTACTGACCGAGATTGCCAAGGTCAAAAGTCACGTGACCTGTGTCGTCATGGAAACAGACCGAGAAAGAGCGTTTTTAATCTTATTTTCTTACTCCACCATTTATACGCGGTACGTAACGAGGGCTAGCTTCGTGATCTGAAGTTTAAACTTAGATTTTCTATATGAAAGGGCACGTGACCTGTATTATCTCGGGACCCGTTAGAGATAGCACGCCTTCGACCCCAATTTTGACATAAATTTCACGTAACTTTCATATGCTGGAAGCGGTAGAGATAGAATTATTTTTCTCGAAGTTGAACTGATTTTTTTTAATATTAAGTATGACTGTGACTATCTTATTTCACATGCGGCTGTTTCAGTACGTAATAGCGAAATTCGGCCTGGTTTATATCGTCAATGAAATTAACGCATGCCCTTTAACCTTTATTGATGTGAAGAAACGCCGGGCAATTGTTGTCGGTTATTTTTCGATTTTAATTGTTTTGGCGTACCTTGCGCCCGAACATTTTCAACAATATTTTCTCCCTTAGTCTTTTATTTGGTTTGTTGCTATCAAGTTAATTGATTCAACACCTTGGTCAATTCAGTGATGTGATCATTTTTACGCCTTTAGCAATATTAGGCAATATGCAGTACATTGTTTTGTACACCTTTAATTACATATTAAAGACAAGGTTTTGTGTGTCTGAAAAATACTAAAATGTCGAAATAAAGTCAACGGAAAACGATAGCGGAAGGATCCTAAGTAATGTCGCACAACAGTTTGGTGTTAAAGAAACTAGAGTTAGATGTCTCCTCGGAGACACTGGATCCAGACATGACAGACCGCGGACAGGTAGATCACATGATACCACATCCCGAGAGGACCGCTTTATTCGTGTACTCCCATCTACGCAAGAGATTTCAACCAGCGACAACCACTTCCGCTACACTCCCAGGACGTCACAATGATCGACTGAGTGCTCAAACAGCTAAGAGGCGTCTTCACGAGCACGATATTCGGAGCCACCGTGCGTATCGTGGAATGCCGTTAACTGCTGTCAGGCACCAGGCAATGCGCCAATGGACCAACAACCACGTGCGTTGGAGAATTGCAGAATCGAATAGGATTCTCTTACGGACAAAGCGCGTTTTTGTGTAAATTTTGCCGATTGGTGCAGGCGTGTGTGGCATCGCAGAGGTGAACGATTCAGCGATGTTTGCAGTCAAAATGTTAATGGTCTAGTGAGGGATATTCAAGCGTGCAGCAAAACAATCTCATTTTCCAGTAAGATAACACCAGAGCTCATGTGGCCAGAATGTCAATCGATCACATTGTCGCAAGCGGCATTAAGTCTTGCCGTGGCCGGCGTTTTCGCCAAGTGGATCAAGCAAATATTTGGATTGGTGACACAGGTCAATCAAATAACCCAGTTAAACCAGGAATTACTGTTTGCTAATACTTGTTAAGATGGGGCTTTATAATTTAGAACATCAGTTGACGTATAGAAATTCCTCGTTGGGGAGGGGGGAGGGGGTGACAAACAGAAGATTGATATGTTTGTGGGGAGGGGGATCCAGATTTTTGCAATTCTTCAAACGCCGGATTTCCTTCTTTTTGTTGTGGTGGGGTTGGGGGAGGCACATTCTCTATAAAAGCTGACTTTAACAGCCCGAGCATTTTGGGGGTGGGGGAGGGGGTTCGTAGGAGTATGACTGTCGGGATAAGCTCACTTACGGAGGCATCTGTTGCGCTTTGCATTTTTGTACACAGTTTGACACAGTAAGTACCCCCCTTTGAAATGGTTTAAGCCTCGATTTGAGTTTCCGACGTCGACCCGACCAACCCACAACATTAACTCTGGTTGTAACTTGGTTGTCATTGGTCGCGACCATACATCCACGTCTTACAACTTCTCTTACACAATGCCGAATAGACATTGCTTTAAGTCGAAACCAAAACGCAACTTTCTAATCAACGTTTTTGGTGAAATCTTGAATAGACGTCAGCGTTAGGTAGGCGACAAAAATCGGCGTTCTGCAGACGTCGGACTCACAACTCATTGTTCACCGGAAATGGATGTCATGACAGTTCACTTCGAAAATAGACTAAAGCTAGGACGTAAAATATGATGAAAATTTTAAGTTTCTCCACCTACTTTTGATATAAAACAAAATTTTATTCTATGTACAGTCTTCATGCAAAGTTGATTAGAGGACGAATAATTGACGTCTAATTGGTGGAAGGTAGACGTTGTTTCGACTTCCATAATTAAGCAAAACTCGATGTTGATATAGTCTTGAATGCAATGTCTATCCAACGTCGCAATGTCTCATATTGTGTGCATGATCATTTATTGTTAATGTTAATGTGCAATATAAGCAAAACACCCAGAAATAAAGCAGGAATTTGAGATGATTTTTCAATGCAGTCTGTCCTTCTAAGACTAATTTCTTAATTCTGAGGGACCCATAAACTTCCCTTAGAGTTAAGGGAGTTATCTTGAGACGGCTGCCTTAGATTTAAGCCAAAGATCGTTTGGGAAGACATATCAGCCAAATTAAGATGTCAGACGTGAAATGGCTAATTCCTATTCTGAGATCACTTACTTAAATTCAAGTCAAGCTCCCCAACATAGGATTTGGATAATACGGGCCCAACTCCAGTGAACAATGCATGAAAATAAATAAACGATGTCATAAATGTTATAAACACAATACATTGCACTTTCAACACCACATTGAAGATTTTTAACCCTTCCCGAACTCGTTCAAAAGTTGTTATATTGACAAATTTAACTCTTCAACGACTCTGACAAGTATCAAACGATGTTGTCTTCAGGGTTGTCAATAAAGATCAGGTGATATTTTGGATCAGTTTGTATATGGCGGGTGATGTGAGATATGACGAACAAAAGAAAGCGTATAAAATATTTAAATTTTTGTATCTCCAGTACTGTTATATGTAATACATTGAAAGTTTCAATGACATTAAATTGTATCAAAATCTCACGAACCTAACAAACTGAAAACTGCACTTCGTTCGATATTGAGATAATGTTTTTTGTAGACAACTCAGCTAAGATTTAAACAGTTCATCAAGTACAGTCGACTGAGCTTGCCGAAGTACTGCATGAATCTTGGAGGAGGGTTTCTTTCGCATATTTTGCTGTCCAGAAGATCCAAGAGGTGTTGCAATATGGTGGCCATAGCAACAGGTTGACTTTATGTATTTCAGATGCTGTAAACTGTCTATAGCAATATTTGGTGGCACGTTATCTTGAATAAGAATTGTGTTGTTGTTTTGGTGAATATAGGATACAATCTGTGCATTAACTATAGTATCCATATGCCGGTCAGATTGTGCGGTCAGATTGTCAGCAATGATCAACAACAGCAACTCCCACTCAAACTTTATTGCAACCCAACCCATGATTTTCAAATCAGTCAGCTTGGGAAACGCACTGTGGAACTTCTCGCTCTCCTGTTATCTGAAATACGCGCTGCCTACCGCCAAGTCGGCCTAAGCTGAGCCGCGATTCGTCGCAATACATTACTCGCAAACAGTTGCGATGGCGCCGCAATGTATCAGTGTGATTTAGCGACCAGCCCCTGCGTTGTGTGCGATTTCGTGCGCATAGCACAAATTCGCGATATGGTCCGCTTGTGTGTATTTCGCGTTCCGCTAGTTTTCTCACTACCATTGTCGTGACCGCCAGCGCTTCAGTTGCCGTTGTGCGAGTGGATAGGTCGCATGTGTCGATCTTGTGCAGCGGTAGCTACTCGTGGTCTTCTACTTCATGGACGAAATATCGTGATTCTTGTTTCTTGGTATCGCTGTTACAAATGATATATCGTAGCGAGAGTGCAACGAAATCTGTTAGCAATTCTGTTCACAGAACTTTAAACTTCAAGCATGCAAATAATCTGCTGGCCATCATTTTCTGCAAGACGTAGCATGCTTACTGTGCGTCGTACAAAAACACATTTCAATGAGATACCTTTCCGAATGTTTAAGAACTTTATGGTAAAAAGTAAATATAGTACTGACCGAAGAATACGCAACATGACAATTTTATCACAGTATTCAAGTGACAAGTACCGATGTTTGCAATGCCCGAATAAGGTGTTAATTGAAGTCAAGGCTCAAAATTGGAAGACAATCCAATGTTCGAAATTTAAAAATCCTAACATTTTCATTTTTCAAGACATCGAAATAATCTGGCGGGAGCGTCTAAATTTGTATCTTCCAAAGTGCGCAAAGTATTAAGCAAACGATTTATAAAAATGCGACCTCCACGAATACAAGGAATGAGATGTTGAAGCTTTCCTATGAGTGACTGCAATTCCCTTTTTGAAGCATAATTTTAGATTGCCAATTCGATAAAAGATCCAAAGTAGCCTTCATTTTGTCTTCAGGTATTGTCATGATAAAATCATCCGAATTCAATAAAATTCCGAAGAAAACCATTTTGGTCGATAGAGGGCTGGCCTTTTCGGTACTTTCTTTAAGATTTAAACGATTTAATAAAAGCCTTAACGTATTAAATGCTAAGCGAGCCTGGCGTCTCTGTCCCCGCAAAATCATCTAAATAATTGCAAATATTGAAACCTTGTTTCTGCATTAAAAAAAGTAACGCAGTTTGTGGTTCTCTGACAGGCTAGGGCAATAGTACGAAGACAAAATATTTCTCTAATATAAAAGTACATTTCCCGTTCCAAGAGATCCAGTGAAATTCCACGCGTAGGGGGAAATGGTGATTTGTTTATACGCCATCTTGAGGTAGGTTTTGAACATTAAGCAACCTTTGCCTTTTCTTCGAATAATATCAGTAAGAGTCTCGACCGACGGATAATCCAAATGTGATTCCTTTCCTAAAAACTCTTTTTGAGGAATCGCGTTATTAACAGAAACACCGGATGGGGAGGCGAAGGATAAATCTACAATGAGGCGCCTGTCAGTCGAATCTTTTTTGGGGATGGTTTGTAAAGGCGACAGAACAACTGGCGTATTGAACGGTTGAGAGGAAAACGGTCCTAGCAAGGCATTAACACTAATATCAGCTCTTAAAGTGTTATGAACTTCTGCCTGAAAAAGTAGGGCAGAGCGATGATGTGTAGTTGGTGTAGGCAGTGATAAATCTATACCGAGAGGCCATCAATATTCTAAACACTCTGCAAACTCTAACAAATATTTCCACTGATCTAAATTTAAATGTGTTGGAACGGGTAACCTGGCGCCACAATAATTTTTGGAAGGGATAGAAGTGACTCTTTTGTAAATATCACAAAATGTTTCAACACTGGGATTTAACTCACCCGTCCAAGGATTTTGAAATTGTGACGCCTGGTAAATTAGTTTTTTGTACTACTACCTTTTTTGGCCCTGTATTGCGAGTGCTCGCATGCAGGGTGATCGAAGACTTCTTTGCCTGATGTCCAACAGACGTAACAGGTGTGAGGGAAACGGCAATTTGAGTAACCACATGATTCGAAGTTAAAACGCCTGCAAGGGTTAACGGTTGACGAGCTATTTCCGCCGCGCTGACTTTGAGAAGCTGTTGTAGACGTCAGCAGAAAGTCTTTGAGATACACTAAAGAATCAGACAACTGGCGATGACCACACTGAATATCCTCAAGAGCGACGGCGTACAGGGAACGTAAGGATTCCCAAGAAAATGAACGGGCAAGATTCATCACAGAGTGCAAATGCTGGAGACGTGCACGCTTTTCATTTTCAGGAACTTCTGATAATAGCAGAATAGCACTGGTGCCTGCGACGAATTCCGGCATAGTTAAGCTATCAAAAAGCAAATCGGAAGTGCCGGGTCTATGTACAAACTGGTGAGGCCATAAGATGTTAGAAACAATCTTACGTGGGTTTGATGTCCTTGGCTTCTTCTTCATAACAGACGCATTTCCATCTGTACCCTGCATATTGGTAAGGAAATTATCCACCCGGGTGTTCAGCGGTTATAGTCTTCTCAAATCGTCCAACGGGACATCTTGATCCATCAGAGATTCATCCGAGACAGCATTATCCTTAGGTTTCTCCGAAACCTTGTCCTCGAGATTTTGAACTTTTTCGATCAGTTCATTTACCACGGAACACAATCCACTAAGCGTGTCATCCGTTTTTGTTCGTTTAGCAGATTGACCAGTTTTGCACTTTCCAGAAGAAGTATGTTTCTTGCTCGTGGTAGCACGTTTCGAGCTCATGAGAATTAGTGATTTAATATTCAATACACGTCAGGTATATATTCACTAAGCTATAAAATCTTGAGATGTAAAATCCAATGCACCTCGAGTATATGTTCACCAAAATATAAGTTTTGTACGCAATTGCACTCAATATAAATTAAAGATAACCGTTATTTTAATAAAAGTTATTTTACTGTGCATACATTGATAACAAACGACTATAACTTTTTTATTTTTCACTGTGAGCATGTCCCTTTCTTCACCAAAAAACTTTTTCAATAATGAGAGGGGAAATGCGTTTCCAAACAATGCAGATCATAAAGAAACCGATGGATTGGCTGAGGCATTTGCCAATCCTGAGATATCCATGAGATATCCATAAACCAATAAAATTTCGCTACATGCAATAATTGCGACAGGAGCAATTACCCATTTTCAGCAGAGCCAAAAATGACGTAATTGAAGTCAAGGCTCAAAATTGGAAGACAATTTTATGCTCAAAATCTTAAAATCCACACATTTTTATTTTTCAAGATATCGAAATAATGCTGCAGATTTCTTATTTTATTCTTATTCAGTATATTTTGTTCGTCGAATACACCCATTCCAAATCTCTTTGAAACATAATTATGCATACATTCTATAAAGTCATCGGTTGGTTGTAAAGATACCGTCTGGAGGAACAACACAGCAAATGCGCTCAGGCAGACTTTTTTAGCCATCCTAAATGTGAACTTCCTATACAAATTGTTAACATGGTGACATAAATCTAAATTGACAGTACTAAGCACAATGTCATTATAAAGTAGATATATACACTATATTCTGATGAAAATTTAAAATGCTTGGTCTTCTGAAACTGGGTGAAAACAGCGACAGAATCCGATAAATCGTCCCCAGCCTGGTTTTGTTAGGCATAGACTTCTATTTCAATGAAGCAACAACATGAATATTGCAGACACACAACGATTTTTAAAGATATGTTGTCTAGAAATTTTGCATTTAGAAAGTATGCATTTAAAACCAAATAGATACTTTTTCCCGTGTTATCAACTTGTGCCTTTTGACACTTTTTTTAACACAAATAAGATTAAATATTAACTGCTGTCCGGGATAAGCGAAATACCCAAATCTATAGTTACGTAGTACTTTATCAGTATCCTCGCGGTATATAAAAACGAGAAGGCGAATATCCGTCTTTTTTTGTCACTGTATGTTAGAGGTGTTGGAAGTGTTTTCGTGTTTGAAAATGTAGATTTTAGATGCTAAATAAATCGTTATTCATGGATACAGGTTTTTTTTTGAACTAAAGAAACTAATAAGCTGGCCATATGTGGAAAGAAATAAAGAAATCAAACAAAAAATAAGGGGGTAAAAACATTTCGGGGGGGGGGGGTCTTTTTGTTTTAAAACATATCGACCGGGGGGGGCTGTTTGTTTTAAAACAAATCGACCTGGGGGGTCGATTTATTTTTGGGGTCAAAACGTTTCCTTACACCGGTTCCTTTTTTAGATCAGTAAATTACTACGTAACTAAGCTTACTCTGATAAAGAAAGATCCTTGACCACTCAAAGCTTAGTTCTTTAGGAGTTGTTTCTTTTTGGCTTTATTGGTTTTGAGGTTATGTATGACAAACAAAGAGTCAGCTGCCATGAAAGAATTATTGTGCCGCTATTTTCTGATATTGTTTGATGCAGCTGCTTTTTGATGTTTTTGGTGTTGCGCTTTGTATTTATTTTTAAGTATATATTGTTTTAATCGTAATTATTAGTCAATTAAATTTGTTAAATTTGGGTAGCTCTCCGGCCCCACCAAGTAAAACCAGTATGACAAGTAATAACACCTCTAGAAGGTCTCCTACTCAAAGCTCGTTTGTTGGGTCTATTTGAAGCATACGTTAATTGTTACTACTGTATTGTATATATATGCTGTAAGGCGATGAAAATCCAACACGTAAGAGCTATTCGTCTAAATCTTGGGGACTTAGTTATGTAGAAAAAACTTTTACATAAAACTTGATGTGTGTATTGGTAATTGCTGTCGTTTTGGCCCGATCAGATATTCATCCCCACATATCCATTTGCTATACGGAAAAATATGTATCCGTGCTCTGCTTAAAGTTACTTTTAATAAGAAGGTCAAATGTAACAAAAGTCATATCAACGTTTCATTTCAATATCAACTTGTGATTTTAATACTGAGGCTCTAACATGAATATTTTAAAGATAGTTAAACATTTGCTTTATCTTTTACAAATAAAACTATTGAATCAACTGAAATTCCAAGCTCTAAACCATAGCATCAAAATCGTTATGAGATTTGGCCTAAAACCTCACACTTGGGATTTTATCATGTCTCATGAAGGGCCATTAGACAGAACACTAAGTAAATATGTTTACTAAAGACGCGATTTACACAAATAAAAAGGCTTTAACTTCTCACAAGTATATAAAAGCTATTCATCTTACAGGAACGTCAAATGGCAACAGTGAAATTATGTCAAATGACAAAAAAACTACTTCTGAAACGTTGAGCATTAATGTCTTTGGATTACATTTTATTGTGTAGTACAACGGTGGTGTTGTTCGTCTCGTCGTATATCGTTAAAACTGAAAAACTATATATTGCACAGAATCAAAATGAGAGGAAGTGCCAAATTATGCATAACATATAAGCTAAAATATTTTGACATAACATGGAAATGGCAAATGTAAGTTCGCAAATATATCTTGATTCCTTATTTTATAAAGAGGCCGAATGATGAGCTTTGTTTTATGTAAACTAAAATAGTAAAGCTGTTATTAAGCAATATGAAATCTTTACCATTTGTGAACGAAACATTATCAGTAAAAACTGGGTGAAACTTGGTTGTCAGTTTGTAAACAGGCAACCCCTTAACAATTTAGTGTAGTGGGCAACTTTCTTGCTTTTAAATCTTTTTCACTTTTATGGACAATGATACATAACAAGACGTGACAGAACAGTCTTTTAATCACACTTTCACTCGTACATTTGTGCATTCTTGAAACGAAGAAACACCCAAAATTAAAGTTGATCACAATGCCTCGTGATTATTTGCTTAAGATTAGATAAAAGACATAGGAAAAGTAGATATTTTTTATACGTTCTGGCATATTTTGTAACATGCCAAAATTGTACACTCTCATACCTGAGAATCCCTAATACGTGTCTTTCAAAAATAAGAATTGATCTTATTTTGAAAAATATGAAAGACTACCCATGACGTCACATCAAAAACAGTTATTCCTCTACCTTCAAAAATTTCATTTCTCAGCATTCGTATCATGTGTTTTGAAGTATAGCTTGGAAGATGAGACATGGAAAAGCTGACCCTTTTTCTACAAAGTCTACTTCTTTAAGTAGTCTTTTACATTTGTAACATATTTCTATGCTGTATCATTTTAAAACACTTTGTGCTACATGAGCGATTTTCTGCTCTGCATTGTCAAACATATTCCTTCAAAAACATTAAGATACTGTTTGGCCAAAGTTTTTTTTAAAGGGATGGTCGGGGGCCTCAATGAGCGTGAATTTTGAAATCCGTAATAGTTGATCCTACCAACTGCATTCGCTTAGCTAAGGCAATTGGAGCGAACATCAATCCCCTGTTTACCACTCCGAGCTGGAATCAAACTCGGGACCTACTGAGCTAACTGAGCTAACTGTCACCCTCATCCCCCGTTTGGGCAAAGTTTGAGATTCCAAACAAATTTTCGTCTTTGTTGTTGAATTTCTTTCCAATTATGTCAAAACTATGAAATAAAAAATTAATATTTTGTTGTAGGATATTCTACAAGTGCATGCATTATTCTGTCTACCACAGCATTACCACATTTATCGCATTCGCTTAATTGTTGTACGTTCCATTTGTGCAAGTTTCCAGCAGTGATCATTGCCCTGTTTAGCATGTTATATACCTTTGTTGAGTTCTTTTCAAATTTTGTCATGAGCAGAAATGTTCTGAAAGGCGTGTTCGTATGTTTCTATGGTCAGCTATTTTAGCAGAGAGGTCGTCGGAGGTTCGTTTATGAGAGAATTACTAAAAACTAACATTAAAGGCATATATAGCAGTGGTAAATTACAGCCCACCAAAGGATTTGCAGCTTGCTCGAATGATCACATTTTGGAACTATAAATGCTGAGTAGCGTGATTGGGGGCGCACACTCCAGTACATTTAGCACCTGAGAGCGTTTTTCCGTCAAGTGTTGACAAAATATAGCACGTTGAGCACTAGAAAACATAACTAGTAAAACTTCCAGTACACCGAGCGCTTGTAGGCGAGCTTAGATCCAGAGCACTATGGTGGTTTTCGGAGGCGAATTCCGTCACGTGAAAATGCTTATCTTCTTAATGTCGATGTGTTGAGCGCTAGAGTTCTTATTTGAAATATTCCAGCAAGGTGACGCCCAAGAAGTCTCGGTGGTTAAGCCTGGTAAAGTGAAATCGCACTGAAAATTTAGTTTTTAGAAAATATAGAAAATATAGAGTCGCTACACAAAGCACTCAACAATCAAAGTGAGTGAAAATATATATAACAGAAGGCACAGTCTCACAGTATTCTATGGATTATAAAGGCTCTATCACTATGTGAGGTAGAGCACACCACTGGTGAAAAGTGAAGCGCACATTAAGTAAAATTACTTAAGTAAAATGATTAATGATATTTGCTTGATTTCAGAAGAATCGGCAAAAAATTGAATAGTCTGTTGCAACTACTGAGCTTTAACATGTTCCAAAGATGTCAACTTGAACTTCGTCTTCCCCTCCGTATCTGAGAAATGGACTGATTTGACTCTATTTTTAATATGCTACATTCCCGGTTGGCATGTTTACTCATTTCCTTCATATTTATCTAAGGAACATGCCTTCTCTATTTTGTTCAATGTTTGTTCACGGAACATTTTCCATACTGTGCATTAGGTTCACAAACACTTTTAGAGAATACATCTGACACATTTATTTCCAATCCGTTCCCTTGTAGATGTTATCAATGTGCCATCCAAAGCCTCAACTCATTGCTATGTATTTTCATATTTATCTTTATCTCCCTGGTACTGTTAGCACCACATACAGCTTTGTATTGCAAGCTGTTGGAGTGTCAAAGATACCACGCTGCGATGTCCACAACCCGCTTCTCTACCCTTCTTCGCCTGTTTACGTGTCTAACAAACAAAATCAAAACTTGCTGCACCCGTTACTTAGTTTTTCTATTTGTCAAATGACAGCAACGTACTGCATTTCTCGTATAAAGCTCATATTATTTATTATATTAAGAAGTTAAATAAAATGTATGAGTACATGTCTTTGTATAAGGCAGTATTGTAAAGTATTTATTGAACTTTGACGCTTTGCCTTACGCATTACCTTTTCTTTAGCAGATGTGTTTTAGTTTAGATTAGTCATTTTTAATTTACCAAAATTAACCAAGGAATGTTGGTTGATAACAGCATGCTATCTGAAAAGAGGTTCACATAAATCACAGTTACTAGGATAGACCAGTTAAAGAAACTGACTTTCGTCAGCCTGCATTCTATTGCAAAGAATGTTAAATTAAATGGGATGGCTTCAAATTGTGCTTGGGATAATGCTTTCAACGAGGCGAGATACAGCTCTTGTAGTGTGATGTGTGTATTGTGCTGGATAAATAGGAGTGAAAGTATTGCATGGTGAATGTATGTAATGTAGTGTCTGGTTTGATGCCGTGATCTTATGTGCTGTCTTTATGAAAAGAAATAAATTTATATAAAAACCATGAAGTTATCCACCTGCTACCAGTTATAAAGCTAGATTCTGTAACGCCATTGCCAACAAGACACAATATTAGCTCAATGTCATTAAGGCTGCATGGTCTTTTATTGAAAAATAAACAATGCATTATTTGATATGAACAGACAGCTCCTATCTGCTCTTTCCATGTTTATGTATGTACAGTGCGATCTTCGATACTGAACACCTCTAACAGCTCTGCATGAATTTTATCTGTTTTTATTATAGACCCTTCTTTTTAGGGAACCCCTCTTTTGAATGAATATTTTGTGTATAGACAGTTTTGAGTGTTTATGTAAATCCTGACACAAACACTTAAAACCGTAGAGCCTTCATAGTTGCCTTTCACAATGGTTTTTTTTTTCATTTTGAACAGAAGTAGCGCATCTTTAGCCAAGACTCACAAATAAAATAATTTCATTCTCGTGTTTCGATATTATTTTACCAATGCGGAACCTTTTTTTCTAAATATTGCCAAAATTTCGAATAACAGAACAATTTAATGAAACAACCATGTCGAGCACATATTGAGCAAGTCGTGACAGTGCGAGTGTGCTTGAGACAACTAGAATCACCATGTACATATAGTACACAGATGGTAAATAGCTGGTTATAGCATGCGTCTCATAGCAAATGACTTTTATATACGATTTCTTAGCTCAAATCACTAAGTCAGGGATAATCAAACTTATAGCTTTAGTATTTTAACAGCAATGCTGTGAATAATGAGCAAGTTTTCTACAATTAATAAGAATACAATTACCCGGATCGTCATACGGTGAACGTATTGGAAAAGGTATAAACATTTAAATATCGCAAAAATCACACAAATATATAAATGACATGTTCGTGTTTTGCTAAGAATTTAATCACCATGTGTTTATATCGCTATTTTGCAAGTATTTTTATGTCTTTTAGCCAGCAATTTTTATGTAAAACTCCAAACTTAAAACTTTGATATGTGTTAACGATGTTATTGTATATATTTATATAATGGTATGGCCTCGGTCACCATATTGTTTACGCCATTAACTAGCAAATCCGGATACAAAAAGGTAGCGCGGTAAAATATCTGTCATTTTAATTGCATATAAAATCATGTATTTGGCATCGATTTCTTAGTGTATATAAAAATAAAATACATAACGCGACAGCTATGCATCTCTCATTAACCAGATATTTCGAGGGCGGCTTTTTTTCATTTAATACATCTTGCTGATATTTCCTTCTTCATTTATTTCCCCCAATATGACTTTTATTAGAAGGTTAAAAATTGCAAAGCTAAGCGTTTCATGTATCGTGACCCCGCATCTTAAAAGATGCCCCGTAACATAATACACTTGAACATATGGTTGGTAAATATTTGCACTTTCGTGTGAATCTTTTCCACAATCACTTGTTCTATTGAAATTAAATTACGAATGTATTAACAATTATAGGTTTATTATATCAATGAAATTCGAGATAAACAAGAGTTCGTCTGAAAGGGAATTTTATGTTCTTGTTCTGTAAATCTCCAATAAGTCACTAAAGTTTCCCAAGCGCATTAGAATGGGCACACAGGTGTGAGGGTTGAAGGTTAACCAAATGACAATTCTTTACTGCTTTCTCCCATTTATCAACCCTATAGCAACAGTTAATTAGAAAAGCATTTCACATAAAGCCTTTTTTCTACATGGTAACCTGATACACGCTAACACCAACGACTTCTTCTTTACAACATTAGCTTTAACATTATAGATAGCCAACAATTTCTCAAATATACCCGATACTTTTCATTTGTACCATAGTTAATTATATGCTGCTTAACATTTTCTCACTTAATTTTATCATTCAATTCTCTACGGTGTCACTTTGTGAGTAGATAAAGAAGGGGCACTGTACTGAGCTACAGGGGCAATTGGGCTCGGGTTTCAAATCATTCGCCATACCCCCAGTAAACCTGACCCTGGCCAAAATAAAACCTTGTCAAATTTACAGGGGGTATAGCCTCTTGACAATAAACATAGCATGATGAAGTTCATTTGTTTCTCATTCTAACGACAGCGTTTTTTAATTGATATGCAGGTGTTTACATCTGTAGAGCACACGTGTGCTTTCGTTTATAAAACAGTCACGGAAAATTCCTAAAACAAGTCATTGCCATGTTATTTATATGTCTTTTAACAACCATCTTAACCGGCCATTGCATCCACCTGTGGTTCACATTCCAGTCCGTGGCTTATATTTGTTGTTGTTGCTGCTGTTCTTCTTCTTCTCTATCTCTCTCTTTCTCTATTTCTTGCTATTGGAACTATATTCCATACTAATGATCACTTCAAAAATCGTGAATGACAAGAGAGCCCACTTAGCAGTGTCGTACTATCGTGCAGTGAATACAAAATGGTAAATGCTAAACGATACGGGCAACAAACCAGCTCCCTATACGATGTCATCATATGTAAATATGAAAATATGTGTTTCAAATGACATTTCCTTCATTTATTAAAGGGTGTTCAAAGGACGATAATTTCTTAAAATGACACGACGTTTAATAAAAACTTGCCGCGAGAGTAATTAAACCACAACAAACTACACAGACACATCTTGGTTGTGCTAACTGCGTAACTGTTATACCAGAATACGCTTGTAATGTAACTAATTACAAGGGTGGGCTCAAATTAAGTAAAAATATCTTGTTTGGACTTTTTCACTGAAGTGGTTACACGTCGCTTTTCATGGACTAAATGATACAAGAAGTTAATTTTATAAATTGTGTCGTTTGAAGTTGTTGTGTGGTTTTAGCAACACATCGTGAAGATAGAACGAAAGCAGGCGGGCAGGCAGCCATATTCCTCTTTGCTTTATCCTTCTTGGTTTTTTCGGTCTTGTGTTTACATTAATGCCACAAGCTTCATTGCTTTTGAAAAGACAGTTGTGTGATAAAATGTGAATAGCCGCTGTAGAGAAGAACATTTGTATAAAATATCACTTAAGTCCCAAAAAGAGGTAGAATCCTGTTACTTGGCTTTTCATTCTGCTACCCCCTCCACCCTCCCGCCAGCACTTCTTTTGAATACTCTTCTTCTTCTTCTTCTTGTTTTGCCATTCTTCTCGCTATCTGTGACTTTCAGCTAAATGATTCGTTTGAAAATTAAAGCGCATGGAACCTTTCAGATATTACAATCCTATTTTTGTAAGAATGTTAAAGGGGTTTTCTGTTAAATAATCTCATCCCTTTATGACGTCATGTTCTATATAAAGCTTTACTGACTGGAAAAATGTTACGAACGAAAAATCAAAGTTACGATTTTTTTTATTAATGTTAAGATTAAGGTTTTTTTTAAAAGAAAATCCCCATTTCTTTAACTACAGCTCTAACTTCCAGTCCTTTCAAACCTAACAAGCTACAAATGTGTTGTTCCTTTAGCTTTTCAACACAAAATAATTTGATGTCAATTTTTTACTTCTAACGTCAATATATACGACCGATGATGTCATTCAGAACGGAACAAATAAACATTTCGAAAACTTGGAGTGTAAATGCACCACAACTTTATCATCCTATTGTATGCTGAACACAAAATGTGACAGGGGGTGGAGTGGCGATTGGTGTGAAAGGGATCCAAGAGCAACGTAATATGAGCTACCATGCGTGTCAAAAAAAAAAAAAAAAAAAAAAAAAAAAAAACAAGGCGGAGAATAGGGAACAATTATGAGGCCAGACGTGGTCAAAGCTCCACGTTTTCCCCATAAGGGAAGCTTTTGGGGACAGCTATCCGCGTTAGTCTAAAAAGGGATATTATTTCAAGGGGTATTAGCTCTCCACGTTCAGGGATCGTTTTAAAAAATTATGGGAACGCATGGTAATCAAACTCCCTGAGTGCCCCCCCCCCCCTCCTCCTCCAAGAGGGGGTTAAAGATGTCAAACCGAAGGCTGAGCGCAATAGCCAAACAATCGCTCGAAAAAATGGCATTCGAGAATATCGATCTTTTAAAAATTAGATTAATTCGGGAAGACCGCGTTTTTTCTTGTAAAATGTAAATCTGAAAAGATAGATCGACGATGCTTAGACAATCTCAAATACCAATGATTTTTTGTTCAATTAGAAAAGATGGCGGATAACTTTTTCACAATAAAAAACACTCTCAGCTGTTAATGAAAATGGTGGGACACTCTTTCCTATCTCAGGTAGTTATCCAACCCAAAATATACCCAGTGTAATGAGGCAGCTTCTTGAATATATCTCTCGCTAATGGCTTGCTTGCTTTCGCAGATCCAGGATTCCTTTGGGACTGTTACACAGGGCTGTGGACTAAGGAAATGAGATGCTACTCTTTGAAGCGCGAAAATTGTTTACACGCCCTAATTATTGTTTAGGGTGATTACACTGCATCAAAAACACTTTCGTGCCTGGACAACATAAAAAATATCATATTGAACAAAAATTCAACACTTCGTATAAAATCGTGCAGTTTATCTAATATCTTTCCATGTAAAAAGACGGTAATTAGGTGCGTTGGTGTTTTCTTTTGCGATGAATGACCGTATGCCACGAATGTTTGGCAGACATCTTGGTCGGAGAGACCATTGTGGTTTTGTTTATTTTGAAAATAAAGTGCAACTCGTAGCCCATTTAATAAAACCAGTTCCCTTAATATATATATATATATATATATATATATATATATATATATATATATATATATATATATATATATATATAAATGATGTCATAAAGTTGCGCGCCCACTGACAAGGCAAGTACAGCTTCTGATTTTCCCCTTTGGGCATGACATAAAACTAAAAATAAGGAAATAACTGGCATCTTCCTCTATGAAATACTCTCATTCAGTGATAACATGGGACTGTCGTATAAATTAGGATTTGTAGAAACTGACTAAGACATATATCTCCCCATCCCCTCTAAAAATGCACTTCTTGAGTCCACTGGTTTCGTGTTACTACACATTTTTATATGTAAAACCCATACATAGTTTTTGAAGTTAGACTTGGTTTTTCGCCGGTGTAGATAACCACCTATTGAAAACAGGTGTTCGCCGATGCAGTTTGCAGCTGCAACATTGAATCTGGTTGTAATGTGTTTGTCATTGATCTTGACCACAGGTCAACATCTAATCAACGTCTGTGACACAACGTCGAATAGAACATTATTTAGACGTTGCTTTTGGTCGTAAAACCGAAACCCCACTTCCTCCGACATCATATCACCGTTTTTGGTGCAACGTTGTATAGGCGTCGGAAAATCGACGTTGTATCGACGTCTATTAATCGCCGGTGTAAAGACGTTGGGTGTCACAACCAAACAACAACTTTGCATTATTATCGCTCACCGGAAATGGAAGCTGTGACAGGTCCCATCGAAAATGAGGACATAAAATCTAAGAATTTCAGCAGCGCGTAAGTTTTTTCCCGCCTACTTTTGAAAAGTATTCATAACATTGACTTCATACATTTCCTGCATTACTGGGTCATCCAAAGGTGAGGGTGCTTTGACGTAGGGTGGCCACGCCTTATCTTTGGCAAGGCCTAGATGTCGAGTGTAGACTAATATATTTCCAACGCCTATACACCGTTGTTTAGACTTCCATTTACAACCTTTCCGCAACGTTGATTAGACGTTGGATAATCGACGTCTATCCAACGTCGGCAGGTAGACGTTGTTTCGACTTCCATATTCAACCAAAACCCGGCGTTGATCAAACGACGTCTATCCAACATTGACAGTTCGTCGCCATGTCCACTGGGAATATGTTAGTGGTGGCAAAATGTTCAGTCTTAGTTTCAAAATCACTACATCTGGGCTTTAAAAATATATGTGGGTCACTGGAAAGTATTAACATGGGTCTCGTCGCTGATACAGACAGTTTTACACAATTGGGGTGTTAATAACATTATTGCACAGCTTATAATCTCCTGGGGATGTATGTGAAAACTGTAAAGAGAAAATAAAAGGAAAAAAACGTTGGGAAGCTGTTTCACAAGTAGTTTATCCGCACTTCAAAAAGTGCCTCATAGGCAATATGCTGCAATCATAAAGCTTTAAGAAGATGGTCTTGACATTTTGTCTCCCCCTTTCTTTGACAGGAAAGAGGTCTGCTGGGCACAAAGGATGCTGTGAATATCGCTTTGTTGGCAAAGAAGTAAAATTATACACAGTACAGAACCGTAAAAAGTCACCAGACATGGCGAGAACTAGGTTAAAACAATGATATATCGCCTCTAGCCAGGTTTCTTCCCCCTTCGGTCCACTGACTGGAGTAGAGCATGGCGACGAGGAATGCTTTCTTGCCAAGGAGGAGCAGGCTCGAAGTGTATGCTTCTCTCCACCATGAGGAAGGATGGTCTGAATCCACAACCGTCCAGCGAGCCCACGAGGGGAGGAAATTCACCTCTAAATAACCTATGGCTAGCAGCGAAAAAATATACGAGAGTTCACAGTAGAGGGCTTTAGGCTGTTGCCTGCACGCGAACTGCAAGAAGACATGTGCTGAACAATTTGGGCAAGTTCTCGTTTTTCCCGGCGTCGCAGTTTGAGTCTATCTTCGCTGATCGCTAGCCCGCCATAGTGCGGACTTGCACTTTCCTCTCCTCGAAAGAGCCACTCATATCGGCAATGACTGGGGCTGTAGCAGTGACCCGGATTCAGTCCACGTCTTCCATGCTTAACGTTCGAATAAATTCCACTGGGGCCGACGTGAATCTTCCCCACCCCCTGTGGCCCTGCGTCCACATCAATCCTGGGAATAGTAAGATAACATGTTGAAACTCTATTCTGCGCAGAAAACACCATCCATGCTTCGAATATGACATCATAGCTCGGCAGGAAAGCAACAGCTCCCGAAACCGAAAGGAAGCGAGTTCCGGCTGTTACTTCGAATGTCTCTTGCAAAACTGCCCAGCTTGTCATATTTTACAACACCCTATTCGTGGCGATTGTGAGCAGGAATAAGGCATGTCGTGCGATGCAAAACTCGAACAGAAACGTGAAAATGCGGTAGCTTAAAATTTGTGCTCATTACGGCCACTTGAAAACACACCCAAGTTCCCCCAAAATAGGGTGCCAAAGCCACATGCAGTTAAAGCTCATTCTGGACAAACCCTGAAATTGCCGACAATTGCCAATACCGGGCAAGAATTGTCAGTCCGTTTTTGTTTCCCATTGGTTTACATGACCCCTGAAATACCGGACACCTCTGTATACCGGTCAAAATCCGCCAGTCCCCTCGTTGTCCGGTGTAGGCAGGTTTTACTGTAGAAACTACACAGAAGTGAAGACCTGGACTATTCTGGCTAGGGGCTTAATGGTTTGTTTTGTGCAACAACTGAAATCGAGGCAAGCCTACACTGTTGATATTGAATCACCCGCTGAACATTCATAATTTTCTTTCTTAGGGGCACTCGGATACGCCATAATGGCGACTCACCTCAATTTGTTTTGTGTAGATCGAAACCCCGCAAGTTCCGAATAAAATAAAATAAAAATAAATAAATAAATAAAAAATAAACAAACACAGTAACTCCTTGTGACTTTCAAGTATTACCACGTCTAAGATATGTTGCTTACCTGCCAGTTTCAACAGCAAACAAATTGTAGTTCGACTCACCAAATACACTCAGTCATATGGTCGGCATATTGCATCAATCTTAGGCACACATAAAAGATGACTAATTAGTCAGCCCATTTCTGTTTCTGGAGTAGGTGCATGGTGGCTGTTCCGCGGCAGGATCAAGTGTTGTGAGACGAATGGTTATGAACGGGTAAAAATATAATCAATGCAGTCGTACCGAAAGGCCATTCATTTTAGGTAAAGGTCAAAGTGTGAAAAAAGGTGTTCAACGCACCACCAGACGCCTCCATACGTCGTAAGAAACGTCCTACACAAAATGCAAAGTAAAATTCTAGTTACCATGGTATCCTGCTGGCTTCAGCTTGTCTATGCCTAGTGTCATAATTTGATCAGTATAGAAAGGGCTAAATGTGAATTAGAAAGAAGTGGCGCAGCGGTTAATATATGGCCAAACATAGTGATAGTTCCGTGTTCAAAACCGAATCGAGGTGGTCACCTTGAGGTTGAAATTCAGTTAATCAAATTACCTGTGTGACAGAAATCAAAACCAACGCCTTAATTCAAAATTAATATCTTACGGCACTTAAAATCACATTTTAAACTTATTCTAATCAGTTAATCAATATGTTGCATCTACTTGCCATACCGTTATCCTACGGAAACACTCTCTTAACACACATTGAGTCTAAAAATAGGCGAGCAGAAATCATACGCTGTTTGAAATGGCTTGAAAGCCGACCTGGACCCCATGCCATAGAAGTAAAGTATAAACGAGACTTTTGTATATATCCAAGTCTCCTGTACTATCTGAGAGCCCCCCCCCCCCCCCCCAACTAATTTTAGATTTTCGCATTTGTACGTTTCAAGCAATTCGGAACATTTTTGTTTTTTTTACCTTTGGACCTGCCCCCTCCCCTGGGCGAGAATTTGTGATCATGTGATAGCTTTAGGTTTCAGACCAATTCTGATCATTTATCATCTTCAGACCCTTCCCCCCCCCCCACTTCCCGGTGGAAAATTGTGATTTTAGCATATTTACACGTTTCCAGCAATGCTGAACATTTTTGGTTTTTTAACCTTGTGATCCCCCCTTGTCATTGTTGTTGTTGTCATTGTTGTTGTCATTGTTGTTGTGAACATTCCCACAGTCCCACGATAGGATTTACTGACTTTACTCACCTTGGCATGAGTGAACCTGTTGTGTACTCTGTTAAGTACTCTGTTAAGCTGACTAACCTCATTGTTGCTGTTGCTGTCATTATTGTTGTCACTGTTGTGAACATTCTCACGGTCCCACGATAGGCTATCTTGACTTTATTCACGTTGGCATGAGTGAACCTGTTGGGTACAAAGTTAAGTACTATGTTAAGTTGACTGACCTCACTGATGTTGTTGAGGGTTAAAATTACACCAAAATATCACGAAACATTGTAATGTGAAGGAAAATCGACCATATATATGTATATATGTAGAAACTATAATTTTCATCATTTGCCACTAACCTCAAATTTTTAGGGAAGATTGAGAAGGTCGGTCTATCACCATATGGTGATAAGTGCTATGTATTGGATGACGGTTACACCACGTTAGCTCATGGGCATTATGCAGCTTATACAGCATCAGTGTACGATATAAAAGGCACCCATGATCTAACATTCATTCTGTATCACACTGTTGAAGTATGAACATGTCTGTAATGAGTGAACGACTGACATCTACAGTAATGCCTACAGAAAAGTCTGAGACAATACCTACAGAAAAGCCTACAGCAAAGCCCGAGACAATACCTAAAGCAAAGTCTAAGGCAATGCCCATGGCAAAGTTTGAGTTGAAGTCACTACCACTACAACAGCTTCACAATTTAGAAAGATGACAAGAGTCGAGCATTCGCTTACATCTACCATGCCACCATGTAAAAAGCGAAGAAAATGAAGTTTAAGGCAGAGCTTAAAGTCAAGCGAGAACCTAGGCGTAAAGCTACCAATACAAAGTCTATGAAGAAGATGAGTGTAGATGATTTACCGGTTATGATACCCAATAATGGAGAAAAATATATTAAACTGGTGAAATACCAATAGCAAGTGATGGTTAACATTAGTGAATACATTGCAGATCATGCATCTGGGAGGTATATCCTACCAAGACGTTGAAGAAGCAAATGACGCCAGGCTGTGATGATGGAGTATTTTGAATCTTTACCAATACCAGGATTTCACCTACATGTCTCAGAAGATCTTAGTGTGGAAGTCATTCAACGAGATGATGAACGCTGCATAGTTTCAACAGACGAGCTTACCGGATGCTATGATTTCATCACCCTCAGTGCAGAACATTGGAGTCGAGTTTATAATGCTTGGCAAAAACTTGAAACTGAAATTTGAACCAAATGGACATGTACCATATATACGTGGTTCAAAGAAAATTGACTTTACGCCTAATATGTGGACTGCGATAAAGACTATGAAAGGTTTAAATGAATTGACATTTTCAAACCATATTGATGTGAAATGATTGGATTGTATAATATGTATTTGAAATATTTTGTTCTTTTATTTTCAATAAGTGTAAATATTTGTGATGTTCAATAAAAATAAAACACATGATGCTTTTCAACCTTTTATTTTTACTTAAATAATACTTGACTATAATACATAACTACAAAAAGAAAAAAAAAACAATGTGAATCCAGATCTATCCCACACCACATACTGACCCATGCGAATGGAAAAAAATCCAGAAGTATCCTTCCCCACCTTCTGACGTTGGACTAACGTTGGATAGATATGACAAAAAATCCAGAAGTATCCTTCCTCACCTAATAACGTTGGCCTAGCGTTAGATAGATGCGATACCCCAGATAGGTTAAATGTTAGGTTTTTGATGATTAAAAATGATATGCAATGCAATTCATTTATCGCATTTCGTTAAACCTCAAATACACTGAGCTATCTAGATCTCAGTTGTAATAAAAAAATTCCGTTTTGTTCTTATTGACAACGCATCGGGAGTCAATTTTTTGCGCTTATTTCATACGACTTGTTGGTTCTGAAAGAGGACAGATTTTTTAGTAGCTGATCTTTCTCGAGAAAGTTAGCATTAAGAAACGTGCTTATTGTAACATCTGTCGCTGTAACCCGTGTATGGCGAATGAGACCGTGGCGCTGCAGTCGTAGCTCAATATTTGACAAGTGACAGGTAACACCTGTTCAACTGGCATGAGAAAAATGTGTATGTTAATTCTCATACCGAAGTCACGGGCAGAAACTTCGTAATGTCTAGACAACCCACATCCCCCACCATGTTCAATCACTCGACCTGGGTTAGTAGGTGGGGGAATGGTACTTCTGACTTGAATTTCAGATTTTTGTTTTTCGTTTCAGATCATTCTGAGCATTTTTTTTACCTTTGCAAACTTCCACAGCGCAAAACATCACAAGTACTCGACCGATTTCAACCATTCTTTCAGCAAAATGTTGAGTTTAACTTTTAGTTTTATTGATAACGTCATTAATAACGCCACTGATGACGTCATTTATCAAAATGTCAATTGTTGATTTAAATTGTACTGTATTGTTCTTTAGATCCCTTTCAACTGCTGTGGTCATATCGGGATCCCCCTGCCACATTATACTGAAATGGGACATTCCAGCCCTCCTTCTTAACCCTTACATGTGGAGTGCCTCACAGGGTAGCAAGGAGGAGTCCCAATTTTAAAGTCTTAGTCTTAAAGTCTTAGGTATCAACCTGACCGGGGTTGATTTAAAAGTTTAGTCAAATAAGTCTATTGTTCATCATCTGGTTAACTCTGGTCCACCTCACTGTCCATATCAATTTTTTCGTCGCTGCTGTCATCATCAGTCTTCTTATCTAGAATCTCTTCAAAGAATGCATTGTTTTTTCGTATGCTCGCCTTCAGTGCCTTTGAATACCCATAATGCTTTTCATCAATAAAGTAATTAAAGTCTTCTAAAATGCTTTGATAATGTTCGCTTTGTTCTAGACGTTGGGTACATTTGAATAGCCTCATAAACAGTTGTTTAAGTCGACGCTTATAAACGGGTCGGTCATCACTTGCTCTTTTCTTGAAATTTGTCATCGTGGTCACCATATACTTCTTGGACCATATTATGCCATACAGAGTCTGTTTCTGACTCGATGTCATTACTGCTGTCATCGTCACCCTCGCCACACTGCTTTACAACTTTGAATAAAGCTTCTTCGCTCTTGTATAACTCACCACATTCTACACAAGCACGTGTATTATTTTCATCCATATTGACTCTTGGCGTTCAGTAGAAGACTCATCTAAAGTTTCCGTGATAAGCGTTTTATATGGCTTGCTATCTCTACCTCACATTCCCCATACATTTCTGAAGTTTGTGCATGCTTTAAATGCCTTTTAAGACTTTGTGGCCAATGGTAAGATTTCGAACAAATGTTCCATTGATACATCCTTTCGGTTCCAAATCCACTTTTCAAATGATAAAAAAGTCTTTGAACGTAAACATATATGCTGTCAACAACAACAACAACAACAACAACAACAACAACAACAACAACAACAACAACAACAATGAGGTCAGTCAACTCAACATAGTACTGAACAAAGTACCCAACAGGCTCATTCATGCCAACGTGAGTAAAGTCAGGATATTCTATAGTGGGGCCGTGGGAATGTTTATAACAACAACAGTGACAACAGCAACAATGAGGTCAGTCAACTTAACATAGTACTGAACAAAGTACCCAACAGGTTCACTGATGCCAACATGAGTCAAGATATTCTATCGTAGGACCGTGGGAATGTTCACAACAATGGCAACAAAAATGACAAGGAAGGTAAAAATCCAAACATGTTCAGAATTGCTTGAAACGTGTAAAAATGCGAAAATCTAAAATTAGTGGGGGAGGAGGGGGTTCAAGGTCAGACCTTCACCAGGTTTGGGGGGGTCGAAGGTCAGACCATCACCGGGGGGGGGGCACGGTCAAACCTTCACCAGGTGGGGGGGGGGGGGGCTCCAAGGTCAGACCATTACCAGGGGGTGGTCCTAGATAGTACAGCAAACTTTTGGATATGTCGAAAAGTCTGGTTTATACTCTACTCGTAGAAACCACATTTTTATACTACTGGTATGCCCAGGCAGTAATAGAATTATACCGATACATAAAAGCGGCTACAAGTAACATGCCCTGTCTGCTGTGATATGCTAACGGACAATTTAAAATTAAACCACTGTTAAACCGCTTTGCACAAAACAACAAAAACAAATTGGGATGTTTCAAAGCAAGCAAGGCGCTTCTGTTTTCATTGAAGACTGAACACGCGCTGACATTATGTCTATTTCCGCATAAAAATATAATATTGATGCACTGAAGTCAAAACCTTTTGGTTAAGAAAAACAAGACGGCTCTTTCCCACGTCAAGTTAGAGGGTCAATTTCTAAAGCAAAATAAATCCCTGTCGCCAGGACTGTAGTAACAAAATGTATGTTATTAATCGCAGTGTCAATAGAAGGCACTTGAGGTGTATTTACAACACGATTATAATTAACTGTTGAATTGTATGCATTCATGATATACTTTTAGTAATTTAATGTGCTAATGGTCGCTAGGCTTGTCGTTACCCGCAAACGCGTCCCATCACGCGAACAATTTTTGTCATGCCATAGACAAACTATCAAGGTTTTTTTTCTATCTTATTCCCACTTGGCATTGAAAATGCCAAATGGGGATGGATTGCCTCGAATTCTTCACCTATTTTTCCTTTTTTTTCTCGCTTTTTTTTAATTTTTTTTCTTCTTCCGCCGAATCGGTTTCCAGACATCTCCTCCGAGACCGCTGAAGCTAGACCAACCAAACTTGGCACATGTATGGAGGGTCATCTGAAGTGGTGCACCTGATAAAAATTTTTGACCTTGACCTTACTGGTCAAGGTCAAATCGCGAAAAAGGTCAAACGGTTTTCTGACAATTACTGCAAGGCCGTTGAAGCTAGAAAAGCCAAACTTGGCATATATATAAAGGGCGATGTGATCTAAAGCAACCAATAAAAATTTTTGAACTTGACCCTGACCATGACCTTGAAATTGCGAAAAATGTTATTTAAGAAAAACAATGAGTTATCTCGAAAACGTCCGAGATCACTGAAGCTAAACCAACCAAACTTGGCACATATATGGAGGGTCATCGAAAGTGGTGCACCTAATAAAAATTTTTGACCTTGACTTTACTGGGCAAGGTCAAATCGCGAAAAAGGTCAAACGGTTTTCAGACAATTACTGCAAGGCCGTTGAAGCAAGAAAAGCCAAACTTGGCACATATATAAAGAGCGATGCGATCAAAAGCAACCGATAAAAATGTTTGACATTGACCTTGACCATGACCTTGAAATGGCGAAAAAACGTTATTTAAGAAAAACAATGAGTTATCTCGAAAACGGAAAGAGATAGAGCAATTCTGACCACATTTTCGACCTCCACCCCCTATACGACGATACTTAAGGTATAACTTCCGGTGTCCTTGACCTCCAGTTCACGTTCGAACCCCAAACCGGAAGTTGGCCTTTATCTGGAAAACGGTAAGAGATAGAGCAATTTTGACCTCATTTTCGACCTCTACCCCCTATACGACGATACGTAAGGTATAACTTCCGGTGTTTTTGACCTCCATGTCACTTTCGAGCCCCAAACCGGAAGTTGGCGGGGGATGGGCGTATGATTTTATTATCGCACTTCTCTATAATTCAGAGACGATTATATATATATCATATTGCTGTCATCGTAGGTAAGTCCTTTTCTATGCTGTACTGACTCGGAAATCCCTCCCTCCCTCCCTCCCTCCCTCCCTCTCGCTAACGTGATTATGAAGTTCCACAATGTTATCATATCGTTTACGATCCCAAGCTTTGAGGGAAATCAAAAATACCTTTCCTCTCTTTATCTCAGTGTGACATTATTTATGGCGGCTTTTGGTACATTTCGTCGACATTAATTGCCCAAATGCAACAAATATTGGATGGTGATGGTGGTTGTTAAGAGGGGTGTGGGAGGTTGGTGTGTTAGATTTCTTTTCCCTTATCGTCCTTCAAGTTTTACATATCCTGTGTGTGTTTTTTTTCGTGTGTTTCTGCTGCATTTTTTGGAGTAGTCTTGCTTTTCCTATGCGCTATTTGATGTACAGTATCAATTCTACATCATCCAAGTTTGGATCTCTCTCTCTCTCCCTCTCTTCTGTCTCTCTCTCTCTCTCTCTATATATATATATATATATATTAATCACAGGATGCACACACACACACACACACACACACACACGCACATATATATATATATATATTATATATGTGTGTGTGGCTGCATCCTGTGATTAAGTGATTTATTCTACTCTATGATAAACATTTTTGGTGTGCGTATGATTTTATTCCCACTTGGTATTGAAAATACCAAATGGGGAAGGATTGCCTTGAATTCTTCACCTATTTTTTTCTCCCTTTTTTTTTTTCGCCGAATCGGTTTCCAGACATCTCCGACGATACCGCTGAAGCTAGACCAACCAAACTTGGCACATGTATGGAGGGTCATCTGAAGTGGTGCACCTGATAAAAATTTTTGACCTTGACCTTACTGGTCAAGGTCAAATCGTGAAAAAGGTCAATCGGTTTCCAGACATCTACAGCAAGGCCATTGAAGCTAGAAAAGCCAAACTTGGCACATATATAAAGGGCGATGTGATCTGAAGTAGCCGGTAAAAGTTTTTGACCTTGACCTTGACCTTGAAATCGCGAAAAACGCTTTTTAAGAAAAACAATGATTTATCTCGAAAACGGTAAGAGATAGAGCAATTCTGACCTCATTTTCGACCTCCACACCCTATACGACGATACTTAAGGTATAACTTCCGGTGTCCTTGACCTCCAGGTCATTTTCGAGCCCCAAACCGGAAGCTGGCCTTTATCTCGAAAACGGTAAGAGATAGAGCAAATTTTTGGCCTTGACCTTACCGGTATAGTTAGTAGCAATTAGGAGGATATTCTACATTCAGACATGTGAAAATTGTTAACAAACTGCAATATCATCTACCTTCCGTTTAAAGTTATCATTCCAAGTGGGGCTAATTCGCTGTGCGAATTTCGGTCTAGTTATGTTTATTTTTTCTAATTTTGGTTTAGTCCTAACCTGTAAAAATTGGTGTATTATTGCCATATACAACACAAATTCTGTTGTCGTCCTACTACTTTTTTTAGCAGTTTTTCCATTTAGAATTTCTTTATAAATGACATCAGAAATGTGCACGCGTAGCGCAGATTCTAATGATATAGGACACACGTACACCTCCCATAGCTAATACCTAAATCCGGATATCTGGAATGTGCTCATTCAATGCTTTACGGTATCATCAAGTTCTATTATAGCCTGGACTTGAGGCAAACTGTGGATTCAATTCAAAATTTACAAGGGACAAAAACCAAATTTCGTATATTTTTTTATTTTGATTACAACGTTTTCCCCCTACACTGCAAATCAAACAACACGAAGAGAACAGTAATCAATAAACAAAGGTCATGCAAATGTAAACAAAAACCCAAATAGAGTTCGCCTACATCAACAAACTTCTTTCTTAAATTAAAATTTTTCTTTAAAATCGAAAATATCTGCAAAAAAATTTAAAAAACAATCACACGCAGTTTATTTTTGACGTAACAAATAAATATAAATTCAAAAACAATTGCACAATATTAAAAAAAATACAATGACAATAACTTTTTGTTCAAATTAACAAACTGCCATAACAAGCCATTTACTCAGTATTAAAAGATACTGAAAAACATCCAAGTTCGTTTTTTTTTTAATAAATTGAGTTTTCTTTTGATATACTGGCGTCCTAAATACTCCGTAAATATTTCGCACGTTACAGTGGATTTCGCAGCAGTGTAACAACGTGGTAACAAAATGTGTAACACGCCCGAGCATACAGTACACTACCTGCCATTACTAAAACATGCGTGTAACATACACATGTGATCACAGACAGCAACAACCAAGGCAAGAACGCAATACTCATCCACCATGCATAAACAGGGTACGAGGATGTCTAAGATCCCACACACACACACACACCATCCCCCCTCCCTCCCCCCCCCCCCCCCCCACACGCACACTCATGCACACAAAGAAGAAAAAAAAACAGAAAAGAAAACACATTAATATGATAACATACTGACGTAAAATACAACGTAAAGGGGTCACGACATGTTTATAAAATATCACAGAAATGGGAATCATGTTTGCCAATTATCTATAATTATAGAATGATTTTCTCTATTTTCTTTCTCTTATTTTTCTTTTTCGTTATATTAGTACTTTTTAACACGCGCTTTATACAGTCATACATTATCAGAAGCCTTCCCCATTCTCATAATATCTTTAGCATATTCGTAGGAATAAAAGGCAATTACTGCATATGCTTTACGACAATTCATTCCGGTGACCGAAGACATCGATTTAGACCCAAAACGTCACCACTTTTTTATAGCTGTTTTTATTATTTTTTGGTCAAGAAAAATCACCCATTTTGCATTTCATATTCCACTGAAAACGAAGAGTGTTCAGAAAGGCCTTCACAAGGCATTCAGCTTCATACCAAGCGGTGAGCGCTATATAAGAGAAAATAAAACGCTAATGCACCAAAATGAAAATGTCTGAACCACGGATCGCGCGGGTCCCATTAGTATTCCAGGACAATACACAATGAGGTAATATCACACATAATAATAATAATAAACATAAATAAGTAAATAAAAAATCAATCGCAAAGTTCAATAAAAGTAAATAACATCAAAAACAAACAAATTAAAATGAATCTTTAAAGCACAAGGAAAGCTCGTTACGTGAGGTAAGACCTTTATTATTATTATTATTATCATTTTTAAATTATTTTATTGTTTTGGCAACGTTGTATTACAATTTCTGGGCTACTGTTAGTCGTAAGCATAGCGAATAAGTAGCACTACGGAGCGTGATCTGATATCACGATACACGATGGATGTCCATGGAATGCACAAAATGTCATCGAACTGACTACAGAAGATAACCTACACAAAATCCCTGATGGCTTTTACGGCCCTACAATCTATACTGTGTTTACCAAGAGATAATACTAAAACTAAATGCTATTTAAAACTTCTTCAAGGTAATGCAGTCAACTGCTAATACAGGGCTGAAATTCCACGGTCGTGGGTGGAGGCCAACGTTTTGCAGTGGGTCATGAGTTTTGCGATGTCTCAAGCGTGTATTACTATCGAGCTTGGGAGGATGCTAAAAATTTGCAGAGAAACAACAGGAAATGCAAACCAGTTATATAATTTAAACAGGCAAAGTCTGCCATTAAATTTTGTCTGAATTTAGAAGCCACATACTTAATACAGAAGTTCAATTTGTTTTTGTTACTTTTCTAAAGCAGCAGCTACTGACCACTTACAACCGGAAGTCACTGATAGTCTGAGATCAATGACATAAACAACATGGGGCACTGCTGTACTTTGGCCTGATAAATAACAAAGCACACAAACACACATACAAAATAATAATTAAAAAAAAAAATTAACGAACACTACACATCACAAGATTTTGGCAACTTCTTTTTTTTATTAAGTTTTGAGCAAATATATGCGAGCACACTTGTAATCGCCCAACAATTCAGTCACATGCATACATGTACGTTGCAAATATCCGCGGCATAATGCTCAATCCAAGTTTGAAATCCCTCCTTACACGTACACACACCTGGGCGATAATATGGTTCATTGAATAGCCTGAAGACGTAAAACTTCACACACAAAAATTCGACGTTTTCAAATCAGTTGCCAGAAAAACCATTGTTTATGCTATGAGGACTATTTCTAGCTGTTTAGTGTTACCCCACCCCACACTACTCAAGCCTTGTGATTTCACTCTTCCTCCCCATCCTCCCTCTTCTTCTTTTTCTTCTTCTTCCTGCTCCGTTTCTTGTCCTTCTGGGAGGGCGGGGTCGGAGGGGGCTTGGGCTTGAGCAGCTCCCTCTCCTCCACGATGTCATGCTCCAGCGTGACGTCATCGTCCCCGAGCTTCATAAGCGGAAGTACAAAGTCCCACACCCGCACCTGACCCGTGCTGTCCCCGCTTATCAGCTTCTCTCCTGTCAACTGAATACAGTGAAATTTTCCTCACCCTCATTATCAGTACTAAATTATTATTATTATTAACATTATTTATTTATTTATTTTATTATTCTATCGGTAATAGGAAAAAAATGGTAATGGAAATATCTGAAACGGAAAAAAATGGCTAAGTGTTAAATATATATATTATATATGGTATCCGGACATAACGGCGACGGCCATAACGGAGAAGACCAAAACGGCGACGGCCAAAACGGCGATGGTCAAAACGGCGACAAGTGCAACCCCGGACAAAACGGCGACGGAGTTTTTTTTAAGTTTATGCTTTAAAACGCTTATTAAAAAAGCAAAAAGTAACAACGTTGCCAACACAGTTTATTTAACTTTCAGAGATAAATAAATTGAAACGTTGCCAACACAGTTTATTTAACTATCAGAGATAAATAAATTTGAACACAATGCAGCATTTCTCCCAATGTGCCCTTCCTGCCCTCCCTATAACCACCTCCTTTCTGTCACCAGTCACTGTCTCAGTAATCTGCTCAATTAATGATTTACTCACTTACTTTTTCTCAGGTAAAACTAAAAATTATTTTCTCAGGTAAAATAAAACTTAATCTTATCTTCCATGGGTGTGGATTCGTGTATAATATCAGCTTTTCACATAACCCAAACAGATTAGCTCATTAAGGGGATTAAAACATCGGTCTTTCATTGCTGATCATCCGAAGTCCTTTTAGTGGCATTTTTATTTTGCCTTTTATTGATGTGGAATCACGTGCAATAACGGATTAGTGGGCGCAGTCGCTAAATACAATTGTCTTTCAAAATGTACTTATTTACCTCGCCCCCCCCCCCACACACACGATGGATTATCGTATAATTGCAATTAGGAATATATGAGAAAATAAGTGTTAAATTATCCATTTTCTTTTGCCCTTAAAATTTAAATATTGGTTCAAATTATACTTATCTTCAATTAGAAATGAATTGATTTATCTGGCAACACTATTCTTTGTGTTTTGATTTTAAACATTAAATTATTAATCTTCGTCGCCGTTTTGTCCAGGGTTGCACATGTCGCCGTTTTGGCCATCGCCGTTTTGGCCGTCGCCGTTTTGGGCTTTTCCGTTTTGGCCGTCGCCGTTTTGGCCGTCGCCGTTTTGTCCGGGATTCATTATATATATACTATTGATGATTGTAATTTAGCGTATAATATGGTCTGCAAAACCTACGATGGGAGACAATGAAATGGTACGCCTCGAGCGGGGTTTGAACTCACGACCTCGTGATCATCAGATAAACGACTGACCACTTGCGCGATTCGGTCTCCACGCCACACGACTGGTGAAGAAGCATCAAGTAGGAGGCAATTGAGATTTTTCTGCAGTTTCACCGCTTTTGACCAACATTTTGGCCGATTTTGGTCAAACAGCCAACCAAATATAAGACTGATGCAGCAGCTTGAGAGAAGCAGTCTTGTCAAATTTCAAAGCAATCGGACAGAAGCAATTTTGTGTTTTCTCAAATGTGGCCAATACTTTAGCCAATTATGATCTAATCGCCACAGATATACAAACTCAGTGGAGGAATTGCCAGAGAACATTCTGTCATATTTTTAAAAAAAATTAAACCAGAAATGCAGGAAGAGAAGCATTTTGAACTCTTACCCACAAACACACAATGGACAAGGGAAGCTTTACAAGTGATGAGTAGCGTTCATTGACGAAAGTCGGCTGGGCTAAAAAGTCCTAAAAGTTTGCAGAATCTTAATTTTTAATGTGGGTCCTTATTACGAAACCTTTCTGATGTTTTCTACATGCTTGTGTCACTTTTAAATTAAGACATATTTTTACCCTTTTGATGTCCCTTGAGTTGGGTGGCAGCGTTTTTGTACGCGAAAAGTTAGGCCACTACACGTGTAAGTATGCCAATGTTAATCAGTGAAGAAGAAGCAGATCGAGACTTGAAGATATGTCTATTCCGTGCGATGTTTCCTCAAGAGTTGCGAGACAAGGTTAGTTCATTAAGGTCTGAGAGGGGAATCAGGTTGCACTTAATGAACAAGAACTCGTCCCAAATATGTCATGCAATTCTATAATCAGATTTTGTACATGGTGACAAAATAGGCAGACATATAACACTAGTATCCGGACATTTTTTAACTGCACATTTTTTCAATCGACAATTTCCACCTGAAAAAGGGGACGTTTCACTGAGACTGGAAAATGTCCAGTAGGAAAATTGCCAGTTGTAAAATTTCCTTTTCGTTGTACTACAGCAGAGCTGCAGGATTCACTGCACCAGTGTAGGCAGCGCAGCAATAAACTTTCCCTACTGGATAAGAGAATCACATTATCACTACAACATCACGTGACTGAGGCTTGAACCAGTGATCACGTGACCAGCATCGCATTCACAGCTAGGACGTGACTTTCGCAAGAACAATATCTCGGCAATTTACGGAAAATGTTTGAATTCGGTAATTCATGATTTCATCAGTTCCAGTAAGCGTAGAAAGAAAACAATAGTTTGTATTTGTTTTGGCCAGTGCCACAGGCCGCGGAATGGTTTTAGTGATGGAAGTCCAAGCGCTTCTGTTTTTTTATCATTTAACCACATCATAACATAAAAAATAATTAAATAAATAAATAACACTACCCATTATCTGATAGGAAATATTTAGAGAGGTAATTCGGGATATTGTCGTGGTCTTCAAACTTTCCGAAAATAAGATCATGGTGTTACTCCAGCTGGAGAACACTTGTAAAAAGCCCCCAAATGGCAATTATAAAGATAAAATAATCATGGAAATTCCTCAAAAAAAAAATAAGTAGCGAAGTGAGATGCTCTTGCAGTTGAATATGTTTAGTTAAAAGTAGTTGTTGAGTCCCTGGGAATAATGATATAAATTTACAATATAATTCAAACAGAATAAGACACCTATGAACATCCCTTCATGCCTACTTTTGTGTTTAACAAAGATAGTGAAATATTTATTCTGTGGGAATATGCTAAAACTAAAGCACCCTCGTTTCGGCCACTTAAGAGTCTGAGGCACGCTAGCTACAAACATTGTTTTAATATGACTCACACTCTTGCATTTTCTTGAAAGAAACAGTTTTAAGCCCGCCTCAAAAATGGATAACCATGTAGCAAAAGAGGCTGGTCTTGAGAGCACAAACAAAAATACTACTCAGAGGCCAGAAAATGAGCGGGTGGCACTGGTAGGATGAGCCGGAAGGTGAGTGCGAATAGTGAGATGAGCGGGAAGGTTAGTGCGAACAGTAGGATGAGCGGGAAGGTGAGTGCGACCAGTGAGATGAGTGCGAAGGTGAGTGCGAACAGTGGGATGAGCGGGACGGTGAGTGCGAACAGTGAGATGAGCGGGAAGGTGAGTGCGAACAGTGAGATGAGCGGGAAGGTGAGTGCGAACAGTGAGATGAGCGGGAAGGTGAGTGCGAACAGTGAGATGAGCGGAAAGGTGAGTGCGAACAGTGAGATGAGCGCAAAGGTGAGTGCGAACAGTGAGATGAGCGGGAAGGTGAGTGCGAACAGTGAGGTGAGTGGGAAGGTGAATGCGAAAAGTGAGATGAGTGCGAAGGTGAGTGCGAACAGTGAGATGAGCGGGACGGTGAGTGCGAACAGTGAGATGAGCGGGAAGGTGAGTGCGAACAGTGAGATGAGCGGGAAGGTGAGTGCGAACAGTGAGATGAGTGCGAAGGTGAGTGCGAACAGTGAGATGAGCGGGAAGGTGAGTGCGAACAGTGAGATGAGCGGGAAGGTGAGTGCGAACAGTGAGATGAGCGGGAAGGTGAGTGCGAACAGTGAGTTGAGCGGGAAGGTGAGTGCGAACAGTGAGATGAGCGGAAAGGTGAGTGCGAACAGTGAGATGAGCGGAAAGGTGAGTGCGAACAGTGAGATGAGCGGGAAGGTGAGTGCGAACAGTGAGTTGAACGGGAAGGTGAGTGCGAACAGTGAGATGAGCGGGAAGGTGAGCGCGGACAGTGCGCAAGGCTGAGGGAGGGTTTTGCGATCAGTCTAAACGCGATTGTGTTTATGTCATAATTTTTGCTACAAATATATTCTCTCACAAATTAGGTATTTTTTAACCATTCTGCAAAGGTTTTACTATCCCTTAGTTACGTTGTCACGGCGATATCAAGCACACCCTTTCATTAGTGCGTATTAGAAGAGCGTATTTGCATGTCAAATGCACTGCGAAAATACTGCTGTTTCCTTTGTACACGAACTGACAATTATAAGTACATGAGGGGGCTATCAGATTTTAGATTGCTATATGTAGTATAAGTAGAATCCGGGGCGGATTGTCTTTATGAGGAGCAAGAATTTACTTACAACTAAGGTGTTGACGGCGCCTTTGTGCCCGACCAATGTCCTCAGGCACGTCATGGTGTGCATGTCCCACTCCTTGATCATCATGTCACTGTCAAGGCCACACAATCAACCAATCAGTCAATCAATTACAGCTGATAGTTACACATGTAGAAAATAACAGTTCAGAGCATTGCGTGAAATGATGTCACACACAAGACTTGTCCACTGATGAGTACGACTTGCCCACTTATGGGTACTACTTGCCCATAAAAATTTGCCCATAAGCGATTTGACCATAAACGTCAGCATTCACAACAAGTCATGGTAAATGGTCATCTACCTCACCCCCTCCCCTCCCACCCCCCCTCCCCCCTCCCCCCGCCCACCCTTTATATTCGTTCTGTTTTGAACTACCATGCTTTGAATCCAATGCCGTTGCACTTCTCACTGGATTTCAGAGTTGGTCATTATACTTATTCGTTATTTGGGACATGGCATTTCTATTCATTGACAATATTTGAAGAGTTTCTGTATTACACAAATTCCCTAATGCGTCCAGGGAATTCGCGAAGTGAAGAACTTTGAATTTCATGGAAGACGCGCGCTGTCGAGAAAAAAGTTGAACGCCCAACCCGTACTTGTCAAGATCAGTCAATTGGTTACATGGATGTTACTCACAGCGTTAGATACTTCCACATCAAAAGAAACGCCAGCTTCAACTGAGCGTAGAATTGATGCATAACAACCATTTGAGAGGAGACATTTATTTAGCTCCTCGAAAATTGCTACTTTTATATGACGCATTTCACGTATGAGGTCTAATGTTAAAGGTAAAATTAACGAGCTTTTATAAAAAATACTCCATTCTTTTTAAGACTACGTCAGTACACGACAAATATTCAAAGTACTATTAGAGGTTTCTGAAATAATATTCCCAATGTTTTATAGGAGGAATCTCACAAAACACTCGGTCCAACGTATGTCTGTCTTGGCCAAAAAAAAAAAAAAATAGGAGGAACATTTAGTGGGACTTCCTGAGGGTTCAGTCATTTTCTGTAAGGGGAGTGGTGTAGCGACAGCGCTGACGGCGCGGCAAAGCAAAACTGTTCTGAAGCAGCCACATTAGTATTATAGCCCAGAATCTTCAATGTGAACACTTCTGGAACCGAGCCAAAATGTCCACTACGAAGAGGTGTTCACAAACGATAGGGTCAGTTTCATAAATGAAGGACAAATCGGACCAACATGGTGTTCGGGGTGTCCCGACGTTTCGTCTGGCGACGTTTCGCCTACATGTGCAAGGTGCGGCGTTTTGTCTAAATGATTATTTTTTATTTATATTTCTATATTTATATTTTTCATGCAGGACACTACGTAATCAAGATGTTGCGAGTCAACAAGAATACGAGAGGAAGGACTTAGGGCCTGGAAACCACTTGCCTGCTTTAAGCCAGGTGCATGGCAGTGGTGGGGCGGGGGGGGGGGGGGGGTGCGAGCGGGGGGGGGGGGGTAAAGGGAGGTGGGTGATGAGGGTACCTGGAAGCGGTGAAGAATCTGCCGTCATGGTAACGCACGCACGTGACCGGCGCATCATGCGCCTGTATGGCCGCTTCTGCACGCCCTGTATCCTTGTTCCAAAACCACACCTGTCAATCAAGGCATACAGGGTGTCTCACAATGAACAGCCAAAAAACAGCGTCTTGCACTTTTCATATCCATTTAAACGGGGTTGTAATGCACATTCACAAAATATTTCCGCCGCGACAAATCAAACAGACTTTACTCAGTACCTTATTCAAACAGATTTTAAAGTTTTTTGACTATATCTTTTTTTCACCCATACCATATCTAAACCCCCCTCCCCGCCCAACCACAACCTCCTCCGCACAACCACTGGGTTAAGCGTACACCCACCTGACCCCTGATGTTGGAGGTGATGAGAAGACTGCCTTGGATCGTGATGTAGAGGAAGGGATCTGGATGGCCGGTGAAGACAAGCACCTGTTCTTCCGTCGCTACGTTCGTCACCACGATACTTCTGCGGTTGTGAACAAAAGAACATTCCCTTATGGCGGCACGGGCTTTCGAAGACCAAAACGAGGCTGGCGTGAACCAAAGTACGAACTAGAGAAATAAGGACGAGACTTTTGGGGGACTTGATCACGTTCTGTGCAGAGCACGCTTTGATCTGAAAGCCGCCAATGCTCAACCATTTTAATGCAGCTCAAGATCACGTGACACATTACGTGGCCTCTTTCTGCTCGTGACACCTTATCCCACGACAGATCACGTGACCTCTTGTTCCTCGTGACATCCCATCCGCGACAGATCACGTGGCCTCTTGTTCCTCGTGACATCCAATCCCGCGACAGATCGCGTGGCCTCTTATTCCTCGTGACATCCCATCTCGCGACAGATCACGTGGCCTCTTATTCCTCGTGACATCCCTCCCGCGACAGATCACGTGACCTCTTATTCCTCGTGACATCCCATCCGCGACAGATCACGTGGCCTCTTGTTCCTCGTGACATCCCATCCCGCGACAGATCGCGTGGCCTCTTATTCCTCGTGACATCCCATCTCGCGACAGATCACGTGGCCTCTTATTCCTCGTGACATCCCATCTCGCGACAGATCACGTGACCTCTTATTCCTCGTGACAACCCATCCCGCGACAGATCGCGTGGCCTCTTATTCCTCGTGACATCCCATCCCGCGACAGATCACATGACCTCTTATTCCTCGTGACATCCCATCCCGCGACAGATCACGTGACCTCTTATTCCTCGTGACAACCCATCCCGCGACAGATCACGTGGCCTCTTATTCTCGTGAACTCCCATCCCGCGACAGATCACGTGGCCTCTTATTCCTCGTGACATCCCATCCCGCGACAGATCACGTGACCTCTTATTCCTCGTGAAACCCCATCCCGCGACCGATCACGTGGCCTCTTTCTCCTTGGCGGCACTACATCACGTCACAAATCACGTGGCCTCTTACCCATCTTGGTGCACTTCATCAAGTGACAGATCACGTGGACTCTTACTGTTCAGGAGACACTCCACAAACTGAGTGATCACGTAGCCCCTTACTCTTATGGGGGAGTACTCGTGATAGATCATGTGACGCCTTAATCGGAACGTTCCATCAGATCACGTACTTTTACAGTGATATCTGCCCCAAGCAGCGCCATCAGTTGTACGTCTTTCCCAGCGCATTTGGCCTTTCCCATCCTCGACCATCCTCCCCCCCCCCCTCGAAATTATTACATTAGCGCAATGATTTCAGCTTGACTGAGATCTCGTGATTTCTGTCCTTGAATGTCGGGGAGAATGGAGTGTTATGAGAAGTCGGGTGGAGAACAATAAGCAGGAAATAGGTGACAACGATCGCTATAGGCGGCGATTTCAATGCCAAAACAGAGCGTCTTGTTTTCACAAACGTTACGCTCATTTGCAAACAACGCTCTAATCTGTAGTGGTGCACGCACGGCTAATTTAGATATAATATTTCGCCATGTTTTCCCCTATCGGTTTCGTTTATACAAGTCGGGTTTTTTTTCCCTTTCAAATTATGATTGCTTATATATCAACATGTCATCTAAAGCCAGAGCAAAATGCAAGTCGTATCGCGTTTCAATAGAATCAAACCTACCAAGAATGGGAACGTCAAATATATGTAGCGTTTATAACCAGTTTGCGTAGTAGTTTCAGCGAAACAGGGAGTGACGCGGGTGAATATGTAACAAAGACGCGTTTATCTCAGCCGCGTTCTACAAAACGGAAGAATCGTGATGTAGAAAGAAGAAAAAAAGATTTCTTACATGTCCGCTTTTTTCCCCAGTGCTTTGATCTAAATCAAAATCAACTCACTTCTTCAAATCACTGTACAATTAAATTTTAATAAACCCCCTCTTACTTTCCCTGGCGGGTGTCTTTTCATCAAAGGACAATTTCAAAGGACATTGTACTGCGGGAAAATTAATGATACACACGCCCCCCACCCCCCCTCCCCACTCTCCTTAAAAAAAGAAGGCTTTTCTGATATGATATATAAGTTGTCTGGTTGGAAGTCCTTCCGCTGAGTTATCTAAATTAACAAGCGCCCATGTGATGTGGTTTGTTTTGGAGAGAAGTCAACAATACTGCGATAGACATCTTCTGTTGTTGTAAAGTGAAAGGCGAACTTTAATTTTCATATCTACAAAGCATCGTGCTACAAAATATAACATGACACACGGTCTTTGATGACTTAAGAAGTTACATTCAACTCTGTGAACAAACAACAACAAATAAAAACACTTTTTTGTACGTATTTATTCCTTGAAAGCGACATCATTATCGTGGTGAAATTTGTTTAAACAGCTTTGATGTTTAGGGCTGTGAAAAGGTGAAGCAAAAGGCAGCAAGAGTGACAGAAAGTGAATGGGTGGGCGTCCGCAAACCGAGGCAACTGAACGAACATCACGAACTGCACTTCAATGGAGCAGTCACTTTAGTTCTCAGTGCTTTGCTGAATATACATAGTGTAACTTGACTACGTCTCGAGCAGTACGTCTATCCCCCGTTGGCGATATGGTGTGTGTAAGGCCGTTGCGTGTTGACTACGCAAAATTTAAAAGCGGAAGGATAGGTAGGCGTAGTGTCTAACATTTAAATTTGAAACGAATCGATCTATCAATGTAGCCTGTAGGCGTGTGGAAGTGGCGTATATACGCTGACTCCAGTGCCGATTTTCAAAAGTCCGCCATTTTGTCATTTTTTTTCGGATCCGGAAAATTATTGGTCAGTCATTGCACTGTGAAAGGGTCCAGAGAAGCCGTGTACAAAATTTGAAACGATTCCATCTATCAATGCGGCCTGTAGGTGCGTGGAAGTGGCGTATATACGCTGAGACCAGTGCCGATTTTAAAAAGTCCGCCACTTTGTCCACTGTTTTGGGATCCCGAAAATTATTGGTTACTGCACTCGAAAGTTTGAAACGAATCCATCTATCAATGCGGCCTGCAGGTGCGTGGAAGTGGCGTATATACGCTGAGACCAGTGCCGATTTTCAAAAGTCCGCCATTTTGTCAATTGTTTTGGGATCCAGAAAATTATTGATTACTGCACTGCGAAAGGGCCCAGAGAAGCCATGTAAAAAGTTTGAAACGAATCCATCTATCAATGCGGCCTGTAGGCGCGTGATACTGCCGTATAATACGCTAAGTCCAGTGCCGACTTTAAAAAGTCCGCCATTTTGTCAATTTTTTTCCGTTCCGGCAAATTCTTGATCACTGCACTGTGGAAGGGTCCAGAGAAGCCGTGTACAAAATTTGAAACGAATCCATCTATTAATGTGGCCTGTAGACGCGTGATACTGAAGCGTGACAGACGGACAGACAGGCTGAAAAGTTCAAAACTATATCCCTCCGTTTCACGGGGGATAATTACAAAGTTTAAGGAGATCATGATCAACCCGAGACTTTAGCTGATCCAACCAAAAAATGTACGCGAATGACGTCACCAACGTAGGGTAAGAAGGCCGCGTAAGGCGTCACCAGCCATGACAATAGCAATTTCTTTTTAAAACAATTTCGTAATTTAAATATTATACAAATAGGTTGTTTCAGACATCCGCGCTGTTTTTATTCCGCTTGAGAACAACAACGATGACGTCAGAATTTTCGACTTTGGCTATTACTCGGCTGAAGGTGCTGTGCTGATGTGAAAGCATGAGCAGGAATGCATTATCCAATCGTGCGCGGTTTTTCTGCCGGGCCGACACTGAACAAAACAGCTCATAAATTCTGGCAGGAAAAAAATACGCATTTCGCATGTGGGTAAAATTTTCTGCTTCACCCAAAGCAGATAGTCCCAATATTTCGAGACGGAATATTCTTAAATTAAGAAATATGTGAAAAAAACAATTCCAACAGCAAACAAAAGGAATAAGTTGACATTTGCTCTTAACTAAAAAGAAATCGACAGCATTAGAAGTCTCCATTCAAGGGTGCACATAGATAACATACCCAGTGCGCTTATCAGGGGAATCAAAAACACACACAGGCCATTTACGGGTAATTCTAAATTCCACAAAAATGCACTTTCATGGGTATCAAATATATCAGCAATTTCAAGCCATTAGGCAAGCCAAATTTTTCACCGCCTGACTTGATCATTAACATAATTCGCCTTTATAAAACGATTTCTTCAAAGTAACGAATGATCATCCCTACCCCACCCCCCCCTGTCTTCCCAATATGGTGGCATTCGCCTTCAAAATGTTGAAAAGCATCAACATGTCAACCAAATAATTATAAGACGTGCTCCCCCCCTATATTTTCCTGCTAACAGGAGTACTTCATTAAATATAAATTGGGCGGCAGTGACGTAGTGATTATAAACATTAGCGGGGCCAAGATGGAGCTGTAATAAATTTAAGTAGAGCTGAAATTAATGTAGATTGATGAAGCAGGGGTCAACACGGGGGGGGGGGGGGGGGGCTGGACAGGCTACACGCAAAAAACGCCACACCATCGCTGGCAACACTAAATGGTCACACTAATGAAAAGCTAATTTGTTGAGGAATTGAAAAACGGAAACATCCATTGGTAGGTTTTAAAAGACAGCACGTTTTTTTTTTTTTTTGGTTCATTCCACATGATGAGAACTGTAAGTTATATTTTTTGCGAGAATTCATTAGTCGCGCGAATTAGCGTTCCGATACTGTTGTGCTGACCATATCACAGCCATACCTGCTTCCAACCTAAAAAAAGAACACACTTCTCTCCCCCTCTCCCCCATATACACCTACATGCAGACGAGTGCATCTCCGTCAGACCGCGCACAGCTCGTATTCAGCATGATTAATAACCCATAATTCGATATCATGATTGTAAACTGTTGAGGTTGGGGCTGCAGCTCCCCTACACCATATAATTGTGCATTGTAAAAGGCAATAGATAATGGATCGAACTTCATTAATCTGACAAGATTTCAACACGCGTGAAAAGATGATAAATGGTCTCTCTGGGGTTAACCCCCTCCCCCCTCCTTCCTCCTTACGGATTCTTTCAAGCAACCGTGTAAGAAAATGATGTATAGGGCTTCACTTCTTGACAAAAAGGCAAGGATGGGTACGATACGCCCTGGCGTTAATTTGGATGTCACACATCACTTGTGAATCGTGTGACACCAGATAGATATAAGACTCCAATAATGGGAAATGCTCGTTAGGTAACGACTGCTACCTACCCCACTATCAACACCCCCCCCCCCCACCACCACCCCTCCCGCCGCGGAAGTTCCTAGTCACGTGATGTCTTTAAGATCATACTGATAGGTCTCCTGTTCCTTTTCTCCAGCAGGTTTCTTTTTGTCACGTGACATCGTCACCAATAGCAATTGGTCTTACGCCCTTCCTCCTCCTCCCAACAAAAGAAGGGTGCGATTAGACTAATCTTTTCAGAAAAATGAGTGCAATTTATCGATAAAATTTCGAAACTTTTCTTTCTAAAAATGTTTTTCTGTTGATGTCAAATCTTATTTACGCTCAACTAAACCGTAAAGATTGTGTTTCGATTGTGTTTTAAGGTTCTAACTAACTGTCAAACAACGTAATCACATCGCTAGGTACTACTAACCCCCCCCCCCCCCCATACCCCACATCCCAACCTCCCATTCCTTCTTACAGAAAAAAACTAGAGACACATTAGTAAAAGTAGAGCGGCCAGCGCACACCAACACCAGTGTACCCGAACATGTCAAGGACCTTTAATAAACATTTATTGCCGTTTTATTTTCATGAACAAAACAAATATTTTCCCCAACCACCCCCCCCCCCCCCCCACCCTTTCAACCCCTTACCCCTCCTTCGAGTTACAAAGTTTTATTGCGACAATTTTATACTTTTTCAGAATTATAAGACTTTTTACTCTAGGTGGTGACTATAGAGGCTTTATTGTACGTCTTTGTTTCATCCGGGTCACGAGTGGCAAGTTTTACTCTCTTTTTATCCGATTCCGAAAGATGGTAGCTGGAAGCAGGTTTAACTGTTCGTCTTTTATCTGGGTTGAGGAGGTGCATTACAAACAGGTTTTAGCTTATGTTGTCGTATCCGGGTCTTGAAGGTGGTCGCTACAAACAGGTTTTACCGTAGTCTTTTTTTATCCGGATCTGAAAGATGGTCGCCACATCAACAATTCACCACATTTCATTGGTATTTTGTTTTTATCGTTACGCTAACTCTTTTACCCCTTTCACCTTGTACTAAAAATATACCCACACCAGTGATATAGACCACATTTTCGTTCATTCTCATCGGCCAAAAAGCACAAGAAAGGCATCCTTCATAACTGTATAGTAGATGACTCACCTCGATTGGGAAGTGGGGGGATATATTTGTGCCAAAATGGTGACCTGCTTGTCATAACAGAAGGTAGCAGATGACCCACATAAAATGCCATAAATGCTCCCATATGTGAAACTGTTTGCCAGTGAAAACAACTTCGCTATCAGCCAAATAACAGCAATAGCTAGACCTGAAGTGGCGTGCAAATACAACAATAACAGAAAAAGTCTGCATTTTCACGTTTCGACGTCATATGATGCCACGCATTGTTCAATATGCGTCAAAAAATCCCAACCGCCGGAAACACCCAAGGCATGATCACAATGATGTAACATAGACGCACCTGTCGCTGGAAGCGCTGTAGACGAAAGTGCCGTCGTACTCCATGGCGTGGATGTGCAGCTTGTGCGGAGTGAGGACCTTGTGACACAGGAGTGTCATCTTGCTCCAGACGCGGACAGTGCCGTCGTGCGATCCAGACAGGCTGCAAGTAATCAACATGATGGACCTGTGTGTCAGTCAATGTGACATGTGCGTCCATCAACATGACACGTGAATCAATTAACACGACACTGCAGTCAATCAAAGTGACACGCGCACAGCTAACATGACACGCGATCCAGTTTCAGACGAATGTTTTTAAAACTGATGCATAAAATCGATCATTATGGCTCCAGAACTGACTCGCCCAAGCAAAAACAAACCCCCCCCCCCCCGCCTTAACTAGGTCCACCCATGAGTACAATGTATGCACATTAGGGCCATGTAGCTTTCACCCCGAACTCTCCCCATCGTCCCAGAGCTTCCGAAAAGACCACCTGATACTGATCACATACCATGAATAGCACTCCCCCCTCCTACCCCATTCACCATTCCCTTTATAGTTTCTGTAGTGAACTCCATTGTATAAGCACCCGATTGATCCAAACCCAAACAGGCGACATCCAGCCCCTCTTCCCGCCCCCCTCCACTTTCCGCCCCGACCTCCTTCACTCCCTCACCTGAGCGGTTCCTGTAGAGACCTACGGTGTACTCACACTTGATGTCGATCCTGGGCCATGCAGGTGACTGAGCCTTTGTGGCCGTGCAGTACAGCGACGCGCTCAAAGTAGATGAGGTCCCACACCATGACCGTTGTGTCCCACGAGCCCGAGTACAGCAACTCGTTGTCGAAAGCCAGGCACGTCACTGCACCCTGCAAGCACACACGTACGCGAACGCGCCGCTGTCAGTGGCAATGCGTTGTTGCCATAGCTACTTTAACTATCTTACAGTCATTATAACCGGGCACATTTGTCCGCAGGCATGTCAGTCTGTTATACCGACTACGCACAGTCTACAGCCATGGCAGTCAGCCACATCAACCACGCAGTCTACAGCCATGGCAGTCAGTCACATCAACCACTCAGTCTACAGCCTTGGCAGCCAGTCTACAGCCATGGCAGTCTACAGCCATGGCAGTCAGCCACAACAACCACGCAGTCTACACTCATGTCAGCCAGTCACATCAACCACACAGTCTACAGCCATGGCAGCCAGTCACATCAACCACGCAGTCTGCAGCCATGGCAGCCAGTCACATCAACCACGCAATCTACAGCCATGGCAGCCAGTCACATCAACCACACAGTCTACAGCCATGTCAGTCAGCCACATCAACCGCGCAGTCTGCAGCCATGGCAGCCAGTCACATCAACCACGCAGTCTACAGCCATGGCAGTCAGTCACATCAACCACGCAGTCTACAGCCATGGCAAACAGTCACATCAACCACGCAATCTACAGCCATGGCAGTCAGTCACATCAACCACGCAGTCTGCAGCCATGGTAACCAGTCACATCAACCACGCAGTCTGCAGCCATGGCAACCAGTCACATCAACCACACACGCCATAGCAACCGGCTAATTTGCTTATTGATTTCACCGACTTTGTGACTGATGCACCTATGACAATTTATATGCACAAACAAGCTTTAAATTTGAATAGCGATACATTTTAGTACCCAATAATAGAAATGACTTTTATACACAAATAACTTGCTGCTGATCTTTGCAAATACGTGCCGCTGTAACAATAACAATACCTTGTGACCGCAGAGTTTGTGAATGGTCGTGCCATCGCGATTGTCAAAGACGCGTATGGATCTGTCCAGACTGGCAGTGACGAGTCTCCTTCTGCTCAGCGCCAGGCAGAGAACGGAGTCCATGTGTCCCTGTGGGTAGTCAAAAGACAGACTAGTTACGCACAGAACGGAGTCTACGTGTCCCTCTAAATAGTCACCAGAGAGACTAGCCAGGCAGAGAACGGAGTCTATGTGTCCCTGTAGATAGTCAAAACAGAGACTAGTCAGGCACAGAAAGGAGTCTGTGTCCCTCTAAATAGTCAAAAGATAGACTAGCCAGGCAGAGAACGGAGTCCATGTGTCCCTGTAAACAGTCCTATAAAATCGGTGCTAAGGTCGGTTTGAAAAATGTCATACTACTGCCACTTTCACCACGTTATTCCACAATTCTAACGTTTTGCACTTTAAAATTTCGACAAAAGAAAAGTTTTATTCTTTAAAAAGTTATTTTGGCAATTTTTAACATCTATTTTATCCGTGTATGAAATTTCAAAAATTCCCATGTGTAGTTTTTTATACACAGCCTCGACGAGAAGTTGCAATACGCTGACAAAATTATATCCAAATGTAAAGTTCTATCAAATTTAAAAATACTTTTTCATGAATCCGAAAAAAATATGACATTGCACACCTGCACACCTGCACTGTGCGCTATATCAGTGTGTGAGATTTCAAAACAATCCTGTTAATAGTTTTGGAGATCTAGCCTGCACACGAAGTAGTTCAAATAATCGAAAAAAATACTGTCATTTTGAAAATTTTTATGAACCCGAACCAAATTACGATGTTGCACATCTTCAATATGTGCTCTATCCGTGCGTGAAATCTCAAAACAATCGGAATTATAGTTTCGGTTATATAGCCCGGACCGCAAGCAAACAGACGGACTAGCTCATATATATACCCTACACGGGGATAATAACTAGACAGAAAGAGAATGGCGTCCGCGTGTCTATGTAAATAGTAAAAAAAAAACAAAAAACAAAAACAAAAAAAAAAAAAAACAGACGAGCTAGGCAGAGAATGGTGCCCATGGGTCGCCGTAAATGGTCAACCATAGGCTAGCAAGGCAGAGTAGGGTGTCCAAGTGCCCCTGTAAATGGTCAACAATAGCCGAACAAGGCAGAGCTCAATATCCATGTATCCCTGAATCTGGCCAACAATTGACCAACAAGGCAGAGTTCGGTGTCCGCATGTCCCTGTAAATGGCCAACAATAAGAATGGCCTCAAACATAAAGACATCTCAAGTTCGGACTTTTCAAAGACAGTGAGCGGGTGTGGCCTGCCGACTGCCACTCCATGCCATGTTGCACATATATAAAATCAGTCCAAACACCCCCCCCCCCCCCCCATACACACACATACCCTGCTCTAAAATTTGTGTAAAATGGCAGACACATGTTTCAACACTGATCTGAGCATGGCACAGTTTATATAAACAAACCTGATGCCCGGGAAAGCCGCTTTTTGAAAAATAACTCGTCTTAACGGGCGCATCAATTTTCAAAAGCAATCGAAGAAAAAAATTAAATTAAAATGCAGAAATGGGACCACATTACACCACAGCATCAATATGTTAATTTCGGCTAAATTTCTTCAAATTGGTTTACAATATTATACTATACTGTGGTCTCTTCTCACCAAACGTGAATTATTTGTTATATAAATAATATTTTTGTTACAGTAACACATGTAAGGCGGAGACCCGTTTGTATTAGTACTAGTTTGGTGAAAGTATTCAATTCCAGACACCAAGGAACAATAGCTTATGAGAAGAAAAAAATGTAGAAATCGATAGCTTGCGTTTAACATTCTTATAATCAATCTTGGTTAGTTTAACACGAGTTTTTCTTTATCAGCAAGTTTATGTTTATTGCGGGGATAGTGTTCAAGTAGGCAGATTGATAAAGCGATAAACTAATGCAGCTTCCCGCTATTGCAGTCAGGTGCTATCTCGTAACAGGAACTCAACAGCTATTTGCATTTTCAAAATCGTGAAAAATTCCAGAAATTGGACTATCCTGGCACCGATTTTTTTTTTCATTTTCATTTCATTTTCTCATGTATTCAAAACACGGCAAAATTGGTGATGTCTGGTTGAAAACCGACGCACGTAGAATACGGCAGTGGTGTGCAGCTGTGTGTGTGTTTTCTGTTCATAAACAGAGACAAGGAAAAGGCCCCCACGGCCTCGTGGTTGTAACAGAACATCATACCATCATATCGTTGTTATAAAACAGCTGACCTCTGATGAGATCTATCAGTTGTGTATAAACACAGAGCGGATGGATATTTTAAAAAGTAGTTCCGCTCTTTTACGAGTATTATTTTCGCGGAATCCCCAGTTGCTCTGTGGAGTAAGAAGGTATTATATACATGAAAGAACGGACCGCCGTACACGTTTATTTTTTTTAAGCTCCTCTCTGTTACGAGTACCATTTTCGGGGAATCCCCAGTGGGTCTGCAGAGTGAAAAGGTATTATACACAACAGACCGAACCACTGAAGAGGTTGGTTGTTTAACTTATTCTAAGTTTCTCTCTTTTATGAGTACTATTTTCGAGGAATCTCCAGTGAGTCTGCGGAGTGAAAAGGTGTTTTACACAACAGACCCAACCGCCGAAGAGTTTAGCTGTTGAACAACAACGACCATCATACAAATAGAGATACATATATATATATATGAGTGTGTGTGAGAGAAAGAGAGAGAGAAAGAGAGAGCGAGCAGAGAAGAGCTCTCACGGCATACACTATGTATCAGTGACACTGGGCGTGGGGCTGTGGGGCGTTTCACTTACGTAGAACCTCCTGACGCGGCGCACGCTCTGTATCAGCGACGACTCTTTGTTCTCTTTCTCCTTGTCTTTCTTGACGACCTTACGGATGTCGCCCAGTGACGTTTGGGAGCGTCTCAAAAGCTCCTCCGATGACAACTTCTTTGGCTGAAAAGTAAACCACGACATTCAGTCCCTTTTTTTTCCTGTTTTGCTTTCAACCAAATGCTCCAGAAAGGCAGCAGCTCGGTGTCATGACAGACAGCCATAGGAGGGGATATGTGCAGGGCATTTTATTGTAGTGTACACTTCCGGTGGCGTCGGTCTGTGACACAAGTGAGAAATTCGAAAAAACTCTTCTAGAAAAAAAAATTTGAAAAGAAGCTAAACAAGGCTCAAAGCCGTCATAATGAAACCTGTTAAGAAGTGTTAAAACTGCTTTCGCAATTAAGCCAGCTGTTTCAACAGCTATAATCCTTTGCAAGAGTCTTTCCCTCTCGAAAACGTGAAAAAAACTAGCACTATAGCATCTCAAAACTGTTATCAAGTGTAATTTTTACAATGCTGTAAAAACGCTAAGTGTATAAGTTCAAGCTTCTGGTAGAAATGTTCACCTTTTAATAAGCATTCTACGCATTTTTCTGCTATTTCTTTTCAGTCCCATGACCCCTATCCCCTGATTACAACTCTGGCATTCTTAAACGAAGGGTTTGAGAACTTTTAAAATTTTGTTAGAAGCTATTGATGTACACTTTTGGCATTTTGGAAATCTGATCAGCCGTTGTTTAAAGTGTCCGATGAGGATAAGAGAAAATCAGATTACTTTTAAATAACTGAAAAAATCTATTATTTTTAAATATGCTTGAAAAACTTTGCGAATCACTTGAGAGTGGGTCTCAAAACTGTGGCCAAAATTAATAACGAACGTGGGATTAATGATTAAGTTGGTACAATTAAATTTTGGAGATCTTGAACATTTTTTGATTACATGCATTTGTAGTTCTAATTCAGTGCAATACACTTGATTCAATACATTCTTTGGTTTTAATTTGGTGCAGGATTCTTGAGACACACGACACTTTGACACATATTTCTGTCTGGAGTATTTTTAAAAATCTGACATTGCCCTGTAATCTTGTCAAGAGTAATGGCACGTCACTCATACATTTCGCGAAAAAAAAACTTTTTTTCACATTAAAGCCAACACAAATATATCTCCTACTTATTTAGAAACAACCACAGGTCATAGCATAAATGTTATTTTTCTACAAATAAATGTACAAAGTAAATCTACCAAATTATAATTTCAAACAAAACTTGAAAACTTTACATCATACTCTTTACGACTGCTGTCAGTGACAAAACACAAAACACCCTCAAATGAAACCAAACAGAAACGTGTCCAGAAGTTGATCGCATCCCTGAATTCGACATTAAGTTACACAAATGCGGTTCTCCACAGACATGTAGAGTAGCTTACTAGCTACCAAACTATAGTTGCACCATATCTTGGAACGCGGTCGAGTAAACGATAGCCCAGGAAGGCAGCATGACAAAAGCCCACTCTGGCCGATAACCGGTACAGACGATTCCAAAATATTTATATTTGACTATCAAGCAATCAGCAGTTTTCAATAACTTTACGAAAAGCGACACGCCTTACGTCATAGATGGCAACACTCACCAAAACACATTTTGCACACTCCAGAATATAACTTAATCAACCCGTTACCACGACTAACCTCACCCCTCTCCCCCGGCCGTTCCCGATCAAATTTTCAGCTTCTTTCAGTTGAAACAGCAAAGCGAATTCGCAGTTAGACTGTTGCCGAAAAGTTTTCGCGTTTCGCCCGTATTCGGTTGGAATAAATCCATAAAGAAATGACAGGAAAAAACTGGCAAATTTCACAGTGTGGCTTATAAAGGGGCTGAATGATGTGTTACACAGTATTTAAAAGATCATTTGATGAATTTTTAAATTCGAAAGTGAGCATGTTGAAATAAAATAAACCCTGCCCCCCCCCCCCCCCAAAAGAAAAAAAAAAAAAAAAAAAAAAAAAAAAGAACTGCAGTCGAAACGATCCCTCCAACGGAAAGGTCTGAAAGTACGAATTGGCTAGTTGCTGCAGACATGTCAACTGGTAAAAGTGTTTCTCTCCATATTTCTGATTCATTTGCTTTGTCCTCTCGTTGACTTTTCCACAGAAATCACAAAATGTGACACACTCATCCTTTCCTTCTTTCTTTGAACATGTAAACCCTTTTTATGAACGATAAAGGCTTAATATGTTGAGAAAAAATGTTCCTTATATTCAATCAGTTAGCGTTTTTGTGGGATACCAACCACAAAGTCCGTTAAAAACTTATTAACCCAATGCGGCTAACAGTCCCAAGTGCTCTCCAAAGTACATTTAGAAATGACTTTCACGCTAAATATTCAGACCCATTCAGTGCACATAGTGAAGTGAACCGAGCTCTTTCTTGGAAGGTGCGCAAACGACCGCGTGTTTGTGCTTTCTGCTTTTCATAGCCTAACCCCCGCATCCGCGAAGGCGAAACAACAGAAGGACTCTTCATTGTGCTATTCTTCCAGGGTCCCAGTCTAGCGAAGCGTACTCCAAGAAGACATAGCACCGCTCATGAGTAACCCTCTCTATTTCGCTCTCAACGCCCTCTCTGTGGCCCACTCTTTCGTAAGAACACCAGCACTTTTCTGACCCCCTTTTTCTGCATATAAGTGGAAGGCGAAAGAGGGGGGAGGGGGCGGGGGGGCGGGGATGTCGGACACGTGTGGTCTCCGTGTATCACATTTCCAGATCTCTCCTCCACTTCAGTTTTAATGAAATGAAATTTGATATAGCACTTGTGCTATTGAATTAATGTATTTGCCTCGTCTCTCGCGCGTGCAATTTTGGCTATGAAATGCTAAAATTTAAGGTATCAAATTTGAAGTCCTATACAACGGCGTTTCGTTCAGTTTAGTTCCCGAAACACATATATGACACATAAAGCTTTTAATAAACGCTTCAGGAAAACGATTTTTGTTTTACATATTAACGCGCAGCACATATTATATCGTCGGGCAGCTGGACGACTCACCTGAGTTACCAGGGAGTCACACATTCATATCTATTATTTGCATCTACGATGTTTTCGGTTACTTATACGCAGTTTCGAGACACAACACCCAATTTTTTCGAACTATTTTCGATATAATACACGGTTTTTCAAATCCTGGCGCGAACAGTGATATTTGTACTAAAAATAGCTGCCAACAGGGGCATTATATATTGGGCAGAAGTGTCCCACGAAAATCAGCTCTCCCATCACACTTCTTCTAGTAGAAAAATCAAAAACATACATAAAGTTAAGATCACAAGCAGAAACAAGAGTGTAGAGAGACATCCGAGAAAGAAAATGGAGAAAAATACTGGTTCCACTGAAATATTTTATATATACAGCCCGATTCCCTACAACTCATTTAAACATTGAAAATTTCGAGAAAACCAACAGATTTCTTCTTTGGCAGGAATCTAGTTTTGCCCACCTAATATGTTGAATCAAGTAGCCTCCCTCAAATCCCTTTTTCATTTTTTTCATACAAAGGAGTATTAATACATTTAAAAATAGTTCCAAACTGCCCCTACGGGCTAGATAGAAGACCTGGGCGAACAAGACATAGTTCGTCCTTGACCTTATTGGCAGACGGACGGGTTATTTTTAGCCAGCGCCGCCATATACGATAAACTGGGGCGAGTTTTTAGTGTCAATTATCAAGGATTAATTGAAAATAACGAAAATACCGGCGACAATAAATATGAACTCTTCACGTGGGTAGCCCCTATCTAAACCTGTCTGCAAAAACCAACTTCAGGGTCAAGACAGTTTAAGACTGGCATCATAAAAGGTCTAAAACATATAACTTTTATAAGCCATGTGCGCCTCATTTAAGCGTCTCGGGTTCTGAGCTCGTATTTTTCATCTGATCGATTTTTGAAGTATTTTTCTTTTTCGCAACAAAAAATACCGTCGAATTGCGAACAATAATACGTCATAAAGGCAACACTGTTGTAATCTATCATGGAGGTCACGCCAAGACAAAAACCAACACATTAGATGCCCTCGTAAAAACGCTGACCTGGACACGGCTCACAGGTGCCCAACACACTCACAACCATAACTTGATCACATTACTTCTTCAACAAAATGACAAGAATGGTACATTCTGCAGGAAATCCGAGAACAGCCACCATCCGCGTCATTGTTGTATTTTTTTTATCTATTTTAGGGCCCTTATTAATCTTAAGCTCTAACAGATCGGAATTTCACGTTAAGAGCGTCATTTGAGTAGTGAAATTGAAGAAAAAGTGCGCACAAATTGAGAGTGATATTTTTGTGTCATGCAATGAGTTCAACACGCACCTTTGGTAGCTGCAATTCTCAAAGTCGTCGTGGGCCGTTTTTTCTGTTTACATGGAACAACATAACTGAACCTCTCCAAATGCTGAAATACCTGACAATTTTGTTCAAGAAACAGTGCCCAAATGGTATCTACTTTTCAAGTTTCTCTGGAAAAGAAGTTACTATGTCGCTGTTAAGATGTGTATTGAAGTTATCTTTTACAGGCAAACGAGCTTTTGAAGAGCTGTCTCCAGCAAAGTGTTGAAAATCGAGGTTTTAACTGCATCGTTCGAGCAACTGCGATCCTCTCCCCTCCCTCCTCCCCCAAGATAAACACTGAAGAAAGAGTGCTGTGTTTGCAACCGAATTACGCATGGAATAATGGCACGTTTTGGAAAAAAGAGAATTTTAGTATTAAGATCAAAGGGAAAGAAGATTACACGAGATAAATGTTAAAATAACAACGACTGTCAAAGCAACGAGGGGCAATTGGGCACTTCGGTGTTACAAAAGTAGTGCGCTTAATTACACATGTGTGCACTATTATCAATGCGCTATGCGCAGAAGTGGCACTTCGTTTTCTTCTCCCACCCAAAGCAAGTTTGAATGTGCAGCTATTAAATATTAATCTTATCAATTAAGGGAGACAAGCACGCTCCTTGAGTCAATGTTGCGACTCACTGGAGGGCACATCAAGTGCTCGCCTAATAGCCTCACCACAAACACGGCGCGGCTATGCGTCAAATAGCGCTTGTTTATACACTTGCCCTTCTGTTACACAGTGCGAAAACAAAAGAGAGAGAGAGAAGAAAAGGAGACAAAATATAAGCTTTTTAGTCTGTAGAAGGCCAAAGCAAGTAACTGTTCAAAGGCTTTCATCTTGCAAAGAGATTATGAAGAGCTACCCCAAAGAAGGCGGGAATATTTAGTAACGCGGGCTAAACTAGGGCACTCGGCGAAGATAATTGCAGACACAACAGTGCTTCATTTCAAAGGGCAAACAAAGAAAGGCAGACAATTTTTTAGATTTAAAAAACATATGCCTTTTCTTTTAGGTGACGTAAAATTCCAGTTTTATCACAAAGTTCTTACGCAGACAACTTTGTAAGAACTGCCATCAATTCAATTTCAGAGCCGCGGGGCAACAGGTCTCTACGTCAATTTCACTTCTTTTTTTCCACAGTGAATGCGATAATATTACTACACGTACATTTGAAAGCACAAATAGAGACATAAATTCACTCCATTCGATTAACAGACTAAATAACAGCAAGAATGCCATCGATTTCCCAGGCCAGTAGTTAAAAATAAACTACAGGAAACCTTTGAGCATAACGGTAACTTCATCCTATTTTCTTCTTCTAATGATGGAAGCCCAAAGACACCAGAATATAGGTTTATCATCTGAGCAGATCATTGGTGCCGATCTGCTGACCATTGGTGCCGATCTGTGGAACACTGGTGCCGATCTGCTGATCACTGGTACCCGTCTTCTGATCATTGGTGCAGATCTGCTGATCACTGATTTAGATTTGCTGATCATTGATGCAGAGCTGCTGATCACTAGTGCCGATCTGCTGACCATTGGTGCCGATCTACTGAACACTGGTACCGATCTGCTGATCACTGGTACCCATCTTCTGATCATTGGTGCCGATCTGCTGATCACTGGTATCCATCTTCTGATCACTGGTGCCGATCTGCTGATCACTGATTTAGATCTGCTGATCATTGATGCAGAGCTGCTGATCATTTGTGCAGATCTTTTTATCACTGGTGCTGATCTGCTTACTGTCAGTACAAGATAAACCTTCGGTCATATGAACATTTTGGAACGTGATAAGCGCGCTATCCAGTCACCTGCATTAACCACGCGAAACGTATCAATAATTTATCAGAATGATTCTTTTGCGCAGCAGAAATCTTATTAGAGATCCACATCCACATCCACAGACATCTATCTATGACGGAGAAGCTACGCACAATTAATACATACTTTCATTTCAAGTGCCCAATTATTGTTTTATTGTTGCGACTTTTGTAGGTTTTAATGCAGTCAGCGGCAAAATACACATTTGCAACACATCTGTTTTTCTTTGGAACACTCTGGGTCGGGATTTGTTGCCCTCTACGATTTTTGGTTTAGGCAACAAGTTTTGAAAATGAAGCTTTTATCGGCCAGCGAAAGAATGTAAATGCCGCATACTACATAGCCAGTCAATAAGCACGATTTCATCAGTCAGTTTTCTTTCTTCTTTCGTATTAACCTAGTACGTATTAAACCAGTTCGCGCTAAAAATTGTAATTTTTTCTATTTATTCATTTATTTTATTATTATTATAATGATTATTTTTTAAACTTTTTTTTAGGATTCACACTCTTTGGATTACAGCAATGTGTTCTAAAACAGACCCGAATATACATATAAAATCATATCTGTGGGGAAAGGAAGACAGGCCATATCTCCATGTTATTGCTAACAATGCAGAACCATGAATCAGTCACAAAGACGCGACTTGTAATACCACGACGTACTAGTACAAGTATTATACCATTACGTACTCGTGCAAGTTCGGATACCGCGACATACTCGTGAACACCGACACCATGCAGTACTCTAGACGGGGGGTCTGGTCAACACACAGTTTCAAACTCACACAGAAATGGTCAACTCACACAAAATAGTTGGTGGACTCACACAAAAGTTGTTATCTATCTGAGTATAGGCAGATGTGTTTTAAGTTTTTGTAGTGACTTTTAATTTGACTTTTAGATGAAGTTATAATTAATCCTTGCTTTGAATTGTGACATGCAACTGAGTATTGCAATTTCGGTTTCATTATTCTATAGTACAACTGCAATTTCACTCAAACCTGATTCGATATTCTAAACAGACTAATTGCAATATTAACCTCTTATGTGTCTCTTTAGACAATAAACAGTACCCTTTGCGTGTAAAACTTTAAAACATCAAAAGATGAACATACGCCTATAAACTCAGAAAAGTACTCAGGGAAGTTTGTGTGAGCCGTCCCCGTTGTGTGAGAAGACCAACCTACTGTGCGAGCTGACCTGCTTTTGTGTGAGCTGGCATAGGCTTTGTGTGCGTTGACCATCTTTGTATGAGTTTGTAATTGTGTGAGTTTGAAATTGTGTGAGATGAGCCGGAAACCTCGTGATCCACTGATCCAACGCCGTACTTGTGATCTGCTGATACCACGCCCTACTTGTGAGATACTGATACCACGCCCTACTTGTGAGGTACTGATACCACGCCCTACTTGTGATCCACTGATCCAACGCCGTACTTGTGATGTGCTGATACCACGCCGTACTTGTGATGTGCTGATACCACGCCGCAATCATGATGTACTGATACCACGATATACTCGCACAAGTAATCATATGTACTGCTGAAATAGGCGTACCATGATGTATGAGTACAAGTACTGATACGAAGATGTATTCATACAAGTTCTGATGCCGCGCCGTTCTCCTAAGGTACTGATACCACACTATACCCGTACAAGTGCTATACCACGATGTATTCCAACGAGTACTGACACCACGCCTTACTCGTTCAAGTATATATCAACTTATACCCCGTGGTACTCGTGCAACTCGCTTCTCTCAGAAACACCCAAAGCGAATCAACTTTTTATTCAATAGGCGTTATTGTTATTATTGTTGCTGTTGTTATTATCATTATATAAAGCGTAGTACTGGTAATACTTCTACTAGTACTACTTCTTATACAATAATAATAGTACAATATTTCAAATTTCCCCCATATGACACCAACACCAATTTCTTATGATGGCGCGTACTTACAATGACGTCAGTGGCCTGCACGAGCTCGTGACGTACATCCAGCGACACGTCACGCTCCTCCCCTCCTTTGGCCATGCGCGACACCCACTCCGCCAGGTCCCTGCAAATAGGACAGCAGGTTTAAACATGTCACCCCTCCCCCCCCCCCCTACCCCAAAAGAAGAAGAAGAAAAAAAGAAGAAAATAATTAAACCAGATCAGTGTTTTCTACCCTGGATCTAAATTCACATGTCTGGCGTGTAAATGCAAAAAGGCTGCTACTCGCATGAACAAGGGTATGGAAAGGTTGCTACTTTTGATGGCGGAAATCTGGAAAAGATGTTTCTTAGAAGGGCAGGAGTATGAGAAGGCAGCCACCCATGCGAGCGGGGCTATTGAGACTGAAAGATCCACTTCGGGGATGTCGGAAAGTGGAAGGGGGGAAGGGGGTGGGGGGGGGGAGTGATAGAAAAGTTCCACTCCCGGGGGCGGGGAGTGGGAAGGTAGGAGTGATGGAAAAGTTCCATTCACGCGGGTGAGAGTGATGGAAATTTCCACTCACGCGGATGGGGGTGTTGAAAAGTTCTACTCAGGCAGGCGGGGATTTAGGAAGGTTGGGGGGGGGGGGGGTGATGAAAAAATCCCACTCACGCGGGCGAAAGTATGGGAAGGTGGGAATGGTGGAAAGTTGCACTCACGCGGGCGGTGGCGTGGGAAGTCGCTCTGGCTCCTCCTGTAAAGCAGCTAGATGACCCTCATCATCCATGTCACTTGGGTTCATGGAGAGCTGCGAATCTCGGCCGGCTCTCCGTAACCGACTCAGCACGTTACTCGCTCGACTCGGTCCTTTCGAAGCTAAACAGCAATAAAGAGAGATAAAATGTCATTGTATGAAAAAAATTACAGGTCTCGACAAGCCTATGGCATACTGATTTTGAAAATCTGCATTTATTTAATCCCAAAAACTACGTTCGAACTGATCTTTGAAAAAACTTTTGGCCTTTTGCCACATCACTTTCGGTTAATGATGTGCTACACTGATAAAGGTGTTTATCCTAGACTTCAAGCTCTGCTTTTCTACGTTCTTTCCTTTACTCAATTCTCTATATTTTTTCCATCGTTTTTTTTTCTTTATTTTTTTTATTTTATTATTTTATTGTTTTCCCTGCCCGGCCCGTTGCTACTGACTGGCGTCGGTCGAGGCGTCGTCGGTAAGCGTGCTCTGCTCGGCGCTCAGACGGGACTTGTTCAGCTCGCGCTGGCGTTCCCGTTCCTCCTCCTCCGCCTGCAGCCGCGCCCGCTCCGCCAGGTGGCGCTGCTTGTCGCGAAAGGCTTTCTTTAGCTTGTCCGATTCGTGCGCCAGGCGCGCTCCTAGGCCCCGCGGGAAAGCGCTGATCTGGCTCAGGTTGTCTGCAAAATAACGATAGCGGCGTGTTGAGCCGAAAGCCCGCTGTTCAAGTTCACATGTATCGTAGCGATTGGTGGACACCACCGGTACGGGGCAGTTCCATAACTAATAGGACGGATTGTACGTGGGGACATTTTAACACTGTTCAACACACCACAATTGACATGTGAAGCTGAAAGCGCCTCCAACCCCGCTCCCCCGCGCAGCAGGGTCCTTTATCTTAATCATCCATATTCATACAAAAAAAAAAAACAGCGGATAATATGGCTCTAATATGGCTCTATACTTGTTTGCCAGGCATGTGTGTTTTCATTGTTCTGTCTTAATACTTAAAAGGTACTGCATATTGATGTTGATTCTAAAGAACAGAAATAAATATTTAAAAAAACAGCAGATACTGACCTATTTGTTTGACCTTTTAAATTTGATGACCTTTAGTTCAACATTTATCGAAACGCCAACAAAAACTAATGTCCACTCAAGTTGGGCCAACATGTTTTTTTCATATGCTCTCAAACGCACAGAATCCGAGGACATTGGACACCGCAAGCACTCCCTGGTAAATAACTTCAAATGTCCACCAGAAATCACAGCAACAGATTCTCATATTGCTAAATGGGCTGAGATTCAGCTGCACTGACCTGGTAGTGTGGATACGCTGTGGAAATCAGACACTACACTGCCATCTGCAAGAGTGAAAAATAAAACCAAATTTTTAAGGAGTAATAACTACAACGCAAAACGCAAAGAACCACAGCACATGAAGTTGAGGACCGTTGATATTTTGATATCTCCTAATTACGTTGAAGCTTCGTTTTAATGAGAGGAAAAGCACCGCTGTTATAGACAGATGCATCGTTCTTTTTTTTCACCACCAAATTAGAACATATTGCAATTTTTACTGTTGATTATTTGCTATTAAGCAAAAACTATATTTTGATTTTGTATCGCTCATTCATCTCACTGCAGTTTGTAAAATATGGACTTAATTATTCGTGGGTCTTCTGCGCAAACAACCCTATCCAAAAGAATTTAAAAACAAATTTTAAAAAATACGAGTATTTTATTTTGGAAGAGCTGACGAAAAAAATGGCAAATTTGCAAACAAAATAGAAAATACCAAGAAGCTAAAATCGAGTTCTACTCTAAAATGCCGCTTAAGTGAATATACAAAGCTGCCATCAACTTAAAACGACATCAAACTTTATTCTAAGACATACAAACAAAAAAATCCAAGTGGGATTATTGTGCTTTCAATTTGTTTATTTTCGTCTTCATCATCATCATCATCATCATCATCAAAAAAAAAAAAAAAAAAAAAAAAAAAAAAAAAAAAAAAAGAGAAACACGAAACACTTTCCGGTAGAGCTTAAACTCAATGACAAGTGTTTCAAAGATGCTCAGAATCTAAAAAATGGGCAACATTTTGAAATTACGAACAAAAAGAAACAAAAACAAAACTGGAGAACAGAGGATGGTAGGGGGAAATATGAGATGTGTAAACAGAAATCAATCCACCCCTCCTGAAGAAAAGTAGAGGTGCATTGGTTCAATCCTGATCAGAACTTTTTTATCATATGCAACACACATGCAGTAATCATAATAACACTGAAATTAAAAATAGAATGCAAACTATTTACTAGCTACTCGGCGAGATCTGTTCTTAATTTTGCATGCACGCAGTGCCCACTTACCTTAACAGCCCAAAGCCAGGAGTAAACGACTGAGCGAAGAAAACAAGAAATTCTGATCAAAGTGTATCCAGATAGTCATGATAATTATTTAATTTATTTAGGGGAAAATCGCAATATGATTTAATAAGTAAATGGAAGAATGCCCACATATAACGACCGTTTTCAGTTACCGACTATGGTCGCAAGAAAACGAATACCTTTTTATTGTCTCCATGCATTGGATCTATAATTTAAATTGCCGCTACAAACCGGAAGTCACCCATATGCGCGACATTTAATAAGCACATGCAGACCGCAATATACACCTTTTAATCCCATATGCATCTTTTTAAATCCAAGCGAAACAGTTCGAATTTCTCCCAACGGGAAGGCGAAACTCTACAACACACGTATCTCTTTCTTTTGTTTGGCAAATAAAAAAAAGACTTTTGTCAAGCACTGTTTAACACAGAAAATCATTGTATATAAAACACCTATGAGCACTTTTTATCCGTCATCCGGTACACACACACAAGACGGAAAGCATTTTACATAAAGTTATGACAACACTGCAAGTGCAATAAAGGCGAAATGAGGATGTTTCCACACTGAACAAACAGCATTGTTTCCTTCATGGCAAGGATTCAGTCTTAGGCAAATTTTCCTTTCTTTCCACCATGAAACAAGCACTTTGTGGATTAATCAATACGTAAATAGAGACGATCATTTAGTACAAGCTTTTTTACTGCAGCCATTAAGGCCAGAAGGCAGTTTTAATCATCAACTACAATGTAACGATCGATTATCTACAATGGACTATTTTTAACAGGGCCAAAAAATATGTCATATCAGGCATGATCTTGCAACAAATATAAAGGTTCTGCTAAATCATGCGTTTTGACCACGATATTTTTTTTTATTCTTAACCGGTCGTACTAATAAGGTTCCGAAATGGGATTTATTTGTGCGTGCTTTTTATTAAATCAAACATGCAAAAGGAACAGAATAAATGATACATTGTTTTTTTAAAACAAAAGGATATGATCGCGGAAAATGTAAATATTCAGGAGTATAGAAGAGAAACGGTCGTTACAATCAAATTACAGGGCATTTCTTACTCAACGCGCGACCCATTGAAAAAATCCAACCCTGTCCAAAGTGCAAGTAGTGCTGAGATAAACACCTCAACGGCGTTGCCAAGCAAAATAAGTGTTTTATTACCTCACGGTTTTAGGCATCATCAAGCAAACGTTAGGTAGTTTATATTTCCTGACGCTAGTAAATTATCTGTTACCCAGAAACAAAAATTTCATATTATTTAAATTCGTTACCAGCTGCGCTCTCGAGTTGCGGGATCGTGTGTTTTTTTTTCCAAGTCAATCACGCTGTTACTTAGGAACGCGTTATACTTGGTTCACTGCGTCACAATCAGGTTACTGGCCCATACTCATTCGAGAACAACAAAATTCAAATCCCCCCCCCTCCCCATCCTTCCACTTCCCCCTCCCCCATATTTTGAAAAGAGCGCGCGTTACCTATATCCGCGGGCAAGAACTTGCCGTGGACTCTCTCCATCCCTTCCGGGGTTGGGGCTACAAGAAAAAGGTTATTCACATGCAATCTACTGGAAAAGGCTAAGCAACTGTGCCTTTTTCTCTTTTGTAAATGAGAAAAGCATCGAAGCAGAACTCCTTGCAATATAAAAGATAAGATAAAAAACAAAAAACAAAAAACGCTAGCAAAAGTTGCCAAAATACCAATCATGTAATTATAAAGCCTGAAAATGACACGCAACTAATCGATCTACTGGCTGCGCTGCTATGCAAAAATAAGAAGGAAAAAAATTATCCTTGAAAGCGTTCAATACTAAAAAGCGTTCACACCTGTAAAGCGTTCACCACTACCAAGCATTCAGTAGTATAAAAAGCATTCACTTCCTACAAAGCGTTCACTTCACCCTGCACTATGCAAAAGCCATTTGCTAGCATCTAGATCACTGTTCAAGCTCCAGGCATCTACCAGGTTTCAACACTTGCTGACCCCAAAATGTTTTTAGTGTCACCGTTTTTTACCTGTTTTCTTTTCGCCTAAGGTATAAAAAAATGATCTTACTCAATTTCCCTATATTCACAAAGCAAAGAATACAGCAGGGCAAAAGACAACGTAAAGCAAGCTCCACCGTGGCTTATTTACATGCACATGAATGGCTTTTTTCAGGTACTTTGTGCATCCAATCGTAATATACTTTAAACATTGAAGATCCGCTTCGATTGGATTTCTGTCACTACTGCCACGGATTACGTAAACATACAAACGACAGCCATGTTGAAAATGTTTCTCCGCATTTACTGGACTACAAATGACCTTCACCCACATGAAACAATGCCACTGACCTTCAAAAGTCAAAGCCTGCGGTACCGGGAGTGTGGCTTTGGCCTCGTTTGTGATTTCTTGCACTTCGAAATAAGCTAGTTTCCAGTCTACTTCCTGCTTGTCTCGGGCCGAGTTTTCCGCGATCTGGCGAGTAATGTTCCGAATGCCATTCGAAACACCTGCATATTCAAGCAAAACGAGTATCATGTATTATCTCTATTATTCTCCCCATATCTTGATTTAGGAAGCGGGCTTAATCTATTTCGATTTTTCTGACGTGCCTTCCATGAAATAAAACGATAACCAAGTAGCGAGGCTACTAGCGGTCCGGTGACTAAGAGCGATAATGAAAGGAAATGGCTACTACCATGCTCGTGGCATTTCAGCATCCAGAGCTCCTCGACTGACGTCAGATATTTCCATCGTCTACACACCTGTACAAGGCCAAAACAAACACACCCATTAAAAGTCCTCATTCTAGTTGTTTCATTTTGTTTCTATAAATTTTTAAAGTCAAAATAGGTGTTAAAATAGAAGTAACAAATATACCTTTTCTTTTCACAAAACCTTAGCCGCTGTAACCGCTGCAACTTCACCAGTTATATAGCGAAATATCTACAACTTCGGTACAAAAAAGACACTATGATGTCCCGATAAAACACTATTATGGCCAGACAAAAAACTTATGGCAGACAGAACACTGTTATGGTGAGGAGAGGACACTGGCATGCGCGGACAGGACACTTATGACAGGAGAGAACACTGTTATGGCGGGGAGAGGACACCATTACGAGGGAGGGGGGGGGGGGTGGAAGGATGGCGGGGGGGGGGGGGCGAGAACACTAGCCTGCGAGCAGGACTCGATGTCTTCGTACTGCATGTACGAGAAGATGAGGAGGAGGAGCTTGTCCGGCAGCCAGTTCAACCCACACCTGTCATGAAGTCTGTGAGAGAAAAAAAAACAAAACAAGAAAATCTCTATTACATCCAGCAATAAGTACAATAAGTTCAATAAAAAGAAACATACAACTTCTTTCTTCACCTTTTTATAAGCATTTTGCTCTATTAACACATTTAAAAAAATGCCAGTGTAATACATAAGAGACTGAAACAGCGAGACATTCTATTTAACAGTATCACCGAGGAGCAGGGTGAGGGGGAGGGGTGAGGGGGAGGGGGTGAGGGGGGTAGCATCAGACTTACCTTGTGAATAGGCATTGAGCCAGGTAGTTAATAAGATCGGCATTGCACAGTTTGATGATTCTTTTGAGTAAATGTAACTTCTCAAAATCCTGCCAACTTTCCATCCACTACAGGAATAAAAAAATGCGTAAATATGCCACGTTTTCAGTTAATATCACATTACAAGAATCTCAGACGGGTCACTGGTTATTTTGCTCCACAATAATTTCATATTCCCATACCATTTTTTACATAAAACAGGTAACTCTCCGCTCCGCCCCCCCCCCCCCCCCCCCTCGCGCCTCCCCCGCCACAGCCCCAACCCTCGATCCGCTCCAATTAGCAATCTCCTACTCATCCTCCGCTGTGCTGGTATCATGTCACCAGAGCTTTTGCATTCAGGCATAATAAACCACCAGACGACGGTTAGAATTAGCAATCTCTTTCAGATATTCATGCCGACACTTGGCATTCTGTCGGGTTTTAAAGTTTGTACATCGTGTCAAAAACGAGCAACATATAAGCTTATCACTGAGATCTTAACCAATTAAAACAATTGGAGCTGCATGAGAAAATGCAATTGACCAACAGTCCAAATTAAAATATGCTTCGCCATTACCTCCCAAATTTGCTCAATCTGCTCCCGGAAGTGCGTTTTCAAGTGGGCGCTGTCGGGTTTGACGTAGACGGTCCCCTCTCGCGGCGTTTCGGGGAACCAGCGCGTGCTCTTGTAGAACTTCTGCACGGGAATATTCACATCCTCGATCAGGTCCGGTCGCTTGAGGTGTGCGAATGGCGCGTCAGCCCGGTACGAGGCTGTGTGTTTGTGTGCGTGCAAAACAACACGTGTACCACATGTATACGACTTCAGAGTGTGCACAGGTAACATAAACAATAGTCTTCTGTAATGAAATAGCAGCCTTTCTTAATTTTCTTTTTTTTTGGTAAAATGTAGCCGAAAAATCATCCAAGACCAGAAAATTTCATAATTGATTTCACCCTTAATTTATTTATTTGTGGCAATATCAAACTATTGCTGACTGCCCTGAAAAGGGAAAGGGTGAGCGAAGGGTAATAGTTCCTGTCAAACATACCATCAAACAGCTTCCCCCCGCCCTCCCCCCCCCCCCCTCCCTCGGGTACTTACCGAAGACTTGAAAGCGGTCGAGCTTGAAGAAGTCGGCCGCATGAAGCTCGTCCATCGACTTGATGGCACTCTTGTGTCGGTGTGTCTTGTAATCTGCGAAATGTAAACAACGTGAAGTCAGGTCGTAAATCTGTGATATTATGCCACAAATGACGCAACGACGCCAATCACGTGACATTGTGCCGCAAATCACGTGACAGTACGCTGCCAATCACGTGACATCACGCCGCAAATCAGATAACGAAACGGCACACAAGCACTGCCACCACAATTAAGCTAAAAACAGCGACGACATATACTTGGGATATTTTTCAAATTCATGTAATTAATACAAAAATGCTGTATAAATCTAAGTAATAACAACTTCTATTTATTATCACTAATATTACTTTACCAGAATCATAATAACAATGAAAATCCCATTATTACAATAACTTAAAATATAATTACTTTCTTTGACAATGAGATTCTCCTCGGGCTTGACGTCATCGGGCATCACGTGACTTGCCCAAGCGTTGTGGTGTTGTGTCGGGTTACTCGTCACCATGTCAGTTTTGTCGACCAAAGAAAACTTTAACATGTCTGAGCCCTACAACAGTGCAGTACGAAAAAATTCAGCATATCCAAATCCTGCAACAATGATAATAAGCTGACAGAAAAAAAAACAGTGCATCAGGAAAAAGGTCTTTATCTGAACCCTGAGAAAAAGTAATTCTTTTTTTTTTTTTTAAGAGACGAACGCCGCTTTCATCATTATTCTTTAGCTGGGTGAATCACACCAAAAAATTAATGTTTCTCAAATCAAAGTGGAACATTCGCAGCCCGGTGGGCGATAACAGGTGAATGTCGCAACTGCGCTCACCTGAATCGGTAGAGATTTCACCACAAGCGGCTCTTCTTTTCCGCGAATCCGGACCCGCTTACTGGAGCTTTTCGACGGCAAGGTCGTGGACGATGTGGGCTTCAAAACAGACGAGGCCAAAGTGCTGCTCGTCTTCTCCTTCACCTTGACCCTACCCGGAAGGGTCACGTTGTCCACGGCATCAGTCACGGCCACCAGTTGGCGCAGGTTCAGTTCCACGTCAAGCTGCTTGACAGACTCGGCCATGATTTCATGCACCACGCTTTCGGCAAACTCTTCAAGCGTTGCCGCCTTCGGGCGCTCGACTTCAGCCCGTTCTGTCGCAGGTTCCAGTGCCAAAAGCTCCTCGGGCCCTGGATGCTCAAGCGGATCCATATCGGACACGGCGACGTTCTTGGTGACGGCCGGTAGGAGAATTTCAGTCTCTTCCCGCCCGATCAGTCCGCCGCCGCTCGTGGGAATGTCGGGAATCCTCGGCAAACTTCCGGCACTGGCCTTAGGCGACGTGTCACCCGTCACGCGACCGTCCACCGTAGAACGCGAGTTAGCTCGAATGATATTCCGCGTCTGATTCCTCGACGAGACATTCGAGTTTGTCCTCTTGGCTTTTGGTTTTGCTCTCTTGGAGGCTTTGCTCTTGCCACGCACAGGAAACAGCGGCTGACGGGACTTAAATTTGAAAGAGGCGGAGGGATAACGGTGCTTCAGCGTGATGGCAAAGTCGCGGTGGAATATGGGCTCTAGGGCAGTGGCAAGGCTCTCCAGCTGATTGGTTGAGCATCTGCAAAGCACAAGATATTATTCACTTCAAATGGCTGCCAATCTGTCAAAACCTGCACTTTTAAGAGAAGTGATAAATTGAAAACGTTTAAAACTTTCCATATCAACATAAATTATTAATTAATATAAACCTAAACCCTAAACGGATTAATGCGAAGGGTAAGTCAGCGCAACAGAGAGGTACAGGGGTAAGTGATAAAAGTGACACTTACCAAGTCTAAAAAGCTTTTAGCGTTCACACTTTCATGTGCGTGACCGATTTCATGCACTGCACAACCAGTTTTTTTTCCACTGAGGAAAGCTTTGTTGGCAAGGCCCCGGTTAAATCTTGACCTTCAGTTCAATCCCCCCCCCCCCCCCGCCCTCCCGAGACATTATTTTAGACCTGTTGGTAAGACCACATAGTAGCATCCTTTGTTGCCATGGTCTCCACACCTCAAACCACTCTAACACCCTCTTGTATATCTGCTGGTTGCTAAGGAACGACAATCCCGGCGTAGCTGCAAGAGAAATAGATATATTTTTAATGTTTGAAAAAGTTTTGGACAAATCGTGTGGGGCCTACAAACTGTTACCAGTCCAAGAATTAGCAAATGGGTGTTACTGTCACTGACCCTGACAACGGAAGATGAAGGAAAACTTCTGAGGAGTTTTTGCCCATGCGCTTAGCAGTCTAAATTTCGAATGAAGTTTAGAAATCTGAATTCAGGCGCAGATCGCTCACTTAGGCCCAAACGTCCATTAGCCTAGCGATACAGTGGAATAGTTTGCATCTTTTCTGTGATTACAGCAGTTACATTGTTGCACTGTCGGGCGCACTTGGTGGGCGTAACTGATGGGCGTCATTCGATTGGCGCCATCTAACTAGTGTTCACTTGGTGGGCGTACCTAATGAGTGTCACCTGACGGGTGTTACCTGATGTCCTTGGAGTGTCCTTGGCACTCAGCATCGACCACTCATGCGTCAGCGACCCGAATCTAGCGCTGAGATCGGGCACCGAGTACTCCTTCGAATAGGCCGAGTAGAGGTCATAGTTGGTGAAGTACATGCCGCTACGACTGCTCGCCAGAGCAGGCGTTATGGCGGATGATGTCATCATCGCGTGGCTTCTGTATCTACATTCTTGATCTAAAGCGGATAACAAAAAACCACCACACAATGAACGGGAGAAGGCGACCTCGAAATGGTCTTACAGCAGGATGTTTAAGACCAATTTAGATGTCCCGTACTATCAGTTTTTATCTCCTGACCTTTTCGTCATTTCTCCATGTATCGAAACCTAACTGTTCTTCAGCCATGCACACTGTGATATCTTTCCAACACTTTGATGAAAGTCCACTTTTAATTTTTGCGAAAACATCAGAACATGCGAAAAATTTCTCGAAAAAAAGATGGTACTCCATGCAACTTTTCAAACGAAACCTCAAAACATTTTTTAATAATTGAAACACTGAAATAACCTTTGAAGTCTTTGTTTTTTACCGAAGTTCATTTGAAAGGCTAGTCAAGCCGTGTATTCTAATCACACCGTTCTGTCTTTTTTAATTTACAATGCAGCGTGTACGGAATTGGTAACAATGACAAGACAGTCATTTGGACAGCCAATAGCTTGGCCGGAAAAAGTTCTTTCTCGGACCATGGAAGCGCCAGCTGAAGCGGGCTTGGGGGGGGGGTGTTGTATTGTGGGCCAGGATAGACTGCTACACTTAGGGTAGGGGGTTTGAGAAACTTTTTGCCTGGGAAATCTCGGGCCCCGCGAGCTCCGACTGAACAAAACTGTGCAAGCTCCGAAACGAAAATTTCGGCAAAACTGCGAACTCTTCTAGCAATACTGTTATTTTGGAAATGCAGCTGACCTAATTTGGAATAATTTCTTGCAGCGTGTTTTACTCTCTCATTTACTCTTCGCACCCGCTCTAACCTTGCACGAATAGCTACTATACAACCGCGACAGGAACGTACCCGTACACTTCTGGTATCAATGTTGTGAAAATATGTGAGTCGCAAGCGGGACTCGAACTGGGAACCTTTCGCTTCATAAGCGAGCGTGCTTACCACTAAGCCAAAAGCTGCAACTCATGGAAACAGCCAGGCACCAATGCACATGTAGTTACATGTTTGTATATATTCATTTTCACAACACACATTATAGATACCAGCTTCACGACACTTTTTCTTTTAATATTAGTCGTTTATGGAATGTAGTTATCTAATAAATTAATTGGCAAAATTCGTAGATTTCGGGATGACAAAATAACATGGCGGATTAAAGTTGTCCAAAAATATTTTGCCCGGAAATATTTAATTTCGCTCCAACTCAACACAAATACTACAGTTTGCTTTGTAATTCTCTGGAAACATGTCTAAACTTCTACACTTTCGACATTCCAAAGGGGAACTCCATTACACCGAAAACAAAAAAAGAATCGTTGAAAAACCACCCAACAGTAGTGAACGGTCGTAGGTTACTGGTATCTGAGCTGACCCGGAGTCAACGAATAGGTCAAGACTGCCTACTCGTATCTTAAAACTTAAATCACTTTAAAAATAACACCGTCCCTATCAAACAACTTTGAGTTAAAACACATGTTTTGGCTATATAGCTGAACAATGTCATTTTTAACCTATTGCCAAAATCAACTTCGCAACTGGTATCTAGGTCAACCCACTCCTACTTCTTGCCAGTCAACTTTGTAACATAAAAAACCTTTGAATGATAGTGTCTCTCCAAGATTAAGCCATATTCCAAGACCTGTGAGACTTGCATGACGAAGCCTGCATATTAAACAAGTTTAACATGACATGATATGTAAGTAAAAAAAGTTTTAAAGTTTTTACTTTGATTTGTTTACATCCGCCATATTTGTTACCACGTGATCAAAAGGTTCGCCAACGGAAAATGACTGCGACCTTTGGCGGAGTTGACGGAAAGGCTTTTTTTTATAAGGAATAGCCGAAAGCCTCAGAGCGCATTAATTTAGAATTCCGCGATAAATGACATATAGTTTTTTCAATAGCTATCTATCTATCTATCTATCTATCTATCTATCCATCTATATATCTATCTATCTATCTATCTATCTATCTCTCGATCCCTCTTTCTCTCGATCCCCCCTCACTCTCTCTCTCTGTCTCTCTCTCTCTCTCTCTCTCTCTCTTTATATATATATATATATATATATATATATATATATATATATATATATATATATATATATATATATATATATATATATATATATATATATAGGTCCCGATAATCGATAATGCGTAATGCCTATACCTGGTCTCAATAATGCCTATATATATAAGGATGTTTTAGGCATTATCGGGACCAAGCATACGTACGTTGGCAATCCCCAAGTGTAATAATGCAAAATACTATCATAGTTAATTCTATGCATTCCATCTGGTGAATAGTATATCTACTATTGTCGCCACCCTCGTAATACTGGCGTCGCTTGGAGAGGTCGATAAAGGGTTGATTTACTGTGTGTTGCTACCCCAATTAGCAACACGACCCTCGTTCTATTACTATCCAAAGAGTGGCAAAGATGCGCTTTTCAGCTAGTGAGAAGCGCGACTCTTCCAGCCTTAAATAATGTATAGAAGAGTTGGAAAGGTGCACTTTTTGCCAGGTTAAAAAGTGCGACTCTTCGGGGCTGTTTCTTTCAGAAACAGCTTGTTTAATCCAAAAATAAACTTCAATAAAAAGACTTAACTTATATCGGGGATCTTTAAATTTATTCCACTATTTCTTAACAGATTTTCTTTCCAGATTTCTACCTTGCTATCTTTATTCTCGGTTTCTGAATGGCTGTCAAGTAAGGCTCTCTCTCTCTCTCTCTCTCTCTCTCTCTCTCTCTCTCTCTCTCTCTCTCTCTCTCTCTCTCTCTCTCTCTCTCTCTCTTGCTCGATCTCTGTCAGTCTCTCTCTCTCTTTTTGTCTCTGCCTGTCTGCCCTCTCCAGCCTCGCCGGGGAGTTTTTATTCGTCGGCATTTCAGAGAGGGACTCCTCAGACAGCCATCTGGACATGACAACATTGCTAATCAGTTATAAAGAAATCATAAGAAAATATTCAAAACACGAAGAGAGTGGCCTAAAAAGGGAGTGGGTTGCGGGTTGTTGGCTGCGGGAGAGTGGGGGGGAAGGGGGAAGGCTATTTTTTATGCTGCCAAGCCAATGGGACCGTATTTTTCGAGAGTCGGGTCCAGAAACCGAGCCAGGCCCGTATTCTAAAAAATCTCTTAAAAAATTCAACCAAAATATTTATAAAAGAAAGAGGGCGCCAACCCTGGGGTTCTCACACTGTGCGCTTCCGTAGCAAACTGACATTGTAGCTACCACCCGTCTAAAGATATCGAAGGTGTGTTGGTTTTAACAACATGAAGACATCAATTCTGTCCAATATCCGAGACATAATTTTATAAAATCTGAAGTCATTACCCAAAAACAAACAGGCCCCATCTAATGTGTAGGATGTGCAATGCGTACAACAGCTGTGTAATATTCAGTGTAACACGAAAAAGATTTTTGGAAGAACATTTTTGTGTTAAGGAAGGCATTCTGTCAGAGAATGAGCGGATTTATCAGTTCAGATGAGGAGAATCAGGCATTTGACGAAACAGAGCTGACTGTTGATTGGTACAAACGAAAACTTACAAATTATGAAATATCGCCCATTTCGTGTCGAAGAAGAGGATTCAGTTTCTTCTACGTGGAGAGAAACATGAAATTGAACAGCACATAGGAATTGGCAAAAGTGAAAACGTGTTCTTTTAAAGTGAAAACAGTGTTTTTACGGGTGATTCTACGTTTTTTTTACGAATTATAAGCGGCGCGATTCACACTTTGGGTGTTTCGAATAAAATTTCGAGTGCGAGGGAACCGGGTAAAAAATGAAAGAAATGATAGAAAATGTGAAAGAAATATCGCAAAATCAGCTCATATTCGAAACACAAAAGAAATTGATATTGATTGGTAATATTCAGGACAATTTAGAAGTACACCCGCGTATGCAAATATTTTTAATCGCTGAGCATAAGCCAATTCGCACTTTTGACTTTTGCCGAAAAGTTTTTGCGTTTCGGCTGAATTCAGGTGGGATAAGGATATAAAGAAATGATAAGAAAAAACCGGCAAAAATCAACAAAATTCCATTTTGCCAGAAATATATTCACATGTTGGTTATTAAAGGGACTGAATAATATGTAAAATAGTTTTTAAAAGATCATATGATGGCTTTATAAATTCGAAAATGTGCATGTTGAAAGAAAATTAGAATTTTTACGTTTTTCCCTTATCATTTCTTTATAATTTATCCCCCAACATTTTCAGTCGAAACAACACCTCCACCGGAAAAATCCCAGAGTGCGAATTGGCTTATTTCAATAAATAATAATTACAAAAAATGATTTTCAGCAAAATATGAATTATACTTTTCCCCTAACTTTATCCTATTTTATACTTTTTTCTTATACTTCTTTTTGATGACCTCGTGGCAGCACTGTTAAAGGGGTATTGTTTTATTTAGCCGACCTCTCGGGTGATAATTAGCGAGACAAAAATGACATTTTCGGGATAAATGTTGTTTACCTGGAAGGCGAACTTGCATGAACACTGGCGAAAGACCGAGATTACTGGTAGGTCAAAATAATCTTCATGAGCCAACTAGTGCTAGATGACTCTTGCGGTCTACCGATGACAGAAAGAGCAATAGTTCCACTCGGACTGCTAACATACCAGTTTGTTTCTCGTTAATTAACCAGTTACAATGTGCTGGTCAATTTCAATGTTCCTTGCTTCGTGCGTGATTTACGAAAAAAAAAGGTCTCCAGCTTTTAGGGATAAACTTAGAAGAGGAGAAACTTAAAAACATAGAAATCAATGGAAAATATATCAAATCACTTTGAAATAGATAGAACTATTTTTGTGTTCGAAAACCATTTTTATAATATCATAAATAAATTTCCCTATATTCTGCGAAGGAAATAAAATTCAATTTTAACAACTCACCGCTATTGGTTAAATAACAAATCGGTCTGTTAACTGTATAAGATTGTCAGAACTTATAATAAGCATGGCATGGTGAATTGCGTGGCTTCTAGTTTCTAAATAAACCTGAAATAACGGGCGCAAATGCTGTTTTCCCATTCAGAGAACACATTTTCAGTATTGCCAATTATGATGTGCAGGGGATTGGTCAGATCAACCCTCGACCAACTCAACCCTCTGCCAACTCAACCCATTTTAGTCAAGTCAACCCACCTATGTTTGGTCAACTCAACCCACCCTTAATACCAACTCAATCCACCCTGAAAGTCAACCCAACCCAACTGAATGAAATCATTCCAAGGACAAAATATATTAATGAAAAACGAAATAATCAGTTTGTAAGATGAGTTACTGGTTTCAGATGAAAGAAACTGAACCAAATGTGTGATCTTCTCTTTAATGTATTGTCGTTATGCAGTCACAGAAACTACCTGAGACGGGAGATTTTCATGGCAGGTAATTTGAAATATTTCATTAAGACGACACAGATGTTGAATTGCAATTATCAGGGTTCGCGCTGGGTTCTCAGGAAAGTGAGTCAAAAAAGGAAAGTGTGACTCAGTTGGGTCCAGAAAACTCGGTGGGTTCTGAAAAAGAGTCATTTCGTAAAAAAATGCCCAAAAAGTGGACAAAAACCCCGCCAACGCAAACCCTGAATTATGCTTTGAATGTTTGCATGGAGTATGAACTCGGAAATCGGGGACTGGAGTTAACAATGTCACAATGAATTGCATTTGGGTTAATGGAGTATTTCAGCTGATTGGGATCAGCTCTTTTATGTATTATCATTTTACAATCACATAAACTATCTGGGACGGAGAAGGCGTTCTCTGGGTTTCAACTGATATGGGATGACCGCTTTAATGTATTGTGTTTTTACAATTTTCTGAGGAGGACAATGTGTTCACAGGGGTTTAATTTGACCAGACCAGAAACAGTTTGTGGTGTGCAAAACGTGATATGTAAACTGTCATTTTGTCAAGTCAGACAAATAACTTAAGCCTAATGTAGTTCGTGTTTGTGGTGTGTATTTGTTGTGCAAGACTCGTATTAAAATTGTTTAATAATGTGTGAAAAGATTCATCAGTATTTTAAAAGGATACACACGTAAATAAATTTATGAATTATCATGCAACTGCTCGCAGTGTTATTGACCAGACACAGCTTGGTGTGTAAAATATGATGCATATTGCCGCAAAAAGAAATAAATTTGGGTTGTATATAAACGCCATTGTTTTTATTTCCCTCCAAAATAAGAGTACTGAATAATAAATTGACTAATCAAAGAATAAAACAAGGTGGGTTGAGTTGACTTTCGGGGTGGGTTGAGTTGGTATGGGGTGAGTTGGTCGAGGGTTGACTTGACCCAAGACCGATGTGCAGTTCAATTTCATGTTCTGTCCTTGTAATACAGTTTTGACAGCTTACCGATACTTCCATGACAGTGAAAATCAACTTTTAACAGATTTTCCTTATTTTTTCTTTATGTTTTTCCCCCTTGAAACCGTGAACTGGCTTACAAGCCAATTCGTACTTTCGGATCATTCCGATGGAGGTGTCGTTTCGACTGCATTTTTTGGGATAAATTATAAAGAAATGATAAGGGAAAAAATCGAAATTCTAATTTTCTTTCTACGTACTTTCGAATTTCAAAAGCCATCATATGATCTTGTAAAACTATTTTACATGTTATTCAGTCCCTATAATAGCCAACTTGTGAATATGTTTCTGAAAAAATAGAATTTTGGTGATTTTTGCCATCATCAACCAGAACATATGGAACTAACAATGCCCGTTATAGTATGTGATTCCTGTGACGTGTGGTATCATAAACAGTGTGTAGGCCTCTTTAGTGCCGTTTTTAATTCCCTTGCGGAATCTAACGCTGTGTGGATATGTTAATATTGCGGCATACTCAACTTTTCATCGTTGCTGTTTGTCTCATTCGAAATTGATACCTAAAACAGCTTCGACTTCCTTTGAAGTAGTTTTGAACATTTAACTTTCATTCCTCCATTGATTAGCTCTTCCTTTAAGCCACAGTAAAACGAAGCCCACAAAACCAACAACTTATGTATCATTTCAACTAATTGTTAAAGCAAATGGCGAAAAAGGAGTCATTTTGGGAATTAATTGACTCTTCCTCGCTTGATTTGAGTTGTGCAAACAAAACGTGGCTATCACCCCATAGACTGTGACATTTTCCGTAGAGATTGAAGTGATGGCTACGGGGGTGTACTCATAGCATTGAAAGCGGATATTGTCAATCAGGAAGTCCCTATTAACTCACGATGTGAGGTAGTTCGAAGCTGTTTCCATTGTCTCCACTAGTGCTGGATGACTTACTGTGCTCCCATGACAGCAAGGTGTCCTGGGAAGATAGAATTCTTCGTGGTACTGTGCCTCCAACCACCACCACCGCCACCCTCTTCCCCATGACTCGTGTCGCAAAAACTCAATATGTCTAGTCTGGCGCACATTGTTTTGGAATGTGCGAGCTTAGTAAAGCTTTGAAACAAAACACTGGATGACTGGAAAACTTTACCGTTGTGGATCTGCTGTGCAATGGCATCCTGCGTGTTTATAGTAACGTGTGCGCACATTGAAGGCCCGCTTCCGGTCCACAAAGGAGCAGTAAAATCTCGATGGCCTGCTTTTTGCGCTCACTATATAATAATCTTATACTGAAATATTTCGATGGATGTGGGTGTCTAGAAATATGGCTAGAACATCAGGATACTGGTCTTAGATAACAATACATGTCGTGAGAAGATTTCAGGTGAGACACTTAACCCTAATGCTCTTTCAATATAAAAGGTTCTGCTTTTGTAGCCGTTTACCAATAAAGGCACAATGCAACCCGTAATGGGTTGGCCGTGTTATTAGACGAATTATTAGCGTGCACACATCTCATCTACAGTAAAAATGAGCCCATGGTGAACTGGAAGATTGGTGATACATACAAACAACTACATAACTAACTGAATGACTAACAAGGACACGTGTAACCCATAATGCGTGGCACATCTCTGGCAACAAGAGACCGCGGTTAACCGGAAGACCGGTAAAATCGGTTTGTCAGTAGAACTTGAGTCTCATTCGATTACTTGCTCGCGGTCTATTTGTAGGGTTGACGTACAGGCGTATGGATATGGAGAAGAAGCAAAGCTAGGCATATCAGCGCTTCCGGGTAAAACCGATCATTTTGGTTTCCAAAATTTCAAGTGTAAACATTCATTTTAGAGGAGGCTGAATGCGTGTCACATCATGCAAGTGATTATTCAAGCAGTTTCGAATTTAGGGTCATGTAAAGCTGTACAGTTTGATGCTGAATTGAAAGAATTCAGTTAGACTGTAGAACGAAGGCGTATAAATGAAAACGAAAATGTTTTTCAAAGGCAAAGTGCTTTTTGTGAAATGCAAAGTTTAGTTTTAACAATTATCTTTCTATTGACAGGATGCAGATTTAAAGACTGTTGGCGGGATATCAAAGGAGATATAAGTATGTGCCCGGTTCATCATTATTACACACAGGGCACGATAAACGTAAGATGGCATAGAAGTTACGTGCCAGGTTGAACAATTTTTATGGAAATAGGGAAATGAAATTGAGGGCTTTTACCCTCCTGTTTTCACATCTTGTGAGGGTATTGTGCGATATCTGCAGCTGTCATTGTTAAAGTGTAAAGTTTCTTCACATCGGATTCGTTTATTAGGTTCTTTGCACGCGAGTTTATGTTTATGTTTTTATCTACACTAGTTGTGAAGAGAATCACCGGCTGTCCAAATCTGTAGAGTACCTGGTTCTCATATCAGTGGAAGACTGTCCTCTGGAAATTTAATGCCAAAGTTTTACGACTTCATATTCAGTAATATCGAATGACTCCGGAGTTTTTTCTTTGCACTGTTTCTTCGCTCCTTATTTTTTGCAGAAACCATCAAATCGCGTGGCATTGAAGACGTCTTCGTTTTGTGTACAAGAGGAGAGTTAAACAAGTACCGAGTACCCGATTTACTGTCGCGATACAAAGACTCGGATGTCGCCGTTCACCATCATCCCATACTCGACGGGCAAGTCACAGCCCTAGGCAATTTATTGGCAATAGTTGAGGAGCTGCAGGCATGCTTGAAACAAGGCAGAAAGATACTAGTGCAGTATGGATTACTCTTTGTTTTTATCTACTGTATACTGAGTATATTCTGCAGTACACAGCACATGATACACAAAATGTGTGCATATATTTTACGTTCTGAGACAGCTGCATCGAAAAAAAGCGAATCCGGCTGGGACAAATGTCCGTGGACGCTCTTGTTTCAAAATACAACAAACATTCTGTTGCTGACAAGGCAAACGATTAACCTGTGTGTGTATTTTTTAATTGTGTTCGTACATAACTCTTATGTTTTCTTTCATTGTAGCTGCTACGGTGGTCTTGGCCGTTCGTGTCTTGGTAAGTAAAACCTCTTGATATTCATCTTCATCTATTTATGTGAGCACTTGTAAATGAGAATATTGGTGAAAATAGTCTAGGAGGCGAGTAGGCGTTTTGGGACCCCAAAATTATACAGTGGGTTTCAGAAAATCACCTAATTTTTACAAATGAATAATAATAAAAAAAAACATAAAGTCAACAATAAAACGCACATCATATTTGCTTTGTTCTGCGTGACAGTGGCATGCGCGCTGTTAATGCATCTTGATGAAACTATAACTGGGGATGACGTCATAAAAAGGATGCGAGATCTAAGAGGAAAAGGAGCAGTGCAGTCCGTGAAGGTTAGCATTGAAATTAGGCGGTTTGTGAATGTTCCAAATGAATTACTTATGTCGACAATTTGTAGCTAAATTTAGAAAGTGCATGTTTTGTCACATGAGAAAAGGTATCTTGTTCCAGGAATGACCCATGGTCAGTTCAGCTGTTAAAACTCGAGTGGTTTGCATGTGAAATGGCGCGTCCATTTGAATAAAAAAAATGCGGTAACTGTTTGTCGAAACTTTTGATTTAAAATTCAGTGTTTTATTTTTTAGCAATATAACTGCATTATGGAAATGAGAACATATCTCAGTAACTACAGAGCAACTAAAACAAACCCCTCGGAGTATTGCACTGTCCAGTCTACAACAACTACCAGCACAGAAGAGGCAGAATCAAAAGAAACAGAAAGTGTGGAAAAACCCCAAAGCAAACATAACGCAGCAGAATTAGAAGTGAGCAGATAGTTCTTAAGAAGAATTCTTAATCCAGTTATCGCTCAAAACTCAGGAATTTTATTGTGTTCAGCAATTTCGACATTACACAGGCATGGTTGCTCTAAGATGAAAAACAAGGCATTTATTAATTGCTTTGCATTGGTGTGTACCTATAACTGTCAGTAACTGTAATATAAATTATACCATGAAAGGACTTTTTTTGTGTTACATGTATCACACAGAACACTGTATTATTTGTTATCGATGTATTTTTGGTGCTCTTGAGTCTGTTTTGAAGTCAGTTTGTTCGAAAAGGAATCTTTTTACAGAAAATAAACAAGAAGAGCTTTATGTTAAATAAACAACACTTAACTTTGACCAGGTTCCATTGAAAATGTTGACTGATTTGAGTTATTTACTGTGAGAAAATATTCTGTACAGCAGTGCCCTTCACAATTTTCTTTCATTAATAAAAAAAAATAAAAAATTGAATTTGGAATAGTTCGATCAAACAATCTCGTTTGTGTAATAAATGAATGACAACAGGCGTTATTCGATTCGAGTTCTCTTTATTGAGTTAGTCGTTACATTTCCTGTAGACCATCCGAAGGACAGGTAGACCCCCCGCCCCACATAAGCACATACACCTGACATGTGGAAACCTTGATTTAAAGAAGAGCAAGGTGATATGAAGGTGGGACTCTCGGCGTGGGAGACAGCCGTGTGATAATTTTACCAACTTGCATGGTATTGAAAAAAATCAAAGCTACACCATGGATTGAGGCAGTCCGAAGCCTTCTAATGACACATCTACGAGTTTTGTTTGTTACGTGTGTCACATGATTTCGCTCCACCAGTGCCTGGAATATTGGTTGGGCAGCACGCGAGGGGCAGAAAATTCAAAGTACTATCTTAGATCCAAATTTGAATCCAGACAATCTTAACCTCCCCCCACCCCCCCCCCCCCCAAAGGCATATCTAGGAATGGCTGTTGCGTGTATCAAATATGAATTTGATCCGTTAAGGGGTCATCCATGAAGTACGTACGCACAAACGGGAGGAGGGGGGGGGGGTCATGGTCGGTGCATACGCACTGCGTACAGGGGGGGGGGGGGGAGGAGTACGTTCGCACTTTTCTAAACATATCTCAAATATATTTTTATGTAATTAAACAACGTGATACATCGATTTACAAACTAAATATTATACTCGTTTTAGAAAAAACGGCTGTTCTATTCACATTTGGATGTATGTTGACATGTACACTTTCAATTTTGTCACTGATTAATTGGCATTCTAGTTTTTAAAATAAATTAATATTTTTCAATATAGCGCAACATATTGCGTATGTGCGTACAGGGGGGAGGGGAGAGTCTAGGCCACTGCGTAAAGTGGGGGGGGGGGAGGGTCAAAAAATTTTTGCGTACGTACTTTATGGATGGTCCCTAACCATTGAGAACAATGGTTCGTGCAAAAGCTGAGTTGACAAAATCCAAAATCTCACTATGGATTCGAATTAATTAAAACCCAAACAGGCACGTTTGAGCATTGGTATATAAAATGTGAAACTGGTCCGCCTGAGGTTCAGACATGCGGTCCGGACAAAATCCAGTCCGAATATCGATTCAGTTTCGAGTCGAGATTCGGATCTAGACAAACTCCAAAAAGGCACAGCTAGTTTAGTGGTTGTTACGTGTATCGGATTGACACACGTTTCGCCATGAATTCGGATAATTGAAAACCCCCAAAAGATAACTTTTTGCGCGGTTGTATTAAATATGAATTTGAACCGTCACGTAGTCCCGCCTGAATAAAATCGGAGTTCAAATAAATTCAAACGGCCACCGAGGTTTTCGATTCTCGAGGCCTTGTCATGCATGGTTCTCGCGTGTATCAATTATAATTTTGAACAGGCTGTTGGTTTCAGAGAAAAGGTTTGGAAGAAATACAGAGTTCAATTGAGTTCAAAATCGCACCCCACAGAAGGCAGATCCAAGGCGAGGTGGTTCATAGGGAATTTCATCCGTGAACTAGTTTTGAGGGATCTAGTCCGAAACGTACAAAAGCTGATTTCAGATAAATTTGAAATTCCGCCATGAATCCAGATCCAGACAGTCGAATCCCCCGTCCCCAAAGGCACGCCTAAGAATGTTGTCTCCTATCATCTATGAATTTGATTCGTCAAGTGTTTCTACAGATTCCGCCTAAACAAAGTGCAAGTTTTAAAAAAAAATCAGTTTCATCAAAGATCCCAATTTGGATCCAGGAATTCGATACTCCCAGAAAGGCATTGTGGTTGTTACGTAATCAAATATGAATTTGATCCTTCCCAGCGATATAGGTTGGGCAAAATCACAGCTCAAATAATTAAAGTCCAGTCCTAAGTCGGGATCCAGACCTCTCCCCCCCCCCCCCCCCCCCCACCCAGTAGCCACATCTTGGCATGGTGGTTGTCACAAAAATTGGCGACGGACTGACGAACACGGTACGTTTCTACACCATCCTGTCGGAGTTCTGATCGAAGATGAAAGGGCAAAATTCTACTTGTTTATACTTCTAATTTGTCATTAACACTTGGAAAGCTGTTAGCTTGCAAGTTCTGTATGAATTTGTGCGAGCAGCCGTTCGTCCTTTTTTTTCTTCTTGACACTTTTTCCGATTTTTTGTGTCTTCTTCTCTGACACTATGGGCCCTAGGACCATGAAACTTGGGATTTATGAACAGCTTGATCTGAACGTGTGCATGTCACTTTTTATTTTTCTTTGTTAAAACGCCATGTAAAAAGGGCGTATTTTTTGCAAGTAAATGTGGAACATTTAATGCACAGCACAGAACACACAGTTGCTAAGCTTTGTGCGAGCTCTCACTGCGTAAATAGATAACACGGTGTATGCCTATCATAACACTTGACAAGCCTTTGGCTTACAAGGGTTATATGAATTTGTGCGAGCAAAATTCGTCCTTTTTTTTCTTCTTGACAGTTTTTCCGGTTTTTTTTTGTCTTCTTCTCTGACACTATGGGTCCTACGACCATGAAACTTGGGACTTATGAAGAGCTTGATCTGAACATGTGCATGTCACTTTTTATTTTCGTCTTTGATTTCGTTTTCTTTGTTAAAACGCCATGTGAAAAGAGTGTATTTTTTGCAAGTAAATGCATTTAACGACAGCACAGAATACACATTTGCTCTGTGAACTTTGTGCGAGCTCTCACTGCGTAAATAGATAACAAGGCGTATGCCTGATCAGTCAATAAAACTTGAAGTCAACAACAACCAAACACTACTCGGCTTATAAGACGTATTCAAGCTGTGTTGTTTGCAATATATTATTCAAGAAATAACCCGCTAGCGGATGAGCTTCTAGTTCAATAAAACCTTAAGTCAACAAAAACCAAACACTACTCGGCTTATAAGATCTATTCAAGCTGTGTTGTTTGCAAGGGGTATGGAAAAAATGGCAACTGAAATAATGGTAACGGAAAATATGGCAAGTAGAAATAATGGCACCGGAAAAAATGCCAAAGTGAAAAAGGAAAAAATGGCACATTTTGCAGGTTTCACTGCAGTTCAGTCGAAACAAAGAAATCACCTACCTTGACTACTCAGGATCAAAGAAAGTCCAACCAAAACCATTTAATGCCACTTGATGTCAGGGTGCAAGCAAAAATGGCAAAACGTAATCCCTGCGTGCGACACCGTTAATCCTTTGGATGCTCGGGTGCCAACGTAACAATACATCTACTTGGGGTGCATCACGCAAAACTTATTCGCTGTGTGTACAATGCGGTTAATCTTTAATCGGATGCTCGGGTGTCAACGTAACAAAATATTTATTTGGGCTGCATCAGGCAAAACTTAAACCCTGTGTATACAGTATTGCTAATCCTGTGGATGTTCGGGTGCCATCACAACAATACATTTATTAGGTGCGTTGTCTAGAATGAGCAACATGCTCGTGATATTACCCTTAAGAATAAATTTGAAAATGTGATAAAATTTTTATTTTCTTATTTTGCCATTTTGTCCGTTTTTTCACTTTGCCATTTTTCCGTTGCCATTATTTCGGTTGCCATTTTTTTCCTATGGAAAGTTTTTGTCGGTAGCGAAATGAGGTTCTAGTTTAAATATTGTTTTCATAATGTTCAAAATTTTCTTTTAAAAATCTCACTGTTTTGTTACAAGGCAATTTATAGTGACGATAATGAGCATGGTGCGACAATTTGATAATTCCGATCCATCGGCTTGCTGTCGTGTAATTTTATAACCCAGGATGCATAGAAAAAAGACATTGCTAATATGAAGGAAGTACAATTTTATTTGTTTTTTAAGCGTACCAGCCTCACACAAATCGTTGCGCGTTGCTGTTTAATCCAAGTCACAAAATAGCTACACGTTACAATGCTAAGTTATCTAAAAACTCCGTGAATCAATTAACCAAATACTGATTGCGTGAACACTATGCTTGAGATTGAACAGTGAGCATTCTTGAGATACCAGAATTCCCGTGTAAAATCAACACTTCCTGGACTTCTGAACTGTTACAACATGAGGTGAAACGATGTTAGTTAACCACATGAACCTGTTAAATGTTTATTCTTTTAAAATTTCTCAAGTTACCATTTTACCATTTCACAGCAGGCAATTATTAAATATAGCCTGTGTAACGGAGAGACATAGTTATGAGATTGTCCGTCTGTCCGCAGGCGTGTCAGGGTTATATCTCTGAAACCAAAGTCGGATTATTTTGAAATTTCACACATGGATGGAGCACATATTGAGGTGTGCAACGTAGCACTGTTATTCTGATTTATGATATAATGTCAAAATGATAGCATGTTTTTTCGATTATTGGAACTAGCTTATTTTTCACGTTGTGTCCAGGCTGGCTATCCAAAACTATTTGTTGAATTATGTTAAAAGCTCACATACTTATAAAACACATATTGAAAATGTGCAGCCTTGCATTTTTGTTCGAATTCATGAAAAATTGTCAAAATGACAGTATTTTGAAATTTGGTAGAACTTGTATAATTGATATAATTTTGTTCGCGTAATGGAACGTGTCGTCCAGGCTGTGTCCAAAACTACTTGTGTCTGATTATTTTAAAATTACTTGCACGAATAGAACAAATACTGAAAATTGCACAAATAACTTGTTTGAACTATAAAACTTAGCTTTTGTCGAAATTTAAAACATAAAACTGTTAGAAGAATGTCCATGGACATTGTACCCAGCCGTGAAAGCGAAGACATTACAAAGGTGAAAGGAAAAACCGATCAATTTTGACAAAATTTAGATCTGGTAGTAGGCCTCATGGGCAACAGATATCAAAAATAATCAGACAGAAACAAAAACACTGCAGTAACACAATAGATTAAGTGATAATACAAAAAAAATATCAGGTATTATTATGCAACTTGAGCAGCACTAAGATATGGCAGGTAAACAAAACACACCAAAAAATAAATAAATAAATAAATTAATTCCTGATTGGGGCCTGAACTCACAAGCTCTTGCTTCGCAGGCGACTCCTCAAACAACTGCTTCTATGGGAGGCAAAACTGTAAAAATTGCCTGTAAAACCGATAAAGGAAGACAATGAAACAATCCGCCTTAAGCGGGACTTGAACCCACGGCAAGTGGTCAGGCGTTTGGTGAACGTCCATCAAGAAGGATTACAATATGATTTTTGTGTGCAATTTTACCCTTTTTGGCCAGTATTGGTCAAATCGCAACACAAACTAGAGCTTCAGCGAGGCAGGATCCCCCGTGTAACACAATGTGATTAGATGCTAGTAAATTCATTGAAATTGAAAACCTTTCATTGCCTAATAATTTTTGGTCGACTTAAAAAATAAGATGACGTTGCACGCCTTCAATATACGTATTAACCGCATGCAAAACGAAAAAGCATTAGCATGAACAGTTTTAGAGTTACTGCCTGGACAAAAAGTCGCATCTTTGCAAATTCGAACTACCTTTTTACCTATTTTCAATATACTGTCATTTTAACAATTTTTCATCAAATCAAACGAAACCATAACGTTGCACGCCTTCAATATACGTATTAACCGCATGCAAAACGAAAAAGCATTAGCGTGAATAGTTTTGGAGGTACGGTTTGGACAAAATGTCACATCGTTGTACATTCGAACTAAATTTTCACCTTTTTTCAAAATACTGTCATTTTGACAATTTTTCATCAAATCGAACGAAACTACGACGTTGCACACTTTCAATATACGTATTAACCGCATGTAAAACGAAAAAGCATCATCATGAACAGTTTTCGAGTAACAGCCTGGACAAAAGATAGTATGCTAGACGACGGACGGACAGACAAGCTGAAAACTTTATCCCTCCGTTACACGTGGGGATAAATACAAGTCTGATGCAGGAGCTTGAAAGGGACATTCCTCTCAAATTTCAACGCAATTTGTAGAAAGAGTAGAATTTTTTGTTTTTTTCCCCAAATTTTGCCAATATTTTGGTCAAATCGCCAAAAAATACACACATAAGAGGATTTATGCATAAAAAATGTACAGAAGATTACCCAGGAAACATTCCTGCTCAATTTCAAAACTATCGGACCCGAAATGTAGTGAGAGTAGCATTATGAAAAATTGTTTGTACACATACACACACGATTGACAGCGAATTCCCTCACGTGATGAGTAGAGCCCAGCGGGCTATAAAACAAGTTTGTCCAAGGACAAAGTCCCAGCTTACGAAAAGCAATAAGACCCAATTCCAGCGTGCATGAGTAAGGGAATTTTCCTGAAAAATTGGGCTTCAAAAGATGAGACAGCAAAGAGCTAGCCAAATAATTAATTTAGCACCGGACCAGAACATAGACCGATAAATGCATAAAAAGATTTCTTTCCCAGAAAAATGGGAAACAGATTTTTTGTACCTCTGGTAGACTGGATAGTCTGCCATAGATACCTTCAAACAACACTCGCATTTCGGACCAGTGCGCATATTTATGTAACTTGCCTTGATGCGCGGTTCTTATTCAGACAAGTGCGCATGTTTATTTAATTTTGCGTAGATGCGCGGCTCCCATTTAGCAATCGTACATGTTTATTTAACTTGCGTTGATGTGCGGTTCGCATTTCTGACGAGCGCCCATGTTTTTTTTAACCTTTTGTGAATGTGCGGTTCTTATTTCGGATCAGTGCGCACGTTTATTTACCTTGTGTTGATGTGCGGTTCTTATTTCGGATCAATCCGCATGTTTATTTACCTTGTGTTGATGCGCGATTCTTATTCCAGACCAATACGCATGTTTATTGTACTTGCGTTGATGAGCGGTACTTATTTTGGACAATTGCACAAGTTTCCACAGGTTGCCTTGATCCGCGGTTCGCATTTCGGACCAGTTTGCATGTTTATTTAACTTGCGTTGATGCACGGTGCTTACTTTGGGCGTGTGCCTATGTTTATTTAACTTGCGTTGGTGAGCAGTTCGAATTTCGGATCTTACGCATGTTTATTTACCTTGCGTTAATGCGCGGTTCGAATTTCGGACCAGTGCGCATGTTTATTTAACTTGCGTTGATGCGCAGTGCTTATTTTGGACCACTGCAAATGTTTATTTAACTTGCGTTGGAGCGTCGTTCGCATTTCGAACCACTGCGCATGTTTATTTAACTTGCGTTGATGCGCGGTTCGATATTCGGAGAAGTGCGCATGTTTATTTAACTTGCGTTGATGCGCGGTGCTTAATTTTAGACCAGTGCAAATGTTTACTTAACTTACGTTGGCGGGTGGTTCGCATTTCGAACCACTGCGTATGTTTATTTAACGTGCGTCGATGCGCGGTTCTTATTTCAGGCCAATGCGCATATTTCTTTAACTTGAGTTGATGCGCGGTTCTTATTCTGGACCAGTTCGCATGTTTATATAAGTTGCGTTGATGTGCAGTTCTTATTTTGAATAGTGCGCATGTTATTTAAGTTGCGTTAATTGGCAGTTCGCACTTCGAAACAGTGCGCATGTTTATTTAACTTGCGTTGATGCAAGGTGCTTATTTTGGTCCAGTGTGCTTGCTTATTTAGCTTGTGTTGCTGTGCGGTTCGGATTTCGGACCAGCGCACATGTTTTTTTTTAACTTGTGTTGATGCGTGGTTCGCATTTTGGACCATTGCACATATTTATTTAACTTGTGTTGATGATCGGTACTTATTTTGGACCGGTGCAAATGTTTATTTAACTTACGCTTATGTGCGGTTCGCAATTCGGACCAGTGTGCATGTTTATTTAATTTGCGTTGATATCCGGTTCGCATTTCGGACAGGTATACCTGTTTCTTTAGGTTGCGTTGATGCGCAGTTCGCATTTTGGGACAAGTGAGCAGGTTCATTTAACTTGCGTTGACGCGTGATTTGCGTTTCGGACCAGAACGCATGTTTATTTAAGTCCCGTCGATGCCCGACTCTTATGTCTATTCAACTTGCGTCGATTCATGGTTCTTTCTTCGGACCACTGCGCATGTTTATTTAACTTGCGTTGATGCGCGGTTCTCATTTCAGACCACTGCGCATGTCTATTCAACTTGCGTCGATGCGTGGTTCTTTTTTTCGGACAAGTGCGCATGTTTGTTTAACTTGCGTTGATGTGCGGTGCTTGTTTTGGACCGGATCGCATGTTTATTTAACTTCCGTCGATGCGCGGTTCGCATTTCAAGCCATTGCCCATGTTTATTTAACTTGTGTTGATGCGTGGTTCTCATTTCAGACCAGTGCGCATATTTATTTAACTTGCGTTGATGCGCGGTTCGCATTTCGGACCACTGCGCATGTTTATTTAATTTTCCTCGATGTGCGGTTTGCATTTCGGACCAGTGCGCATGTTTCTTTAGGCTGCGTTGATGCGCGGTTCGCATTTCAGACCACTGCGCATGTCTATTCAACTTACGTCGAAGCGGACCAGTGCGCATGTTTATTTAACCTGCGTTGATGCGCGGTGCTTATTTTGGACCAGTTCGCATCTTTATTTACCTTCCGTCGATGCGCAGTTCACATTTCGGACCAATGCGCATGTTTATTTAACTCGCATCGATGCGGAGTACTTAATTTGGACTACTGCGAACGTCTATTTAACTTGCGTCGATGTGCAGTTGTTAAATCTGACTACTGCGCAAGTTCATTTAACTTGCGTTCATGCGCTGTAGGAGGAGATTCATTTAATTTTTTTTTCTCAAAAATTCCGAAAAAAATCAAAAGTTTTCAATTCACTCAAAAAGCACAAGCCGTATGCATGACCCCCTAGAGACGGCTCATATCGAAAATAAATGAAATCTGATAAAAACTGTAGGAGGAAATGCATTTTGAATTTTTTTCTTCAAAAATTCTCTCATCGACTGACAAAGACAGGCCATATTCACGACACCCTAAGCATGCCTCAGCCGCAAAATAAATGATGTTTGATCAAAACTGCAGGAGAAAATGCATTTTGAGGTATTTTCATCAAAAATTTCCCCCGAAATCAAAAATTCCCAAGTCGAGTCAAATAGCACAAGCCGTATGCGAGACCTACCTAAGGATGCCTCATAGCAAAAAAATAAATGAAATCGGATAAAAACTGTAGGAGGAAATGCATTTTGAAGTTTTTCTTCAAAACTTCCCAAAAAATACAGAAATTGTCGGGTCGACTAAAAAGCGCAAGTCGTATTCTCAACCCCTTAGGGATGCCTCAAACCATAAAACAAAAAAAAAAAAAAAAAAAAAAAAAAACTGTAGGGAGAAATGCATTTTGAAGTTTTTTTTCTTCAAAAACTCCCTAAAAATACAAAAATTGCCCGATCGACTAAAAAGCACAAGCCGTATCCACTCACACCAAAAATAAATGACATCGAATCAAAATTGTATGGGTAGATGCATTTTGAATTATTTTCGAAATTTTTGCTTCAAAAATTCCCCAAAAATACAAACTAAAAAAGCACAAGCCGTATGCACGACCCTTTAGGGGTGCCTCATGCCAAAAATAAATGACATCGGGTCAAAAATGTAAGAGGGGATACATTTTAAAATTTCTTTAAAAATTCGCCAAAAATTCAAAAATCACCCGATCGACTAAAAAAGCACAAGCCGTATGCACGACCGCTTAGGAAATCCTCACACCAAAAATAAATGATATCGAATCAAAATTGTAGGAGTAGATGCATTTTTTCAAAATGTTTGCTTAAAAAAATCCCCAAAAATACAAAAATTGTGCGATCGACTAAAAAAGCACAAGCCGTATGCACGACCCTTTAGGGGTGCCCCATACCAAAAATAAATGACATCGGGTCAAAAATGTAGGAGGAGATACATTTTTTATTTTTTTCTTTAAAAATTCGCCAAAAATTCAAAAATCACCCGATCAACTAGAAAAGCACAAGCCGTATGCACGACCCCTTAGGGATGCCTTACACCAAAAATAAATGACATCGGATTAAAATTGTAGGAGGAGATGCATTTTGAAACAAAGTTTACAGCGAACTAACTAACTAACTAACTAACTAACTAACGGACGCCACCCGCAAACCGATAGGACGTGATGAAAATGGCAGTAGTATGACACTTTGCATACAGACTTAAGCACCGATCTCAGAGGGCACTGTACTACGCGAGGATTGTGTCTGGCCTGCATTTATTCGGTCCTTAGGCAGCACTGTCTCACCCCTTGATATTACTATCACCCAATGACTTCGGCCATATCTTCTTGCACAACCACTACCCATATTTGCCTATTTCAGTCGGGCGGAATCCCACGCTCGGCGTGGATCTTACTGCTCTACAAGTGAACTTACATACATACATAAATATGTGCTGTAGAATATCGATGATCAGAACTGGTTGCGGCCCGTACAATTTCTCCCCACTAACCATAACTCAGCTTGACAGATATTTACTTAACATTAACATATGTGCCTGTTTTATTTTCAAATTCTTTTTCTGTCATTTACCGTTGTATACTGTAGTTCAAGTATTCTGTGCATTTCCTTTTACACTCCAAGGTATTTTTTTCACTTGTTTCAGTATCTTTTGTGGACTTTTTTCGCTGTAAGTTTGTCTGGACACTAGTTTTCATAAAGTAAAAAAAAAAAAGAAAAGAAAAAAAAAGAAAAAAAGAAAATATTTAGGAAATACACATGGCCCCAATCCTTACAAGATATAATGCGCAGACAGAATCGCCTAGAAAACATTAACAAGTCCTAATTTGATCAATTTTTGGCCGATTTCATTAATAATACGAAAAGGCACATATGCAATATATATATATATATATATATATATATATATATATATATATATATATATATATTTCAACTATATGGGGTTTCAGAAGAATGTCCTTTGTAGATTTAGAGAACTGTCGCGGACAACTCAACTTGTATGCTAAGTGAATGCAAATATTTTATCAATTTCTAACAACTCATATTTTTTTGCATTTTTGGCCGATTTCAACAATAATACGAAAAGGCACATCTGCAATATATATATTTCCACTATGCAAGGTAGCAAAAGCATGTGCCTTTATAGCTTTGGAGAACTTTCGCGGACAAAACTCCATCTATATACTAAGTGGACGCATAAATTTTGTCAAGTTTTAACAAGTCCTACTTTGGTCAATTTTTGGCCGATTTTAACAATAATACGAAAAGGCATATCGCCAATATATATATTTCCACTATGCAAGGTAACAAAAGCATGTGCCTAATAGCTTTCGATAACTGTCGCGGACAAAACTCTATCTCTATACTAAGTGAACGCATAAATTTTGTCCAGTTTTAACAAGTCCTAATTTGGTCAATTTTTGGCCGATTTCAACAATAATACGAAAAGGCACATCGCCAATATATATATTTCCACTATGCAAGGTAACAAAAGCATGTGCCTAATAGCTTTCGAGAACTGTCGCGGACAAAACTCTATCTCTATACTAAGTGAACGCATAAATTTAACAAGTCCTAATTTGGTCAATTTCTGGTCGATTTCAACAAAAATATGAAAAGGCACATCTGTAACACATATATTTTCACTGTGCAGGGTAACAAAATCATACACCATATCGTTGCGGAGACCTGGCGCGGACAAACTCTACAAAAAAATTTTGACGCACAGAAGGACAGAAGGTTACTTGTTAGGCCCCTCCCCTTTAGGGGTTGGGGTCTAAAAAAGCGAAATTTCTTAACACTAAATTTGATATCTTTTCATAAATGTGTTATGTTTCATGATCAACACAAGTGATACAAGTGCCACTGTTCGCTAATCATTGTACTCACTAGTTTAACTGGTCAAATCTTACTCAAACAAAAACATGGATTTCAAGGATATATCCCAAATGCGTGTGAACACCGTAGTAGCTAAAGGCACTTCATTAACACTCCATACAAATATACACATAAGAGGTACGAGACATATAATTTTCAATGGAGAAACTGAATTCGGTGCGCCGAAAAATACAGCTCTAAAGGCAGTAAGGTGACTACGTTGTGAGTATTTGTGAGTATTTTGTATACGCGATACAACAGTATATGTACACAAAGAAAAACAAACACTGAATACTACACAAAACAGAAAATTATAGGCAAAAGCATACTGAGCACCATACAGTGAAACACCCTGTTCCAAGATAAGCAATATATTAAAAGAACCAAAATATTTAATTAATTATTAAAGAACCAAAAAAAAAAAAAAAAAAAATACACAAAACAAGTACTCCACAAATGTCGAGCTTTGTATACAATGCAAGAATGCACCACACGGCGATATGCACCATTTCCTACGCTACAGGGCTACGTGCGCCACTTCGCTACACAATCACGTGCGCCATTCATTTCCGGCGCCACACGGTCGCGTGCGCCACCGCCCACTGATGCTTGCGTCTCGTCTCGCGAATCAAAAAGGGTAGCTCCTCTTCCGTTACAAACTCAAAGAACGGCCCGAGCAGCGCCCGAAGACCGTCCATGCCCGTCACCTGGCGCCCGTTACGGATGTAGCCGCCAATCATGTGCTCCTGCAAAACACACACGCGCAGCAAATAGTGATAACCTTGGCAAGAACGCTCCTCCGTTCAACATTAACTATAGGTGAGGCGGGGGGGGGGGGGGGGGGGTTAGTCTGAATGCTTGGAACCCGCCAACTTGACAGCACGTCACATTCCTAACCCTTTGAGACACCATCCATCTTATTTTACCAGTACCAGTGGTTGAGCACTAAATAGTGAGTTCTCAGAGAATAAGTACTCAAAGAGCTTATCCGGTACTTTTTTAACGAACTGACCTCGGCAGTGAACTCGGTCATGAATGTATAGGGCGACGAAATCACCAAAATGCCCCCTTTGGCCACGAGACTGGAGCACCGCAGAAGGAACATGTCGGGCCTGTGTAGCCTACAGATGAGGTTGGCCGCGAGGACGCAGCCGAAGCCCTCTAGGTCCGCTGGAAGGCAGCAGGCATCTCCCACGCGAAACGACACCCGACGCCTATCCTAGTAAACATACCAATGACGTCATTTGATTACTATGCCATACCCTTATATTTTGCTGATTTTCGGTTTAACTATTTAAGTCGGTGATAAGAAAAGAAAATCGGGATTGACCAAATCTACTATACTATATAAAGTACAAATCTGTCCGACGGCATTTTTTCAAATAACAACATTTGAATGAAAATCACCCTCTATTAAAAAGGCGGCACACTTTGCTTCTGTGCATCCCAGTTACGCGCATCGTACCGACAACCTTCACGCACAGTCATTCAGTTCAAAAATTGACTTAAAGGAGTGACACAAAACATTTTAGCAAACCCGCTCAGACTTGCCAATGTGGGATCGACGGCAGCCACTAGCTTCTGGTATAGAAAGCCTTCTGTTGTCATTGAGTATAATACTGTGCCTTGGTTTTTGAGTTCATCACAGGTTGCTATGAAGTTTTTGCTGAAATCAACGCCCACAACTTCGCTAAACATTCGGGTCAATTCAAAACTAGAACGTCCCACCGCGCAGCCAATATCTAGAGCCCTCTTGGGCACGCCGGCCTGTAAACAAAGCACATAGTGTTAAAATTTTGATGGTTAAATAATGGACACTCTTGTTTGGGAGAACAGTATTTCATGAAATCCTGTACAAGGAACACCCCTGATACAAGATTTTTGTAAAATGTTCCATTTTCTATAAACTTGTCTATGATAAGGCGATTAAAAAATTTTATGCCTGCAGGGTATGGAAAAAAAATGCTTTTCGACTTCCCGTTGTTAATTATCGCAATATGATCCCTAGTTTGTTTGCTTTGTTTGGGGGGGGGGGGGGAGTCAAGCGAGGTAATGAAACAGCCATGTAACTTCTATTTGTGTTTAGAATATGCTGTCCATTTCTTCTTTCCAAATTTTGTATTTTTTGGGTGGGGAGATACGTTTTTCAGTAACTGCTCTTTTTTACGCTTTTAAACGTTCATCTTGCACGTAAGACCTTTTCTTTTAAGGCGAAACTTTTGAATTACATTTGAATGGATAATTATTATACTGTAATGAAGAAGTTTGGAAATATGTTTGGTTCTGTCAGTGTTATTAAGGTATAGTATGTGTTCCGCTTCACATAGTTCCCCTCTTATCTGGAGAAACTTCAAGCACAGGTGGTTTCTTGGCTGAGAAACCACGACTGACTGCGTCACGAGTTTTTCTCTCGTCAGGAAACCTTCTGTGGGAGAAGTTGGTCAATTTTAAACCACAGTCTCAAATATGGACTCTGTGTATAACATACCCAATTTCACGAACTGTATTGTCTCGCATGAGCGACCACTGGTCGCCAAGCGCTTTTGTGTACTGCTTACTGTACTGAATATGTGTGACAGCGAGACACCCCTCCTGATGACGTTTCAGGCCGCAGGGTCTTTGATCCGAATTTTCTTTAAGAATTAGAATAGGCGAAAAAAAGCCGCCACTTAACTGAAGAAATGGACGAGAGTCATTTTCCAGAATTCCGGAACTATACTCAGGATCTAGAGGATAGTGGGTTCGGATTTTGCGACATGTTTAATGGCAACTTAACACAAATTTTTGAGAAACTATAGATGATTATGATGATGAACTGTTTCACAGAATTGTTGACACGGATATATTTGAAAGTGCCGAATTCAGTGAACTGAAAATTTACTCAGAACGGATACTTTTGAACTGGATGATTCTGGCGATAAAATTTGATCTGTTTTTAATCTCAGTCAAATTGATCACGAGGCCACGGATGAGACTGTGAGACTGATGAATTTGACAATGACAATGACCATTGATATACCTGCTTTTTCACAACTACGTAAGAGGAAACAGCAAAGGGTAAAAGGATATCTACAAGCTCTATCCATATTCTGAAGGTATCAGTGCGGATGAGGATACAAATAAAGACGACAATCAACTTATATGTATATGAAAAAAAAAACGTTTTCATTTTGTTAGTGATGGGATCACTGCTGTGAGACAAAAAAAGTTAAATTGAAGAAATAAGCAGAAAAAATAGAGCAAATATCCTAGAAAATAAAAATTTAAAGTTAACTCTATGAACGTAATTCTCTTAATTTCTATATCTAAATGAATACAGATATCTATTAATATTAAAGATATCTTGGGTAACTAAAAAAGATCTGTCCAGATATAGCTAATAGAGATTGTTTTGATATATCTCAAAAGAAATCGAGGATACCACAGTCAGGGGTTCAACAATCGTCTATATTATATAGATGGGTGACTCCCATTCTTCTTTCTCCCCCCCACCCCCATCTCCACTCCGTCCCAGATTTTATTTCCTGCTCATACTATATATACTACGCAACTAAAAATGGCTATAACATAGTTCACAATAAATCACGGTAGAGACATCAGATGCGTGCAGGGGAATGACACCACTATGTACACAAGGCATCTCGAAAGCTGTTTTTTAACATCGATGTGTAATATTTCACTAGGACTTTCGCAAACTTTTACCGGGTTTCTTTATTCAAATGTTTTTTTTTTCATAGCGCCTTATTAAGCCTATTTTTGCACACAGGCAAGTTTGAACATCTCAAAAAAAAATGGCTGCTTGAATGAGTCAGTGTCTTTTTAAATCGTTCGACCAATCACATAACTGAGCTGCAAAATCTGCACATGTCGTGCATCATGTTAAATATATTCTTCAAAGGCACAGAAAACAGATCAAAATGACACATGATTTCCGTGATCCATTGGTTGTTTTTAAATTATATTTATATACAGATAAAGAGCAAAACGAGCCCAGCACTAAAGAAATTCAACAAGATATAATAAGAGGGGGGAGGGAGTGGGTGGTCAGCATCGAAGCTTTCAATGAATGTGCGTATTTATTTTTTCTTAAATGCGATGATAGGAGTTGCCACGAAAATGGTTGTTATAATCTGTTCTCATGATTACCAAACACTGCAATTCGCAAGTTTTTTTTTAATTATTACAACAAAGGTCACACACAGAGGCGTAACTGCGAATAAAGAATTTCTATCTCTCTTTCCCAATGGTATATTTTAGCGGTTATGTGCCTTTCCGCAAGACTTCGGCAGATTTCATTATCAGTTTTATGAGTAACTGATAAAAATGGTAACTACTGTAAACGGACAGGTGAATTTGAAAATAAACAGTCTGCTTACAACAGAAGGGACTTAGGATGGGCGACGGGATGCAGGAAGATGGAATGACCCAACGGAAGTACTAATGACGGGGGACTCGATGGCGAGAAACTTAGGGAGAGGCAAGAAGGGTCGACTAAAGCAGTAGTTGTCGTGAAGGGGGTTAGGGGAATGACATCTAGTGCGGTTAGGGCGCCGGTGTTGCGGGACAGATTGAGTCCAGGCTGAATTGAGTCGATTTACTATACATTCCTTTATAATGAGGCAACCCATTTGGAAAGGGGACGCACTCAATTGGGCCCGGGAACATTCGCGTGAAAATGCGAAATGTTTTCTCAAGGGATGTTTACTTAAGAGTGGGGTTGTGAAAAAAGGGTAACTTAGACAACTTATCAAGACATTGTTAATCGCTCATTCATCTCAGACCATTAAAGAGAAAATTAGAGCAAGCGTTATATGTGCAAGTTGTCGAGAACGTTACCATCGAACATGTGTGGTGGTGATCACAGACAACTTTGTGTGTGAATTGTGTTAATTGTAAAAAAAATCAAGAATTGTGTTTAGCGGGGGGGGGGGGGGGTGGTTCTCTGGGAAACTTGAAAATTAGTTCAAAAGTAGTTCAAAAGTAGCTGGTGCGGCTGGGTGGAACGATTTTTTCAACAGCGGTTAACATAAAACACGGTTACTGTGGCATAGTCAGCTTGAGATTCTTCATTCTTGAAAAAAAAAAAAAACGTGAGAAAAAATTCCTGTTTTACTGCAATTAAATGTATTTAAATGTATGAGCTGTCAGATAAATAAAATGTGACGTTTACAGTTTTGTATACAAAGGATTAAGAGACTCATTCTGGCCCGGGACTCAATACGAACTGCACCAGGTGCAGTCCGAAATGCGTGCACTCAATTCGGCCTGGCACTCAATCTGGCCCCCAACACCGGGTACACTGACCGCGTGGGCAACAAGGGAGAGGTTTTTTCACTAAAAAGGGTTGAGGAAGTTTGCCTCATGCTGGAACCGACTGACTTGTGAGGGCGAAACGAGGGATGAATTAGGCTTCAAAAAGGAAACAGGGTGGGGGGCGGATTTGTGATGGAATTATAAACACCATATTAATTAAAACAAGAAAATATTTAGGAAATACACATGGCCCCAACTCCCCCAATTCGCAGAGAGAATCGCCTAGAAAACATTAACAAGTCCTAATTTGATCAATATTTGGCCGATTTCAACAATAATACGAAAAGGCACATCTGCAATTTGTATATATATATATATATATATATATATATATATATATATATATATATATATATATATATATATATATATATTTCAACTGTATGGGGCTTCAGAAGAATGTCCTTTGTAGATTTAGAGAACTGACTCGGACAAAACTCAACTTGTATGCTAAGTGAATGCATATATTTTATCAATTTCTAACAACTCATATTTTATTCCATTTTTGGCCGATTTCAACAATAATACGAAACGGCACATCTGCAATATATATATTTCCACTATGCAAAGCAACAAAAGCATGTGCCTTTATAGCTTTGGAGAAATTTCGCGGACAAAACTCTATCTATATACTTAGTGAACGCATAAATTTTGTCAAGTGTTAACAAGTCCTACTTTGGTCAATTTTTGGCTGATTTCAACAATAATACAAAAAGGCACATCTGCAATATATATAATGCCACTATGCAAGGTAACAAAAGCATTTGCTTAATAGCTTTCGAGAGCTGTCGCGGACAAAACTACCTCTATACTAAATGAACGCATAAATTTTGTCAAGTCTTTAACAAGTCCTAATATGGTCAATTTTTAGCCGATTTCAACAATAATACGAAAAGGCACATCTGCAATATATATATTTCTACTATGCAAGGTAACCAAAGCATATGCCTAATAGCTTTCGAGTACTGTCGCGGACAAAACTCTATCGCTACACTAAGTGAACGCATAAATTTAACAAGTCCTAAGTTAGTCAATTTTTGGCCGATTTCAACAATAATATGAAAATGCACATCTGTAATATATATATTTTCACTCTGCATGGTAACAAAATCATACACTATACTGTTGGGGAGAACTGGCGCGGACAAACTCTAAAAAAAATGTTGACGGACAGACGGTAACTTATTAGGCCCCTCCCCTTTTAGGGGTTGGGGCCTAAAAATGTTGACGGAGAGACAGGCAGACGGACAGAAGGTAACTTATTAGGCCCCTCCCCTTTCAGGGGTTTGGGCCTAAAAATTGTTTGTACACATACACACACATGACGGACAGCGAATTCCCTCACGTGATGAGTAGAGCCCAGCGGGCTATAAAAAAACGTGATGAAAATGGCAGTAGTATATGACACTTTGCATACAGACTTTAGCACCGATCTCAGAGGTCACTCGTGCTACGCGATTGTGTCTGGCCTGCATTTATTCGGTCCTTAGGCAGCACTGTCTCACCCCTTGATATTACTATCACCCAATGACTTAGGCCATATCTCCTTGCACACCCGCTACCCATATTTGCCTGTTATTTAGTCGGGCGGAATCCCACGCTAGGCGTGGATCTTACTGTTCTACAAGTGAACTTACATACATACAAAAATTTGTGCTGTAGAATCTCGATGATCAGAACTGGTTGAGGCCCGTACAATTTCTCCCCACTAACCATAACTGAGTCTAGGCCCAAACCCCCCCGACCGAAACCCCCCCCCCCCGGCCCTAACCCCCCCGTCAAACCCCCCGGCGGCCTAAACCCCCCCGTTCTCAAAGAAAATGTGTAATGATAATTTCTTATGGCGCCTCTTTTCGCACTCGCGCGAAACTTAGCCATTTGCTAGATTTTTTTTGTTGTTTTACGTACAAATGCCCTTGGTACAATATCTTTGGATTCCCTTTAGCAGATGTGATGTATTCCATGATGGTAGCATGATTTTTCACAGCAATCTGGGTCACTAAATTACCCATTCAAGTGAATCACAATGGATGTAAGTCACATCTACCGCAAGAGAAATTGTAATTTGTAAACTCGACTGATCTCGCAACGGGCATATGAATTGCAATTTTTAATGTGTACACACTCATCAATCGTAAGAGCAATTGCAATTTCAAAAACTGAGTACTATCATCAATGGATGTATGAAGTTTCTTTTATAATGATAATCAATTCCTTCAGTGATTCGGAAATTGCAATTTTCACAATGGATGTAAGTCACATCTACCGCAAGAGAAATTGTAATTTGTAAACTCGACTGATCTCGCAACGGGCATATGAATTGCAATTTTTAATGTGTACACACTCATCAATCGTAAGAGCAATTGCAATTTCAAAAACTGAGTACTATCATCAATGGATGTATGAAGTTTCTTTTATAATGATAATCAATTCCTTCAGTGATTCGGAAATTGCAATTTTCACCGCCGTGTGGTCTCTTCAATGGGCATTTGAAGTGTAATTAACAACGTGGATGTATCGCAATTACAAAATATAAAATAGACCTGAGAACCGGGGGGTTTTGGGTCGGGGGGTTTAGGCCGCCGGGGGGTTTTAGTCAGGGGGGGTTTTGACGGGGGGGGGGGGGGTTAGGGCCAGGGGGTTTCGGTCGGGGGGGGGGGGGTTTGGGCCTGTTCCCACCATAACTCGACTCGACAGATATTTACTTAACATTAACATATGTGCCAGTTTTACTTTCACATTCTTTTCCTGTCATTTATCGTTGTATATTGCAGTTCAAGTATTCTGTGCATTTCCTTTTACACTCCAAGGTATTTTATCAGTTGTTTCAGTATCTTTTGTGGACTTTTTTCGGTGTAAGTTCTGTCTGGATACCAGTTTTCATAAAATAAAAAAGAAAAGAAAAAAAGAAGAAAAAACAAGAAAATATTTAGGAAATACACATGGCCCCATCCCCCCAATTCGCAGACAGAATCGCCTAGAAAACATTAACAAGTCCTAATTTGATCAATATTTGGCCGATTTCAACAATAATACAAAAAGGCACATCTGCAATATATATAATTCCACTATGCAAGGTAAAAAAAGCATTTGCCTAATAGCTTTCGAGAACTGTCGCGGACAAAACTACCTCTATACTAAATGAACGCATAAATTTTGTCAAGTCTTTAACAAGTTCTAATTTGGTGAATTTTTGGCCGATTTCAACAATAATATGAAAAGGCACATCTGTAATATATATATTTTCACTGTGCAGGGTAACAAAATCAAATACCATATTGTTGCGGAGAACAGGCGCGGACAAACTCTACAAAACAAATGTTGACGGACAGGCGGACAGACAGACAGAAGGTAACTCATTAGGCCCCTCCCCTTTCAGGGGTTGGGGCCTAATAAGAATTCTGAAGCAATAAGAAACCAGATATTTTTTGGTAGGCTATCCCGCAATAGACTACAGGGCAAAAAGTTAACTTTTCATCTCGGGGTCCGCGGGACCTCTGAAACAAGTTACTGAGGCCAGGGATTATACCACAAGTATGGAAGGAAGCACGGATGCAATTACTGCACAAGGGATGGGGTAAACATAAACTGTATAATTATATGCATTCAAAATTACACGCAAATAGACTGGAACATTCAGTCAGCTGATAACGTACTTCTTTATTCACAACGAAAAGAAATCTTTTTTTTTCTCAATGAATAATTTAAAGGATGTCCTGATAAATACATATTGTTGTCTATTTCTCACGACATATTTCATAACATACTATGCTATACATAGTGTTTGCTTCTTCTAGACTGTGTAATCGAATAAGTTCAATTTTCGCTGACCGCTTGGGTGTGTTTCCAGTCTGGAACTTGTACCATTTAAATACACCAGAGTGACTCTGGCAGAGTCCTTTATGCGATCATTAGGAGCCCGGTAATAAAAACCTCTACTAACAGGTGGCATTTTGGTGATCCTTGATGACCCCGTTTCAATCGAGGTTCCTGTTTTTAATTGATAGTTTTAATGAGAATGAGCGCAAGAGCGCCTCTACGAGGGAGAGGAGATAAAATAGGTTTCTTTCTTTAATTTGGGTAGAATGTGATATTTTGTTGTCGCCAACTGAAATCAGTAACTGTAACCAATTCCATCTCCTCTCCCTCATACACTTCATATTAAAATTGCGGAGTAAGGAAATATTATTTTTTCGCAAATAAAAGCTTTGTATTCTTTTAAAATCTCCTGAAAGAAAACCTCCTGGCAACTCAGTTCAGTCAATTTGAATCTACTGTGGCCATTCGTTTCTCGGTCCCACCCCTTGTAGTGTATCTACTGGTGGAACTCAAAAGAACATCTTGCGACTGGCTGAGAACAATTTTGACTGTCTAATATCGCAAAATAAGGAATATCTGAATCGAAAGAGTTAGCAAATATGCATCTGGTTTATTAAATTTAGTCAAAAGTTATGATGTTACTGTTACCAATTATGATCTACGAAGAGGGGGAGAGAGAACGAATGCTTACAGTAGATCAAAATGGTGAAATTGAAAAGAACAGCTTCCGTCTCTGAAACCAATTTTTATTCGTCAAGAATCGCAAAATAAGGAATATTTGAGTCGAAAGGTTGGCAAATTTGCATGATCTGACATATAACTTATTACTCGTAAGTTTAGCCAGAATTGAACATTTTGTTTTATAATCTTATAACTAATATTATGTCCCCTCTTCCTTGTAACTAGTCCTAGATGACTCTTGCGGTCTTCCTATGACAGCACGAGTCATAGTGCTCACAACAGAACATGCCATTGATGTCAGTTTGCTAATCTCGGAGCTCGAATGGGGTCAATGCGTTATTTCAGAAAGGATGCATCACATAAATGACCCGATTATAAATTATGACGCACAACTTTTGTGGGCAAATAACAATTTTGTACTGAGAAAATTTGTTTTCTTGAGATAATCATAGGAATCGCCATTATTGCCCACAAACAATTTACAATTGCAAAACCAGTCTTTACTCAAGCTTGGTAGATTTGGCGAGATCAAAAATAATGCGAGACGGTACTTCTCAGTGTGCTTTTAAAGAAAAAGTCTGCTAGTTCGATCCTGGGTGCCCTGGAAAAATCCAGAGCCTCGAAAGTTAAAATCAATGGCCATTCGTATTACAAGAACTGTGATCCTTTCTGTGCTAAGGATATGGAAAAGGTCTTCCGCTTGGCCCCGAGCGACCCTAGTCTATCACCACTCTTCTCTGTGGAGGTGGGAGTCACCTGGAACTACCTTGTAAGTGGTAGAGCTCACTCACCTCGGAATTGAAATACTTCACACAAAGCTCGGCACATCTTTTTGGGAAATCTAGAGAATCTTCAGGGCCAAAGCTGAACATCAGTGATTCACTTGCAGACCCGTAATGAAGCAAAAGATATTCATTCAATGACTTCGAGGTTTCGTACTTATCCTCTTTTTTAAGAGCCTGGTTCAGTTTCCATAGTCGATACGTTGAAATGGCAGCTACTGCAGTTGTCACAACCGCAGTCCCACCCAAAATTATCCGCTGATCAAATGCAAACATGTTCCAGAAGCTTCAATTGCCAAATATTAATCCTATAGGGAAAAAATCATAACATTTATTTTCATTTGTGTCAAGATTTATCATTTGTGTCAAGCATTATGCCACTGGGAACCAGCCCATCTTGTATGCAGCGCTACTATTGGCGAACTCCTGGAAATCCCAGATTAAGTCTGTCAAGCGCTACAATTGGCCAAATCCACTACATTCACAGGGAACCCCCTTATGCCTTAAATTGGTTCCCACAAGCTATTAACGACGCTTGCCGGTCTAATGTGTGAAGCGGCAAAAGCCAATACCATTTACAGGGAAATCCCCTAGTCCTCGGAAAATCCACCAGAAGTCGACAAAAATAAACACCAGAAAATCCCTTATCTGTCATCTGACAAGGCTATATTTTCCTAACATTTAAATAGTTTTTGCATGTTCCTTTAAATCCTACAGTGCCCAAGGATAGAGAAATGTGGTATAATTGCCGGGAAAGGATGTAACTGGTCAAACGTGACTTTCACTAAAATAGTATATACTCGTCCATATTCATTACCTCAATGTCTCGGACTTGCATATTATGTCACTGCCTGATAGTTGTCTACCCAGGTGTGATATTTTGGACACCTCGAGGAATGCACACTATACTTCCCACAAAACACATCACTTCTTAAAGCTTGGCAATTCCGCGCACGAAAAGACTAAACATTAGCACCATCATTTAAGACTCGAAAAAGAGTATAGCAGAGCACAAACTGGTATTAATATTACTATTATTTGGTTAACTGTGAATTGGGCGATATTTTTTTACCCAGCAACACAGTACCAGTTACTGGTGCAACACGAGGGAGAAATTGTTTACAACAGTTCATAATTGGTGACAAGAGACAGCAAAGCTCTTCCTTTCTGGGGTGTGGGAGGGGGTGCTCGGTACTCCCAGATACTTATGTGGGGATCACAATTTGTCAGGTGTAAATTTTTCGATATGCTTTGGCTGTGATTGTCGCACTGTACATGTATTTTGTGGCCGTGTCTAATCTATTTCAATTTTTTCCGTCTGTTTCAACGAGCCCCAGCTCGAACCCTATCATACTGTCTTGACCATCTCCGTCTGATTTACCCGTACGAAAAAGCAAACCCTTGACAACCTATAATTATGGCTGTATTTACCCCCAGTGTTATTTTTCCCATAATGTTCCCATTATGGTCATAATAACCCAAAATTTAACACCAGGATTTCAGGTGAAGGCCCAAAATATGGTTGATGTTTCAACTGTCCCTTAGAAAAAAAATATATGGGTTTTTCTGGGACTCGAACCATTAATCTTCTATTTCCTTATATCCACTCGGCCACGACGACTTCTTGTTTTTCATGGTCATAAATAGCACCAATAAGGAAAAAAAGATCCTTTTTACTCTGATCATTAATAGATTATGCGCGGTGAATCTAAACAGCAATTCTTAACTTAATACAATTGGTTTGAGTTTTTCGGGTGGCGGGGAGGGGGGGGGGGGGGTCGCAACCATTCTTAAGCTTTCAATTTCCAGCAACAGCCCGATGACTGGAGGCAACACAACCACTATATCATAATTATGATAATAATAAAAAATACTATTTTCGGCTGTATTTAACTTTGGTCGTGCTGAAAAATGTTATCTAGGTATAATCATTATTCAAGACTTTATCACTCTGTATTCATAATTTTAGTTATTTAATTTTTGCTAAGTTATATAGCCAAATCTAATTTGAAAAAAAAAAAAACACTAAGTGCAATAATATGGGGAAAAAATGAAAGTTTGACCCGGATTGTGGGTTTTAAAATTATGGCTCATGATTTTGACCCTTACCCCCCTCCTCAGAACAAAATTATGACGTCGATCGTCACCCGACCGGGTCGCGCTCGCCGAGATACCCTGCTATACAGTGTGTTTTAGCCTTTGGGACGAAAATTCGCTCAGAATCGCTCTATCTCTAACCGTTTTCGAGATATTAGCCAACTTCCGGTTTCGACGTCGATCGTCACCCGACCGGGTCGCGCTCGCCGAGATACCATTTTATAGGGTGTGTTATACCATTTGAGTCGAAAATTCGCTCAGAATCGCTTTATCTCTAACCGTTTTCGAGATATTAGCCAACTTCCGATTTCGACGTCGATCGTCACCCGACCGGGTAGCGCTCGCTGAGATACCACTTTTATGCAGTTTGTTATACCCTTTGGGTCGAAAATTCGCTCAGAATCGCTCTATCTCTAAGCGTTTTCGAGATATTAGCCAACTTCCGGTTTCGACGTCGATCGTCACCCGACCGGATCGACCTCGCCGATATACCCTTTTATACAAGTGTTTTAGATTCCAAGGGTCGAGAATTCGCTCAGAATCGCTTTATCTCTAACCGTTTTCGAGATATTGGTCAACTTCCGGTTTCGACGTTGATCGTCACGTCCGTTCGTCCATCAGTCGCCAGTTTTGTTTCCAGACGATATCTCCGAAACTAGTGGGCGGAGCTAGTTCATATTTGGTATGCCTAACAACCAAGATATCTGGATGTCCTTTTTTTGGGGGTTTTATCGGATTGAAGCCCATCTGGATCTGTATTTGGACTTGGTTCAGGTAATTTTTGAATGTCTCCTCTTTTGCACATCTTACGTAGTTCATTTATTTATGAACTGAAGTTTTATCTACTTAGTTTAAGTGCGAGGTACTGCACCCGCCTTACTAATAACACCCACGGCGGGGGATATGGCAATTACTGATTGCTCTTGCTAATTCAAAATGTATTGTTACTTCCGTTTTTGGTTAAAAAACACGTTTTTGAATGATTCATTTGACAAAATATTGTCACATACCCCCTCACTTTGGGTACTTCTTACTGCAATGGCCCCTAGTTGGTTTACCTTTGTTTAAGATCAATTTTTAAAGTCACCGTGGAATATAATTGCTATTTACAGCCCCCAAAAAGCTTAAATGATTTAGTATTAGGACACATCTTGCCCGTATTCTATTATTGCTTGTGTGTTCTTGGCTTAACCTGACGTTGAAGATGCGTGTGTATTAACCCTTGATTTTTGTTGTTTTCCGTCACTTTTAATCATAATTTCTTTCTAAAATTGTGCAATTATTGGGGAAATATGGAACTAGGAACGCTAAGTAACGCCAGAAACAAGCATATTCTCTCGGATTTTTGTCACAGCATAAAAAAACTGATTGATGTTTTTGCCGAAGGTTCTTGTTTGGTAAATAAATCAAACACAGATGTTTTCCTCAAAGGCCCTGTCATGACATCCTCCAAAATGCGTTGCCTTCTGTAGTTTGATTGGATTTAATCGATCTTTCAGAATCTAACTTTTTTCGGTGTAAGTTCTGTCTGGATACCAGTTTTCATAAAATAAAAAAGAAAAGAAAAAAAGAAGAAAAAATAAGAAAATATTTAGGAAATACACATGGCCCCATCCCCCCAATTCGCAGACAGAATCGCCTAGAAAACATTAACAAGTCCTAATTTGATCAATATTTGGCCGATTTCAACAATAATACAAAAAGGCACATCTGCAATATATATAATGCCACTATGCAAGGTAAAAAAAGCATTTGCCTAATAGCTTTCGAGAACTGTCGCGGACAAAACTACCTCTATACTAAATGAACGCATAAATTTTTGTCAAGTCTTTAACAAGTTCTAATTTGGTGAATTTTTGGCCGATTTCAACAATAATATGAAAAGGCACATCTGTAATATATATATTTTCACTGTGCAGGGTAACAAAATCAAATACCATATTGTTGCGGAGAACAGGCGCGGACAAACTCTACAAAACAAATGTTGACGGACAGGCGGACAGACAGACAGACGGACAGAAGGTAACTCATTAGGCCCCTCCCCTTTCAGGGGTTGGGGCCTAATAAGAATTCTGAAGCAATAAGAAACCAGATATTTTTTGGTAGGCTATCCCGCAATAGACTACAGGGCAAAAAGTTAACTTTTCATCTCGGGGTCCGCGGGACCTCTGAAACAAGTTACTGAGGCCAGGGATTATACCACAAGTATGGAAGGAAGCACGGATGCAATTACTGCACAAGGGATGGGGTAAACATAAACTGTATAATTATATGCATTCAAAATTACACGCAAATAGACTGGAACATTCAGTCAGCTGATAACGTACTTCTTTATTCACAACGAAAAGAAATCTTTTTTTTTCTCAATGAATAATTTAAAGGATGTCCTGATAAATACATATTGTTGTCTATTTCTCACGACATATTTCATAACATACTATGCTATACATAGTGTTTGCTTCTTCTAGACTGTGTAATCGAATAAGTTCAATTTTCGCTGACCGCTTGGGTGTGTTTCCAGTGTGGAACTTGTACCATTTAAATACACCAGTGACTCTGGCAGAGTCCTTTATGCGATCATTAGGAGCCCGGTAATAAAAACCTCTACTAACAGGTGGCATTTTGGTGATCCTTGATGACCCCGTTCCAATCGAGGTTCCTGTTTTTAATTGATAGTTTTAATGAGAATGAGCGCAAGAGCGCCTCTACGAGGGAGAGGAGATAAAATAGGTTTCTTTCTTTAATTTGGGTAGAATGTGATATTTTGTTGTCGCCAACTGAAATCAGTAACTGTAACCAATTCCATCTCCTCTCCCTCATACACTTCATATTAAAATTGCGGAGTAAGGAAATATTATTTTTTCGCAAATAAAAGCTTTGTATTCTTTTAAAATCTCCTGAAAGAAAACCTCCTGGCAACTCAGTTCAGTCAATTTGAATCTACTGTGGCCATTCGTTTCTCGGTCCCACCCCTTGTAGTGTATCTACTGGTGGAAATCAAAAGAACATCTTGCGACTGGCTGAGAACAATTTTGACTGTCTAATATCGCAAAATAAGGAATATCTGAATCGAAAGAGTTAGCAAATATGCATCTGGTTTATTAAATTTAGTCAAAAGTTATGATGTTACTGTTACCAATTATGATCTACGAAGAGGGGGAGAGAGAACGAATGCTTACAGTAGATCAAAATGGTGAAATTGAAAAGAACAGCTTCCGTGTCTGAAACCAATTTTTATTCGTCAAGAATCGCAAAATAAGGAATATTTGAGTCGAAAGGTTGGCAAATTTGCATGATCTGACATATAACTTATTACTCGTAAGTTTAGCCAGAATTGAACATTTTGTTTTATAATCTTATAACTAATATTATGTCCCCTCTTCCTTGTAACTAGTCCTAGATGACTCTTGCGGTCTTCCTAGGGCAGCAACAGTCATAGTGCCCATAACAGAACATGCCATCGATGTCAGTTTGCTAATGTTTAGCCAGAATTGAACATTTTCTTGTCACCAATTACGATCTCTTATAACTAATATTATGTCCCCTCTTCCTTGTAACTAGTCCTAGATGACTCTTGCGGTCTTCCTATGACAGCACGAGTCATAGTGCTCACAACAGAACATGCCATTGATGTCAGTTTGCTAATCTCGGGGCTCGAATGGGGTCAATGCGTTATTTCAGAAAGGATGCATCACATAAATGACCCGATTATAAATTATGACGCACAACTTTTGTGGGCAAATAACAATTTTGTACTGAGAAAATTTGTTTTCTTGAGATAATCATAGGAATCGCCATTATTGCCCACAAACAATTTACAATTGCAAAACCAGTCTTTACTCAAGCTTGGTAGATTTGGCGAGATCAAAAATAATGCGAGACGGTACTTCTCAGTGTGCTTTTAAAGAAAAAGTCTGCTAGTTCGATCCTGGGTGCCCTGGAAAAATCCAGAGCCTCGAAAGTTAAAATCAATGGCCATTCGTATTACAAGAACTGTGATCCTTTCTGTGCTAAGGATATGGAAAAGGTCTTCCGCTTGGCCCCGAGTGACCCTAGTCTATCACCACTCTTCTCTGTGGAGGTGGGAGTCACCTGGAACTACCTTGTAAGTGGTAGAGCTCACTCACCTCGGAATTGAAATACTTCACACAAAGCTCGGCACATCTTTTTGGGAAATCTAGAGAATCTTCAGGGCCAAAGATGAACATCAGTGATTCACTTGCAGACCCGTAATGAAGCAAAAGATATTCATTCAATGACTTCGAGGTTTCGTACTTATCCTCTTTTTTAAGAGCCTGGTTCAGTTTCCATAGTCGATACGTTGAAATGGCAGCTACTGCAGTTGTCACAACCGCAGTCCCACCCAAAATTATCCGCTGATCAAATGCAAACATGTTCCAGAAGCTTCAATTGCCAAATATTAATCCTATAGGGAAAAAATCATAACATTTATTTTCATTTGTGTCAAGATTTATCATTTGTGTCAAGCATTATGCCACTGGGAACCAGCCCATCTTGTATGCAGCGCTACTATTGGCGAACTCCTGGAAATCCCAGATTAAGTCTGTCAAGCGCTACAATTGGCCAAATCCACTACATTCACAGGGAACCACCTTATGCCTTAAATTGGTTCCCACAAGCTATTAACGACGCTTGCCGGTCTAATGTGTGAAGCGGCAAAAGCCAATACATTTACAGGGAAATCCCCTAGTCCTCGGAAAATCCACCAGAAGTCGACAAAAATAAACACCAGAAAATCCCTTATCTGTCATCTGACAAGGCTATATTTTCCTAACATTTAAATAGTTTTTGCATGTTCCTTTAAATCCTACAGTGCCCAAGGATAGAGAAATGTGGTATAATTGCCGGGAAAGGATGTAACTGGTCAAACGTGACTTTCACTAAAATAGTATATACTCGTCCATATTCATTACCTCAATGTCTCGGACTTGCATATTATGTCACTGCCTGATAGTTGTCTACCCAGGTGTGATATTTTGGACACCTCGAGGAATGCACACTATACTTCCCACAAAACACATCACTTCTTAAAGCTTGGCAATTCCGCGCACGAAAAGACTAAACATTAGCACCATCATTTAAGACTCGAAAAAGAGTATAGCAGAGCACAAACTGGTATTAATATTACTATTATTTGGTTAACTGTGAATTGGGCGATATTTTTTACCCAGCAACACAGTACCAGTTACTGGTGCAACACGAGGGAGAAATTGTTTACAACAGTTCATAATTGGTGACAAGAGACAGCAAAGCTCTTCCTTTCTGGGGTGTGGGAGGGGGTGCTCGGTACTCCCAGATACTTATGTGGGGATCACAATTTGTCAGGTGTAAATTTTTCGATATGCTTTGGCTGTGATTGTCGCACTGTACATGTATTTTGTGGCCGTGTCTAATCTATTTCATTTTTTTTCCGTCTGTTTCAACGAGCCCCAGCTCGAACCCTATCATACTGTCTTGACCATCTCCGTCTGATTTACCCGTACGAAAAAGCAAACCCTTGACAACCTATAATTATGGCTGTATTTACCCCCAGTGTTATATATCCCATAATGTTCCCATTATGGTCATAATAACCCAAAATTTAACACCAGGATTTCAGGTGAAGGCCCAAAATATGGTTGATGTTTCAACTGTCCCTTAGAAAAAAAATATATGGGTTTTTCTGGGATTCGAACCATTAATCTTCTATTTCCTTATATCCACTCGGCCACGACGACTTCTTGTTTTTCATGGTCATAAATAGCACCAATAAGGAAAAAAAGATCCTTTTTACTCTGATCATTAATAGATTATGCGCGGTGAATCTAAACAGCAATTCTTAACTTAATACAATTGGTTTGAGTTTTTCGGGTGGCGGGGAGGGGGGGGGGGTCGCAACCATTCTTAAGCTTTCAATTTCCAGCAACAGCCCGATGACTGGAGGCAACACAACCACTATATCATAATTATGATAATAATAAAAAATATTATTTTCGGCTGTATTTAACTTTGGTCGTGCTGAAAAATGTTATCTAGGTATAATCATTATTCAAGACTTTATCACTCTGTATTCATAATTTTAGTTATTTATATTTTGCTAAGTTATATAGCCAAATCTAATTTGAAAAAAAAAACACTAAGTGCAATAATATGGGGAAAAAATGAAAGTTTGACCCGGATTGTGAGTTTTAAAATTATGGCTCATGATTTTGACCCTTACCCCCCTCCTCAGAACAAAATTATGACGTCGATCGTCACCCGACCGGGTCGCGCTCGCCGAGATACCCTGCTATACAGTGTGTTTTAGCCTTTGGGACGAAAATTCGCTCAGAATCGCTCTATCTCTAACCGTTTTCGAGATATTAGCCAACTTCCGGTTTCGACGTCGATCGTCACCCGACCGGGTCGCGCTCGCCGAGATACCATTTTATAGGGTGTGTTATACCATTTGAGTCGAAAATTCGCTCAGAATCGCTTTATCTCTAACCGTTTTCGAGATATTAACTTCCGATTTCGACGTCGATCGTCACCCGACCGGGTAGCGCTCGCTGAGATACCACTTTTATGCAGTTTGTTATACCCTTTGGGTCGAAAATTCGCTCAGAATCGCTCTATCTCTAAGCGTTTTCGAGATATTAGCCAACTTCCGGTTTCGACGTCGATCGTCAACCGACCGGATCGACCTCGCCGATATACCCTTTTATACAAGTGTTTTAAATTCCAAGGGCCGAGAATTCGCTCAGAATCGCTTTATCTCTAACCGTTTTCGAGATATTGGTCAACTTCCGGTTTCGACGTCGATCGTCACGTCCGTTCGTCCATCAGTCGCCAGTTTTGTTTCCAGACGATATCTCCGAAACTAGTGGGCGGAGCTAGTTCATATTTGGTATGCCTAACAACCAAGATATCTGGATGTCCTTTTTTGGGGGTTTTATCGGATTGAAGCCCATCTGGATCTGTATTTGGACTTGGTTCAGGTAATTTTTGAATGTCTCCTCTTTTGCACATCTTACGTAGTTCATTTATTTATGAACTGAAGTTTTATCTACTTAGTTTAAGTGCGAGGTACTGCACCCGCCTTACTAATTACACCCACGGCGGGGGATATGGCAATTACTGATTGCTCTTGCTAATTCAAAATGTATTGTTACTTCCGTTTTCGGTTAAAAAACACGTTTTTGAATAATGCATTTGACAAAAAATTGTCACATACCCCCTCACTTTGGGTACTTCTTACTGCAATGGCCCCTAGTTGGTTTACCTTTGTTTAAGATCAATTTTTAAAGTCACCGTGGAATATAATTGCTATTTACAGCCCCCAAAAAGCTTAATTGATTTAGTATTAGGACACATCTTGCCCGTATTCTATTATTTCTTGTGTGTTCTTGGCTTAACCTGACGTTGAAGATGCGTGTGTATTAACCCTTGATTTTTGTTGTTTTCCGTCACTTTTAATCATAATTTCTTTCTAAAATTGTGCAATTATTGGGGAAATATGGAACTAGGAACGCTAAGTAACGTCAGAAACAAGCATATTCTCTCGGATTTTTGTCACAGCATAAAAAAACTGATTGATGTTTTTGCCGAAGGTTCTTGTTTGGTAAATAAATCAAACACAGATGTTTTCCTCAAAGGCCCTGTCATGACATCCTCCAAAATGCGTTGCCTTCTGTAGTTTGATTGGATTTAATCGATCTTTCAGAATCTTACTCTTTATGTAATGTTTTCTTTAATGTTTTTGTTCTCCTGCGAAAATTTGCCTCATGTCATCGATTGACTGGTTTGGGGATCAAGCTTTTCAAAATAGTTCTGCCAGTAATTTTAGTCAGATTGATTTCATTTTAGGCCTAGTCCAACTCATTGAAATTTCCCTGTTTGAGATCCGACAGAGATTATGCTAATGGTGCCCTTCGAAAAGCTTCAGTAACCGGTTTTTAAACAAATTTTTGGCCACTATACAAGCCTTTTGATACTTGATTGTCTAGATCTCGGCTGGTCACAGTATTGTAAAATGTGTTTTAGGAAAAAATTAAATGTTATAAAAATTTCATTATTCTTAATTTCGGGCAGCGTGTTTAGACCAATCTCTTGCATAATTGTTGCTTTATACATATGTTAATTTAATCCTGTTTACAACCCTGTTTTGGGAAAAGTTAAATTACATTTCTATTGTTACGCCTAAGCCATTTATGCATCAAACATGTTAATTACTTCGATAAAAAGGGAATAGCCCCCGATACTTTTAAACATTTTCTTTTGATGCTGGAATTCTTTTTTCAACATAATTGTTTATCCCTAGATGTTGCAATGCATAAATGTCACTAAATGTTTCCTTTTGCTTTGCATGTTTAAAAACGTTTATTCTTCTATTCTATTGTTTAAATCTCGTATAAAATTTAGATTTTCGCAGACCAAGGCCAGTTGATTCCAACTCGTTAGAAGCGCCAGTTGATTCCAACTCGTTGGAAGTGCAGTTGATTCCAACTCGTTAGAAGTGCTAGTTGAATCCAACACGTTAAAAAAGATTATAGTTGATTTCAACGCGTAAAAGTGGTTCGAGTTTGTTGAATACAACACTTCGTGATAAGTTCAACGAAGTTAAGCAGCAAATAAACTAATAATAACAGGAAAAGCTATTCGTTTTCTATGTTATAATAATTGGTGGAGATGCTACAAAATCCCAACCTCTCACTGCCAAGTGCTGGATATTCAACTAAAATCAATATGGCTATTCACCCCCAAGGACTTATTCATATTTTGTGTTATTTTTGCCTACAGCCGGGACATATTCAGCAAAACTGCTGAAATCGGAATCCAGGATTATGAAGGACAAACGGCGCATGGAGGAATATAATTCGAGAAAATCGCTGTATAACATCTTCCCATTCTGTGCCGTAAGCAACAGTGAGCTCGAAAAATTCGTTCCTTGTGCAGGAAAAACAAAGGTATGCACTACATGTAAAAGTACAGAATCTCAAAATAAACATTTAAATGAATCGCTAACTTATTCTAAATCTGAAAAAGTCGCTTTAAAATCGCAACTGGAATGCCGTAACTCCGAGATAGCTGTTCTGCAATCCCGTATTCAGGCCTATGCACAAAATAATACAAAATTAGAAACAGAACTTTCGAAAATTAGTGACTCGTATAATTTACTTCAAAAGGAAATACTGATAAGCATAGGAAGAGAACTGTAAAGGAAATTCATTAACACGAGCCTTCTCCCTCTGGCAGCGCCATTCATTGTCAGATATGTTTAAAATGTTAAGGAATAGAATGCTTCAACTAATTTTAAGCCTAAATACCGATTATTTTCACCAAAATTGCATTGTGTAAAGATATGTGCCTGTATGAGAGAGTTCCCTCACTTTTCGCCAAAAATTTGAGTATATTCCAGGACTTTTTGAGAGAAACTTCCAGCTTTTTAGTAGCTTACTTCTAGCGACAAATTGCTACTCTTTTCATACTCTGCATGATATGAAAACAGGTAGTGTTCAACCATAAAGATTATCACTATATTCATTTTCTAAAGGAAAAACTCATTCAGAAAACGAAAAATTTACCACTTTAAAAATAAGTCTAATTTTATAGATTTGCACATTATCCAAGAGAAATGTGGAGTGCTAGCTAATGGCGCGGCTCTTTTATTTCTAATGTTGTAGTGGGGGCTTGAGACTTCCAAGACTTAATACATGCTAATGTCACTAGACTTGCACTCAAATTCGGAGAACGCTTTACTATTTATTTTCACTTATTACCTCTCTTTTTCTTTGTGTCACCGATAATAATCATCGTTATGACAACTTCGAATAATTTAGTTGAATTTAGTTAGAAATCATCAATCGCCCACACAAGTTCAAAGCATTAACTGGTGTGAGTTTGTACTTCAGTTCCTTCTATTTGTGGAAATACACAAACCCGTACGAAAGAAAGAATAAATATTTCACCCACAAAGAACCCACGCGAGACTGACACACACTAACGGAAGGTTAAAACACTATATGTCTCCCCTTCGTCGGGGAGACATACTTATATGGGTTTAATTTTGTTATGGAACTTTTAACCCGCGGCACAGTTTCGGTTGACCGCTGCATGCAACCTCTTTGGTCAATTACGGTTACCTTCTATTTAATTCTTATCTGTAATGTGTAAACCGACAGGCAAAGAAGTGTGAAACAGAGAAACGTGTAGAACATAAACGAACAAAAATGTTGGGAAATAAGCTGTGGGAAGTGAAAAATGGCATTTTAATTCATCAACATGAAGACGGAATATTGATGCATTTGCACATACTTAAGGAAAACCTCTCCATATATGAGATAACAACCACGCCATCGGATTAAGCTACAAGATATATTTCAAACAGTTTTCCAACTCAATTAGAAACAAAGGAGAATACTACGACGAATGTTCTCAAAGATCCGCGCGATGTGCAAATACGCAAAATGCGTTTAAAATGTTTGCCTTATATATCATACAACTTGCTCCTGTTTATTTCTTAAACCTTCATACATTAACGATTTAAGACTTTTATGAAGTAAGAATATTTCCTGAAAACATGAAAACGGCATTGTCTGTAACTAAACGCTTGACCAGAAATGAGAAATTTTAATTTCGTTGATGTCAATTTTGCAGTATTTTTTTAGGCGGCATGTTTTTGGATGGCTCAGGCATGCAACACTTTGAATCAACAACAGTAGGCACCGCAAGAAAATTGCTTCTCGAGAATAATTTTTGTTACTTACACCCACTCATACCCATATCGGATGGGGGAGGGGCACTAACGTGAACTTCCAAAATACCTGCCCCTCTCCTTTGTGGGAAGGGCGGGGTACTGAATGAAATCCACCTTTTTTATGACACTGGTACATCTGGCCGATCGTGTGTGGCGTTTTTTTGGTTTTTATTTTTTTACACCACCTTAATAATGCTGGAATCAAAGTCGAACAAATGGCAAACTTAAAAGTTGCGAAACACCCAACATGGAAAATACAAAGACCAAACATAGTCAAAACTCTGACAAACTTTTCCCAAGACGCAACAAATGCTGAAGAGTTCAAAGTTAGGTTTGCTGAGATAAAGGAAACCAACCTTCACCATCATTTCAAATACACGGACGGATCTGAACTCGATAACAAAGTTGCTTCTTCAATACCTACAAAATCAAATACCCTGAAAACAAGATTAAGAAACGGCTCCATCTTCCCGCGGACGTTCGGGCACTCCAACTAGCCATGGAAATCGTCAAGATTAGTAGGTACAAAAAGTTCCTTATCTGTGTCGATCCCTATTGGTCTTACAATCACTAGAAAATCTGCAAGTGTCAACTACAATGCTTTTAGACCTAATAGAACGTTATGAAAGGGCAATCAAACAAGGCAAATCCCTATGTTTTGCTGGGTGCCAAGCCAAGTCGGCATAGCGGGTAATGAAGCTGAACCAAGCAGCAAAAGATGCGCTGAACTACAACATATCCGACCTTCTCATATCATACTCCGGCTTTAAACCCCATATCTCAAGTTATGTAAAAAAACCTTTGGCAAGAAAAGTGGAGCGAACAAAGAAATAATAAACTCTTTCAAATCCAACCAACAGTTGGACAAAAGCAGCTAGCTCTTGACAGTATTTGCGACAAAACGGTTATACATAGAGCTCGAATCGGGTATACATACATCACCCACGGATATCTTTTAAGAAGCGAAGCGCCTCCAGAATGTATTGGTTGTCAAGAACGTCTAACTGTAAAACATATTCTACTCAATTGCGTAGATATTCAGATCTAAGAAATACACTTGTACCGTAAGTTTTAAATTGAATTTAGTTGGTTTTAGATTTATACACTACTTGTTATGTCTATTTTAATTGATTTTAGTTTCAACTGAGTCCTCCTATAGCAACAGAACCGACACAATATGACCCTAACGGGTTGCCGTTTGCGTTAAACAAATCAATCAATTTTTTTTACACATATCGTAGTAAGTGCCCCCTACCCCCTGTCCAGAGCTGCTCAGTTAATCATTGTGAGTTTTGTACAGCAATGCCTTCTACTTGTTCAAATCAACAAAACAATACGAAGAAACAACCAGTATTTCACCGATAAACGGCCCAAAGTATGGGCCAGGAAAAAAACGAAGTTCATACTCTTAGAGATCCAGATACATGTTAAGCAAATAATCCACTTTGTTTATTTATTTAAAATTGGGGGAGGGGTGGCGACAGTATGAGTATGAGGTTTCTTTTTTGGTACGTTTATTGTTTGGAGTTATAATCATGTATGTTTCAGCCGAATGTTTAGATTCTGAGGGTTTTTTTTGGAGGGGTGGGGGAGGTAATCTGGTACCAATTGGATACCATGCGTGTTTTTGTATTTTGTGTTTTTTGAGTATGCACGGTAACACATACGATACGAAGCACCTCCATACGAAGCACCCCCGCTCCTCCCTAAATAACCCCTTCTGATCATATTTTGTAATAAAATGTAGTTTATTTTTAAGTTTAGTATCTTATTATTCCCCTTGTAGGTTGGGTGGGGAGGATTCTTCAGAATACGCCCACTGCTTTCTGTTCCGTGAATGGCGTAAGAGGCGACTAATCGGAATTTCTTTCTAACTCTTCTTTTACTACTTTTTCAATCTTTCTTCTTTTTTCCCACTTGTTCCTTTAACAAGTGCGTCGTAATATACCCATCTTAGCTGGTGAACGGGACGTTAACTCACCGCCCCCCCCCCCCCGCCGAAAAAAACAAACAAAGAAACAAGCATTTTATTGTCAGTCACCGATTTTTTGTTGCTGTTTTTTTCTTGCTAGTTTTATTTCGTCACAGCCTTGCTATAGAATTAGAGGCTTCAGTTTGGTTTTTTCATTCTCGGAGGTAAGTCTGGATCTCCGTACGGAGAAATAAGCGATGCTCCACCTATAAAGTACCGATATCCTGGCCGTAAAATGAAGTTTACGGCTTATTTAGAATCGGACACGTAAATTAGACGAATGATCCAGGTCAAAATTTCATTTTTGTTGGGTCACAATTTAACCCATAAACAAATTTGGTTGAAATAACGTTTTAAAAACTTTTTGCCTGAACCGTTTAAAGTTGCAAAAAACGTTTTCTAAACTTTGTGTATGAAATGCCGAAAAACGTTTTTTTCGCAACGCTCTAAAACGTTTTATAAAAAACCTTTTTAGAACGTTTCATACACAACCTTAAGAAAACCTTTTTCGTGAAACGTGCGTAAAACAAAAGATTTAAAAAAGTATCCTTCAAAATAGTATTCACTCTGAGAGACTCACATCTTGCACCATCATCACATCATATTTCATTTTTAAGAACTAATATTACATTTTTTGCAACTAACATTTCACGAAACTTTCATTGAATTTGACGTATCCATCTAAAATGTAATTCTTGTTATTGCGAATATATTATTCATATCTAAAATTACTTTACAAAAGTATTAAAACCTATGACTTTCTTTAAAATCGATATAATAACGTTCTTATACAAAAAGTTTGTTTTTGGTTCTTTAAAAATCAATTTGGTTTGCTTTTGGTTCTTTAAAAATCAATTCAATAACGTTCTAATACCATACGTTTGTTTTTGGTTTGGTTGGTAAATGTAACGTTTTTACAACCAAATTAGGTTTGATTTTTGTTTGTAAAATAACGTTTTAATTTGGTTGTTGAATATAACGTTTTTACGACCAAAAAGGGTTCGTTTTTGGTTAGAAAAACGTTATAACCTTTTCACTGCCAAACAAAAACGTTCTTATGTTTAGCGGGTTGAAACAAATAATCCGAGTCATAATTTTTTCTTGGGTCAAAATTATGAGCCATAATGTTAAACCCACAATCAGGAGGGATTTCCCTGTAAATGTGGCTTTTGCCAACTGGGGCGCTTCACACAGTAGGCAAAAGGGATTTCCCTGTGCATGTAGTGGATTAGCCAATTGTAGCGCTTCACAGAAAGGAATCTACATACAACATGGGCTGGTTCCCAGTGGCGTAATGCTTGACACAAATGATAAATCTTGGCACAAATGAAAATAAATATTACGATTTTGTTCCTATAAGATTAATATTTGGCAATTGAAGCTTCTCGAACATGCTTGCATTTGATCAAAGGATAATTCTGGGTGGGACTGCGGTTATGACAACTGCAGTAGCTGCCATTTCAACGTATCGACTGTGGAAATTGAAACAGGCCCTTAAAAAAGAGGATAAGTACGAAACCTCAAAGTCATTCAATGAATATCTTTTGCTTCATTACGGGTCTGCAAGTGAATCACTGATGTTCAGCTTTGGCCCTGGAGATTCTCTTGATTTCCCAAAAAGATGTGCCGAGCTTTGCATGAAGTATTTCAATCCCGAGGTGAGTGAGCTCTATCAGTAACCCAGATCGCAATACATAGTTGGGCCAACATTAAGATTACATTTATTTTGCCAATAATCTTAGGCGTCGGTTGGCTGATGACGTTGAACCAACTGATGCATGCAAATGGGCCCGCTTTCTTGCCAACGTGTGCGTTGTTACAGCGTTGGGCCAACTTAGTAAAACACATATCATACGATGGGCCAACATTAACCCAACGGTTGGGCCAGCAATTAAACAACAAACACATGGAGCGTTGGGCCTCGGTGGATTGCCAACGTTGGTTCTACAGAGGCGTGCAAATCGGCCCACCTTCTTGCCAACGTGTTAGTGTATCGTTTGGCCAACGTAGTAAAAACATATCATACAATGGGCCAACATTAACCCAACGGTGGAACCAACAATTAATTAATTAAACAACAAACATATGCAACATTGGGCCTTGATGAAATGCCAAGGTTGGTTCTAGAGAAGCGTGCAAATTAGCCCAAATTCTTGCCAGCGTAGGGAAAGTTAATTACCGGTATTCTGAAAAATTGTCAAGTGCATGGTTGTTATTGAATAACATCGTGTAACACGGTTGCCTGCAAAAAAAATCAGTGACGCATATACTTGCGTGCATGATTTTTACTGATAAATTTTTAATTTAAGGTAACGAGGTAATTTAAGTGCATAAAAACTCCACTTTAAAACCTTGTTTTTTTTTCTCAACAAGTTTCATTCAATTCGAACTTGTAAAAATAACACCACAGGACAAAGTTCAAAGTTTGTGAAATTTATTCAGTTGCGAGAGTCTGCATTTTTATGTGTCCCCGACCAAGTGGAGATATATACTGTTGGTACGTTCTGTGTGTGTGTACATGTGTGTGTGTGTCAGTCTGTTGTGAATAAAGTGTTGTGTGCAAGATATCTCGAGAACGAAACGTCGGATCGAATTCAAACTTGATCGATTTATTCCTTGATTAGATCGAACGATTCTGTCAACTTGTGACGCATGTCCCGTGATTAGGGCAGGCGTATGACGTCATTACGTAAAAATCTTGTGTGCGAAATTTCTCAGCCGCTGAACATCGGAGAAAGTTGAAACTTGGTGGGATTGTTGCTTGGTAGGCCCGAAAGACTACAGATTTTTTCGTGAGTAGAACGAACAAATGCGCGTATGACGTCATCACGTAAAATATGTATACATTATGAAAAAGGTCTTGTGTGCAAAATATCTCAATAACGGAAAGTCCTATCGGCTTAAAATTTTATATGGATATTCCTTGGATCTGTCGGACGGTTCTTTCAACTTTTCACACATGTCACGTGATAAGGACAGGTGTATGACGTCATCAAAACCTCTCGACATCGGAAAACCTGATCCACTTTAAATTTGGCGTAGTTATTACTCGGATTATTCGCCCGGTTTTGGTTAAACATTATTACTTGTGTAGAAAATGAAGAAGGGTGCATTTGTACAATTGTTCTCTAGATAGGCTTCTTGTGAAAAGAATACCCCTTTTTGGGATCTGTCAATTTTCAAAATGCTTCTTCTCGAACGATTTTGATCAGATTTTCTTTAACTTTCGCACGAATGTTCTGTGGGTAATGCTGCCTTAAAATCTGATTGTTTGTAGGGATCCACCAAAAATTGGTCAAAATCGGTTCATTTTTTAATTTATTGGCGTTTAATTGGGAAAATGCTTCTTCTCTCGCAATTTTGATCGGATTCCTTTCTAATTTTGTACGATTCTTCTCCAGGTTGGCCCCTCTTGATAAATTAATTTTTGCTTTTGGCGATCCGCATAAAACTTGGAAGTTGAATAAACATGCCCATTGATCCGAAATGCGGACCTCACATCGACGCAAGTTCATTAAATATGCGCACTGGTCCAAAATGCAAACCGCGCGTCACTGCAAGTTAAATAAACATGCGCAATGGTCCAAAATGTGAACAGTGGATCATCGCAAGATAAATAAATATGCGCACTGGTCCGAATAGCGAACCACTCATCAACGGAAGATGAAAACACATGCGCATTGGTACGAACCGCGCATTGGTAGGAACGCTAAAATAAGAACCGCGCATCAATGCAAATTCAATAAGCATGCGCACTGGTCCGATAAGTCAAACGCGCATCAAACAAACTAAACAAAAATGTGCACTGGTCCGAAATGCGAGCCCGCGCATCAGCATAAGTTAAGTAAGCATGCACAACAATGCATACTAAATAAGCATGCGCACCGGTTCCAAAATGCAAACAGAGGATAACGGCAAGTTAAATATAAACATGCGCATTGGACCGAAATGCAAACCGCACATCAACGCAAGTTAAATAAACATGAGCACTGGTCCGAAATGTAAATCCCGCAAAATAATACATACCAAAACATTAAAACTTAAAACTCTTCTTTTCAAAAGGCACATGTGTTTGGTCATAGCACCATTCACTGGTCGTTTCTGCTGCTTGAATTATTTGTGTATGTCCGACAGTACATGTCAACAGTACACGTTTGTGGATACCCAGTCTACCAGAGATACACATGATCTGTTTCCTATTTTTCTGGGAAACAAATCTTTTTATGTATTTATCGGGCTGTGTTTGGGTCAGTTGCTAAATTTATATAGTTGCCATCTCGTCTTTTGAAGCCTATTTTTAAGGGAAATTCCCTGGTTCATGCACGCTGGAATTGCTCTTATCGCGTTTCGTAAGCTGGGACTTTATCTTTGGACAAACCTGTACAATGTGACCACCACCTTTAGCAACCAGACAAGCTTGTTCATAGATTAACTAGATCACAAAATTGGTCACAATTTCCCTGGACATTCTTGTAAGTAATAATCATGCTGTTACGCAGTTAATATACCAAATCAAATATCATCCGCACTGGAAGTTCATGGATGACTCAATGACGGTCTGGGGGCAGTGGCAGGTAAATACGGTAAGGATACCGCTGCAGAAGTGGTTCGCGATCCTTTATCGTTTCGATGCACTTCTTTCCTCTACATTGTCATCACTGCTGCCATCCAGAGTTGAAGTGCTGTCGCCATATCGACTGGCATTTCTAGTAATATACGAAATGTGATTTTGTTAGGAAATAACTTTTTCACATGCACACAAAATTATTTTTCTCAGCAAAGAGTACAGTCGGTCCTAATTAGAAGACGAGTGTTGAAGGGTAATTGCCCAGTTTGCCACGTATTTTTTAGGTAAGCAACTTTATATATATCTTACTTTAGACATGCTCCTCTTTACATAAATTCACAGAGGGGCTCAACCTCGCGACTTCTCAAGTGGTTTCTTAGATACTTTCAGTTTATTGTGTTCAAACGTGTTGATGGCGGTTGACGGCCATTTTAAATCCTTCGATCGGGCCCGATAGCCCCAGGTATTTACCTAAAAGTGTGTGTATAAAATTTTGTGACAATCAAAACAGTACAACTTATCATTTAGAATATAGAAAATGGCGGCTGGCGGCCATTTTAAATCTCTATGTTGCATTTTGAAAGAAAAGTAAAATAGCCTTTTTCACATTTTTACGATGTGTTATTTTGTCGATATTTCATTGATTTAAAAAAATGACGCTCAACATTTACCAAATATATAATTTTACTGCATAAAAATCAAAACCGTACATTTAAATAAAAAAAACTTCCGCCGAAATGAGCTTGGGTTTTTCAGCGGACAGACACATAGACTGATAGGCGAACGACATACCCATAACAATATCTCGAGTTTACAATGGGAATAATAGCATACGTTATTGTGCGCTTACGTGTTGTACATTTGCCATCAGCATCTGTCTGAACGCCCGATGTGTACTGGGCCCGCCTTGTCTTTTCTCGCGCCTTTTCATATGAAGCTAGCAAAGCCGATGGAAAGGCAACAAAAAAAAAAAAAACGCAGTTTGTCTTTGCTGCGTAGGACGGGTGGGGGTGGGGGCTATATATATATATATATATATATATATATATATATATATATATATATATATATATATATATATATATATATATATATATATATATATATATATATATATATATATATATATATATATATATATATGCCAAAAAGAGAAATTTTGCAGCTTTTTTCTTGAACAATTTGTGAATAGACCTGTATTTATATATATTTAATGGAAAAAACTGTAAGATATTGAGATAAACATATTGGGTGGTGGGGGGGGGGCGGGGCGGTGGGAATACAAGTTTATTTACCTTGCGCTGATGCGCGATTCCCATTGCAGATCAGGGCGCATGTTAACTTAAGTTGCGTGGATGCACTTCGGACAAATGCGCATATTTATTTAACGTGCCGTGATGCGCGATTTCCATTTAGGACCAGTGCGCATATTTATTTAACGTGCGTTGATGCGCGGTTTGCATTTCGGACCAGTGCGCGTGTTTATTTAACTTGCGTCGATGCGTGGGATGCCTCATACCAAAAATAAATGACAACGGAGGAAAATTGTAGGAGGAGATGCATTTTGAAACAAAGGGTTACTAAATAAACAACTAACTAACGGACGCCGTCTGCAAACCGATAGGTATACCCTCAGCTTACGTATAATGTAAGTTGGGCGAAAAACGTGTCTTATAACATTTTCTACTTTTTTATTGATTGCCCCCCACCCAATGGGGACGGAGATGGGCAGTTATCTAATATTTTCCAACTTTTTTTCTATTGTTTATCCATCCCACCCTCCGCCCCCTTCGCCTCTTCGGGAAGACAACTGGGGGGGGGGGGGGGGGGTAGGCGTGGGCTGGACGTTGCTGCGCTCCTGCTGGGTATTTTTTAACGTATTAGACGGGCCTTATTGTATTTTTACACCCTCTTCCAACTTATCCATTTTCAAACACAAACGATCAAAATAATTGTATTTTTAGAAAACGAACTTTCTTATTCGTTATGTATTTGATTGAATGTTAACTCACACATGGGGCCTGTATGTGCTACAACTTTTTTATTTGAATGACCTCAATACAAAACATTGAAAAAGGCTTCATAGCATAGGAAAAGTTTCATATTACAGGCGAAATTATAGTGTGTATGTTTGGGTTAAAGTGGGCCACCCATGAAATGAAATCTTGTGACAAAAAAAAATCTCCTAAGAGTTTCAGTTTAATTCCAAACTGGTGAAATGAAAAAGAACATATTCCGTTGTCCGTTTAGTTTCTCTTGTCAAGTATGGCAATATCAGAAATGTTTGACTCGTAAGGGTTACCAAATTCACAGGTGGGTTGTTTAGTGGAGTTGGAATGAGCGCACAAAAGCCTCTAGTGTATTTAAATGGTACGATTGCCAGGTTGGAAATACACCTAAGATGTCAGCGAGGTAAAATTGAACTAATTCGATAACACACTCTAGAACCAAACGCTAGCTATATTATGAAATATGTCATGAGAAATAGACAAGGGTATATATTTAACAGGACATCTTTTATATTATTCGTTGAAAAAAAAATTTTTCAGTGCACTAAACTGTGAATAAAGAAGTGTGTCATTAGCTGATTGAATGTTCCAGTCTATTTGCGGGTAATTTTGAATGCGTATAATTATACACTTTATGTTTACCTCCACCCTCGTGTAGTAATTGCATCCGCGCTTCCTTCCATACTTGTGGTATAATCCCTAACCTCAGTAACTTATCGCACGGTACTGTATCTTACCTTTTCTGCTGTTCGCCCCTTCCTGTGCGACGAAACCCCTTATTTCTGGATATTCCCACCCTCCCTCTTGCATATGACCCTCCCTACTCCCCCTTCTCTCTGTCGCTGACCTCCGGCGACCAGTGTTATACCCCCATCCCACCTCACAATATCCAGCTGCCCACACTGAACCCGCAACACTCTTAATACACGGAAAAAATTTGGCCCATACATGGTACTTGTAGCACACCTCCTATTGTCATTGGGTTTATCTACAAACAGCGTATTATTTTTAAATAAGAATTCTGAAGCAAATAAGAAACCAGACATTTTAGGCTATTCTGGAATAGATTACCGATAAATCGAATGTCTCAGAAATCGAAATTTTTCATTATTTCACCATTTCATGTTGGAGACTATATAAACAACTTATTTTCTTGCTTATAAATAAATAAAAATATGAAAAGAAATTGAAAATAAAAATAAACTTTTAAATTTCTGTTGGTTATTTAATGCTGAACTACTGACAGTTTGATAAACAGCAAGGCGTAAATTAAAATTTTCAATATTATCATTTTCCTTTCACCAAAAGATAAGAATTTACATTGTTCAACTTATTTTCACACTTTGGTATAAGAAAAATGAAGCATTACTGATTCTTGTGACAGTTGAATTATCGGTAGTCTTCCGTAATAGCTTACCAAAAATATCTGGTTTCCAACTGCTTCAGAATTCTTATTTTAAATAATATGGTGTTTATAATTCCATCGTCAATCCGCCCCTCCCCCCCCCCTTGTTTCTTTTTTGAAGCCAAATTTTCCCCCTCATTTTACCCTCACAAGTCATTCGTTTCCAGCATGAGGCAAACTCCCTCAACCCTTTTTAGACCAGCCGACTATGTCGGACTGGTCTTATCCTATCAATGGAGGGGTATCCGTCATCTGTATGTACGTATGTACGGATGTACGTATGTACGTGTCTAAACTTTTACTTAAAATGCTTCTTCTCCTTCAGTTTTGATCGGATTCCTCTCAAATTTTACACGAATGTTCTCTAGATAGGCCTCTCTTTAAAATTTATTTTTAGGCGATCCGACAAAAATTGGCTAAATAGGGGGCATTTTGAATTTTTCGGCTGCCAATTTTCAAAATGCTTCTTCTCCCACAATTTTTATCAGATTTTCTTCAAATTTTGCACGAATATTTCCTAGGTAGTTCTCTTTTGTAAAATTACTCATTTTGGCTATCCGCCAAAAATTGGCTAAATGGGGTCAATTTTTAAATTTTTGGTGTCAAAGTTTCAAACTGCTTCTCTCACAATTTGGATCGGATTCGTTTCCATCCAATTTTGGACAGTTTTTCTCTAGGTAGACCTCTCTTGAAAAATTACTCTTTTTGGCGATCCGCCTAAAATTGGCTAAATTGGTGACATTCGTAATTATGTGATTGTAAATTTTAAAAATGCCTTTTTTCACACAATTTTGATCGGATTCCTTTCCAATTTTGAGTAGTTGTTCTCTAGCTAGACCTCTATTGAAAAGCTACTCTTTTTGCTGATCCGCCAAAAATTGGCCAGATTGGTGGCATTTGTAATTTTCTTGTGGCCAATTTCCAAAATGCTTCTTCTCCCACTATTTTGATCAGATTTTCTTCAAATTTTGCACGGATATTTTCTAGGTAGGCCTCTTTTGAAAAATTACTCATTTTTGCGATCCGCCAAAAATTGGCCAAATGGGATGGGGGGCATTTTTTAATTTTTTGGTGTCAAAATTTCAAACTGCTTCTTCTCCCACAATTTTGATCGGATTCGTTTCCCATTTTGGACAGTTGTTCTCTAGGCAGACCTTTTTTGAAAAAATTAGTCGATTTGGCGATCCGCCAAAAATTGGCTAAATTGGTGACATTTGTAATTTTGTGGTTGCCAATTTTCAAAATGCTTCTTCTCCCACAGTTTTGATCAGATTTTCTTCTTTGTACGATTATTCTCTAAGGAGTTTTGTTTTGAAAATTTTTTCATTTTGGCGATCCGCCCAAAATTGGCCATATGAGGTTTATTTTTTTAAATTTATTGGCGTTTAATTTTGAAAATGCTTCTTCTCCCACAATTTTGATTTAATTGCTTTCCAATTTGGTGTACGATTCTTCTCCAGTTAGTCCCCTCTTGAAAAATAATTTCAAGAGGGGTCTAAACTTGTAAGTTGAATAAACATGCGCATTGGTCCGGAATACGGACCGCGCATCGACACAAATTTGGTAAACATGCGCATTGGTTCGAAATCGAACCGCGCATCGCCGCAAGTTAAATAAATGTGCGCACTGGGCACAAATGCAAACCGCGCGTCAATGCAAGATAAATAAAAATGCGTAGTGCTCCGAAATAATAACCGCGCATCAACGCAAGTTAAATAAACTTGCGCAGTGGTCCGAAATGAGAACCGCTTATCAACGCAAGTTAAATAAACATGCAAACTGGTCTAAAATAAGAAACACTGGTCAATGCTAGTTAAATAAACATGCGCAGTGGTCCGAAATGTGAACAGCGCATCAACGCAAGCTAAATAAATATGCTCACATGTCCAAATTGCGAATCACTCATCAACGGAAGTTGAATATACATGCGCACTGGTCTGAAATAAGAATCACGCATCAATGCAAATTAAATAAACATGCGCACTGTTCCGAAATGCGAACAACTTATCAACGTAAGTTGAATAAACATGCTCACCGGTCTGAAATGCAAGCCACGTATCCACGCAAGTTAAGTACAAATGCGCAGCAGTGCGTATTAAGCAAACATGCGCACTGGATCGCTTGCGAATCGCACATCAACGCAAGCTAAATAAAGATGCGTACTGGTCCGAAATGCGAACAGAGCATAACGGCAAATTAAATAAACATGCGTATTTTCCGAAATGCAAGCCGCACATCAACGCAAGTTAAATAAACATGCGCACACCGCAAAATGATACATATCAAAACATTAAACTTAAGTAATGATGTTTTAGACGCGGCGTTTTCTTCTTTTTAAAAGGCACATGTGTTTGGTCGTTCCTGGTCGTTTCTGCTGTTTGAACTAATTGTGTATGTCCGACAGCACATGTCAACAGTATACATGTGTGGATACAATTTCGATACGTTGCTCGATGTTATTTTTCTGGGAAAAAAATCTTTGTATGTATTTACCGGTCTATGTTCGGGTCCGTTGCTAAATTAATTATTTGGCTAGCTAATTGCCATCTCGTCTTTTGAAGCCCAATATTTCAGGGAAATTCCCTTGTTCAAGCACGCCGGATTTGGTTTTATCGCTTTTCGTAAGTTGGGGCTTTGTCCTTGGACAAACTTATACAATGTGACTACCACTTTCGGCAACCAGACAAGCTTATTCATTAATTCACTAGACCTCGGCTGGTCACAATGTCCCTGGACATTCTTGTTAGTGAAAACCCACTCCCTTGTTGCCCAGGCGCTCAATATAACCGGCGCCCTAACCGCACTAGATGTTATTCCCCCAACCCCGTTCACGACAATTGCTGCTTTAGTCGAGCCTTCGTGCCTCCCCCTAAGTTTCTCACCATCGAGTTTCCCATCATTAGTACTTCCGGCAGGTCATTTCATCTTTCCATCTTCCTGCATCCCGTCGCCCATCCTACGTCCCTTTTGTTGTTATTAGTTACAATTTTTATCAGTTGCTCATGCAACTGATAATGAAATGTCCTGCCGAAGTCTGACAGAAGGGCACATAACCGCTTAAAATAGCACTGAGAAAGAGAGATAGAAATTCTTTATTCGCAGTTACGCCTCTGTGTGTATTCTTTGTTGTAATAATTTAAAAAAATTGCGAATTTCAATGCTTGGTTATCATGAGAATACATTTTAACGACAATTGTCGTGGATACTCGTATCATCGCATTTAAGAAAAGGCAAATACGCACATTCATTGAAAGCACCGGTGCTGTCTCCTTCCTCTGTCTTGTTGAATTTCTTCAGGACTGGGCTCGTTTTGCTCTTTATCTGTATATAAATATAATTTAAACCGAACAATGGATCAAGGAGGCCATTTGTCATTTTGATCTGTTTTCTGTGCCTTTGAAGAATATATTTAACATGATGTAAAGCATGAACAGATTTGCAGTTCAGTAATGTGATTGGTCGAACGATTTAAAAAGTGGCTGACTCATTCAAACAGCCATTATTTTAGATGTTCAAACTTGCCTGTGTGCAGAAAAGCCCAATGAGGCGCTATGGAAAAATACACACAAAGAAACTGTTATTTTCGAGAACTGGTACAAGCGTTTCGAAAATCCTTGTGAAATATTATACGTCGATGCTAAAAACAGCTTTCGAGATTCCTTGTACACGTAGTGGTGTTATTGCCCTGCACGCATTTGTAGGCTCTACCATGATTTATTATTGACCGTATATATGGCCGTTTTTGTGACTCAACATAATAAAATAAAATAACATAATAAACTTGAGGGAGGAGTGGAGGGGGAAAAGAACGGGAGTCACTCATCTATGTATATCAAAACCATCTGTTTATTTTATTAGCTACATCGCGGCAGATCTTTTTAATTACCCAAGATATCTCTAATATTAATACATATCTTTGTTCGTTTAGATATAGAAATTAAGAGAATTACGTTCATAGTGTTAACTTTAGTATAGTATAGTTTCAGAATTCTGGAAAATGACTCTTGTGCATTTCTGCAGTTTAATGGCGACTTTTTTCGCCTATTCTGATTCTTAACGAAATTTTGTATCAATGAACCTACGGCTTGAAACGTCTTCAGAAGGGGTTTCTCACTTTTACACGTATGTAGTTCAGTCATCAGCACACAAAGGTCGCTCATGTGAGACATAGCAGTTCGTCTCGCACGATGATCGTTTAAAAGTGCGTTAGAAAAGAGCAGTTACTGAAAAACGTATCCCACAACCAAAAAATGCAAAGCTATGAAAGAAGAACTGAACAGCATATTTGAAACAAAAATAGAAGTTAAATGGTGGTTTCATTACCTCGCCTGATCCCACCTCAACCCACCCGACATAAAACAACAACGACAACAACAACAACAACAACAACAACACAACAAACAAACCAGGAATCAAATTGTGATAATTAGCAACGGGAAATCGAAAAGCATTTTCTTCCTTACCCTGCAGGCATAACATTTTTAACCGCCATTTGGCGTTGTTTTGCGCCAGGGCGTACACGGAGTGCCCTAAAACGATTCCTGCTTGCCACATACGTTATTCGATTACACTGGTATTTTTTTGCAATGTTACTCATTTGAAGCAAACTAATTTTTATTGAATAGTTAGCTGAGGAATTTAGCAGTCTTGAATAGAGAGCATTGACTGGATGGACAGACCAATAAAATCGTAGACAAGTTTATGGAAGATGTAACATTAAAAAACCCATTATCATGGGTGTTCCTCTTATAGGATTTCATGAAATACCGTTTGCTAAACAAGAGTGTCCATTATTTAGCTAACCAAATTTAACCATCAAAACTATGTGCTTTGTTTACAGGCAGGCGTGCCTAAGAGGGCTCTAGATGTGGGCTGCGCAGTGGGACGTTCTAGTTTTGAATTGACCAGAATGTTTAGCGAAGTTGTAGGCATTGATTTCAGGAAAAAGTTCATAGCAAAGTGTGATGAACTAAAAAACCAAGGCAAGATATTATACTCAATGACAACAGAAGGCTTTCTAAACCAGAAGCTAGTGGCTGCCATCGATCCGACATTGGCAAGTTTGAAAGGGTTTGCTAAAATACTTTGTGCTGCTCCCGTAGGTCAATTTTGGAATTTAATGACTGCGTGAAGGTTGTCGGTATGGTGCGCATAGCTGAGATGCATAGAACAAAATGTGCCGCCTTTTAAATATAAGATTTTTATTCAAATATTGTTATTTGAAAAATTGCCGTCACACAAATTGATGCTTTATATAGCATAGTTGATTTGGTCAATCCCGATTTTTTTTCTTATCGCCGACTTTAACAGTTAAAACGAAAATCTTTTTTTTTTCTTTTAAGTCAGTCAGCAAGATGTTAGGCTATGGCCTAGCAATCAAATGATGTCATTAATGTGTTTACTAGGATAGGCGTCGGGCATCGTTTCGCGTGGGAGATGCCTGCTCCCTTCCAGCGGATCTGGAAGGCTTTGGCTGCGTCCTCGCGGCAAACCTTATCTGTAGGCTACAGAGGCCCGACATGTTCCTTCTGCGGTGCTCAAGTCTCGTGGCCAAAGGGGGCATTTTGGTGATCACGTCGCCCTATACATTCATGACCCAGTTCACTGCTGAGGTCAGTTCATTAAAAAGTACCGGATAAGCTCTTTGAGTACTTATTATCTGAGAACTCTCCATTTATTGCGCAACCACTGGCGCACTGGTACTGGTAAAGTAAGAGTCATTGTTTCTCACAGGGTAAGTGTTGTGATGTACAATATGCCGCATAGGTCTTTGAGAATTGGTTTCAATAAGTTGGTTCCAGACAGTCAGACTAGCCCCACCCTCACCCCGCCTATAGTTGAAGTTGGACGGGGAGCGTTTTTGTCATGTTTATCACTACTTGCTGCGTGTGTGTTTCTCAGGAGCACATGATTGGCGGCTACATCCGTAACGGGCGCCAGGTGACGGGGATGGACGGTCTTAAGGCGCTGCTGGGGCCGTTCTTTGAGCTTGAAGCGGAAGAAGATCTACCCTTTCTGATTCGCGAGACGACCCGGGAGCATCAGTGGACGGTGGCGCACGCGACCGTATGGCGCCGGAAATGAGTGACCACGTGATTGTGTAGCACCAGCACGAAGTGGCGCACGAGAACCTGTGGCGCAGGAAATGGTGGATGTCGACATGTGGTGCATTCGTGCATGGCATAGAAATTTAGACATTTGTAAAGCACTTGTTTTGTGTCTTGGTTTTTTTGTTTGTTTTTTTTATTCTTTTTTTTTAATATATTGCTTCTCATGGAATAGGGTGTTTATCTGCTCAGGATGCTTTTGCCTTTAATTTCTGTTTTGTGCAATATTCATCGTATTCGTTTCTTTGCGTATACAAAATACTCACTTTTTCCGTGTGCAGACACATAGTAGTCACCTTACTGATTTTAGAGTTTTATTTTCGGCGCACATTGAAAATTATATGTCTCGTAAGTCTCATGTTTATATGTGTATGGAGTATTAAAAAGACTGTCTTTAGAGGCTACGGTGTTCACACGCATCCAGTTGTTTGGGGATATCTCCTATGAAATCCTTGCGTTTTTGTTTGAGTAAGATTTGACCAGTTAAACTAGTGAGTACAATGATTAGCGAACAGTGGCACTATTTAGTGTTAAGAAATTTCACTTTTTTGTTTTTATTCTGTGAAAACTGGTGTCCAGACAGAACTTACACCGAAAAATTCCAGAAAAGATATTGAAACAAGTGAAAAAACATCGTGGCATGTAAAAGGAATGTGCTGAATACTTGAACTACAGTATACAATGACAGAAAAAGAATGTGAAAGTAAAACTGGCACATATGTTAATGTTAAGTAAATATCTGTCAAGCCGGATTATGGTTAGTGGAAAGAAATTGTACGGGCGTCAACCAGTTCTGATTATCGAGATTCTACCTCACATATATGTATGTATGTAAGTTCACTTGTAGAACAATAAGATCCACGCCTAGCGTGGGAGCCCGTCCGACTAAATAACAGCCACAATAAGAAGTGACCTCTGATATCGGTGCTAAGGTTTGTTTGCAAAGTGTCATACTACCGCCATTGTCATCACGCTTTTTATAGCCCGCTGGGCTCTGCTCATCAATTATGTAGTGTTGCCAGATCATACTTTTTTTAAAAGTATATACTTTTTTGTTGAAAATTGCCGATTTTATACCCTTTTTATAGTTTTATACTTTTTTATATAAAAGGAAATGTACTGAATACTTGAACTACAGTATACAACGATAAATGACATAGAAAGAATGTGAAAGTAAAACTGGCACATGTGTTAATGTTAAGTAAATATCTGTCAAGTCGGATTATTGTTAGTGGAAAGAAATTGTACGGGCGTCAACCAGTTCTGATTACCGAGATTCTACCTCACATATATGTATGTATGTAAGTTCACTTGTAGAACAATAAGATCCACGCCTAGCGTGGGAGCCCGTCCGACTAAATAACAGCCACAATCAGAAAAGACCTCTGACATCAGTGCTAAGGTTTGTTTGCAAAGTGTCATACTACCGCCATTGTCATCACGCTTTTTATAGCCCGCTGGGCTCTGCTCATCAATTATGCAGTGTTGCCACATCATACGTTTTTAAAAGTATATACTTTTTTGTTTAAAATTGCCGATTTTATACATTTTTTATAGTTTTATACCTTTTTATGCCTTTTATCCCAGTTTACGTTATACGTAAGCGGAGTATTCCTATCGGTTTGCGGATGGCGCTCCTCCTACAGTTTTGATCCGATGTCATATATTTTTAGGTATGAGGTATTCCTAAGGGATACTGCATACGGCTTGTGCTTTGTTAATTGATCAGACAATTTTTGTATTTTTGGTGAATTTTTGAAGAAAAATTTTCCAAAATAATTAAAAATGCATCTCCATCTACATTTTTGAACCGATATCATTTATTTTCGGCATAAGATTTTCCTAAGGGATCATGCGTACGAATTATGCTTTTTTAGTCGATCGGGTGATTTTTTAATTTTTGGGGAATCTTTGAAGAAAAATTTTAAAATGTATCTCCCTAAACATTTTTGATCCGATGTCGTTCATTTCTTTTATGAATTAGCCCTAAGGCATCCTGCATACGGCTTGCGGTTGTTTAATTGGTCAGGCAATTTTTGTATTTTTGGTGATTTTTTGAAGAAAAATGTTCAAAAATAATTAAAAATGCTTCTCTTCCTACATTTTTGAACCGATATCATTTATTTTCGGTATGAGATTTCCCTAACGGATCATGCGTACGGCTTATGCTTTTTTGGTTGATCGGGTGCTTCTTGAAATTTTGGAGAATTTTTGAAGAAAAAACTTCAAAATCCATTTCCCCTTACCGTTTTTAACCGATTTTATTTATTATGGGTTTGAGGTGTCCCTACGTTTTGAGCATTTTTAGTCGATCGGGTGATTTTGGAGCTTTTGGGAAATTTTTGAAGAAAAAACTTCAAAATGCATTTCCCCCTACAGTTTCTATCCGATTTCATTTATTTTGGTATGAGGCATTGCTAGTTGGGTCGGACATACGACTGGTGTTTTTTTACTTGATTTGGAAATTTCTGTTTTTTGGGGAAAATTTGGAAAAAAGTACCTCAAAAGGCATCTTCTGCTACAGTTTTGATCCGATATCATTTATTTGGGGCGAGATGCGTGCTAAGTGCCTCTTGAATACCTCTTGTGCTTTTTGAGTCGATCAGGGGAGTTCAGGGGAATTTTTGAAGAAAAATTCAAAATGGATTTCCTCCTACAGTTTTTATCCGATTCCATTTGTTTTTGGTATGAGACATCGCTAGGTGGGCTGACATACGGCTTGTGCTTTTTGACTCGATTTGAGAATTTCTGATGGGAAATTTGTGAAGAAAATACATCAAAAACGCATCTTCTGCTACAATTTTGATCCGATATCATTTATTTTGGGTTTGAGGCATGCTTTGGGAATCCTAAATACGGCTTGAATTTTTTGAGTCATTCAGCGGATTTTTGGTTAATTTTTTAAGGAAAAATTCCAAAGGCATTTACTACTATAGTTTTTATCAGATTTCATTTATTTTTGGTATGAGGGATCGCCTAGGTGATTCGGGCATACGACTGGTCCTTTTTGACTCGATTTGGGAATTTCTTATTTTTGGGGTAATTTTTGAAGAAAATGCCTAAAAGTGCATTTTCTGCTACAGTTTTGATATCATTTATTATCTGTGCGAGGCATGTTTGGGGCTCTTGAATGTGGCTTGCACTTTTTATGCCGCTCAGATAATTTTTGGGAATTTTTGAGGAAAAAATTAAAAAATGCATTTCCTCCCACAGTTTTTATCCAATTTCATTTGTTTTTGGTGTGAGAGATCACCAGGTGGGTCGGGAACACGGCTCGTGCTTTTTTACGCGATTTGAGAATTTCTGATTTTTGTGGGAACTTTTTGAAGAAAATATCTCAAAAGGCATCTTCTGTTAAATTTTTATTCGATATCAACAATTTTGGGTGTGAGGCATGCTTGGGGGCTCTTGAATACGGCTTGTGCCTTTTGAGTCGATCAGGGGATTTTTTGAATTGTTGAAGAAAAAAATTCAAAATGCATTTCCTCCTATAGTTTCTATCCCATTTAATTTATTTAATTTATTTTTGGTATGAGGCATCGCTAGGTGGATCGCGCATACGGCTGGTGCTTTTTGACTCGATTTTGGAATTTCTGATTTGTTGGGGGAAATTTATGAAGAAAATTCCTCAAAATGCATCTTCTGCCACTACTTTGATCCGATATCATTTATTATGGGTTGAGGTATGCTTTGGAGCTCTTGAATACGGCTTGCTCTTTTTGAGTCGATCAGCCGGTTTTAGGAGAATTTTTGAAGAAAAAAATGAAAATGCATTTCTTCCTACAGTTTTCATCCGATTTCATTTGTTTTTGGAATGAGACATCACTTAGTGGGTCGGGTATACGGCTCGTGCTTTTTGACGCGATTTGGAAATTTCTGAATTTTGGGGGAAATCTTTGAAGAAAATATCTAGAAATACATCTGCTGTAGTTTTGATCCGATATCATTTATTTTGGTTTGAGGCATGCTCATTGGTCTTGAAGGCGGCTTGTGCTTTTTGAGTCCATCAGGGGATTTTTGGGAAATTTTTGAAGAAAAGATGCAAAATGCATTTCCTCCTACAGTTTTTATCCGTTTTCATTTATTTTTTGTATGAGGCATTGCTCAGTGGGTTGGGCATACATCTGGTGCTTTTCGACTCGATTTAGGAATTTCTGGATTTTGTTGGTAATTTTTGAAGAAAATACCTCAAAATGCATCTTCTGCTACAGTTTTGATTCGAAATCATTTAGTTCGGGTGTGAGACATGCTTAAGGGCTCTTGAATACTTGAAAAGCTTGTGCTTTTTGAGTCGATCCGGAGATTTTTGTGGAATTGTTGAAGAAAAAATCAAAATGCATTTCTTCCTACTTTATTTCATTTATTTTTAGTATGAGCCGTCTCTAGGGGGTACGGCTTGTGCGCTTTGAGTGAATTGAAAAACTTGTGAACCTCGAGTCAACGCACGTTAACCAAGTTGTGCACTGGTCCAAAATGCGAAATGCGCATCAGCGGAAGTTAAATCAACATGCGCACTGGTCTAAAATAAGAACCGCGCACCAACGCAAATTAAATAAACCTGCACAGTGGTCCAAAGTAAACATGCGCACTGGCCCGAAATCCGAGCCGTTCATCAACGGAAGTTGAAGAAATATGCGCCCTAGTCCGAAATGCGAACCGCGCACCGACGCGTTAAATAAACATGCGCACTGGTCAAAAAAAAAAAAACCGCACATCAACGCAAGTTAAATAAACATGTTGAATGGTCCGAAATAATGACCGCGTTAATTAAAAGTTAAATAACGTGGGCACTAGTCTGAAATGCGAACTGCGCAGCAATGCATGTTAAATAAACATGCGCCCTGGTTCGAAATGCGAACAGCGCATCAACGCAAGCTAAATAAACATGCGCACTAGTTAAATAAATATGCGCATTGGTCCAAATGCGAACCGCGCATCGACACAAGTTAAATAAACAGGCGCACTGGTCCGAAATGCAAACCACACAAAATAATACATACAAAACATTGGAATTTAAGTAAGTGAACTGCAATATAAATGAAAAAATATGTACATGTAAGAATAAGAACTTTCACTTTTGACAGTGCATGAGGCTCGAAACATCGATTCCACGTGCAGTTAGTAATGAAGTCCTACGCCGCCCTGCACACTACTCTACACACTACTAAAATCTTTCTTTTCTTCGCCCTTTTCCCCCTTTTTGTCCCCTTACAGTAGGCGCATGTTCCCCTGCCTGTGGTAAATCTGTGTATGTATTTATCGGTTTCTGTTCGGGTTGGTTGCTATATTAATTCTTTAGCTTTGTCTTTGCCATCTCGTCTTTTGAACCCCATTTTTTCAGGGAAATTTCTTTGCTCCCGGCACGCTGGAATTGGTCTTATTGCTTTTCGTAAGCTGGGACATTGTCCTTGGACAAACTTGTTTTTTTTTTTTTTTTGCTTGACACAAAAAAAGTACTTTTTTCTGTACTTTTTTGGACTCACATATAAAATATATTTTCAAGCTCCTATAATCTTTGTTGTACTTTATTTTAGTAAAAAGTACGGGTTGTTGTTAGTCAAAGAGCGCATATTTTGTGCTTTCTTTTGAAAAAAACAACTTTCATTCTCAAGTGAAATATTTTTCTAAATAAACTTCGAGTGGTTATTTAAAGCCACAAGGATGTGGATACTGTTTATGTTGTACAAATAATGATAATGTAAAAGATAAATTCACTTTTAAAGTGGGAGCGCCGAAGGTGGGAGTCGATAATTTTTGACTTAACAATACTTTTTTATACTTTTTTTGCAAAATACTTTTCAAAATACTTTTTTATACTTTTTTCTCGGAAAATGAGTGGCCACACCGCTTGTGGGAATTGGGTGTCTTTTTTGTGTGTGTATGTCTACTAACAATTTGTAGCCCTTAGCCATTATTGGCTGAAGGCTATTGCTATCGGTCGGTCCGTCCGTCTGTCTGTCCGTAAACTTTTTTCCCGGGATCTCCACCAAACCTTACAGGAAGGCAGAATATGTAGTGCAGATGTGCAACTGGGGGTCCAATTTGTCCCATGCCCGTTCATCTGTCCGCCCGTCGCACTTTAATCTTTTTATTGTTCGGCCGATATTTCAAAATCTATTCATGTTACCTTAACCAAACCTTACAGGAAGAAAGTATATAAAGTATAGATGTGCAAGGACTTGTCCGTCGCTCCATCCGTTGCACCTTATATATTGTTTTTGTCCGGGCGGTATTTCAAAAGAGTAACTGAACCAAAGTGATGTAACCGCTATTAGCTGAGGGCTCTGCATCTCCGATGTCTATGTTTCAACAAACAACAGACTACTGGTCTCCAGGTATACAGAGGCAGATGGAAACGTGCAAAAATGGCAATGTTTTGCAAAATATAACGGCATATGTAAAATTCTATGCCCCAGTGAACACGTTTTAATGCAACTGCGCAAATGCTTTCATTTTGCAATCAATAAAGGCAAGACTAATAGTTTAAGAACAATTTGTTACAGAATAGACTAACTCTTTTTTTCCAGCATTGAATGACTGCAGAAGACATTAATTGCAAAGTGCTCCTTTGCAATTCAGAATATTATTCGATACAACAAAAAGATATTTAGAAAATCAAGAACCTGTTTTGTTGGCAGTTATTCGGTCTTGAATTGAAATAGAGAAGTGGCAGGAATTCAGACTTAATAGCAACATAAAGTAATGTAAAAGTATTGAATAGAAAGTGAAATCACAAGTACGTAAAGTGCACAAAAATAGTCTTAAATGATGTAATGGTAACATAAACTTATTTTAAGTAAAATAGTATGGAAATAGCAAATATCTTATACAAGATAGCCATAGTTGACTCTTAACACCGTAATGTCAAGTACAAGATAGCTGACAATATTGCAGCAGCCACACAACCTCTGCAACTGCTAAAGAAATCATAGCCGATGTTTGCCAAAATATATATTATTTTCTTAAGTTCGAGTAAAGATGCGACATGTTTGCTTAGGTCCATGGTCACAGTACCATTGCCCACAATATCAAATGTAAATTATCCAATATTTAACAATCCTCTTTTATCGCCCCATGAACTGGGATCCACGAAGGCATATTATAATACTAATGCTGTGAGGGCGTTTTCGTTATTATACAACAACCAAACTGACACCTAAACAGTCACTGGCCCATTTTTATCAATACAGGCAAGAGTAATATTTTTTAGAACAATTTGTTATAGAATAGACTATCTCTTCCAGCATTGAATTGCTGCAGAAGCATTAATTGCAAAGTGCCCCTTTGCAATTCAAAATACTATTCGATACAACAAAAAGATATTTAGAAAATCTCTCACCCGCTTCGTTAGCAGTTATTCCGTCTTGAATTAAAATAGAGATTTGGCAGGAATTCATCCTAAATAACAACACAAAGTGATGTAAAAGTATTGAATAGAAAGTGAAATCTAAAGTACTTAAAGTGCATAAAAATAATCTTGATTGATGTAATGGTAACATAAAGTTATTTTAGGATAGAAGAGTATGGAAATAGCAAATATATTATTGCTTGAAATTACATTAATAATAGCGTTGTAAGAAAAACAATCCAAATATATAGCTAGAGTGTTGTTTTTGGAATGACACAGCAACCTCATCTTGTTGATTTAAAACAGATTGCACATGTTATACATGTAGTCGACAAATGACAAATATTATGCAAGTGGCGTTCTTAGAAATGGGTATTGAATTAATACCGGTCAATTAAACACAGATCAACTACGCAGTTTATTTATTTACGGACAGATCATTGTAAAACAACGGCACTCTACATAGCACGATTTTTAGATTTCTCATCAATAGAGGTTCACTAATCAAACGGTTGCAAACGATTGCATTTCAAGACAGTATTATCCCATCTTCTACACATATTGGAACATTGAGGCCCTTGAGAGTGTACAGAAATAGCCAAGTATTACATAATATAAGTGAATATGTACAGCTGTGTGTTCCAGAAACTTCTAAATAAATTTCTTAACTGCAATGGACAATATACCGATTGTTGGCTGTTAGCGATGCCCATGGCAACAGTACAGTGCCATTACATCAACACAGGTTACAATACTGTGCAGATATAACAGTAAAGAGATGACTACAATGAGGAGTAAAATATATGTGCCTGGAGTGAGGCTCGAACTCACGACCTTGAGATTATGAGACTCACGTGCTGCCTACTGCGCCATCGAGGCACCCACAAACCTGCAAAAATAGCCATGTTTTGCAAACTATAACGGCATATGTGGTGTTCTATGTTCCGTTGAACAGGTTGTAATGGAACTGCGCAAATCCTTTCATTTTTAAATCAATAAAGGCAAGAGTTATATTTTAGCAATTTCTTATAGAATTGGCTAAATGTTTCAGCATGAATTACTGCAGAAGTATTAATTGCAAAGTGCTGCTTTACAATTCAGATTATTATTCGAGACAACAAAAAGATGTTTAGATAATATCGCACCCGTTCTGTTAGCGGTTATTCGTCTTGAATTGAAATAGAGAGGTGGCATGATTTCCTCCAAAACAACAACATAAAGTAATGTAAAAGTATTGAATAGAAAGTGAAATCTAAAATAATTAAAGTGCATAAAATAGTCTTAAATGATGTAATGGTAACATACAGTTATTTTAAGTAGAATAGTATGGAAATAGCAAATATCTTATGCAAGTTGGCCATAGTTGACTCTTAACACCGTAATGTCAAGACAAGATGGCTGACAATATTGCAGCAGCCACACAACCTCTGTAACTGCTAAAGAAATCATAGCCGATGTTTGCCAAAATATATATTATTTTCTTAAGTTCGAGTGAAGATGCGACATGTTTGCTTAGGTCCATGGTCACAGTACCATTGCCCACAATATCAAATGTACATTTTCCAATATTTAACAATCCTCTTTTATCGCTCCGTGAACTTGGATCCACAATGGCCTATTACAATACTAATACTGTGAGGGCGTTTTCGTTATTATACAACAACCAGACTGACACCTAAACAGTCACTGGCCCAGTTTAATCAATACAGGCAAGAGTAATATTTTTTAGAACAATTTGTTATAGAATAGACTATCTCTTCTAGCATTGAATTGCTGCAGAAGCATTAATTGCAAAGTGCTCCTTTGCAATTCAAAATACTATTCGATACAACAAAAAGATATTTAGAAAATCTCTCACCCGTTCCGGTAGCAGTTATTCCGTCTTGAATTAAAATAGAGATTTGGCAGGAATTCATCCTCAATAACAACACAAAGTGATGTAAAAGTATTGAATAGAAAGTGAAATCTAAAGTACTTAAAGTGCATAAAAATATTCTTGATTGATGTAATGGTAACATAAAGTTATTTTAGGATAGAAAAGTATGGAAATAGCAAATATATTATTGCTTGAAATTACATTAATGATAGCGTTGTAAGAAAAACAATCCAAATATATAGCTAGAGTGTTGTTTTTGGAATGACACAGCAACCTCATCTTGTTGATTTAAAACAGGTTACATGCGTTATATATGTAGTCGACAAATGACAAATATTATGCAGGTGGCGTTCTTAGAAATGGGTATTGAATTAATACCGGTCAATTAAACACAGATCAACTACGCAGTTTATTTATTTACGGACAGATCATTGTAAAACAACGGCACTCTACATAGCACGATTTTTAGATTTCTCGTCAATAGAGGTTCACTAATCAAACGGTTGCAAATGATTGCATTTCAAGACAGTATTATCCCATCTTAGACACATATTGGAACATTGAGACATATTGAGAGTGTACAGAAATATCCACGTATTACATAATATAAGTGAATATGTACAGCTGTGTGTTCCAGAAACTTCTAAATAAATTTCTTAACTGCAATGGACAATATACCGATTGTTGGCGGTTAGTGATGCCCATGGCAACAGTACAGTGCCATTACATCAACACAGGTTGCAATACTGTGCAGATATAACAGTAAAGAGATGACTTCAATGAGGAGTAAAATATATGTGCCTCGAGTGAGGATCGAACTCACGACCTTGAGAATATGAGACTCACGCGCTGCCTACTGCGCCATCGAGGCACCCACAAACCTGCAAAAATAGCCATGTTTTGCAAAATATAACGGCAGATGAGGAGTTCTATGTTCCAGTGAACACGTTGCAATGGAGCTGTGCAAATCCTTTCATTTTTCAATCAATAAAGGCAAGTGTTACATTTTAGCAATTTGTTATAGAATTGGCTAAATGTCTCAGCATTGAATTACTGCAGAAGAATTAATTGCAAAGTGCTGCGTTGCAATTCAGAATATTCGATACAACAAAAAGATGTTTAGAAAATCTCGCATCCGTTCTGTTAGCGGTTATTCGGTCTTGAATTGAAATAGAGAAGTGGAATGATGTGGTTGCTCCAAAATAACAACATAAAGTAATGTAAAAATATTGAATAGAAAGTGAAGTCTAAAGTACCTGAAGTACATCAAATAGTCTTAAATGATGTAATGGTACCATAAAGTTATTTTGAGTAGAATAGTATGGAAATAGCTAATATCTTATGCAAGATGGCCATAGTTGACTCTTAACACCGTAATGTCAAGTACAAGATGGCTGACAATATGGCAGCAGCCACACAACCTCTGCAACTGCTAAAGAAATCATAGGCGTAGTTTGCCAAAATATATATTATTTTCTTAAGTTCGAGTGAAGATGCGACATGTTTGGTTAGGTCGATGGTCACAGTACCATTGCCCACAATATCAAATGTACATTTTCCAATATTTAACAATCCTCTTTTATCGCTCCGTGAACTTGGATCCACAATGGCCTATTACAATACTAATACTGTGAGGGCGTTTTCGTTATTATACAACAACCAAACTGACACCTAAACAGTCACTGGCCCAGTTTAATCAATACAGGCAAGAGTAATATTTTTTAGAACAATTTGTTATAGAATAGACTATCTCTTCCAGCATTGAATTGCTGCAGAAGCATTAATTGCAAAGTGCTCCTTTGCAATTCAAAATACTATTCGATACAACAAAAAGATATTTAGAAAATCTCTCACCCGTTTCGTTGGCAGTTATTCCGTCTTGAATTGAAATAGATATTTGGCAGGAATTCATCCTAAATAACAACACAAAGTGATGTAAAAGTATTGAATAGAAAGTGAAATCTAAAGTACTTAAAGTGCATAAAAATAATCTTGATTGATGTAATGGTAACATAAAGTTATTTTAGGATAGAAGAGTATGGAAATAGCAAATATATTATTGCTTGAAATTACATTAATGATAGCGTTGTAAGAAAAACAATCCAAATATATAGCTAGAGTGTTGTTTTTGGAATGACACAGCAACCTCATCTTGTTGATTTAAAACAGGTTACATGCGTTATATATGTAGTCGACAAATGACAAATATTATGCAGGTGGCGTTCTGAGAAATGGGCATTGAATTAATACCGGTCAATTAAACACCGATCAACTACGCAGTTTATTTATTTACGGACAGATCATTGTAAAACAACGGCACTCTACATAGCACGATTTTTAGATTTCTCGTCAATAGAGGTTCACTAATCAAACGGTTGCAAATGATTGCATTTCAAGACAGTATTATCCCATCTTAGACACATATTGGAACATTGAGACCCTTGAGAGTGTACAGAAATAGCCACGTATTACATAATATAAGTGAATATGTACAGCTGTGTGTTCCAGAAACTTCTAAATAAATTTCTTAGCTGCAATGGACAATATACCGATTGTTGGCTGTTAGGGGTGCCCATGGCAACAGTACAGTGCCATTACATCAACACAGGTTGCAATACTGTGCAGATATAAAAGTAAAGAGATGACTACAATGAGGAGTAAAATATATGTGCCTCGAGTGAGGATCGAACTCACGACCTTGAGATTATAAGACTCACGCGCTGCCTACTGCGCCATCGAGGCACCCACAAACCTGCAAAAATAGCCATGTTTTGCAAAATATAACGGCAGATGAGGAGTTCTATGTTCCAGTGAACACGTTGCAATGGAGCTGTGCAAATCCTTTCATTTTTCAATCAATAAAGGCAAGTGTTACATTTTAGCAATTTGTTATAGAATTGGCTAAATGTCTCAGCATTGAATTACTGCAGAAGAATTAATTGCAAAGTGCTGCGTTGCAATTCAGAATATTCGATACAACAAAAAGATGTTTAGAAAATATCGCATCCGTTCTGTTAGCGGTTATTCGGTCTTGAATTGAAATAGAGAAGTGGAATGATGTGGTTGCTCCAAAATAACAACATAAAGTAATGTAAAAATATTGAATAGAAAGTGAAGTCTAAAGTACTTGAAGTACATCAAATAGTCTTAAATGATGTAATGGTACCATAAAGTTATTTTGAGTAGAATAGTATGGAAATAGCTAATATCTTATGCAAGATGGCCATAGTTGACTCTTAACACCGTAATGTCAAGTACAAGATGGCTGACAATATGGCAGCAGCCACACAACCTCTGCAACTGCTAAAGAAATCATAGGCGTAGTTTGCCAAAATATATATTATTTTCTTAAGTTCGAGTGAAGATGCGACATGTTTGGTTAGGTCGATGGTCACAGTACCATTGCCCACAATATCAAATGTACATTTTCCAATATTTAACAATCCTCTTTTATCGCTCCGTGAACTTGGATCCACAATGGCCTATTACAATACTAATACTGTGAGGGCGTTTTCGTTATTATACAACAACCAAACTGACACCTAAACAGTCACTGGCCCAGTTTAATCAATACAGGCAAGAGTAATATTTTTTAGAACAATTTGTTATAGAATAGTCTATCTCTTCCAGCATTGAATTGCTGCAGAAGCATTAATTGCAAAGTGCTCCTTTGCAATTCAAAATACTATTCGATACAACAAAAAGATATTTAGAAAATCTCTCACCCGTTTCGTTGGCAGTTATTCCGTCTTGAATTGAAATAGAGATTTGGCAGGAATTCATCCTAAATAACAACACAAAGTGATGTAAAAGTATTGAATAGAAAGTGAAATCTAAAGTACTTAAAGTGCATAAAAATAATCTTGATTGATGTAATGGTAACATAAAGTTATTTTAGGATAGAAGAGTATGGAAATAGCAAATATATTATTGCTTGAAATTACATTAATGATAGCGTTGTAAGAAAAACAATCCAAATATATAGCTAGAGTGTTGTTTTTGGAATGACACAGCAACCTCATCTTGTTGATTTAAAACAGGTTACATGCGTTATATATGTAGTCGACAAATGACAAATATTATGCAGGTGGCGTTCTGAGAAATGGGCATTGAATTAATACCGGTCAATTAAACACAGATCAACTACGCAGTTTATTTATTTACGGACAGATCATTGTAAAACAACGGCACTCTACATAGCACGATTTTTAGATTTCTCGTCAATAGAGGTTCACTAATCAAACGGTTGCAAATGATTGCATTTCAAGAAAGTATTATCCCATCTTCGACACATATTGGAACATTGAGGCCATTGAGAGTGTACAGAAATAGCCACGTATTACATAATATAAGTGAATATGTACAGCTGTGTGTTCCAGAAACGAACTAAATAAATTTTCTTAACTGCAATGGACAATATACCGATTGTTGGCGGTTAGCGATGCCCATGGCAACAGTACAGTGCCTTTACATCAACACAGGTTGCAATATTGTGCAGATATAACAGTAAAGAGATGACTACAATGAGGAGTAAAATATATGTGCCTCGAGTGAGGATCGAACTCACGACCTTGAGATTATGAGACTCACGCGCTGCCTACTGCGCCATCGAGGCACCCACAAACCTGCAAAAATAGCCATGTTTTGCAAAATATAACGGCAGATGAGGAGTTCTATGTTCCAGTGAACACGTTGCAATGGAGCTGCGCAAATCCTTTCATTTTTCAATCAATAAAGACAAGTGTTACATTCTAGCAATTTGTTATAGAATTGGCTAAATGTCTCAGCATTGAATTACTGCAGAAGAATTAATTGCAAAGTGCTGCGTTGCAATTCAGAATATTCGATACAACAAAAAGATGTTTAGAAAATCTCGCATCCGTTCTGTTAGCGGTTATTCGGTCTTGAATTGAAATAGAGAAGTGGAATGATGTGGTTGCTCCAAAATAACAACATAAAGTAATGTAAAAATATTGAATAGAAAGTGAAGTCTAAAGTACTTGAAGTACATCAAATAGTCTTAAATGATGTAATGGTACCATAAAGTTATTTTGAGTAGAATAGTATGGAAATAGCTAATATCTTATGCAAGATGGCTATAGTTGACTCTTAACACCGTAATGTCAAGTACAAGATGGCTGACAATATGGCAGCAGCCACACAACCTCTGCAACTGCTAAAGAAATCATAGGCGTAGTTTGCCAAAATATATATTATTTTCTCAAGTTCGAGTGAAGATGCAACATGTTTGTTTAGGTCGATGGTCACAGTACCATTGCCCACAATATCAAATGTACATTTTCCAATATTTAACAATCCTCTTTTATCGCTCCGTGAACTTGGATCCACAATGGCCTATTACAATACTAATACTGTGAGGGCGTTTTCGTTATTATACAAGAACCAAACTGACGCCTAAACAGTCACTGGCCCAGTTTAATCAATACAGGCAAGAGTAATATTTTTTAGAACAATTTATTATAGAATAGACTATCTCTTCCAGCATTGAATTGCTGCAGAAGCATTAATTGCAAAGTGCTCCTTTGCAATTCAAAATACTATTCGATACAACAAAAAGATATTTAGAAAATATCTCACCCGTTTCGTTGGCAGTTATTCCGTCTTGAATTGAAATAGAGATTTGGCAGGAATTCATCCTAAATAACAACACAAAGTGATGTAAAAGTATTGAATAGAAAGTGAAATCTAAAGTACTTAAAGTGCATAAAAATAATCTTGATTGATGTAATGGTAACATAAAGTTATTTTAGGATAGAAGAGTATGGAAATAGCAAATATATTATTGCTTGAAATTACATTAATGATAGCGTTGTAAGAAAAACAATCCAAATATATAGCTAGAGTGTTGTTTTTGGAATGACACAGCAACCTCATCTTGTTGATTTAAAACAGGTTACATGCGTTATATATGTAGTCGACAAATGGCAAATATTATGCAAGTGGCGTTCTTAGAAATGGGCATTGAATTAATACCGGTCAATTAAACACCGATCAACTACGCAGTTCATTTATTTACGGACAGATCATTGTAAAACAACGGCACTCTACATAGCACGATTTTTAGATTTCTCGTCAATAGAGGTTCACTAATCAAACGGTTGCAAATGATTGCATTTCAAGAAAGTATTATCCCATCTTCGACACATATTGGAACATTGAGGCCCTTGAGAGTGTACAGAAATAGCCACGTATTACATAATATAACTGAATATGTACAGCTGTGTGTTCCAGAAACGAACTAAATAAATTTTCTTAACTGCAATGGACAATATACCGATTGTTGGCGGTTAGCGATGCCCATGGCAACAGTACAGTGCCATTACATCAACACAGGTTGCAATACTGTGCAGATATAACAGTAAAGATATGACTACAAGGAGGAGTAAAATATATGTGCCTCGAGTGAGGATCGAACTCACGACCTTGAGATTATGAGACTCACGCGCTGCCTACTGCGCCATCGAGGAACCCACAAACCTGCAAAAATAGCCATGTTTTGCAAAATATAACGGCAGATGAGGAGTTCTATGTTCCAGTGAACACGTTGCAATGGAGCTGCGCAAATCCTTTCATTTTTCAATCAATAAAGGCAAGTGTTACATTTTAGCAATTTGTTATAGAATTGGCTAAATGTCTCAGCATTGAATTACTGCAGAAGAATTAATTGCAAAGTGCTGCGTTGCAATTCAGAATATTCGATACAACAAAAAGATGTTTAGAAAATCTCGCATCCGTTCTGTTAGCGGTTATTCGGTCTTGAATTGAAATAGAGAAGTGGAATGATGTGGTTGCTCCAAAATACAACATAAAGTAATGTAAAAATATTGAATAGAAAGTGAAGTCTAAAATACTTGAAGTACATCAAATAGTCTTAAATGATGTAATGGTACCATAAAGTTATTTTGAGTAGAATAGTATGGAAATAGCTAATATCTTATGCAAGATGGCCATAGTTGACTCTTAACACCGTAATGTCAAGTACAAGATGGCTGACAATATGGCAGCAGCCACACAACCTCTGCAACTGCTAAAGAAATCATAGGCGTAGTTTGCCAAAATATATATTATTTTCTTAAGTTCGAGTGAAGATACGACACGTTTGGTTAGGTCGATGGTCACAGTACCATTGCCCACAATATCAAATGTACATTTTCCAATATTTAACAATCCTCTTTTATCGCTCCGTGAACTTGGATCCACAACGGCCTATTACAATACTAATACTGTGAGGGCGTTTTCGTTATTATACAACAACCAAACTGACACCTAAACAGTCACTGGCCCAGTTTAATCAATACAGGCAAGAGTAATATTTTTAGAACAATTTGTTATAGAATAGACTATCTCTTCCAGCATTGAATTGCTGCAGAAGCATTAATTGCAAAGTGCTCCTTTGCAATTCAAAATACTATTCGATACAACAAAAAGATATTTAGAAAATCTCTCACCCGTTTCGTTGGCAGTTATTCCGTCTTGAATTGAAATAGAGATTTGGCAGGAATTCATCCTAAATAACAACACAAAGTGATGTAAAAGTATTGAATAGAAAGTGAAATCTAAAGTACTTAAAGTGCATAAAAATAATCTTGATTGATGTAATGGTAACATAAAGTTATTTTAGGATAGAAGAGTATGGAAATAGCAAATATATTATTGCTTGAAATTATATTAATGATAGCGTTGTAAGAAAAACAATCCAAATATATAGCTAGAGTGTTGTTTTTGGAATGACACAGCAACCTCATCTTGTTGATTTAAAACAGGTTACATGCGTTATATATGTAGTCGACAAATGGCAAATATTATGCAGGTGGCGTTCTTAGAAATGGGCATTGAATTAATACCGATCAATTAAACACCGATCAACTACGCAGTTCATTTATTTACGGACAGATCATTGTAAAACAACGGAACTCTACATAGCACGATTTTTAGATTTCTCGTCAATAGAGGTTCACTAATCAAACGGTTGCAAATGATTGCATTTCAAGAAAGAATTATCCCATCTTCTACACATATTGGAACATTGAGGCCCTTGAGAGTGTACAGAAATAGCCACGTATTACATAATATAACTGAATATGTACAGCTGTGTGCTCCAGAAACGAACTAAATAAATTTTCTTAACTGCAATGGACAATATACCGATTGTTGGCGGTTAGCGATGCCCATGGCAACAGTACAGTGCCTTTACATCAACACAGGTTGCAATATTGTGCAGATATAACAGTAAAGAGATGACTACAATGAGGAATAAAATATATGTGCCTCGAGTGAGGATCGAACTCACGACCTTGAGATTATGAGACTCACGCGCTGCCTACTGCGCCATCGAGGCACCCACAAACCTGCAAAAATAGCCATGTTTTGCAAAATATAACGGCAGATGAGGAGTTCTATGTTCCAGTGAACACGTTGCAATGGAACTGCGCAAATCCTTTCATTTTTCAATCAATAAAGACAAGTGTTACATTCTAGCAATTTGTTATAGAATTGGCTAAATGTCTCAGCATTGAATTACTGCAGAAGAATTAATTGCAAAGTGCTGCGTTGCAATTCAGAATATTCGATACAACAAAAAGATGTTTAGAAAATCTCGCATCCGTTCTGTTAGCGGTTATTCGGTCTTGAATTGAAATAGAGAAGTGGAATGATGTGGTTGCTCCAAAATAACAACATAAAGTAATGTAAAAATATTGAATAGAAAGTGAAGTCTAAAATACTTGAAGTACATCAAATAGTCTTAAATGATGTAATGGTACCATAAAGTTATTTTGAGTAGAATAGTATGGAAATAGCTAATATCTTATGCAAGATGGCCATAGTTGACTCTTAACACCGTAATGTCAAGTACAAGATGGCTGACAATATGGCAGCAGCCACACAACCTCTGCAACTGCTAAAGAAATCATAGGCGTAGTTTGCCAAAATATATATTATTTTCTTAAGTTCGAGTGAAGATACGACACGTTTGGTTAGGTCGATGGTCACAGTACCATTGCCCACAATATCAAATGTACATTTTCCAATATTTAACAATCCTCTTTTATCGCTCCGTGAACTTGGATCCACAACGGCCTATTACAATACTAATACTGTGAGGGCGTTTTCGTTATTATACAACAACCAAACTGACACCTAAACAGTCACTGGCCCAGTTTAATCAATACAGGCAAGAGTAATATTTTTAGAACAATTTGTTATAGAATAGACTATCTCTTCCAGCATTGAATTGCTGCAGAAGCATTAATTGCAAAGTGCTCCTTTGCAATTCAAAATACTATTCGATACAACAAAAAGATATTTAGAAAATCTCTCACCCGTTTCGTTGGCAGTTATTCCGTCTTGAATTGAAATAGAGATTTGGCAGGAATTCATCCTAAATAACAACACAAAGTGATGTAAAAGTATTGAATAGAAAGTGAAATCTAAAGTACTTAAAGTGCATAAAAATAATCTTGATTGATGTAATGGTAACATAAAGTTATTTTAGGATAGAAGAGTATGGAAATAGCAAATATATTATTGCTTGAAATTATATTAATGATAGCGTTGTAAGAAAAACAATCCAAATATATAGCTAGAGTGTTGTTTTTGGAATGACACAGCAACCTCATCTTGTTGATTTAAAACAGGTTACATGCGTTATATATGTAGTCGACAAATGGCAAATATTATGCAGGTGGCGTTCTTAGAAATGGGCATTGAATTAATACCGATCAATTAAACACCGATCAACTACGCAGTTCATTTATTTACGGACAGATCATTGTAAAACAACGGAACTCTACATAGCACGATTTTTAGATTTCTCGTCAATAGAGGTTCACTAATCAAACGGTTGCAAATGATTGCATTTCAAGAAAGAATTATCCCATCTTCTACACATATTGGAACATTGAGGCCCTTGAGAGTGTACAGAAATAGCCACGTATTACATAATATAACTGAATATGTACAGCTGTGTGCTCCAGAAACGAACTAAATAAATTTTCTTAACTGCAATGGACAATATACCGATTGTTGGCGGTTAGCGATGCCCATGGCAACAGTACAGTGCCTTTACATCAACACAGGTTGCAATATTGTGCAGATATAACAGTAAAGAGATGACTACAATGAGGAATAAAATATATGTGCCTCGAGTGAGGATCGAACTCACGACCTTGAGATTATGAGACTCACGCGCTGCCTACTGCGCCATCGAGGCACCCACAAACCTGCAAAAATAGCCATGTTTTGCAAAATATAACGGCAGATGAGGAGTTCTATGTTCCAGTGAACACGTTGCAATGGAACTGCGCAAATCCTTTCATTTTTCAATCAATAAAGACAAGTGTTACATTCTAGCAATTTGTTATAGAATTGGCTAAATGTCTCAGCATTGAATTACTGCAGAAGAATTAATTGCAAAGTGCTGCGTTGCAATTCAGAATATTCGATACAACAAAAAGATGTTTAGAAAATATCGCATCCGTTCTGTTAGCGGTTATTCGGTCTTGAATTGAAATAGAGAAGTGGAATGATGTGGTTGCTCCAAAATAACAACATAAAGTAATGTAAAAATATTGAATAGAAAGTGAAGTATAAAATACTTGAAGTACATCAAATAGTCTTAAATGATGTAATGGTACCATAAAGTTATTTTGAGTAGAATAGTATGGAAATAGCTAATATCTTATGCAAGATGGCCATAGTTGACTCTTAACACCGTAATGTCAAGTACAAGATGGCTGACAATATGGCAGCAGCCACACAACCTCTGCAACTGCTAAAGAAATCATAGGCGTAGTTTGCCAAAACATACATTATTTTCTTAAGTTCGAGTGAAAATACGACACGTTTGGTTAGGTCGATGGTCACAGTACCATTGCCCAGAATATCAAATGTACATTTTCCAATATTTAACAATCCTCTTTTATCGCTCCGTGAACTTGGAGCCACAACGGCCTATTACAATACTAATACTGTGAGGGCGTTTTCGTTATTATACAACAACCAAACTGACACCTAAACAGTCACTGGCCCAGTTTAATCAATACAGGCAAGAGTAATATTTTTAGAACAATTTGTTGTAGAATAGACTATCTCTTCCAGCACTAAATTGCTGCAGAAGCATTAATTGCAAAGTGCTCCTTTGCAATTCAAAATACTATTCGATACAACAAAAAGATATTTAGAAAATCTCTCACCCGTTTCGTTGGCAGTTATTCCGTCTTGAATTGAAATAGAGATTTGGCAGGAATTCATCCTAAATAACAACACAAAGTGATGTAAAAGTATTGAATAGAAAGTGAAATCTAAAGTACTTAAAGTGCATAAAAATAATCTTGATTGATGTAATGGTAACATAAAGTTATTTTAGGATAGAAGAGTATGGAAATAGCAAATATATTATTGCTTGAAATTACATTAATGATAGCGTTGTAAGAAAAACAATCCAAATATATAGCTAGAGTGTTGTTTTTGGAATGACACAGCAACCTCATCTTGTTGATTTAAAACAGGTTACATGCGTTATATATGTAGTCGACAAATGGCAAATATTATGCAAGTGGCGTTCTTAGAAATGGGCATTGAATTAATACCGGTCAATTAAACACCGATCAACTACGCAGTTCATTTATTTACGGACAGATCATTGTAAAACAACGGAACTCTACATAGCACGATTTTTAGATTTCTCGTCAACAGAGGTTCACTAATCAAACGGTTGCAAATGATTGCATTTCAAGAAAGTATTATCCCATCTTCGACACATATTGGAACATTGAGGCCCTTGAGAGTGTACAGAAATAGCCACGTATTACATAATATAACTGAATATGTACAGCTATGTGTTCCAGAAACGAACTAAATAAATTTTCTTAACTGCAATGGACAATATACCGATTGTTGGCTGTTAGCGATGCCCATGGCAACAGTACAGTGCCATTACATCAACACAGGTTGCAATACTGTGCAGATATAACAGTAAAGATATGACTACAAGGAGGAGTAAAATATATGTGCCTCGAGTGAGGATCGAACTCACGACCTTGAGATTATGAGACTCACGCGCTGCCTACTGCGCCATCGAGGCACCCACAAACCTGCAAACATAGCCATGTTTTGCAAAATATAACGGCAGATGAGGAGTTCTATGTTCCAGTGAACACGTTGCAATGGAGCTGCGCAAATCCTTTCATTTTTCAATCAATAAAGGCAAGTGTTACATTTTAGCAATTTGTTATAGAATTGGCTAAATGTCTCAGCATTGAATTACTGCAGAAGAATTAATTGCAAAGTGCTGCGTTGCAATTCAGAATATTCGATACAACAAAAAGATGTTTAGAAAATCTCGCATCCGTTCTGTTAGCGGTTATTCGGTCTTGAATTGAAATAGAGAAGTGGAATGATGTGGTTGCTCCAAAATAACAACATAAAGTAATGTAAAAATATTGAATAGAAAGTGAAGTCTAAAATACTTGAAGTACATCAAATAGTCTTAAATGATGTAATGGTACCATAAAGTTATTTTGAGTAGAATAGTATGGAAATAGCTAATATCTTATGCAAGATGGCCATAGTTGACTCTTAACACCGTAATGTCAAGTACAAGATGGCTGACAATATGGCAGCAGCCACACAACCTCTGCAACTGCTAAAGAAATCATAGGCGTAGTTTGCCAAAATATATATTATTTTCTTAAGTTCGAGTGAAGATACGACACGTTTGGTTAGGTCGATGGTCACAGTACCATTGCCCACAATATCAAATGTACATTTTCCAATATTTAACAATCCTCTTTTATCGCTCCGTGAACTTGGATCCACAATGGCCTATTACAATACTAATACTGTGAGGGCGTTTTCGTTATTATACAACAACCAGACTGACACCTAAACAGTCACTGGCCCAGTTTAATCAATACAGGCAAGAGTAATATTTTTTAGAACAATTTGTTGTAGAATAGACTATCTCTTCCAGCACTAAATTGCTGCAGAAGCATTAATTGCAAAGTGCTCCTTTGCAGAACTAAATAAATTTTCTTAACTGCAATGGACAATATACCGATTGTTGGCGGTTAGCGATGCCCATGGCAACAGTACAGTGCCTTTACATCAACACAGGTTGCAATATTGTGCAGATATAACAGTAAAGAGATGACTACAATGAGGAGTAAAATATATGTGCCTCGAGTGAGGATCGAACTCACGACCTTGAGATTATGAGACTCACGCGCTGCCTACTGCGCCATCGAGGCACCCACAAACCTGCAAAAATAGCCATGTTTTGCAAAATATAACGGCAGATGAGGAGTTCTATGTTCCAGTGAACACGTTGCAATGGAACTGCGCAAATCCTTTCATTTTTCAATCAATAAAGACAAGTGTTACATTCTAGCAATTTGTTATAGAATTGGCTAAATGTCTCAGCATTGAATTACTGCAGAAGAATTAATTGCAAAGTGCTGCGTTGCAATTCAGAATATTCGATACAACAAAAAGATGTTTAGAAAATCTCGCATCCGTTCTGTTAGCGGTTATTCGGTCTTGAATTGAAATAGAGAAGTGGAATGATGTGGTTGCTCCAAAATAACAACATAAAGTAATGTAAAAATATTGAATAGAAAGTGAAGTATAAAATACTTGAAGTACATCAAATAGTCTTAAATGATGTAATGGTACCATAAAGTTATTTTGAGTAGAATAGTATGGAAATAGCTAATATCTTATGCAAGATGGCCATAGTTGACTCTTAACACCGTAATGTCAAGTACAAGATGGCTGACAATATGGCAGCAGCCACACAACCTCTGCAACTGCTAAAGAAATCATAGGCGTAGTTTGCCAAAATATATATTATTTTCTTAAGTTCGAGTGAAGATACGACACGTTTGGTTAGGTCGATGGTCACAGTACCATTGCCCACAATATCAAATGTACATTTTCCAATATTTAACAATCCTCTTTTATCGCTCCGTGAACTTGGATCCACAATGGCCTATTACAATACTAATACTGTGAGGGCGTTTTCGTTATTATACAACAACCAGACTGACACCTAAACAGTCACTGGCCCAGTTTAATCAATACAGGCAAGAGTAATATTTTTTAGAACAATTTGTTGTAGAATAGACTATCTCTTCCAGCACTAAATTGCTGCAGAAGCATTAATTGCAAAGTGCTCCTTTGCAATTCAAAATACTATTCGATACAACAAAAAGATATTTAGAAAATCTCTCACCCGTTTCGTTGGCAGTTATTCCGTCTTGAATTGAAATAGAGATTTGGCAGGAATTCATCCTAAATAACAACACAAAGTGATGTAAAAGTATTGAATAGAAAGTGAAATCTAAAGTACTTAAAGTGCATAAAAATAATCTTGATTGATGTAATGGTAACATAAAGTTATTTTAGGATAGAAGAGTATGGAAATAGCAAATATATTATTGCTTGAAATTACATTAATGATAGCGTTGTAAGAAAAACAATCCAAATATATAGCTAGAGTGTTGTTTTTGGAATGACACAGCAACCTCATCTTGTTGATTTAAAACAGGTTACATGCGTTATATATGTAGTCGACAAATGGCAAATATTATGCAAGTGGCGTTCTTAGAAATGGGCATTGAATTAATACCGGTCAATTAAACACCGATCAACTACGCAGTTCATTTATTTACGGACAGATCATTGTAAAGCAACGGCACTCTACATAGCGCGATTTTTAGATTTCTCGTCAATAGAGGTTCACTAATCAAACGGTTGCACATGATTGCATTTCAAGAAAGTATTATCCCATCTTCGACACATATTGGAACATTGAGGCCCTTGAGAGTGTACAGAAATAGCCACGTATTACATAATATAACTGAATATGTACAGCTATGTGTTCCAGAAACGAACTAAATAAATTTTCTTAACTGCAATGGACAATATACCGATTGTTGGCTGTTAGCGATGCCCATGGCAACAGTACAGTGCCATTACATCAACACAGGCTGCAATACTGTGCAGATATAACAGTAAAGATATGACTACAAGGAGGAGTAAAATATATGTGCCTCGAGTGAGGATCGAACTCACGACCTTGAGATTATGAGACTCACGCGCTGCCTACTGCGCCATCGAGGCACCCACAAACCTGCAAAAATAGCCATGTTTTGCAAAATATAACGGCAGATGAGGAGTTCTATGTTCCAGTGAACACGTTGCAATGGAGCTGCGCAAATCCTTTCATTTTTCAATCAATAAAGGCAAGTGTTACATTTTAGCAATTTGTTATAGAATTGGCTAAATGTCTCAGCATTGAATTACTGCAGAAGAATTAATTGCAAAGTGCTGCGTTGCAATTCAGAATATTCGATACAACAAAAAGATGTTTAGAAAATCTCGCATCCGTTCTGTTAGCGGTTATTCGGTCTTGAATTGAAATAGAGAAGTGGAATGATGTGGTTGCTCCAAAATAACAACATAAAGTAATGTAAAAATATTGAATAGAAAGTGAAGTCTAAAATACTTGAAGTACATCAAATAGTCTTAAATGATGTAATGGTACCATAAAGTTATTTTGAGTAGAATAGTATGGAAATAGCTAATATCTTATGCAAGATGGCCATAGTTGACTCTTAACACCGTAATGTCAAGTACAAGATGGCTGACAATATGGCAGCAGCCACACAACCTCTGCAACTGCTAAAGAAATCATAGGCGTAGTTTGCCAAAATATATATTATTTTCTTAAGTTCGAGTGAAGATACGACACGTTTGGTTAGGTCGATGGTCACAGTACCATTGCCCACAATATCAAATGTACATTTTCCAATATTTAACAATCCTCTTTTATCGCTCCGTGAACTTGGATCCACAATGGCCTATTACAATACTAATACTGTGAGGGCGTTTTCGTTATTATACAACAACCAGACTGGCACCTAAACAGTCACTGGCCCAGTTTAATCAATACAGGCAAGAGTAATATTTTTTAGAACAATTTGTTGTAGAATAGACTATCTCTTCCAGCACTAAATTGCTGCAGAAGCATTAATTGCAAAGTGCTCCTTTGCAATTCAAAATACTATTCGATACAACAAAAAGATATTTAGAAAATCTCTCACCCGTTTCGTTGGCAGTTATTCCGTCTTGAATTGAAATAGAGATTTGGCAGGAATTCATCCTAAATAACAACACAAAGTGATGTAAAAGTATTGAATAGAAAGTGAAATCTAAAGTACTTAAAGTGCATAAAAATAATCTTGATTGATGTAATGGTAACATAAAGTTATTTTAGGATAGAAGAGTATGGAAATAGCAAATATATTATTGCTTGAAATTACATTAATGATAGCGTTGTAAGAAAAACAATCCAAATATATAGCTAGAGTGTTGTTTTTGGAATGACACAGCAACCTCATCTTGTTGATTTAAAACAGGTTACATGCGTTATATATGTAGTCGACAAATGGCAAATATTATGCAGGTGGCGTTCTTAGAAATGGGCATTGAATTAATACCGGTCAATTAAACACCGATCAACTACGCAGTTCATTTATTTACGGACAGATCATTGTAAAACAACGGAACTCTACATAGCACGATTTTTAGATTTCTCGTCAACAGAGGTTCACTAATCAAACGGTTGCAAATGATTGCATTTTAAGAAAGTATTATCCCATCTTCGACACATATTGGAACATTGAGGCCCTTGAGAGTGTACAGAAATAGCCACGTATTACATAATATAACTGAATATGTACAGCTATGTGTTCCAGAAACGAACTAAATAAATTTTCTTAACTGCAATGGACAATATACCGATTGTTGGCTGTTAGCGATGCCCATGGCAACAGTACAGTGCCATTACATCAACACAGGTTGCAATACTGTGCAGATATAACAGTAAAGATATGACCACAAGGAGGAGTAAAATATATGTGCCTCGAGTGAGGATCGAACTCACGACCTTGAGATTATGAGACTCACGCGCTGCCTACTGCGCCATCGAGGCACCCACAAACCTGCAAAAATAGCCATGTTTTGCAAAATATAACGGCGGATGAGGAGTTCTATGTTCCAGTGAACACGTTGCAATGGAGCTGCGCAAATCCTTTCATTTTTCAATCAATAAAGGCAAGTGTTACATTTTAGCAATTTGTTATAGAATTGGCTAAATGTCTCAGCATTGAATTACTGCAGAAGAATTAATTGCAAAGTGCTGCGTTGCAATTCAGAATATTCGATACAACAAAAAGATGTTTAGAAAATCTCGCATCCGTTCTGTTAGCGGTTATTCGGTCTTGAATTGAAATAGAGAAGTGGAATGATGTGGTTGCTCCAAAATAACAACATAAAGTAATGTAAAAATATTGAATAGAAAGTGAAGTCTAAAATACTTGAAGTACATCAAATAGTCTTAAATGATGTAATGGTACCATAAAGTTATTTTGAGTAGAATAGTATGGAAATAGCTAATATCTTATGCAAGATGGCCATAGTTGACTCTTAACACCGTAATGTCAAGTACAAGATGGCTGACAATATGGCAGCAGCCACACAACCTCTGCAACTGCTAAAGAAATCATAGGCGTAGTTTGCCAAAATATATATTATTTTCTTAAGTTCGAGTGAAGATACGACACGTTTGGTTAGGTCGATGGTCACAGTACCATTGCCCACAATATCAAATGTACATTTTCCAATATTTAACAATCCTCTTTTATCGCTCCGTGAACTTGGATCCACAATGGCCTATTACAATACTAATACTGTGAGGGCGTTTTCGTTATTATACAACAACCAGACTGACACCTAAACAGTCACTGGCCCAGTTTAATCAATACAGGCAAGAGTAATATTTTTTAGAACAATTTGTTGTAGAATAGACTATCTCTTCCAGCACTAAATTGCTGCAGAAGCATTAATTGCAAAGTGCTCCTTTGCAATTCAAAATACTATTCGATACAACAAAAAGCTATTTAGAAAATCTCTCACCCGTTTCGTTGGCAGTTATTCCGTCTTGAATTGAAATAGAGATTTGGCAGGAATTCATCCTAAATAACAACACAAAGTGATGTAAAAGTATTGAATAGAAAGTGAAATCTAAAGTACTTAAAGTGCATAAAAATAATCTTGATTGATGTAATGGTAACATAAAGTTATTTTAGGATAGAAGAGTATGGAAATAGCAAATATATTATTGCTTGAAATTACATTAATGATAGCGTTGTAAGAAAAACAATCCAAATATATAGCTAGAGTGTTGTTTTTGGAATGACACAGCAACCTCATCTTGTTGATTTAAAACAGGTTAAATGCGTTATATATGTAGTCGACAAATGGCAAATATTATGCAAGTGGCGTTCTTAGAAATGGGCATTGAATTAATACCGGTCAATTAAACACCGATCAACTACGCAGTTCATTTATTTACGGACAGATCATTGTAAAACAACGGCACTCTACATAGCGCGATTTTTAGATTTCTCGTCAATAGAGGTTCACTAATCAAACGGTTGCACATGATTGCATTTCAAGAAAGTATTATCCCATCTTCGACACATATTGGAACATTGAGGCCCTTGAGAGTGTACAGAAATAGCCACGTATTACATAATATAACTGAATATGTACAGCTATGTGTTCCAGAAACGAACTAAATAAATTTTCTTAACTGCAATGGACAATATACCGATTGTTGGCTGTTAGCGATGCCCATGGCAACAGTACAGTGCCATTACATCAACACAGGTTGCAATACTGTGCAGATATAACAGTAAAGATATGACTACAAGGAGGAGTAAAATATATGTGCCTCGAGTGAGGATCGAACTCACGACCTTGAGATTATGAGACTCACGCGCTGCCTACTGCGCCATCGAGGCACCCACAAACCTGCAAAAATAGCCATGTTTTGCAAAATATAACGGCAGATGAGGAGTTCTATGTTCCAGTGAACACGTTGCAATGGAGCTGCGCAAATCCTTTCATTTTTCAATCAATAAAGGCAAGTGTTACATTTTAGCAATTTGTTATAGAATTGGCTAAATGTCTCAGCATTGAATTACTGCAGAAGAATTAATTGCAAAGTGCTGCGTTGCAATTCAGAATATTCGATACAACAAAAAGATGTTTAGAAAATCTCGCATCCGTTCTGTTAGCGGTTATTCGGTCTTGAATTGAAATAGAGAAGTGGAATGATGTGGTTGCTCCAAAATAACAACATAAAGTAATGTAAAAATATTGAATAGAAAGTGAAGTCTAAAATACTTGAAGTACATCAAATAGTCTTAAATGATGTAATGGTACCATAAAGTTATTTTGAGTAGAATAGTATGGAAATAGCTAATATCTTATGCAAGATGGCCATAGTTGACTCTTAACACCGTAATGTCAAGTACAAGATGGCTGACAATATGGCAGCAGCCACACAACCTCTGCAACTGCTAAAGAAATCATAGGCGTAGTTTGCCAAAATATATATTATTTTCTTAAGTTCGAGTGAAGATACGACACGTTTGGTTAGGTCGATGGTCACAGTACCATTGCCCACAATATCAAATGTACATTTTCCAATATTTAACAATCCTCTTTTATCGCTCCGTGAACTTGGATCCACAATGGCCTATTACAATACTAATACTGTGAGGGCGTTTTCGTTATTATACAACAACCAGACTGACACCTAAACAGTCACTGGCCCAGTTTAATCAATACAGGCAAGAGTAATATTTTTTAGAACAATTTGTTGTAGAATAGACTATCTCTTCCAGCACTAAATTGCTGCAGAAGCATTAATTGCAAAGTGCTCCTTTGCAATTCAAAATACTATTCGATACAACAAAAAGATATTTAGAAAATCTCTCACCCGTTTCGTTGGCAGTTATTCCGTCTTGAATTGAAATAGAGATTTGGCAGGAATTCATCCTAAATAACAACACAAAGTGATGTAAAAGTATTGAATAGAAAGTGAAATCTAAAGTACTTAAAGTGCATAAAAATAATCTTGATTGATGTAATGGTAACATAAAGTTATTTTAGGATAGAAGAGTATGGAAATAGCAAATATATTATTGCTTGAAATTACATTAATGATAGCGTTGTAAGAAAAACAATCCAAATATATAGCTAGAGTGTTGTTTTTGGAATGACACAGCAACCTCATCTTGTTGATTTAAAACAGGTTAAATGCGTTATATATGTAGTCGACAAATGGCAAATATTATGCAAGTGGCGTTCTTAGAAATGGGCATTGAATTAATACCGGTCAATTAAACACCGATCAACTACGCAGTTCATTTATTTACGGACAGATCATTGTAAAACAACGGCACTCTACATAGCACGATTTTTAGATTTCTCGTCAATAGAGGTTCACTAATCAAACGGTTGCAAATGATTGCATTTCAAGAAAGTATTATCCCATCTTCGACACATATTGGAACATTGAGGCCCTTGAGAGTGTACAGAAATAGCCACGTATTACATAATATAACTGAATATGTACAGCTATGTGTTCCAGAAACGAACTAAATAAATTTTCTTAACTGCAATGGACAATATACCGATTGTTGGCTGTTAGCGATGCCCATGGCAACAGTACAGTGCCATTACATCAACACAGGTTGCAATACTGTGCAGATATAACAGTAAAGATATGACTACAAGGAGGAGTAAAATATATGTGCCTCGAGTGAGGATCGAACTCACGACCTTGAGATTATGAGACTCACGCGCTGCCTACTGCGCCATCGAGGCACCCACAAACCTGCAAAAATAGCCATGTTTTGCAAAATATAACGGCAGATGAGGAGTTCTATGTTCCAGTGAACACGTTGCAATGGAGCTGCGCAAATCCTTTCATTTTTCAATCAATAAAGGCAAGTGTTACATTTTAGCAATTTGTTATAGAATTGGCTAAATGTCTCAGCATTGAATTACTGCAGAAGAATTAATTGCAAAGTGCTGCGTTGCAATTCAGAATATTCGATACAACAAAAAGATGTTTAGAAAATCTCGCATCCGTTCTGTTAGCGGTTATTCGGTCTTGAATTGAAATAGAGAAGTGGAATGATGTGGTTGCTCCAAAATAACAACATAAAGTAATGTAAAAATATTGAATAGAAAGTGAAGTCTAAAATACTTGAAGTACATCAATTGTGTCTTAAATGACGTATTGGTACCATAAAGTTATTTTGAGTAGAATAGTATGGAAATAGCTAATATCTTATGCAAGATGGCCATGGTTGACTCTTAACACCGTAATGTCAAGTACAAGATGGCTGACAATATGGCAGCAGCCACACAACCTCTGCAACTGCTAAAGAAATCATAGGCGTAGTTTGCCAAAATATATATTATTTTCTTAAGTTCGAGTGAAGATACAACACATTTGGTTAGGCCGATGGTCACAGTACCATTGCCCACAATATCAAATGTACATTTTCCAATATTTAACAATCCTCTTTTATCGCTCCGTGAACTTGGATCCACAATGGCCTATTACAATACTAATACTGTGAGGGCGTTTTCGTTATTATACAACAACCAAACTGACACCTAAACAGTCACTGGCCCAGTTTAGTCAATACAGGCAAGAGTAATATTTTTTAGAACAATTTGTTGTAGAATAGACTATCTCTTCCAGCACTAAATTGCTGCAGAAGCATTAATTGCAAAGTGCTCCTTTGCAATTCAAAATACTATTCGATACAACAAAAAGATATTTAGAAAATCTCTCACCCGTTTCGTTGGCAGTTATTCCGTCTTGAATTGAAATAGAGATTTGGCAGGAATTCATCCTAAATAACAACACAAAGTGATGTAAAAGTATTGAATAGAAAGTGAAATCTAAAGTACTTAAAGTGCATAAAAATAATCTTGATTGATGTAATGGTAACATAAAGTTATTTTAGGATAGAAGAGTATGGAAATAGCAAATATATTATTGCTTGAAATTACATTAATGATAGCGTTGTAAGAAAAACAATCCAAATATATAGCTAGAGTGTTGTTTTTGGAATGACACAGCAACCTCATCTTGTTGATTTAAAACAGGTTAAATGCGTTATATATGTAGTCGACAAATGGCAAATATTATGCAAGTGGCGTTCTTAGAAATGGGCATTGAATTAATACCGGTCAATTAAACACCGATCAACTACGCAGTTCATTTATTTACGGACAGATCATTGTAAAACAACGGCACTCTACATAGCACGATTTTTAGATTTCTCGTCAATAGAGGTTCACTAATCAAACGGTTGCAAATGATTGCATTTCAAGAAAGTATTATCCCATCTTCGACACATATTGGAACATTGAGGCCCTTGAGAGTGTACAGAAATAGCCACGTATTACATAATATAACTGAATATGTACAGCTATGTGTTCCAGAAACGAACTAAATAAATTTTCTTAACTGCAATGGACAATATACCGATTGTTGGCTGTTAGCGATGCCCATGGCAACAGTACAGTGCCATTACATCAACACAGGTTGCAATACTGTGCAGATATAACAGTAAAGATATGACTACAAGGAGGAGTAAAATATATGTGCCTCGAGTGAGGATCGAACTCACGACCTTGAGATTATGAGACTCACGCGCTGCCTACTGCGCCATCGAGGCACCCACAAACCTGCAAAAATAGCCATGTTTTGCAAAATATAACGGCAGATGAGGAGTTCTATGTTCCAGTGAACACGTTGCAATGGAGCTGCGCAAATCCTTTCATTTTTCAATCAATAAAGGCAAGTGTTGCATTTTAGCAATTTGTTATAGAATTGGCTAAATGTCTCAGCATTGAATTACTGCAGAAGAATTAATTGCAAAGTGCTGCGTTGCAATTCAGAATATTCGATACAACAAAAAGATGTTTAGAAAATCTCGCATCCGTTCTGTTAGCGGTTATTCGGTCTTGAATTGAAAAAGAGAAGTGGAATGATGTGGTTGCTCCAAAATAACAACATAAAGTAATGTAAAAATATTGAATAGAAAGTGAAGTCTAAAATACTTGAAGTACATCAAATAGTCTTAAATGATGTAATGGTACCATAAAGTTATTTTGAGTAGAATAGTATGGAAATAGCAAATATCTTATGCAAGATGGCCATAGTTGACTCTTAACACCGTAATGTCAAGTACAAGATGGCTGACAATATAGCAGCAGCCACACAACCTCTGCAACTGCTAAAGAAATCATAGGCGTAGTTTGCCAAAATATATATTATTTTCTTAAGTTCGAGTGAAGATACGACACGTTTGGTTAGGTCGATGGTCACAGTACCATTGCCCACAATATCAAATGTACATTTTCCAATATTTAACAATCCTCTTTTATCGCTCCGTGAATTTGGATCCACAATGGCCTATTACAATACTAATACTGTGAGGGCGTTTTCGTTATTATACAACAACCAAACTGACACCTAAACAGTCACTGGCCCAGTTTAATCAATACAGGCAAGAGTAATATTTTTTAGAACAATTTGTTGTAGAATAGACTATCTCTTCCAGCATTGAATTGCTGCAGAAGCATTAATTGCAAAGTGCTCCTTTGCAATTCAAAATACTATTCGATACAACAAAAAGATATTTAGAAAATCTCTCACCCGTTTCGTTGGCAGTTATTCCGTCTTGAATTGAAATAGAGATTTGGCAGGAATTCATCCTAAATAACAACACAAAGTGATGTAAAAGTATTGAATAGAAAGTGAAATCTAAAGTACTTAAAGTGCATAAAAATAATCTTGATTGATGTAATGGTAACATAAAGTTATTTTAGGATAGAAGAGTATGGAAATAGCAAATATATTATTGCTTGAAATTACATTAATGATAGCGTTGTAAGAAAAACAATCCAAATATATAGCTAGAGTGTTGTTTTTGGAATGACACAGCAACCTCATCTTGTTGATTTAAAACAGGTTACATGCGTTATATATGTAGTCGACAAATGGCAAATATTATGCAGGTGGCGTTCTTAGAAATGGGCATTGAATTAATACCGATCAATTAAACACCGATCAACTACGCAGTTCATTTGTTTACGGACAGATCATTGTAAAACAACGGAACTCTACATAGCACGATTTTTAGATTTCTCGTCAATAGAGGTTCACTAATCAAACGGTTGCAAATGATTGCATTTCAAGAAAGTATTATCCCATCTTCGACACATATTGGAACATTGAGGCCCTTGAGAGTGTACAGATATAGCCACGTATTACATAATATAACTGAATATGTACAGCTATGTGTTCCAGAAACGAACTAAATAAATTTTCTTAACTGCAATGGACAATATACCGATTGTTGGCTGTTAGCGATGCCCATGGCAACAGTACAGTGCCATTACATCAACACAGGTTGCAATACTGTGCAGATATAACAGTAAAGATATGACTACAAGGAGGAGTAAAATATATGTGCCTCGAGTGAGGATCGAACTCACGACCTTGAGATTATGAGACTCACGCGCTGCCTACTGCGCCATCGAGGCACCCACAAACCTGCAAAAATAGCCATGTTTTGCAAAATATAACGGCAGATGAGGAGTTCTATGTTCCAGTGAACACGTTGCAATGGAGCTGCGCAAATCCTTTCATTTTTCAATCAATAAAGGCAAGTGTTACATTTTAGCAATTTGTTATAGAATTGGCTAAATGTCTCAGCATTGAATTACTGCAGAAGCATTAATTGCAAAGTGCTGCGTTGCAATTCAGAATATTCGATACAACAAAAAGATGTTTAGAAAATCTCGCATCCGTTCTGTTAGCGGTTATTCGGTCTTGAATTGAAAAAGAGAAGTGGAATGATGTGGTTGCTCCAAAATAACAACATAAAGTAATGTAAAAATATTGAATAGAAAGTGAAGTCTAAAATACTTGAAGTACATCAAATAGTCTTAAATGATGTAATGGTACCATAAAGTTATTTTGAGTAGAATAGTATGGAAATAGCTAATATCTTATGCAAGATGGCCATAGTTGACTCTTAACACCGTAATGTCAAGTACAAGATGGCTGACAATATAGCAGCAGCCACACAACCTCTGCAACTGCTAAAGAAATCATAGGCGTAGTTTGCCAAAATATATATTATTTTCTTAAGTTCGAGTGAAGATACGACACGTTTGGTTAGGTCGATGGTCACAGTACCATTGCCCACAATATCAAATGTACATTTTCCAATATTTAACAATCCTCTTTTATCGCTCCGTGAATTTGGATCCACAATGGCCTATTACAATACTAATACTGTGAGGGCGTTTTCGTTATTATACAACAACCAAACTGACACCTAAACAGTCACTGGCCCAGTTTAATCAATACAGGCAAGAGTAATATTTTTTAGAACAATTTGTTGTAGAATAGACTATCTCTTCCAGCATTGAATTGCTGCAGAAGCATTAATTGCAAAGTGCTCCTTTGCAATTCAAAATACTATTCGATACAACAAAAAGATATTTAGAAAATCTCTCACCCGTTTCGTTGGCAGTTATTCCGTCTTGAATTGAAATAGAGATTTGGCAGGAATTCATCCTAAATAACAACACAAAGTGATGTAAAAGTATTGAATAGAAAGTGAAATCTAAAGTACTTAAAGTGCATAAAAATAATCTTGATTGATGTAATGGTAACATAAAGTTATTTTAGGATAGAAGAGTATGGAAATAGCAAATATATTATTGCTTGAAATTACATTAATGATAGCGTTGTAAGAAAAACAATCCAAATATATAGCTAGAGTGTTGTTTTTGGAATGACACAGCAACCTCATCTTGTTCATTTAAAACAGGTTAAATGCGTTATATATGTAGTCGACAAATGGCAAATATTATGCAGGTGGCGTTCTTAGAAATGGGCATTGAATTAATACCGATCAATTAAACACCGATCAACTACGCAGTTCATTTGTTTACGGACAGATCATTGTAAAACAACGGAACTCTACATAGCACGATTTTTAGATTTCTCGTCAATAGAGGTTCACTAATCAAACGGTTGCAAATGATTGCATTTCAAGAAAGTATTATCCCATCTTCGACACATATTGGAACATTGAGGCCCTTGAGAGTGTACAGAAATAGCCACGTATTACATAATATAAGTGAATATGTACAGCTGTGTGTTCCAGAAACGAACTAAATAAATTTTCTTAACTGCAATGGACAATATACCGATTGTTGGCTGTTAGCGATGCCCATGGCAACAGTACAGTGCCATTACATCAACACAGGTTGCAATACTGTGCAGATATAACAGTAAAGATATGACTACAAGGAGGAGTAAAATATATGTGCCTCGAGTGAGGATCGAACTCACGACCTTGAGATTATGAGACTCACGCGCTGCCTACTGCGCCATCGAGGCACCCACAAACCTGCAAAAATAGCCATGTTTTGCAAAATATAACGGCAGATGAGGAGTTCTATGTTCCAGTGAACACGTTGCAATGGAGCTGCGCAAATCCTTTCATTTTTCAATCAATAAAGGCAAGTGTTACATTTTAGCAATTTGTTATAGAATTGGCTAAATGTCTCAGCATTGAATTACTGCAGAAGAATTAATTGCAAAGTGCTGCGTTGCAATTCAGAATATTCGATACAACAAAAAGATGTTTAGAAAATCTCGCATCCGTTCTGTTAGCGGTTATTCGGTCTTGAATTGAAATAGAGAAGTGGAATGATGTGGTTGCTCCAAAATAACAACATAAAGTAATGTAAAAATATTGAATAGAAAGTGAAGTCTAAAATACTTGAAGTACATCAAATAGTCTTAAATGATGTAATGGTACCATAAAGTTATTTTGAGTAGAATAGTATGGAAATAGCTAATATCTTATGCAAGATGGCCATAGTTGACTCTTAACACCGTAATGTCAAGTACAAGATGGCTGACAATATGGCAGCAGCCACACAACCTCTGCAACTGCTAAAGAAATCATAGGCGTAGTTTGCCAAAACATACATTATTTTCTTAAGTTCGAGTGAAAATACGACACGTTTGGTTAGGTCGATGGTCACAGTACCATTGCCCAGAATATCAAATGTACATTTTCCAATATTTAACAATCCTCTTTTATCGCTCCGTGAACTTGGAGCCACAACGGCCTATTACAATACTAATACTGTGAGGGCGTTTTCGTTATTATACAACAACCAAACTGACAGCTAAACAGTCCCTGGCCCAGTTTAATTAATACACACAAGTGTTATATTTTAAGAACAATTTGTTATAGAATAGACTATCTCTTCCAGCATTGAATTGCTGCAGAAGCATTAATTGCAAAGTGCTCCTTTGCAATTCAAAATACTATTCGATACAACAAAAAGATATTTAGAAAATCTCTCACCCGTTTCGTTAGCAATTATTCCGTCTTGAATTCAAATAGAGATTTGGCAGGAATTCATCCTAAATAACAACACAAAGTGATGTAAAAGTATTGAATAGAAAGTGAAATCTAAAGTACTTAAAGTACATAAAAAATAATCTTGAATGATGTAATGGTAACATAAAGTTTTTTTCAAGATAGAAGAGTATGGAAATAGCAAATATACTATTGCTTGAAATTACATTAATGATAGCGTTGTAAGAAAAACAATCCAAATATATAGCTAGAGTGTTGTTTTTGGAATGACACAGCAACCTCATCTTGTTGATTTAAAACAGATTGCACATGTTATATATGTAGTCGACAAATGACAAATATTATGCAGGTGGGTTAGAAATGGGTAATTATTATTATTATTATTATTATTATTATTATTATTATTATTATTGTTATTATTAACGGTTTTTAAACAATTTCTAAAACTACGTCTTGTCACATGCGACATGACATCACATCAATACCGGTCAATTAAACACAGATCAACTACGCAGTTTATTTATTTACGGACAGATCATTGTAAAACAAAGGCACTCTGCATAGCACGATTTTTAGATTTTCAATAGAGGTTCACTGATCAAACGGTTGCAATCGATTGCATTTCAAGACAGTATTATCCCATCTTCACACGACGATGACACACTGAATTAGCAAGCGCGGTGGATATGGCGACCACATAAGTGATTTAAACTTATATCTGTTACAGGGAAACTGTGATTTCAGGGAAACTATAGTTTCCCTAGGGAAACTATACTTTTCCTGACCGAACCAGGGAAACTATAGTTTCCCTAAACATTTTCAGGGAAACTATAGTTTCCCTGAATTTTAAAACACACAAAACGTTAAAGATTCCCTGAAATGAAAGTTCGGTGAAGTTGGAACTTATCCAAATGGTAAAAATGAAAATTTGATCTAGTCTCAAACTTGGCGAGTTGACGACGATATAGGTGATTTAAAATTAAATCGATGCTAGGCGACGACGAAAATTGGTCTGGTCTCGAACTGCACGATATGGCGACCGTGGAAATGATTTGAAATTAAATCGATGCCAGGCAACTGAAAATCAATCTAGTCCCAAACCCTTGCGACATGGTGACGATTTAAACTTAAATCGATACTAGGCAATGACGCAGTTCGCTCTAGCCTAAAATTGTGCGATATGTCTTCGATATTACTGATTTGAACTTCGATGCTAGGCGACAAAGAAAATAGATCTAGTCTCAAAACGCTTGATATAGCGACGATATAACTTATTTAAACTTATAATGATGCCAGACGACGATGGAAATTGATCTAGTCTCAGATCGAGCGATATGACGATGTAGCTGATTTCAACTTAATCGATGCTAGGCGACGACGAAAATCGATCTAGTCTCAAATCGAGCGATATTGCGACGACATAACTTTAAGCTTAAATGGATATTTATTTTATTTATTTCAACCTGAATTTAAATAGAGCAGTGGCAGGAATTCATCTTAAATAACAACATAAAGTAATGTAAAACGTATTGAATAGAAAGTGAGATCTAAAGTACTTAAAGTGCATAAAAATTAAATGATGTTATGGTAATATAAAGTTATTTTAAGTAGATTAGTATGGTAATAACAAATATATATTATTGCTTGAAATTGCATTAATGACAGCGTTGTAAGAGAAAGAACCCGACTATGTAGCTAGAATATCGGTTTCGGAATGACACAGCAACGTCTTTCTGTGGATTTAAAACCGGTTGCTGGTGGTATATACGTAGCCGACAAATTTAGGCATTTTGTGATATGTTCCAAACCGGTCATAACCGGTACACTGCACTACCTGAGTGCCGATTCAGTACACCCCGTTCTTTGCGATCTTGTGCTAAATATATTCTAATTCGATATAGCGATGTGATACCGATAGTGCTGCTGCAAAAGACTGCAAACTTACCGATTTTATCAGTTCGGTATTCTTACAGTACCTCTTAGGCATACTGTATACTCTAATATTGTGTATGAGTGTGCACTTGAAAAATTTTACTTTGGTCTTTCTTCGTTAAAAATAAAAAGTAAAACTCTTACAAAACCAGACTTATTTGATTCACTTTGATCCATGAAATTTAAATATTAGGAAACAGAAAAACTGAGCGTAAACCAGTGTAATTTAGTCTGGCAGTGTAATTTTAAGTTATTACCATTACAAGATGTTACAAGATGGAGGACTTCGATGTGTTAACGATTTTTAAAGAAATAAAGCATGTCTATTTACTGGATAGAGAATATATTGATTTTCGATTTTTCATAGGCAATAAAATCAATACTGATGACAACTACATCTTAATGCAGCAAGAACTTGTTTCGTTAAATAAAAGGATAATACAAATGTAATAAAGACAAAATATGTGGCAGCAACAATATACGTTGTCTAAAACATAGCCAAGGAATCTGGAAGAAATGACTTTTGGAATAAAAGGGACCTTTGACCTTTGAAAGTTGTTTCTGAGAAAGGTTCAGCATGTTAATATCATATTATTAGAAATAGACTAGAAACATATTTTAGATATTTACAGCGAGTTGTCTGTAAAATATTTAATATTTAATATGGAAACGGCAAGCTTCAAGTCAAGAATGTGGCGTCCGACGCCCGGCAAATAGGTAATATAGTCTTTTTATGTTTGAAACTGAAATATCACAAAGAAAGGGAGAAATAAATATATATAATGGAAGAAAGTAAAAAAACGCATTGACGTTTTTAAGTACGTCTCATTATGGCATCACTAAATTTTGCTACAGGTTGTCTACCGTGTGTATCCTTTAGCCTATTTTGAATACTGAACAAATCTTATTGCGTAACTGAATAATATATGACTTACAGCTACATTTAAGTATATGGTTGCTATTGTGTTTACAATACCATAAGAACACGATGCAACCTGGTTTTCTCACAGCTTTCGAACTGACGTAATGACGGCTTGACCTGTTTACTAAATGACATTAATTGCCAACAGGGAATTATCTGCCATAACCCAAATCATGGCCCGTTAAGTTTATTTGAAATGAATGTTCCATAAACTCTGTATTAAAAATGGAGGTAACTTTATTCCTCTGTTAGTAACAACCCCCTCCCCCAAAACAATACCTAATCAAAGAATGCACAACATTTAGCCTGGCAACATTTAGCCGAAAATGGTATTTGGGCTATTTTCAGATTAAGTGTAAATTCTTGTTCAGGTGAAATGACCCCAATTCGATAGCTTTTACAGTAAAATGTTTTTGGAAACACACACACACACAATAAACGCGCAGGTGGGATTTGTATAATTTTATTGTAATTGTATAATTTAATTAATATGTTTAATTAACATGTTTACAATTACGCAACATTAATACAATTACATAACATCAATAAATGATTTATGTACAACATTCAAGAAGAATTACATCATGCATATTTCTGAGAAAGAAAACATATAATTCACTCATCCAAAATTTGTCTGGCGGTCAAAAAAATTGAAATCCCCCACTGTAACAAACCAACATATGGAGGCGATGGAGCGGAAGAGGGATTTAAAAAAATTTACTTCTTAGCTTAATTATATAACATATGTTACCCGCGAGCAGAGTAAAGCGGGTGAGGTTGGTGAATGCTTAACAGCTACCCTCATTGAGTGCAGATAATTTTAGACCAATCAAATCAGAGTGTCGGCTTATTTATAAATCCGTCTAGATCCGTGGGCAGACTTAAATTTATGATTTCAACCCGTCCTGTGAACACAAAAATAAACATTATATATACTTTTCTTGTGCCGGAATGTTTAATTAATATATTTACAATTGCGTAACATCAATACCATTACGTAACATCAATAAATGATTTATGTAACACATTAAGAACTACATCATACATATTTATGAGAAAGAAAAGATATAATTCACTCCTCCAAAATTTGTCTGGGGGTCAAAGAAATTGAAATCCCCACAGAAAGAGCCCCAAGGACAAACGGGCAATTACACTGTGAAAGATGGTACGCGAAAATATTTATTAATAGCATTAGAACGCCACCTACCAAATGAGAGATGCATGTCTTTTTTAAACTTTTTACAGACAATATGTCGCGGCTGCAATTTAAGAAATGAATGTGAAGTATAACCCTTACATGTCCCAAGGGAGAGCATTAATGTGGGAGAAAAAGGCTTTCCAGTTTTTAAAACAAGGAGAAAATCAATTTTCTGTGTACGGAGTTTTATATAATTTGACATAACGGGGTAAGAGAGTATATATAAATCAAATTCTCTACTCTTTCTATGCTGAAATTGTTCAAAGTGAATCCTTAAACCAACTGGTTTTCCTTGCCTCCATTTAATTGTAATGTTATTAGCTGATAACAAATTTCGATTGTTGGTGGATGTGCAAGTGAATTCACCAACACGAAAAAAGACACGACATGCTGATAAAAACTAGACCGACATTCGCACAGCGAATTAGACCCCACTTGGCAGGAAAACTTAAAACGGAAGGTAGATTATTTTGCTGTTTGTTCACAATTTTCACATGTCTGAATGTAGAACATCTTCCTAAATACTACCAACTATACCGGTGAGGTCAAGGTCAAAAATTTTCATCAGGTGCACCACTTCAGATGACTCTCCATACATGTGCCTAGTTTGGTTCGTCTAGCTTCAGCTGTCTCGGAGGAGATGTCTGAAAACGGATTGCTCTATCTCCTACCGTTTTCGAGATAAAGACAACTTCCGGTTTGGGGCTCGAAAGTGACCTGGAGGTCTAGGACACCGGAAGTTATACCTTACGTATCGTCGTATAAGGGTGGAGGTCGAAAATGAGGTCAAAATTGCTCTATCTCTTACCGTTTTTGAGATAAAGGCCAACTTTCGGTTTGGGGCTCGAAAGTGACCTGGAGGTCAAGGACACCGGAAGTTATACCATACGTATCGTCGTATAGAGGGTGGAGGTCGAAAATCTCTTACCGTTTTTGGGGATTTGACATTGACCAACAAGATCAAGGTCAAAAATTTTTAGTGGGTACCTCAGATCACATCGTCCTTTATATACTCAACAAAAAAAGAAACGCAACACCTATCGAGGGGGTTAATTTTTTTTCTATTAGTATATTTAATTTTTCTTGTACATTCTATTACTTGGAAAATGATTGTCCAAACAAAGTGTCAAAATCATTCCCCGCTCTATCTTACAACTGGAGCGAGCAGTCACGTGACCTAAACTGGTAGTCTAGCACATTGTGAAATAACCGCTGAGAGTTATTGAATTATTTTTTCATAGTCTCAACCCTTAAGAAAAGAGTGCACGTTGTACAAAATTTGAAGTTCCTGGAACGATCCTAACCGATGGCACGGTTAACCGCAATTCAGCGAGAGCGTGCGATCGGCATGCTGGAAAGTGGAAAAACGGCAACTGACGTGGCGCGGGCGTTTGGCGTCCACAAATCGACGGTTACTCGCCTGAGAATAAGATAAGATACAACAGGGTCCACATCCGATCGTCCTAGAACGGGCAGGCCACGGTCAACGACCCCAGACCAGAACCGACAGATCCGCTTGTCACACCCTATTCAACCCTATTAGGACACACGAGATATTAGGCTTGTGAACTGCTTTTCGGATACCTTCAGTTTACGTAAGCATTACAGCGTAACGATAAGAATGTAGCTTTGAATTTTTAGAGAAATGAAATTATCTATTGATTCTGAGTCTATACCTAAAATTTTGTTGTTATATGTCCAGTATTGAATATCACAGCCATTTGAAAAATGCCGTTGTTTCTCACCCCACACCCACAAATACCTCAAATATTAACAGCTTTTTAGGTTCGGAAAGCCTTTAAAACCATTCCCCCAGCCCTAAAAATTTTAACAAAATCCATATCGGTTCACAGCCTCAGAGAGGGCGGCGCTACATTTGCTTATCAATGCTCAGATGATATCAATGCAGTTAAGCAGTGCGGCTCATGGCTCAGTGGAAACACATTCAGTGGAAATGTGTTTCCACTGACAACACACAGTTGTCTCAGCATATGGCAAAAGTAGTTCAAAGCCGCTTAAATCTACCAAGACTTAATTAAACAAAACCCTGTTAGGTCTCTCGACACTTGGCGACAATAACTACCTCTGGCCGATTTTATAATCTATGTAATGTACAGCCTAATGATGTGTAAAAGGAGTTTTCTTACCACAAAGTTCATTAAATGTAGATGTAGTAAATATAATTATATTGTCGCCAAAATGTGTTGCTTTTGTTCTCACTCTCATCCCGGACCCTCCAAAAATGTGTTGCGTGTTGCATAATTTGCTAATTGCGTTGCATTTGTGGGAGGGACACTCGCGTCGTGTACTAATGACGTGTGCAATCAAAAGCCAGCACCAGTGTTCCTAATCTGAGGGGGCGCGGCACAGCTGGCTATAAAAACCCTTGGTCAAGTAAAAGTACCCATTTTACGTGTAATGGGATAGCTTCAGTAATTTCAGTCACGAAGGTTGGGACGATTTATACTCTATGTAATGTACAGCCTAGTTATGTGCAAAATGAGTTTTTTGTCAACAAAGTTGTTCATTAAATCTAGCTGTAGAAAATATAGCCGATTTTATAATCTATGTTATGTACAGCCTAATGATGTGTAAAAGGAGTTTTCTTACCACAAAGTTGTTCATTAAATGTAGATGTAGAAAATATAATTATATTGTCGCCAAAATGTGTTGCTTTTGTTCTCATTCTCATCCCAGACCCTCCAAAAATGCTGTGTAATAAACTCACTGAAGTGGGCTTTCTATGGTCAGAATGATAATGTTTATTTTAAAAACCTTTCGTCTTAGGAATTCTTGGGTGAGGTCTGATTTTTGTTTAAAATGATGAATAAACGCAATTGCAGACATGGGAGTTAACATTGTATTGTATGAAAAATATTGGCAAGAACAATAAGCATTGATTGATGTAGGACAAGATGGCTTAGCGAAAATTTTACATGTTTTGCTAAAATGTTGTCAAGACCTTTTATACACTGCGCGTGTTGATATTGACAGACTATTGATCACAATAGTGGTCAAAATAAACAACATGGATCAAGCTCCTTGGGAACAATAAAAAGTACCGTTTCCTTTGCGGCATTTACCTTTAAACGAGATAGTAAATCTGATAATCTATTTTGTGTGGACACCGCGTAAAAATATGTTATCTATCAAGGATCTAACCACGAATTTTCTAACTAAAAGCATGGTCAATTTACATTTTTCAGTTTCTGTGTAAAAAGGTGCACAGCGATTACTATCGGGATAAGCTCTAGGATAACAATATTACATTGTTGAAAGAGTCATCCCATGTGCCATAAAACCACTGATTATCTAAGACCGCAGAATAACGAATGATTTACTGGTATCAGTAAAAACATTAAACTGATTTTGAGGTAGCCATATATCCGTGTGTAATAACTTAATGCCATTAAATTCTCTGTAATGTTGTACATAAATCATTTATTGATGTTTCGTAATTCTATTGATGCTCTACAACATTAAAGAAGAACTACATCATGCATATTTATGAGAAAGAAAAGATATAATTCACTCATCCAAAATTAATTCTAAAAATTTTATTTATTTAGTAGTTTTGCTTTGTTCCTAAAGTGACTGTTATTGTCGTAACGGGACAAAATTAAGTCGATAGAAAAACGTGCTCGCGATAGCGCTTACATTCTTTTATAAGATGACATAAAAATTTCCCGCTTAACCTCATACCTCAAGAAAAGTGCTGAATAGGAAATATTGAATGTTTTCAGTGCAAATAACGGTATATACGCTTTTATTCTAGCGTTATCGTAACTGTGATTTTCATTTTGTTTTCAATTCGGCTTAGTGTGACCAAGATACCCGTTTAAAAGTTACAAAAGTGAGTGATAATTTAATGTCATGCAATCTTATTATTTTTATTTGTATACTAAATCATCGTTCTCTTAACTTTCGTTCTCATAACGACTCCAGCTGTTACATGAATGACGTTTTTAGTAAACGTTGTTAGTAACAAAAATGTCGGTATGATACTGACTAAATTCCGTTACGAAATTGACAACTTCAGACCTGATTTGATATGAATGAAATCACTTTATTTCGGGCAATTAATCTGTTTGTTATATTTTCTACTTTAAGCTATATATTTAAAGTTTGTCTTGAGCACAGACTTGCTTGTGTTTAGCACCCTTCCTATCCTTCACATGCAGTGAGGGACACATGGATAAGTTCGACTAACCGCCCTGTTGTTTGTTTGGTCACATGCCTGTGTCTACCAGTTATATTGTTTGGCTCTCTGTCTGTCGGCCTGCCTGTTTCTTTTTGCAAATAAATGCCACTGCTTTCTTCTGCCTATATGTCCGTCAACAGTTCTACTTCTCTTTCTCATAGCCTGCCTGTTTGTTCGATCACCGTTTCTTCTCTGCTCTCTATGACTGTTTGCCAATCCGTTATATTGTCTATCAGTCTGCTCTGGCTGTCTGTCTTTCTGGCTCTTGAGAAAGAATGTTTGCTTTTATGCGAAGGGCAAAGTGTTGACAATTATATATGAACAAGAAAATACAGAGTTCGTACTTATTCATTGTCGATAGACGATACCCGAGAGTTTATATTGAAACATTTTTTTGAGAATTTAAAATAATTCTTAAAACAGAAGCATATGCTAAGTAATCATTGTGTTCTTTTTTTAGTTGCAAAACATTTAAAACTAGGTTTAGGTATATATTTCAACTGCAAAAATGATAATTAACTTATTAAATTTCACACAGGAGAGCTTAATAAAAAATGAACGGAAATGATACAGTCATGGGTGTTCACTTCAAATATGAAAATTATATTTATATATGCACTTTTATACTTATATACTTGTTGGTCATGTCTATGTTATTTGTCGTTACGTGGAAGTCTTTTCGTTGAACACTCGTACACAGTAAATATAAGGGAGTTCATTGTATTGCTGTACAACATTTATAACTAAAGTAGGAAATTGGTAGAACTTGAGATGTGGTGTTCACAAATAACTTGGTAGTGGAAATATCTCATAAAATTTCAAAGTCCCGCAGTGACTTTGGACCACACAAGGTCACCAAACCTTAGCTCTAGACCATAATATAAAAATCTACAAATTATTGCAGACCGGAAACAGCCGCCATTGAGCGAAAATATATTTAAATTTTGCTAAATTCTGCATATTTTGTTGAGGGCTGCCGTTTTCTAAGTATAATAGAAAATAGAAAGTCAGACATGGAAATACCAATTTCACCAAAATTTTATGCTGAAAATTCTTTTAAGGAGTACTTTATAACTGCACTATGGCTAAGGTTCCTGTCTGTAAATTCGATGGAGTTATCGTGTATGCCCAGGGTGGGTCGTTCCTTTAAAATCCCTTGCTTAATATGCGGGGGAATAATATACATGGAAATATATGCGTATAAAATGCATTGGTTTCCATGCACATAATACACATCGGAAAGAGTCTCAAACCCTCCCAAATCTCACGTGACTATATGATAATTTCCCTAACAAAACACACATTATTTATGCGTGGGTACGTGGGAATATCCACATATATCATGCATAGACCCCACGTTGAACTGCTATCTGGGCAGTTAACAGAATTTTTCATCCCACGTATAAAACGTGTTGTTTTAGGTGGGATTTACATGGGAACGCGGGACGTTGGCATGGTCACATAGAAAACATGTGTAATATACGTGGACATTCCCATGGTGTGATTTCCCTGTAAACTCTATGCACGTAGGCTTTCCCACGTATAAAATGCACGGGTAAATATAAACTGCATGGTTTTCCCCGCTTAATGCCCACCGTGGACATTCTGCTGTGAAACGTACATGATTTCTATGTGGGCTTTCCACATACACAATGCATTGTTTTTCATGTGTAATACACACCATGGGCATTCCCCTGTATGCCTCAGTTACAATATACGTAGAATTTTCTACTACTAAAATGTCTGGGTGAATACACGCATATTACATGTATATTATACTTTTGAATTCCAACGTAAAATTTCATTTTAAGTCACTTGTATATTACACGTATATTTTACGTGGGATTTCCCATATGATCATTTCTATAAAAATTACACGTAAATAATGCGTGAAGATTTTCAATCAGTAAATGCATGGAAAAATATACGCATATTATACGTAGTCTGGCAATGTGGGCTTATTATCCCTAACTGGAAAGGCGATAATATATTTAAATTTTGCTAAATTCTGCATATTTTGTGGAGGGCTGCCTTTTTTCTAAGTGTAATAGAAAGTCAGGCATGAAAATACCAATTTCACTACAATTTTATGTTGAAAATTCTTTTAAGGAGTACGGTATAACTGTGCGGTATAACTATTCGATGGAGTTATCGTGTATGCCCAGGATGGTTAATATGCATGGGAATTCCCACGTATAAAATGCATGGAAATATATGCGTATAAAATGCATTGGTTCAAATGCGCACAATACATAGCGGAAAGTCTCAAACTCTCCTAAATCCCACGTAACTACATGGGAATGTCCTAAACAAAGCAGACATTATCATGCGTGGGTACGTGGGAATACCCACATACATTATACATAGTCCCCGTGTAGAATTGCTATCTGGGCACTTGCTGTGGGAAATCCCATGTAAAATTTCAAAGTCCTGCAGTGACCTTAAACAACGACGCAAGGTCACCATAAGCTAATCAGCTCTAGAACATTATATATAAAAGTGACAATTAGATTTGAATGAAATATATTCAGTGAAATTTCAGATACAGTGTTTACAGCCCACTTGGTATGGTAAATCCCATATAAAATTTTCCGCAGTGACCTTGAACAAAGACGCAAAGTCAGCAAAATCTAATCAGCTCTAAAGCATTACATATAGAAACATCATACTACTTTTGACTGAAATCCGACTGGTAGTACTTCAGATATACTTTCATAATCATAGCCTGATTCACAGAATGACAGATGGACAGACGAACAGACGGTAAAAAGGAACCACGCAAAAACATCATGCCTCTGCTGGCCTCAGTCATTCATGGACATAATAAAGTGTAAACTTTGTAATTGTTTACGCTGAAATTTCGTTTCTACAAGCTAAAATTTAATCTTCGAGTTTGATTTTTTTAAAGTTAATGCAAGTTCAATTGTGTTTTCCCCAATGAATAAATATGAATTGTCAATAAAAAATATTCCGCCAAACGAAGGAGCAATTGTATTCCCTTTTTCTATAGTCTGTCGCATTGTTTTTTAAAACAGCGCACAAACGTTTTTACATAAACGTCATCTTACAGCAAAAAAATAATTATATATAGTGATTACGTAGAAACAAACATCTTAAATCAACCACTGCCAGGAACATTGGAAAGTAAACAACGAAAGTGACAACTTAATTTTTGCTCATTACGAAAATGACGCATATTTGTTGAATATGTTTTGAGTCGCCCCCTTGGGTAACTGAACGTTGTTAAGTTTGTATTTGTGAAGCAGGAATGTGAAGATACACATCTTACTGAAAATATTAAAAGAGAAAAGAAAACAAAAAAGTAGTTTTATTGGTTTTACACCTGCTAAATCACACTTACTTTGAAAAAAATCCGATTTACGACATTAAGTCGAAAATTAAAATTGTAGTTAACTTGTTTTGTTCGATTCTAAAACAGCGGGAAGGGTTGCTTCCGCAGTTCATTGTTGAAATTCCCATTAAAAATACTGGTGATTAAAAACGACCCACTTCATATACGCTGGTTTTACTTCGCAAAAGCTTTGAATTCGCTTATCTCCACTTTTAATGGGCTCCCTTCCAGTTATATTCACCACGCAATATAAAAAAAGAGCTTTTTGAGGTACCGTTCAAGATCACTTATCCTTTCCATCCATCCTTCAACCAATCAGAATGCCCGAGACGTCGTCTGCTAGTCTTGTAGAAACGACATTCCATTTTTGTGTGGCGTCTATACAACACGCCATTCTGTGTGCTGCCGGTTTTTTGCAGCAAGGGAACTGGGTTAAGGTGCGAATTGTTTCATATTTTACTTAATTCACTACCTAATGGATTATTTTATCTATTGTTGTGCGTTGGGATAAATTTATGGAGCCTAAGTGATATAAATTCGACACTGTTCTTTTAAGTTAGGTTGAGTTTGCATGATCGCGGAGACATTTTATTGGTCCCGGGAAGTGCGCCTCTTTCTCCACTTTCTTTCAGATTGAGGAACTTACAAGTTCCACCTCATTTCGTCTAGGAGTAGGATCTTTTCAGGCTGCTGTGCCTGCTTAGACTCCAAGCTTTACCAGCCAACTGTGTCATCGCTGAAATGGCCAGTTTTTGCTTAAGCTGTACTCCACGGGTCGCTGCTCAGTCTTCGTAGAGCAGGTTCGTCAAGGCTGACAGCGTTTTCCGACGTCTGAGGGTCTTTTTGCCTTGCCAGGACCGTTTTCCCGTTGTTGTAATACGGCCACAGGTGTGAGAAGACCATTCTGGGCCAAAGGGACTTTTTGGCCCTTTACGATCCGATGGTCTGAGGGTACCATCTGAGGCAAGAGAGACCCATGCCCGAAACGGGAAGGCCCATTACGGTCCAGGCCGTTACGGTCCTGGAACGCTTTCCGTTCCAGGAAGCATCTGTTTTCGTCGTAAATCTTCCCATCGAGTCATTGCAACGATTGGGCGATTGTAAACACAGCCTGGAGGGGTAAAGCTTGCAGTCGAAGTAGAGCACCGAGAAATGTAGTATTTTAGATACGTTTGCTACATGTTCTTACGGTTGTTTCTCCTCTGCTTGAATTTCAGATATGACAGAGGCCAGTCTACAGTCTCCACCATTGCAACCTCAGTGTATTCATCCTCCAGCTTCGCGTAACCCCAACTCCATCTGCGATCGCTGCAGACGGAACAACGGAATACCTCTGTGCGAGCAAGACAGCCCGTGTGGCGAGTGTCTACATCTCACCCCAGAGGATTGGAAAGCCCTGTTACGGAATAGGGCCAAGAACGAACGCAGGAGGGATAAGCGAAAATTTCTCTCTTCTGCCTCCTTTGTTACTCGTGAATTCATTCAGGATACAATGAAAAAGGCTAGCTCCGTTATTCTGGGCCAGGTCTCCACTGCAGTGCACGTTGACACTGGTGCAGAATCGGATGCCACTACATCATCTAAGAGACATAAAAAATCCAAGAGTAAGGGACGTGCCTTTTCTGAGACAGAATTGGATATCCCGGAAGGGAAAGAACGGGATCTTCAGAATTGGATATCCCGGAAGGGAAAGAACGGGATCTTCTTCGTGAAGCATGGGCATCATCTCCCAGAGTGAAACCCATTGGCAGTCCGGAGGGGGCATTCAAGTCTCCGTCTGTGGAACAAGTGACTGTGACACATAAGGATACGGGAACAGTTTTTTCAGCGGTTACAGGCCAGTTAGGCATTCTCCGTGAGAGGATTAACCCCTCCCCGGCTACAGCGTCTCCCGAGTGATTTTTCAGCCTTCTTGTCCATACAGTCGCAACTGCAAAAGCAACTTTTGGATTTACAAGTACATCAAGTACAGAAGCAGGAGAATCTGCTTAGTCAAAAACAGAAGCCTAAACCATCAGCTACGGTTTCTCGCCCTCCTCCGGAGGATCAGTCAGTGGCAGCGATGTCGGGCTCGCCCCTACCTCATCTCCCACTGGACTCCAACTTGGACATTCCCGAGACGGTTACCATCAGTGAGGAGGATTTCGTGGGCGAAACTTCCCCTCTCGCCACAGTTCCAAGCAACAGAGAGAAGGAAATTTACACCCCATCAGGGGAACCCCAAATGTCACAACTACTACAATCTCCGCTCCCAGAAGCAGCACCTGATGAACAGGAGTCGGAGGTTGAAGACGTAGAAGGAGAATCCGAGGGCACACCAGGGCATTCCCATTTTCATCTACCATTACGGGCAATGGATCAGGTACGGTCCCCAGGCCGGGGGCAAAGACTTTGGAGAGACCCAGCGGCGGCGGACAGACGCCCCATCCGAACTCCCTCTCAACCAGACCTTACCCCGTCGGTCAAAGATGCAACCCCTCGAGTTCCGCTTCCACGATCGCACCGGAAGACGTACCGTTCACGGATGCCATTCAAGAGATAGCCCGCTTAGCAGAGCTCTCCTGTGGCTCCTCACATTTAGATAAAGAGGATCCGCCCATTCGTATGACATCTCAGGCCGCTCCAGCACAACAGGACTCCTTCATCGCACTAGCCACCAGTGAGGGCATTGCTCATGCTGTTACGGTCCGCACGAAGGAATTCAAGAAGATGCATGCTGACGAGGGTCGCACACTGTCACGATTCCACTTATCTAAACACTGCCTAGTACGACCAGGCCCTAATCGGTCAGTGGAGAAAATACCCCTGGAGGCACTGGAACAACCCGGGAAGCGTACAGTCTGGGTGCCTACAGTGCGTAGTGACTCAGGCACTCCATTACTGGAGAAAGACGCCAAGACCATTGAGGCGTCTTCTCGTCACATTCTGAACATTATGTCATTTCAAGATCACACGCTCAAGGCACTGAAGTCTCGTTGGGAAGAACTTCGCCTCAGTGATCCTGTGTTTTCTAAACTGATGGAATGCCTGGACTTAGCTACCCGGGACGTGGTCAAACTTTCCACCTTTTTGATGACGTCAATGGTCTACCTACGTCGAGACGCCTTTCTCCTGCACTGCTGGTCCAGTGTCAAAAGTTTATGGGATCTGCGCCACGCCCCTATTCTGGGGGAACGGGAACTATTTCCTCCCGCCAAGATAGAGAGGGTGAACCAGGAAAGTCGATCACTTTCTCAGGATTATGCCCTTATGTCCAGGATGTCTCGCTCCTCCTTCAAGCGCCCACTGAAGAGGAAGCGACCGCAGCAGTCCTCGCCGGCACAGGCCAAACCGAGTGCGCAACCGCAAGAGCCCCCTGTCAAGAGACCGAAACCCAACTCCGCCAGCAAGACAGAGGGTCCGTCTCCACAGTCGTTCAGGCAGTAACCAATCAAAGTACCATCACGAGGTTCTCCTGGCGATACTTTAACAAACTTAAAAGAATTGGAAAATTTGCTCTCCTTAAACGCCTCCTTGCCCGTAGGAGGGTGACTAGGAAAGTTTTGGTAACCATGGGTGGAAATGGGGGCGTCTCGAAGGGTAGTGTGTTGGCTGAAGAGGGGTTACTCCCTACCTTTCAAACGAGACCGAAACGGGCTCAAGCGCCCTATTCCCCTAACTTCCCATGCGCTAAAGCAACTGGTCACCTTTTACCCCAAGGGGTCGGAAAAGAATCTAGTTCTCCAGGAAATGTTGCTGAGCTTGACGCAAAAACAAGCGATCGATGAAATGCCAGACAATCAAACGGGTTTTTTTCAGCAGGGTTTTTCTGGTCCCCAAGAAATCCGGGGGATGGAGGTTAGTAATCGACCTCTCCCCCATAAACGGTTTTCTTCGAGTGGTCACCTTTCAGATGGACACGGCCCAGGTTATAAAAGGGTCATTACGGGAAGGGATGCGGGGTACCTCCATAGATATCTCCGATGCTTATCTCCATATCCCTCTGCACCGCTCGGCACGAAAGTTCCTAGCCTTTCAAGTAGGGAAAAGACGTTTTTGGTTTCTGGCACTTCCCTTCGGTCTAGCTACAGCCCCGAACGTTTTCTCCAAGGTCATGAAGGTGCTAAAACAGGGGCACGTCTGGAGGGGATGTTAATCTTTCAGTATCTAGACGATTGGTTCCTGGAAAATCAAGAAAGACAGGTAACCGAGAACCAAACGATGACGTTAGTTCGCAAGGCACTAGAGGTAGGTCTAGTAGTAAACCTGGCCAAATCCGAACTAACCCCCAAACAGTCAATTACTTTTCTAGGGGAATTTTGGGACGCCAGAACGCTACCAAAAAATTACGAAAGCCATAGCAGATATCCCCCCCGAGAAAAAGGTAAGACTACAAGCCATGGAATCCCTTTTAGGTCTTTTAGTGGAGACAGAAAAGACAGTCCCTCTGGGCCGTCTCCATTACAGGCCATTTCAAAGCCAAGTGAGATGGGCACTTCGTCAGGGTTGTTCAACCACAGCAAAGATGCAGGTTTCACAGGTAGCCCTCCAAGCCCTACAGTGGTGGTGCGATGTGCACATCTTGTCCGAAGGAATACCATTTCAGCCCCCCACCCCAGAGATAGAGATTCAGACCGACGCATCCCACTCGGGGTGGGGAATTTACTGGCATGGTCAGGTATGGAAAGGCAGGTGGCCACCCTCGCTCCAGACCTATCATATAAATTGGCTGGAACTCCGGGTAGTCTTGATTGCCCTGAACAAAATGACCAACCAACTCAGAAACTAAGCAGTCCTATTTCGGTTAAACAATTCCACAGCCATAGCGTACCTCAACAAACATGGAGGTACCAAATCACCGTCCCTTTCTAAACTAGCATTTCAGATTCTCACAAGGGCCCGGGAAGAACAGGTAACCGTTTTGGCCCGTCACCTGGCCGGGAAACTAAACGTCTTAGCGGACTTAGCTTAGCCCCATGGTTCGCTCTCCTACTCCATTGCAAGATAGTGAGGTCGATACAGATCCCATGCCACAACGAGTTGCTATCACAACCCCACTGGCAACACTTCCACCCCTCCCTTCACTTACTGAATCTGCACCATTGGTGTCTGACCTTTTGAAGAACAAGGGCTTCTCTAACCAGGTGAGGGAGAAACTAGTAAACAGTCAGAACGGCTCTACGGCCAAGGTTTACAGGTCTCAGTGGAATAAGTTTGCCACCTGGTGTAGCATTTCTAAGCTGGACCCGTTTCAGGCTAGCCCAGCAGTGGTAGCTCCTCGATCACCTACTCACGGATGAGAAATTTAAGGTAGGTTCCATCAAGGGCTATAGGGCCGCTATAGGGTCAAGACTCAAAGCATCCACAGGCTACGACCCGGGCGAAGATGCATCCCTCTCACAACTAGTAAGACATTTTAAAGTAAATTTCCCACCCTGCCCATCCAACATAGCGCAGTGGGATTTATCTTTAGTCTTGCTGTATCTCCAACGCCCAGACATTTTTAGTAAAGACGCGATTTCAGCGAAAAATGCAACATTAAGATTCACGTTTTTATTAGCTTTAGCGTCGGGCAAAAGAAGAAAAGAAGTGAGATTCATGCCCTGGACAGAAAGGTAAATAAAGATAAGGCCACGTGGGTGAAGGTCACCCTAGTCCCTAGAGCAGGATTCATGGGTAAAACCCATATTATGACCCAAGGGATGGGAACGTTCGATCACATTACCCTTCCATCCCTGCCAGATGACCCCGATGCCAACGGCTTGATCTCTTTGTGTCCCGTCAAGGCTCTGCGTCAGTGTTTAGAAATGTCAGAGGCCTACAGAACAAAAAAAATCAAAAGGCACTCATCATTTCTTTTATGTCGAAATTTAACAAAGATCTTTCGAAACAGTTTATCTCGGATTATATTAAAAAGATCATTTTGGCAGCCTATGACGAGGCACAAATTGACCCGAGCCCGTCAGGGGAACTTAACGTCAAAGCCCATCAGGTAAGGCAAGTAATTCCCTCAGGGTCGTACGTAATGTGTCTCTTTCAGATATATTAAAAACAGGTTGTTGGTCTTCCCCCAACTCTTTTGTTAAATACTATCTGAAAGACTTTTCACAAGATGAATTGTTTCTGAATGGTTTCTGTTGTAGATCTGCGTCCCCCAAGTTCAAGAACAAGGGCAAGCAGAAGGGCAACTTTTCCAAGGGCCATAACGGGAACAGCAACAACAACAAGCCACGAAAGTAACAACCTGCAAGAAGGACTCCCCTTCTTACTCTGGACATTTCGCTTTTCGCTAAGGTCCTTCGGACCGTTTCGGCTCCGTGCTTATATTAAGCTGCGGGCAAACGCTGGACGATTAATTTTTAATGAAGCATTCTATATATTCCGAAGTGTTCATGATAGTATGTGTAATGAGTACAGCCCAGTCTTCGGTCTTACGGTTACTCGGAATTCAAATTTTGAACTCCTTTCTTCAAGTCTTTCAGAAAGAGGGGGGACCGAGTCGGTCTTAAACGTACCGCAGTGACCGTATACCCGTTTGTGTCCGGAAGACCGAAAGACCGGTCTATCGGTTCCTGGTATAAGGTACCATAGTGTCATTATGGGCTTATGGGACCATAACGGCCCCATGTAGGGAAACAGTCACAAATTAGCTTTTTACTTCGCAAAAGCTTTGAATTCGCTTATCTCCACTTTTAATGGGTTCCCTTCCAGTAATATTTACCACGCAATATAAAAAAGAACTTTTTGAGGTACTGTTCAAGATACTCTAACCCTTCCATCCATCCTTTGGCCAATCAGAATGCCCGAGACGTCGTCTGCTAGTCTCGTATAAACAACATTCCCTTTTTGCGTGGCGTCTGTACAACACGCCATTCTGTGTGCTGCCGGTTTTTTGCAGCAAGGGAACTGGTTTAAGGTGCGAATTGCTTCATTTTTACTTAATTCACTACCTAATGGATTATTTTATCTATTATTGTGCGTTGGGATAAATTTATGGAGCCGAAGTGTGTTAATTCGACATCTTACTCTTCGGTCTGATTAGGTTGAGTTTGCACGATCACGGAGACACTTTCCTAGTCCCGAGAAGTGCGCCTCTTTCTCCACTTTCTTTCAGATCGAGGAACTTACCAGTTCCACCTCAGTTCGTCTAGGAGTAGGATCTTTTCAGGCTGCTGGACCTGATCAGACTCCAAGCTTTACCAGCCAGCTGTGTCATCGCGGAAATGGCCAGTTTTGCTTAAGCTTTACTCCATGGGTCGCTTCTCAGTCTGCGTAGAGCAGGTTCTGCAAGTCTGACAGCGTTCTCCGACGAAAAGAGACGTTTTCTGTGACGTCTGAGGGTCATTTTCTTTGCCAGGACCGTTTTCCCATTGTGGTCATACGGTCACGGGTGCGAGAAGACCATTCTGGTCCAACGGGACTCACAAACCCGTTACGGTCCAATGGTACCAGGTGCATCTGAGGCAAGAGAGATCCATATCCGACATGGGTAGTGCCGTTACGGTCCAGCCCGTTACGGCCCGGGAACGCTACCGTTCCGGGAAGCATCTCTTTTCGTCTTTTCCTTAGACCCAGCGAGTTTTTGCAGTGTTTAAGCAATTGTAAACACAGCTTGGAGGGTTAAAGCTTGCAGTCGAAGCAAAGCACTGAGAAATGTAGTATTGTGCGTTGTTTTATACTACATATTCTCACCGTTGTTTTTCTCTGCTTGCATTTCAGATATGACAGAGGCCAGTCTACATTCTCCACCGTTACTGCCTCAGTGTATCCATCCTCCAACTGCGTGTAACCCCCACTCCATCTGCGACCGCTGTAGACGGAATAGTGGAATACCTCTGTGCGAGCCAGACAGCCCGTGCGGCGAGTGCCTACATCTCACTCCAGAGGATTGGAAAGTCCTATTACGGAATAGGACCAAGAACGAGCGCAGGAGGGATAAGCGCAAATTCCTTTCGTCAGCTTCGTTTGTTACTCGTGAATTTATTCAGGATACCATGAAAAAGGCTAGCTCCGTTATTCTGGGCCAGGTCTCCACCCCCGTACACGTAGACACTGGTGCAGAATCGGAATCCGCTACGCCAGTTAAGAGACATAAAAAATCCAAGAGTAAAGGACGTGCATTTTCTGAGTCTGTAGCAGAATTGGACATCCGGGAAGGACAAGAACGGGATCGTCTCCGCGAGGCATGGGCCTCACCTCCTAGAGTGAAACCCAGTGGCAGTCCAGGAGGGGCGTTTAAGTCCCCATCTGAGGAACAAGTGACTTTAACGCATAAGGATACGGGAACAGTGCTTTCGACGGTTACAGGCCAGTTAGGCATTCCCCCGCGAGAGGACTTATCCCCCCCTCCTCAGCTACAGCGTCTCCCGAGTGAATTTTCAGCGTTCTTGTCTATGCAATCGCAACTGCAAAAGCAACTTTTGGATTTACAGAATCAAGTTCAGAAGCAGGAGAGTCTGCTTAGTCAAAGACAAAAGCCTAAACCATCAGCTACGGTCTCTCGTCCTCCTCCGGAGATTCAGTCAGTGGCAGCGATGTCGGGCTCGCCTGTACCTCACCTCCCGCTGGACTCTAACGTGGATATTCCCGAAACGGTCACCATCAGCGAGGAGGATTCCGTGGGCGTGCCCCTTTCGGGCCAAGTCTCTACATTGCTGGAAGATGACGAAGAAATCGGACCGATGGAAAATTCTCCCCTAGCAGCAGTCCCAAGCAACAGGGAGAAAGAAATTTACACCCCAGTAGGGGAACCCCACATGTCACATTTTCCACAATCCCAACTCCCAGAAGCAGCATCTGATGAACAGGAGTCGGAGGTGGAAGACGGGGAAGAAGAATCCGAGGGTACGTCAGTACATTCCCGTTGTCATTTACCGTTACGGGCAGTGGAGCAGGTGCGTTCTCCCGGCCAAGGGCATCGACTTTGGAGAGATCCAGCGGCAGCGGGCAGACGACCCATCCGTACTCCCTCTCCACCAGACCTTGCCCCATCGGTCGAGGACGCGGCCCCCTCGAGTTCTGCTTCTACGATTGCACCAGAAGACGTGCCGTTCAGGGATGCCATTCAAGAGATAGCCCGCTTAGCAGAGGTCTCCTGTGGCTCTCCAAATTTAAATAAGGAGGATCCGCCCATTCGTATGACATCTCAGGCCGCTCCACCACAACAGGACTCTTTTATCGCACTAGCCACCAGCGAAGGCATTGCTCATGCTGTCACGGTCTGCGCGAAAGAGTTCAAGAAGATGGACGCCGGTGAGGGTCGCACACTGTCGCGTTTCCATTTATCTAAACATTGCCTAGTACGACCAGGCCCATATCGGTCAGCGGATGAAAAAATTCCCCTAGAGGCACTGGAACAGCCCGTGAAGCGTACAGTCTGGATGCCCACAGTGCGTAGTGACTCAGACATTCCATTAGTGGAGAAAGACGCCAAGACCATCGAGGCATCTTCTCGCCACATCCTGAACATTATGTCATTTCAAGATCATGCACTTAAAGCACTAAAGTCGCGTTGGGAAGAACTTCGCCTTAGTGATCCCGTGTCGGCTAAATTGATGGAATGCCTGGCCTTAGCTACCCGAGACGTGGTCAAACTTTCCACTTTTTTGATGACGTCAATGGTCTACCTACGTCGAGATGCCTTTCTCCAGCACTGCTGGTCTAGTGTCAAAGGTTTACGGGATCTGCGTCATGCCCCTATCCTGGAGGAACGAGAGCTATTTCCTCCCGCCGAGATAGAGAGGGTGAACCAGGAAAGTCGTTCGCTTTCGCAAGATTATGCCCTGATGTCCAGGATGTCTCGCTCCTCCTTCAAACGTCCACTGAAGAGGAAGAGACCACAACAGTCCTCTCCGGCACAGTGTAAGCCGAGTGCGCAGCCACAACAGCCCCCTGTCAAGAAACCGAAACCCAGCCCCGGCAGCAAGACAGAGGGTCCGGCTCCACAGTCGTTCAGGTAGCAACCAATCAAAGTACCGTCACGAGATTCCCTCATCTCCTGGCGATACTTTAGCAAACTTAAGAGACTTGGGAAATTTACTTTCCTTAAACGCCTCCTTGCCCGTAGGAGGAAGACTAGGAAAGTTTTGGCAGCAATGGGCAGAAATGGGGGCCTCTCGAAGGGTAGTACGTTGGTTAAAGAGAGGTTACTCCCTACCTTTCAAACGAGACCGGAACGGGCTCAGGTGCCCTATTCCCCTAACTGCCCATGCGCCAAGACAACTAGTCACCTCTTACGCCAAGGGGTCAGAAAAAGACCGAGCTCTCCAAGAAATGCTATTGAGCTTGTCTCAAAAACAGGCGATAGAGGAAATGCCAGAAAATCAAATGGGCTTTTTCAGCAGGGTTTTTCTGGTTCCCAAGAAATCCGGAGGGTGGAGGCTAGTAATCGACCTCTCCCCCATAAACGGTTTTCTCCGAGTGATCACCTTTCAGATGGACACGGCCCAGGTGATAAAAAAGTCATTACGGGAAGGGATGTGGAGTACCTCCATAGATCTCTCCGATGCTTACCTCCATATTCCTCTTCATCGCTCGGCAAGAAAATTCCTAGCCTTTCAATTAGGGAAAAGACGATTTTGGTTTCTGGCACTTCCCTTCGGTCTGGCTACGGCCCCGTACGTTTTCTCCAAGGTCATGAAAGTACTGAAAACATGGGCACGTCTAGAAGGGATGTTAGTCTTTCAGTACCTGGACGACTGGTTTCTGGCGAATCAAGACAGGCAGGTAACCGAGAATCATACAATGTCTTTAGTTCGCAAGGCACTAGAGGTAGGTCTAGTAGTAAACCTAGCCAAGTCCGAACTAACCCCCAAACAGTCCATTACCTTTCTAGGGGAGTTATGGGATCTGGCAATAGCAAAGGCGTTCCCTACGCCAGAACGCCGCCAGAGAATTGCAGATGCCATAAAAGGTATTTCCCCAGGAAAGAAGGTGCGATTACAGGCCATAGAATCTCTCCTTGGCCTGTTAGTGGCAACAGAGAAGACAGTTCCCCTGGGCCGTCTCCATTACAGGCCATTTCAAAGCCAGGTAAGATGGGCGTTGCATCAGGGTCGTTCACCCGCAGCAAGGATGCAAGTTTCACAGGTAACCCTACAAGCCCTACAGTGGTGGTGCGACGTTCTAATTATGTCCGAAGGAATGCCATTTCAGCCCCCCACCCCGGAGATAGAGATTCAGACCGATGCGTCCAATTCGGGGTGGGGAATCTATTGGAATGGTCAGGTATGGAGGGCAAATGGCCACCCTGACTTCAGTCCTACCACATAAACTGGCTGGAGCTTCGGGTAGTCTGGATTGCCCTAACCAAACTGACCAACCAACTCAGAAACAAGGCAGTCCTCTTTCGGTTAGACAATTCCACAGCCATAGCTTACCTCAACAAGCAGGGGGGTACCAAATCACGGTCCCTGTCCAAACTTGCGTTTCAAATTCTTACAAAGGCCAGGGAGCAACAGGTGACCGTTTCCGCCCGTCACCTGGCCGGGAAATTAAATGTCCTAGCGGACTTAGCCTCCAGACAGGGTCAAGTTATCAACACCGAGTGGTGCCTATCCCCTCGGTCCTTTCAGTGGGTGACACACCAATCCCCATGGGGTGCCCCGACTCTGGATCTGTTTGCAAACGCTATGACCACCCAACTTCCCCGGTACGTGTCTCCTTGCCCGGACCCAGCAGCTTGGGCAGTAGACGCCCTCAATTGTCAGTGGCCACGGGACGAGGTACTGTATGCCTTTCCCCCACAAGCGATCTTAGGGCAAGTCTTGCAGAGAGTAATCGAGTTGAAACCACCGTTCCTATTACTCATTGCTCCATGGACACCGGAAGCCCCATGGTTCGCCCTCCTACTCCATTGCAAGGTAGTAAGGTCGATACCGATCCCATGCCACAACGAGTTGCTATCACAACCCCCTTGGCATCACTTCCACCCCTCCCCTCGCTTACTGAACCTCCACCTATGGTGTCTGACCAGACCTTTCTGAAAAACAAGGGTTGTTCTAGGCAGGTGAGAGAGAAAATAGTAAACAGTCACAAGGGCTCGACGGCCAAAGTTTACAGGTCGCAGTGGAATAAATTTGCCGCTTGGTGTAGCACTTCTAAGCTAGATCCGTTTCAGGCTAGCCCAGCAGTGGTAGCGGATTTCCTCGATCACCTTTTCACGGAGGTGAAATTAAAGGTAGGTTCCATCGAGGGCTATAGGGCCGCTATAGGGTCAAGACTCAAAGCGTCTACAGGCTACGACCCGGGCGAAGATACATCCCTATCACAGCTAGTAAGACATTTTAAAGTAAATTTCCCACCCTGCCCATCCAACATAGCGCAGTGGGATTTATCTTTAGTCTTGCTGTATCTCCAACGCCCAGACATTTTTAGTAAAGACGCGATTTCAGCGAAAAATGCAACATTAAGATTCACGTTTTTATTAGCTTTAGCGTCGGGCAAAAGAAGAAAAGAAGTGAGATTCATGCCCTGGACAGAAAGGTAAATAAAGATAAGGGTACATGGGAGAAGGTCACCCTAGTCCCTAGAGCAGGATTCATGGGAAAAACCCACATCATGACCCAAGGGATGGGAACGTTCGATCACATTACTCTCCCATCCCTACCAGATGACCCCGACTCAGACGGTCTGGTCTCTTTGTGTCCCGTCAAAGCGCTGCAACAGTATTTAGAAATGTCAGAGGCCTACAGATCAAAAAATCAGAAGGCTCTCATCATTTCTTTTATGCCGAAGTTTAGCAAAGATCTTTCGAAACAGTCGATCTCAAATTATATTAAAAGGATCATTTTGGCAGCCTATGACGATGCACAAATCGACCCTAACCCGTTAGGGGAATCGAACATCAAAGCCCATCAGGTAAGGCAAGTAGCCAATTCCCCCAGGGCGGTACGTAACGTGTCCCTTTCGGATGTATTAAAAACAGGTTGTTGGGTTTCCCCCAACTCGTTTGTTAAATACTATCTGAAAGATTTTTCTCAAGATGAATTGTCTGGCTTATATTCATTAGGACCGTTCGTGGCTTCAGAAACGACCATTACAGGCTGAGTGTTTCTGTTGTAGGAATGCTTCTCCCAAGTTTAAGAACAAGGGTAAGCACAAGAGTAACTTCTCCAAGGGCCGTAATGGGAACAATAACAACAACAACAAGCCACGAAAGTAACAACCTACAAGAAGGTCTTTCCTTCTTACTCTGAACATTTCGCCTTTCGCTCAGGTCCTTCGGACCATTTCGGTTCCGTGCTTATATTAAGTTACGGACGAACGCTGGACGGTTATGTTTAATTAAGCATTTATTTACTCCGAAGTGTTCAGGATCGCATGTGTAATGAGTACAGCCCAGTCTTCGGTCTTACGGCTACTCGGATGCTTAAGTTTTGATCTCCTTTCTTCATGTTTTTCAGAAAGAAAGGGGGGGACCATGTCGGTCCCAGACGTACCCAGTGACCGTACACCCGTTGTAGCCGGAAGGCCGAAAAACCGGTTTATGGTTCATGGTATGAGGTACCATAGTGTCATTATGGGCTTATGGGACCATAACGGCCCCATATAGGAAAACAGTCATAAATAAGCAAAATTTTTCTGTTTTTCATTTTATGACAATTTACAGTAGTTTTAGTACTATCTAGTCAATCGCTACGAGTTTATTTCAAATAAACGTGGTAATTTATCAAATGAGAAGAAGAAAAGTTAGACAGCGGACTCGCTTTCTTTTTTCAAGTTTGAATTGCATGTCTTGTAAGACACTTCAGTCACTTTACTAGAAGTGTCAAAGAGTTTATTTGCGTAATTCCTATGGATTTACGATCGTTTTGTAGTACTTCTAAATACTAACTTTTAACTTTGATTTTAACCCGTCCCATCCATCCCCAACTAGCCTGGGCGTGTTTTACCGCCTTTGGGGCTAAAAAGGGAATGTTGTTTATACGAGACTAGCAGACGACGTCTCGGGCATTCTGATTGGCCAAAGGATGGATGGAAGGCTTAGAGTATCTTGAACAGTACCTCAAAAAGTTCTTTTTTATATTGCGTGGTAAATATTACTGGAAGGGAACCCATTAAAAGTGGAGAACGCGAATTGCGCTTTTACTCGTAAAAGCTCGTTTTACGAAATAAAACGATAGAAAATTTGTCTGTATTTCATTTTATGGCGATTTACAGTAGTTTTAGAGCCACCTAGTCAATCTTTACAGGTTTATTTCAAATAAACGTGGTAAATTAGAAAAAAATTAGAAAATAAATTAGAAAATTAGAAAAACTCTTTTTTTTATATTGCGTGGTAAATATTACTGGAAGGGAACCAATTAAAAGTGGAGAACGCGAATTGCGCTTTTACTGGTAAAAGCTCGTTTTACGAAATAAAACGTTAGATATGTCCTCCTGATTTTCGAGTTTAACGTATCAAATGGTCTCAGAGACCTAATTTCCTATGACTCTTTAAAGGAACGCAAGGAATTAAACGTTACCGGCTGCATTGTTCTCACTTGGGATGGGCCGTGTTTTTTTTGCAGTTTTTTTTTGTGTTCAACTTATTGCGCCCTCGTATGAAGCGACTAAGTAGATAACTGAGGCGGTTTCCTACGTTTTTCCTACGTACGTACCTCGGTATGAAATAACAATTTATGTTGCTAAAGGGCCATCGTAGACAGGATAGCGAACTCTCACGCTTCTAAAACAAACAAAGAAAAACATAGGCATCGGAGATGCAGAGCCCTCAGACAACAACAGTTACATATCTGTGAGCGAGTTACCTTTTTCAGATATGGCCCGGAGAAAAGCAACATTTAGGTGTCACGGAATGGAGAGACGAACGGTGATAAAATAAACCTCAAATTGCACAACTACAGTTCATCTGCTTTTTTTTTGCCTTGGGTGATGCATACTTTCTTCCTGTAAGGTTTTGTGAAACTCCGATAAATAATTTTTGATATATCGCAAGACAAGAAAACGTTTACGGACAGACAGACAGACCAACAGACGGACGGACAGACGGAAGGACAGACCGATAGCAATCAGCCTTCAGCCAATATTGGCTGAGGGCTAAAAACCCGGAATCCAGGATGGCAGCGAAAAAAAATTGATACGAGTCAAAATAAACACTAACGTCCACTTGTCCACTGTGTCAGATAGTACGGTCTATATACAAAATATACAGCATATACTGTAAAGGGAAACGGATTATTAGGGTTGGATTAACAGCCGGCGATGGACGGACGGACAAACAGCATTCAAAACTGCAGTCCCCGTCCGGGGTTAAAGTCCCAGTTGGGGGTTAATAATCGAGGGCGTTATAATACCATTTGGAGTCAATTTTAATTCATTCTTTATTGTTTCATTAATTTTCTTCATCTTCTTATTGCTGTTATCATCATTATTATTGTTATCACCATCACTGTCATTATAATTATCATTGCTCTTGTTTATTTATATTATTGTTTTTATTATTCGTTTTACTGTTCCCAAAAGAATGAGGAGCAACAACTGTATCTGCAGAATATGTTTTATTGTAAAAATACGTATTGCATGACATTTTCTACAAAACGCGCTACTATTTACACAGAGTATTTCTGCCACTTAAATATCACTTGGTGGGAACAGTCATTATAACGTTAAATTTAATGTAGAAATTGTAATGTTGTTTTTACACATCCAAGCTAAAAGCAAACTACAATGGATTACGAGCAGAATGAAATAGAACTTAGCATTGCCATTGAAAATCCATAAACTTCCTTAAATAACCGTTGCCCGAGTGTTTAAGCTACACAAAAAGCCACCCCTCACAACTCGCAGCTTGAAAATATTTCAGCATTTGCCATTTTGTATTTGACAATGTTCAAAGCGATGTCCATAGAAAGACCCGACTGAAGAAAAAAAGTTGTTTCATTCCGTCCTATTGCGTTGCCCTCTGCAAGACCTCGCAATGAACCTGGGCAATTAACTGACCAAAATTGTCATTTTCTTACTTATGGAAATAGTCACTATTTTTAACAAGTCCTCATTTTAGACAGTTCTTCATTTGCTCCTCAAGTCGGAATCAATCCCGTTCACGTGCGGTTGATCATTCGTCAGGTGCTGGAATGTCTAATTTTGGAAAATCAAACAAAGGTAACTTGACTACGTCTCGAGGAGTGCGTCTATCCCCCGTGAGCGATATGGTATGTGTAAGGCTGTTGCGTGTTGACTACGCAAAATTTAAAAGTGGAAAGATAGGTAGATCTGGTGTCTAGTACTTAAACGAATTAATTCATTAACCAGACTTCCGTAGTTCAGTACAGTGCCGATTTTGAAAAATCCGCCATTTTGTCAATTTGAGTCCCATCCGGAAAAATCTTGGTCACTGCACTGCGAAAAGTCCCAGGGAACCCGTATGCAGAATTTCAAACGAATCCATCTATCAATGCGGCCTGTAGGCGCGTGAGACTGCCGTATATACGCTAAGTCCAGTGCCGATTTTCAAAAGTCCGCCATTTTGTCAATTTAAGTCCCATCCTGAAAATTCTTGGTCACTGCACTGCGAAAGGGTCCAGAGAAGCCGTGTACAAAATTTGAAACGAATCCATCTATTAACGTGGTCTGTAGGCGCGTGAGACTAAAGCGTGACAGACGGACAGACAGACGGACAGACCGAAAAGTTCAAAACTATATCCCTCCGTTCCACGGGGGATAATTAATTCAGAATAACGATAACTTTTAGCACAACGGTTCATTGCTTGCACAACAAGTATATGGGCACATAACATATTATTAACTGAAAGGCAAGGTAAACCTCTGAGTTAAAATCAGAATGGAACCAACACATGGCGTCTTAGTATAGAGGTGGTCTTTTCTTAGGTTATCTCTTATTTCAGGAGCGAATGGCAAAGGAACCACATAGTGGTCTAAATCCAGAGATCATTTTTATTTAGATGTTTTCTTATCGAGAAACTCTACTGCATGGCGTAGTGGATTTATAAACAATGCGTTTCTAACATATGACGCACGCACACGACTTTTAGAGCTGTTTGTTTTACGGACTAATGTCATTATCCGCCGGGCACCGGAGGGATATAGTTTTTACTCTGTCTGTCCGTCCGTCTGTTCGTCTGTGCACTTTCAGTCTCACGCGCCTACAGCCCACATTAGTTGATGGAGTCATTTAAGATTTTACCCAGGGCTGCTCCTAAGCATTCCGCAGTGCAGTGGCCATGACTTCGCATAATACGTATCAGTCTCACGCGCCTACGGCCCAGTCGCCATTACTAGATCTTATGAATTCATTTCACCTTTTGCCAACTGCACATGAAGCAACAATGCCATCTGGTCGCTGTATCGACGTTATCTTCAGACCAAACCCACCATGTACCACTGGCTCTACGAACCTCTGCTTCACTGACCACAAGGCTGTATGGTGTTCTTTGGAACAGTTTTCAAGAGGAACATCATAATCAGGTATACAATTTGCGCGAACCCGGCGGATTCATGCTTACCGAGCATCTAGTTTTTTTTTCAAACAAGACACTGGTGACGCAATTAACTTGAAAATGGTGTTAAATTGAATGCACGTTTGTAGGTCTCGTATCGCAATATTAAAGTTATAAATCTTCTCTTTTACGTGTGCGTTATAAGATGATTAACAGACTTGCAATTTTTCGGTATTATACCCAAGCGAGCTTAAGAAATTACTACGCGGCTTCACCTGTTTTCCTAACGGATCCGCGTAGTGGAAATAGTTCCTTGTGAAATTCTTAAACATAATGTAACATGTTTCATTTCAATGCAAATATATAATTACATAATGCAACAGAAAAAAAACAATTAAGTAGTGATTTACCAGAAATATGAACACAAGTTAAACACGTTTTTTATACTTAACTGCAAACACAATTTATAGCGACTATAACACTAATATCTACAACCTTTCACAAACAATCTTCGGTAAAATAAGGACAAGAGAAAGGTTACATCGATTTAACCAGCATATCAGGGCCTGTGACCCTCGTGCATCATTCGGCACATATTGACTTATCTTGAGTCAGGATGTTGACCTTTAGGTCAACAATATCTTCATGTTGACTCAAAATAAGTCAAAATGTGTTTTGCTACATGGCTTGTGACATCGCATGAAATGTAACATCGACCATAGCTGCAGTATTGGCTTAGCGTCGCAGCCAACACTGATATATTATTGGCTTGGGAATCGACCAATGAGATTACAGTATTTACCCAAGTCATGTAAAGTTAAAATTATAATCTGGAATTTGTGACGTTTTCTAGACCATGTCTTGTAAAATGGCACTACGCGCGGACAACGGTTCGCTACAAAAACTACCCCCTCCCTCCCCACCCCTCCATTTTCTAAACGTTTTTCGTTTCTTTCAGATGCGCATTTCAACACACATGCTACCAGGTGCTACACGCACCACGGCTCCTTCACCTGACCCGTTGTCGGCGAAAATTTGATAAACAAATTTACCAAAATAAACCAAATAAAAAGCGCGCGGAGTAATATATTTTTTGGCGGAGCGACGATCACAGGTTGGGGTTTGTCGCCGCACCGCATACCAACATTACATTGTTAAACAAACTCATGCACTCTCCAATCCTAACTCCAGTCAGAGCTTTGTTGTAGTTTTGTATTACACAACAACAAATAAACCATTTAAACGTATAACACTAGTAACTGACAATACTCTCTTTGTAAATATCACACATACCACTCTTTAACTGTCCCCTTCTTTTTCGCGGATTTAGAACAGTTTGAATGTGATTTGGCTGCGACCCCATTTGAGCCATTCGCCTGAGTGGGCGCTTTTGTACTCACTGTTTCGTAGCGATAATTCTTCGTTTCATCGATTTTATACGTGCCTTCATCTCGGCTACGGTACTTGTAAATAGCGTAGGCAAGTATGAATAATAAAAGCACCACGCCTATAGCTATACCTACGATAAGACTAATGTTTAATTTTAATGGGTTACTACGCGTATTTAACGGTGTCTCCGGCGTATCACCTCTAGGGCCTGTAGCAGTCTTTGTTGTGCTTTTACTGCTAGAAATAGAACTACTTTCTACCGTGGTGTCGAACACAATGTAGGGTTGTTTTGTCGACTTGTCGGGACGTTTCTGGGCGGGAGTTTCTGTCATATTGGGCGGATCAACGACATCAACATTATGCGGTTGGCTGGAGCCATTATCCGGGCCGAAGCTGAAATCCGTTGTGTTTTGTTTTAACTCGAATTCTGTGTCCGCACCGGACCCTGCGTCACCACATTCTTCGTCGTCGATTTCACAAGGTTCGTCGCCGGAATAGGCGGACTGTCTGGGACTGGTAGATGGGCTACTGGTGCTGCAAAAAACACATACGTCACACGTCAATTAATGATGCATAATTGACTAACAGTAAAGATGTATAACTTCAACAGAACCCCCAAAAATAAAACTGATATTAATTTTAGGGTTATTTTTACTGTCGGATTTCTTAATAATGACACTGATAACTAATAACACTGATAAAACGTGGTCACAGATTATACTTTTTCTTGAGATGTTAAAACAGGACGATTTTTGGGCCGGTCTTCCTGGGGTTTTTAATAGGAGATGGGTGACACCGGGGCTTGTGAAAAAGAGGTTCGGGATGGACGGTCGCATCGGGGGGTTCCAGTGTATATCATGAACATTTAATAATAATAATAATAATAATAATAATAATAATAATAATAATAATAATAATAATAATAATAATAATAATAATAATAATAATAATAATAATAATAATAATAATAACCATCTATTTTCCTGTCTTTTACTGCTTTTTTGCTTTATTTGTTTATTGGTTGAGGAGTAGGAAGCCCTCCCCCCTCCTCCCCCCTCCCACCACTAGCCCCCCCCCCCGGATACTGAGTCCGCTCGCACTTAACGCTTGAGTGGGAGGCCAAAACGTCATGGTGCAGGCATCGATTCGCTGAGGCATTAAACCATGCTTAGAAGGTCACTCTGAGCAATTGGATAAGGAGGCCCAGGTCTCTAGTAGGAGTGGATGGGTTCTTTTCCGTTGTTGACCATTTATTGTTTTTTTTTACGTTGTTTTTTTTTTTAAAGTCCCATAAACGCTGTGACTTGTCAGTGAAACTTAATCGCCAGTGGAGATAGCGCCAGAATGTTTAGAGGTTACTGAGACACACACCACACAATATGCGTGCTGGTACCAGCATTCTGTTCATAAAATGCACAAGTGAAAAAGTGCTGCATTATTTTTGTTAAAAGAACGGGCTTAATGGCACTATTAACGATAAAAAAATGACGCTAAATAAAACACAAGTGATAAGGGGTTTATGTACAAATATGATGCAGTTGAACAAACAAACAAAAATGCTGAGAATAAATACCATCAATAAAAATCCCTGGTTTCATGGTGTGCTGAGCCCAGTATATGCGCCCGAGAGACGAGACAAATGGAGACGATCCATTAAACTAGTTGTACCGTTCCTGATTAGAACACTCTTATACGTAGGCATATAATTACTTTTTTTTTGTTTTTCTTTTGTTTCTATCTAGAAATATTATTAGCAGCCCAGCTTTACTCAGGTTCCATCCATCTTCGTGGTATAAAATCGATGTTTAATTCACTTTCAGTTAGCCTTTATTTTGATTTATTCACTTTTTTTGGGGGGGGGGGGGGGCAGCAAGATCCGTTACTGTGACACACATTGTGTAACACAAGCATAGGGAAAGATCGTATTTGGCCAGTCCCTCGCATGGTCTTTAATGTTTAACGTTAAAAATTGCAGATTCTGACTTCAGAAAATATACTAATCGAGACGGAAATCATTTCAGAACTTTCACCACATTAGTTTACGAGAATAAGGGTGTCTTACCAACCTCAGAATTAATTTTTTTAAAATCGTAAACTGATTTTTGCTATATGAAAAACAGGCAAGTATTTTAAAGTGTTTCTATGCTTGCATACGTCTTAACTGCGTTTGTTAGAGAAGTACAAATCTCTTGGATACCAACCAATCAATTCATGAATTAAACTTGTCCGGGATTTCCTAACTGCTCGAGGTCAACCGGACTGATTTTTGCATACCTTATATTGAAAAAAATAACTGAAATTCAATGACTGTGATGTTTATAGGCAAGTGAAAGCCAAATGGATGTTGTAAATAAAAAAAGTTGACGTAAAATGTTTTCAGAAAAGATTTTTTTTTTCACAAATATCTGACAAGTGTATGAAGTGGCCCACAATAGTAAACGTTTTGCTGTTTATCGCTGTTGACCGCACCAGATGTTGAATATCTGATATGGCTGATTAAAACGATTTTTGCAATCCATACAAAAAACTAGACTGGCCAGTGTTTTTGTAAAACAAAAACCGGATATGTCAGCTCCCACCCCCCACCCCCACTCCCAATCAGTCACGTGGAAAAAAAATTCCTTGCTTAAAAGTACACCATTGGTGAGCCCAAAAAATAAAAAAAATCGCCAAAAATACATTTTTTATTGAAACTGAAGAAAAACTTCTAGCCACGTTTCAGCCTAACCCAACAAACTGTTTCGGAGATATCGCAACAATATGGCCAAAAAACTTAAAAATCAGAAATTAAAAGAATCACCAAAAATACATTTTCAACGGAAATGAGGAAAAACTTTGCAGTATACATTTGCGCTATATGTATGTTGTTCTTGCGACGTCTGAGCCTTATCCAACGAACTGTTTTGGAGATTTAGCCGACCAAAGTGAAAAAAATGCACACCCCCCCCCCCCCCATGTTCCAAGATTTGCCAAAAATAGAATTTTTGAAGGAACGAAAAAAATAACACGGGCATCATCTAGATATGTACCCCAATATGAATGTATGTTTTGAGAAAAATAGACTGATTAATTTCATAAGAACTCACTGCGGACAGACGGACGGACAGACGGACGAATGGACGGACACACCAAATGCTATATATATCTTCCTTAGGGGGGAGACATATAATAAAACTTTTGTACTGCTGTTATTTAACGACCGATAACACCATAACACACCTAGTCGATTTGGGGGTCTTGACTTTGGAAACAACGATTTTATCCGTGGACTCTTCGTTCACACAGCCAGCCTGGTTTTCAGAACCGCATCCGCCGGAACCAGTAACCAAGTCATCATCATCTGTCTAAAAAAAAAGAAACAAACCAGATGCTACGTAATTTTGATTACTTTGACCCCCGAGTGGTGACATCGGTGAGAATAGCGCAAATTCGTAAAATAAAACTACATTTGCACTCACATGCAGTTACGAGCAAATGGCTTTAGGTGGAAATATTGCAATCTTCAATTCGGAATTGAATTGATTCAGAACACCTCTGCAATTTTCGGAAATAGCCTTTTAAGGTTACTAAGACAGGCAGTCTTGCTTCTGATCCCAAGCTTTTTCAAAATACTGTTTTAAAGTGACCCCGCCGGGACGGTATGTTCCAACATATTTGTTTCGTTTTTAGTTGTATCACAAGATTTATATAACATGATGCTTACATTATCAATTTGCAAGTTACAGTTTTAAAGTGTGAACTGTAGGCTGAAACAAGAGCGTAAAGTTTTGAGAAAAAATTCCCAGATGAAAGGCCATTTTCAGTACTGTTTCTGCTTTCGGGCGATTACAGCCCGCCGGTGGGTCGCTTTCTGTTTTTTTAGCTCGCAGGTTTTTTTCTCTTTGCTGTTTTAATGACACGGCCGTGGGCGAGAAACAAGGTAGTTTTTCCTGGCCAAATCAATCATAACCGATTGAATTTTTCCCCGAAAATTACCGAGACGTTTTTCTTACCACCTTCCCCGGTATTCATAAAAAATTAACTGCAGTTAACTGTACAACACACAAAAGAAATCAGCTGATTTACCCAAATTATGGCAGCAATTTTTATAAGAACATATTTTGGCATAAAGTAAAATTAGCTTTCAAAAGTTCTGTTAGCTACGAGCAGTTAACGGAATTTGTTAACTTTACAGTTAACTCTTGTGAATACAGGCCATGACGATGTGAATGACCCTGTGTAAGAATACTTTACGGACGTGTTAGAGGGAAGGCCACAAACACCTGACGACATCTTCCTTTAAATGAGAGCTGGTCTGGGGTAAATAAAACATAAAAAAATTAATAAAACCATACTAAAAAAAACTACCATATTTTACTGCATTAATACTAGGTTTTTATTAACATTAGATATTAAAATAAGAGCGCCAGGATTCACACTCTTGGTACCAACATTTTGAAATCTATCTTTTTGATCAATTACCAAAATCCTCCTTCATCCTGAGAAAAAGTGTGTCAGAGAATTTGTTGTTGGTTGCCTAAAACAGGGCATACTGTTGGCAATATGTTTATACTTGGATCTGACTTAAGCTGACACAAAAAAATTGGTGACGTAATTTATTCACGGTGACATTCGAGTACGCACAGGCCATGGCCCACCTCCTCCCTCGTACGCGCGTTCTTTGGGGATGGTCCCTAATGTGAATACAAATATTGTAACAATGTTTTAATTTCTTGGGCTTCCACTCGTTACCGGACGGTAACATGGTCACGATCTCTGATGCAGTTGTTTTGAGTGTTACTGTAGTTACTGAAGACGGTAACAAAATCTTGTCCTGTATGCAGTAATAAATTAAAAACACGCGTATGCAAACGCCTTCGCATCACACCAGTATTATTCCACCTTGTTTCGTGATCATCCACAGAATTTCACTGATCACAGCCACCTTACATTCCGCCACCGTCACCAGGCCATCCGCGGAGTACCGATGATTACAGATCCATCAACAAAGGACATGTACGTTTCTCTGATGGAGCTCAGTTATTTGAGTCCTTTCTGAACCAAACATGTAAGTGATGACGAGTGGACCACCGATCAATAAGTGTCTCCAAAACCAAGGGGTTCATAACATTGAGAGACAGGAAGCTTTCTGTCATCGTTAGAAGAGCTATTATACATAAATGGCCTTTGATTTTTCACTTTCGGGCTAGCTTTGTTCACCAGTAGCACGAAATCCTGTATAACTAGATATTTTTGAGAGAATTAACAGTGACATTCCACACCTGCTTGGTTGGTAAACTCCTCCTAAGTGCTTTTAGGAAACAGTTACGGATCGCTCACAGTCCAGGTTTACCTCGCCACAATAGATTTCTGACCATTTCATGTTAAGCCGAATTTATAAGACCAGACTTTTTGGACCATCCAAATAGAAGCAGATAAATACCCAGACTTTACCATAATCCTTGCCAAACAAAGCAACTGACAAACGTGTGATTTCCAAAATAGATACCTGACCATGTTACCTGACCATAGTTACTGATCACCATATGCTCACCTTTAACATATGGTATCACAATGACATACGCCTCCATGGCAACAAATAACAAAAAGTTTTATGTCATTACCATCCGGGAGTTACCATACAGACACAGAGCAAACAAAAATCACATTTAAAACCAAATTGGGTTCTGCGGCGGACTAAAGGCGACACGGTTAATTGGGATATTTCCCCCCAAATGGCAGAGGAGATCACAGTCATTTGGCCATAGAATAATAAGTAACCCGGTCCCAGTAGTACCACCGTGCCCATTAACAGGGCTATGGGGACTGGATTTTTGAAAGGGCACGCAAGAGAACCACGACCTTTGTTTTATTTCTGTTTGTTTCCCAGTAAAACAATTGTTCTTATGTAACTGTAAATAACACTGATGAGAACGGTCTCACTTCGCGTCAAGGCGCACATAAAATTGACATTTTTTCCACTTCACCAGTTTTGTATGCACTTTCAATTACTTATTTCGTGCTGGGTTCTATGATGTGAACTGTTATTTTATGTGACTTCGGGTGGGAGGGGGGGGGGGGGTCACAGATATGGTGTGGTCCATATCTGCTATAGTTTAAAACCAGAAAAAAAGCGTCGAGAAAATCGACATTGAAAATACAACAATTCTGCGTCAATAAAAACTCCAGCTCTAGCATCTGTTTTCTATTTAAGAGTGAAATGTACTACAATCTGAGAGTAACTAAAACTATATGTGATTGAAAAAGCAAACAAAGGCTGGTCATTACTTTTCCTAAATATCTGGTATAGGCAGGGTGGAGAAATTGTCATGTTGTAAGAAATTAATAGAGATGTATAAGGTTTAACCGTCCTAGAATCCAGTAATCACATTCCATGCATATCACCAGTTTCACAGCTTCCTCCAAAAGCATACCGGGAACCGTGAAAGGCATGTGATAAGTACTTTGGATTCTAGAAGTCCTTAATTATAACGCAAAGTGAGATCGATGGTGCTTTACTCCAAGTGAGTACCATTCAGTGCTTAGCAAAATGATTGCAACGTCTCTATCGGAGAACAATAGATGTAGTTTAATAAATTGACACGCAAGGTAGTCAAAAACAGTGGCATTTCAGGATGTTTAACAAAATACATGTAAAAAAAAATAAATGTAAAAATCAAAATGAAAACTGAATTGTAAAAGACGTTCCGCACTTCAGTGCATACCACGTCAAAATAATAAATAAATAAATAAATAAATAAATTAATTAAAAAAAAACACACACATACACAAATCAAACAGCAGATCACAACATCGCACATACGTTTATAAACCAAATTAATATCAAAATATTTTCAACTTTACACAATAAGTTTTTTTATTGCTAAAACTGTGACTGTGAATTTCAAAGGCAGGCTAAATGCATTGGGTAAATGGAATTCAGCTGAAAAACAAACCTTTAAAAGTTCGGTTTTCTTCAACAATTTATAAATTACTCTTTTTGGATAACGTATTTAAAAAAACAAACAAACAAATGGTTCTTACAAATTCTTTACGTTATTTGTGTTGTGTTTTCCCGAATAAATAAATAAATAATGCGTAATAACGTTGATTGATGTTAACATCGATTAACTGACAACATCTGACAATAAATACATAAATAAACGAATAAATAAATAGATAAAATATCAATGTGTATTAAGTGCTGGGTTGTACTAGTATTTGCGACTTATTCTACTTCTGAACAATCACATCAAAAAAAAAAAAAAAAAAAAAAAAAACCCCAAAAAAGAGCAGCATTTCACGGCAGCTGCTGCTTGTTGTTTAATTAATGAAACTCGTATTTATGTGTGTCCTTAAGGCCTTAAGGAGTCTTGTACATGGGAATTATTCAAGAAAATACATTTCAAATGTAGAGAGAAATCAATGGCCAAAACTTAAAAAGATGCCTCGTTTAGATAAAAAAATCACACAACGCCCAGGAAACGTAGTTATTATTTCAAAGGCAGATGCTATAAGAAAGCATCAGCTCTTTCCTGAAAGAAGCTCCCAGTTCATTTTTGTCAAACGAACGTGTTTTTGTGTAATTTTAAGCAACTTAGGTACTCTTATTTATGACAATTTCATATAATTTTAAGCAATTTAAGTACTCTTATTTATGACAATTTCATATAATTTTAAGCAATTTAAGTACTCTTATTTATGACAATTTCATATAATTTTCGAACCATCTAGCACATCAAATTTGACAACCATTTTAAATCCTCATAGTTTATTGAATTCGTACTATGTGGCAAGGTGTTTCCGCGTGATTCCTTTTTTTTCTGCCATGAGCTTGTCCAGCGAATTGGTCTGAGAATGTTAGGGGTAGGGCGACCAAATCTGGTAGACATACTCTAGCATGTCTAATTGGTCCACCTCTATTTGTTAAAATTCATTTACATTTTATATGCAAAAATTGACATCGAAATTTTGCCATTCAAGCCCAATTGGGCCAGCGGCATTTGGGCCAGAGACATTTCGCCCAAAAGTGGAAAGTGTGTCATTTGGGCTAGATGGGTTTAAAATTCATACATTTTAATATCACAGTTATTCAACCCATTGAAAAGAGCACGGTGTAAGAGTACCCATTCAGTTTAGCTCTTAAAAGGCTTTTTTTTTTCAATGTCATTATGTGTCAGCAACTATCGCAGATATGACCAAAAATACACTAATAAACTCAGATACGGCTCAGTGCAGCGCAAAAATCAAGAAAAATTGTTCACAGACTTTTTCAATTATCTGCAAAGTTCGGGACTATTTTGAGCCCCAACCGAAACACTAACAACATTTTCGATTCTTCTCAAAATTAAAAAATATGACAAAAATACGACAAACTTGATTGATTTTCTTGGCTGTTTAATAATAATAATAATAATAATAATAATAATAATAATAATAATAATAATAATAATAATAATAATAATAATAATAATAATAATAATAATAATAATAATTATAATAATGAGAAGAAGAAGAAGAAGAAGACGACGAAAAAGCAGAAGAATTTTTAGAATTTTTAGTGACCCCTTAACGTGGATTGTCCAGCTTAAATACACCGTCTTAAGGACACTCACCCGTAAAACGCTTATTTGAAAAAAAACCACATTCGTCTTTACCATGTCTTTACCATATCGGCGTCCATACAAAACATCAATTTTTCTAAGTCTATTCAAAGTTGCTTGAAAGGCAATGATAAGGCACAGGAGCAAGGTTTGTGGCGACCTATGGCCTATATGTTCGCAACAATTCACAACCAAATTTCAATCAGATTTACTGTTTAAAAGACTTTATGTAAGAGGTACTTCGTGACCTTGACCTCTTCGGTCATGGTCAATGTCAAAACCAGAAGTTGACAATAATCTCGAAAAAGGTTAGAGAATGAGCGATTTTGAGATGATTTTCTGCCCTTTGGGCCTACAAACGATAAGTAAGAGGTACTTTTGGTGACTTTGACAACCTCGTTCATGGTCAATTCTGAATTTTAAGAGTTCAGAATCGTATTTTTTGCGACCCAAAGTGTGATTTTCGCTACTCGGTGGCGAAAACGGTCTAGTTTCTATTTTACATGCAACGTCCTGTTTCAAGCTTGTCGTCCAGTCAACCATTGTTAGTCGATCTGTACAACGACGGTTTTCATGAAACATCAATAGTTTATAAAGTTGCAATCATAACCAATGGGCATGTGGAAATGCGATAAATGCACAAATGATTTCATATAATTTATTATTTAATTACATTATCATTGTGCACTGTTGTTGAACAACAACCCATAACGAATGGTGTTTTTTTTTTAAGGTTTATTAAGGACACAATCCATCACTTTTGACGTTGAGCAGTTCCAAAACTGGATAATAAATATTTTCTATTCTATTCATCACTAACAAAAAACTCATTTATTTTTCAAAACGTAACAGTTAATAAAACGACCCATATTTCTATGCATTTATCTAAATATTGTGTGGTTATATCAGGTACACAACCAAAAAAATAATTATAATCATAACAATCCTATGTGAAAAAAAGTTTTGGCCGAAATGTGTTGTTGGCTCACAACAAACGAATCAACAACAATTGCGATCAGCTCTCATGGTCATCCGTCAAGGTCATCCGTCAAGGTCATCCGTTAAGATTATATGCCATGATCCCAAACCGAAGATTTTCGCCACTTCTCACCGAACATTCAAATGGCGGCCACCGTTTTTTTTTGTTTTGTCACTGGAGAGCCAATTGAATCATCAGCTATCGCCAAACTGGGGATTTGAACCTCAGACTCCAGGATTACCGGCAAAGTGTTCGTTCTAAGGAGGATTCGGACAGGAATAGTCCGGCTGAAATACTCATGTCAACAACATTTTCATCATCAACCAAGTAACTGGATAGAAAAAAATATAAAATGGCCTAATAGACCTTAATTTGGGAAGCGAGACTGACAGTTTGAATCTCCGCGCTCGGGGTTTTACGTTGCCCCCCTCTCTCCCGAAACCTTAGATTCATTGATAAAATACAGAAAAAAATTATTACCTCAAATTGCTCAAATCTGTAGCAATATCCTACCGATATGCAAAATGACATAGAAACAATGACCAAATACCATCTGGTCAGAAATGTGCATGCGGCCATAGTGATGCTATTTGAGCAGTACCACAAACAAATGTCACTTAATTTTGTTTAAATCCTGTGGAGAGCTCCCGTCCCGTGAGAGCATACCTAACTATTGCCATGACGACAGATACATTTTAACGAGTATCCAAACCCAACTGAAACCAAATATACAAATATTAGCGCACGTCACAGTCTTGTTAACAGTCCTATAGACCCTCTGCAGCGCTCACTGGCCAACGAACAATTGCAGTATTATACAACACAATCAAGTTGCACAGAAACTCGAATCTCTCCTGATAATGTTTTATTATTTTATGCGTTTTTATTTTCTAATATGCCAGCACAGTGTCCTAGTAATTTTTTGAGACCGTTGAGATTTTATTTCTATCTACTAAACAAGGCAGCTCCATGGGCAATACACTAATGCCGTGCCTCCAGAATCCGAGCAGCCCTGCTAATGAAGCCACTAGCCTTCTTTTTCCATCAATCCAACGCGGTGCTATTAGCCTTGTGTCCTCGCTTTGCCTCTAAAATCTACTCAAGCTAATACTCTTTGTTCAACTAAAATAGACTCTGGCATTTACATCTCCTTGTGGACTTTCAAGCCATTCTTCAGAGCCATATAGCACTGTGATTAATTTCCTCGCATGAAGCCCGTTTATAACCGTAACGGTTGGAGACAGTTGGCTTAGGCACGCGAGTGTTCAGTGCCTTCTGGTTGTCATGCCAAGACTAACAACCCCACGCTGTTGCCTTCGCTGGGGTTTAAAACCACGCCTTTCTACCGACCTCAATAAATCCAGGGAACCCCAAACAGACACAGGAATTTTTAGCAAATGTCAAGCTAATATAGAAGGGCTGTTGAGTTCCTCCTCCACACTACTTATTTGAGGACATTCAACGCCTTCTTCAGCATTTAGAATTCTAGGACAGCCAATAGCATTACCACATTAAGAAATCACGAACAACAGATGTCCTTCTCTGCAGTGAACAATTGAAGAATTATTCACTAGGAGACAACAGCTGTCCTCTGCACGTCGCATCGACAAAACAACAAATGTCCGCATCTGCATGAAGCATAAAACATCAACGGATACCCTCCTCTGTGCTGAGCACCGGAAGAACCACGCTTCTGCACCAAGTACTTGAACAACGAATGTCCCAGCACGCATCAAATACCAAACAACCAATGTCCTCCGATGCATCAAACACCACAGGACAACATAAGTCTCCCTCTGAAGTAAGCACTGGTAAGCACAAATGATGTCCTTAATTTCTCGAAGTCAATAAACACATAAGCAAACTTGGCTGTGTGTTATGCTTTGTTTTAATAAATCTCAGAGAGACACGGGACATATGCAGCACGATCGAGTGTTTTTTAAGCTATCCTGTTAAAAATAACGGAGCTAATGCTTGTTTTTTTCAACGTCCTCATTTGATATCCATTTGCACAGTAGCAAGGGGGCTATATGTATCAATTAATGATGATATTACAGTTTCTTCTCGAGTAAAACTAGTTTTTGTCAGGACGATGCGTCATTCGGAAAAAATCGGGTAGTTCTTTGATGTTTTTCCTCCACCTTAAGACGTCAAAATCTTTTCCTTTCGGATTTCTTTTTTCCTTCGTGTCGTGATACAGGAGGTCGTGCGTAAATAACTCCACATTGAGCCATATACGGTGTAGCCATACGAGTAACCATGCACGCATGGACTCGCACACATTGCGACAGTTGAGAAGCCCTGCATGTGCTCACAAACAATATGGAGTAACTGTTATGAGCCCCCACACGACGTGACACATGAGTAACCCTTACGGCATCCCACACCACGCAACCCATGAGTAACACTTACGGCATCCCCCGAGACGCAACACACGAGTAAATTTTATGAATTTGCAAACAATGCCACGCAGGTCTTTCTTTCAAGAGCTAATAAACTTAACCTCGCATCCCGTCATCCGCGGTAATATTTTTACCCACTCGGTTTCTTTTCTTCCTGAAAGATACCGAAGGGAACTTGTTTTATTATTTTCATCTTCCTTTTTATGATTCTTCTGATGATTTTCCCGTTGATGATTTCCCAAAGCACCAAGAAATGGCTGGGGGTTTTTTAGGGGTTTTGTCCGCAGAGACTCATATAAGTGTGGTCTTGGGAATCTTGTGATTACAACACTTGTTAACTACGACCACTGTTTGCCCCCTGCCCCCCGCCCCTGACGTAACCTCAGTAAAGGGGCTGGAACCATGTTCACAGCAAACAACCACTTTTAGTTTTTCTCAAGATGTAGACAATTGCGATTTACCTGGTAAAAGAGAGTAATCTTTTTGTGTCAGGGTGGGGACCGGAAATGATCAAGGAAAGCTGTGTGTCATCAATCCTAATATTTTCAAAATGATCCACTAACAGCTAAAAGATCCTTAACTGAATTAAAGATATCTTTGCCTTTTATTCAACAAGGTTCCTACAAATATTTTACTGGAGTTTTTAAGTAAAGCTGAAGAAGAAACGTCTCTAGGTGAATGACAGACACAGGTGGGTAAATTACGGATACATCTAGATGAAAAACGAAACAGATAACTCAGTTATTCAGGGTTCTTGTGCAACTTTTTCTTTAATTACTTTGGAGATGTCAACAAAAATGTTCAGGGGCATTGTGAGCAGCCGAAAAAGTGATTTTTTCAACAGAAGACCTCCTAGGGAACATTCGAACAAAATTTGAAAGAAATTCGATTACACTCGTGGGAGAAGAAGCATTTTGAAAACTGACTGACACCGAATTTCACAATGGCATGAGTTGGCCAATTTGTTTCGAATCGCCAGGTAACGAAAACAAGTAACGAAATCGGCTGGTCTAAACAGCAAGATGGTTTAATGATGCTTCGAATTGTTATCTGTTCTACATTACACACCCGAGTCTCTGAGTGTTGAAAGGGATCGTTTTCATATTCAGTTAGAAATTTCTAATTATGGATCAGTGAAATATAGTGCTAGCTTGAAATAATTATTATATATCTTGAAATAATTAAGTGAAAGAATTGATACATTTTCAAATTATATATATATATTTCATTCTCTCTTTAAAAAGAATCTCACATGCATCGCATTACAGATGATTACTCAAAGGCTGAAATATGTTTTGCAATTCATTTCAAACCGCAAAATGCATTGGCGCCCTCTAGCTTGCTACAAGTTGCACTGCATGCGTGTTTTTTTTTAATCCACTTTTATCTTACAGAATGGTAAAGATATATTGAAATATGGATGCACAAAGTCAACAAAGATAGGATCTAAAAATGATCAAAATTGAGGGGTGATATACTGCTAACAGCTTAAAATAAAGCGGGCCGTCGAAGATGGTGTTGACGTGTTGGAGAACTATATCAGACTTTTTGTGTCTTTTGCCAATGCTGCAACAGTTGACGATTAAGCAAAAAATGACATTCAGAGAAAATTAGGTTATAAATAAAAGGACGAATAATCAGAAAGTATTCATAAACATTCATCAGGACTTCCCCCAGAGTGCCATCAAGGCAGTGAGGCTCTCAGCTGATACGACGCGTCCTATCATTTCTCTCTCTGTCTCTGTCTCTCTGTCTCTATCTCTCTGCCTCTGTCTTCTCTCTCTCTCTCTCTCTCTCTCTCTCTCTCTCTCTCTCTCTCTCTCTCTCTCTCTCTCGCTCTCGAAACCACGCAGCTGTTCCCGAATCTGTCTAGCGAGTCCCTCCGTTGGCAGTCTGTCTGAAGGTGCTATGAAGACCTGAGAATGAACGATCCGTCCAAAACAAAAAAGTCATTGAAATCAGGAATTTCAGTTGAGACCTACAGACAAATGACGTCACAAGTTGGCAAATGACTTTTCACTTACCAGAGTCGATTCATTTGAATTAGCTCACTCTGGGCCCCAAGACCTTATTTTATCTTACCGGTAATACTCGTCACATTAATATTCTCGTTTCGCACACTTATTGACTATGTTTGTCAATAGCAAGGTATATCTAATGTATTTTTAACAACGTTGAATGTTGACATATAGATGTTGTTAAGGTGTCTAAAAACGGCATTGCATAGACGTTAATGTAAAAAAAAAAACACGCGTGAACAAATTATGACTGATACAGGTCTTGACACAACTTAAGAAGAAAGATAAGGATGTAAAATATTAGAATGTGGTGAGCGTGCTGCCGGGCGTATAACAACAGCTCGATCGGTCACCTTGTTTCAAAAGTATCAGCTGAAATATACTGTCCAAGAGAGACTCTGGAAACTACCAAAGAAAAATTGACCGAAAACATCCAAAGTTCCATCAAAGGGATACAAAAATACAAATAGAAGAATCTGAATATAAAATACAGACGAATCACAAGTGCTAAAAGAGCAGATTCACACAGCAAGAGAAAAGAAATCCGTCAATTTAAATACATCATCAATCTAGCTTAAAGGAATCAGCTTGGGCCGCAAAGAGCCTTTAGGGTGGCCGTGTGGCCCCAAGTGCACCTGCGACTCTGCAAATACCACACATCCGATTTGATGACGTCACAACGGTTTGGTGGCTGGATGGAGTCGCACAATTTTGCAGATTTCATGAAGGTCAGATTAGATGTAAAACAAAGGGACGGCTGCATTTCGAAATCGAAACTAAATTAAACTTGATTTTGAAAGGCTGGCGGAGGGTTGCTAGCAGCGTGGCGGCCTACTTTCTAATTGAAGTAGCGCGACGCCACTGTTCGCTACTGGCTCGAGCTTTTGGGAATGCTTTACCTGGCAGAAGATCTGCCCCCCCCCAAATAATGAAGTAAAGACCAAGCCCGGGGCGTGGCTCACGTAACATTCGACCACCATCTAGGCCCTATTCGTACCAGGTTTTTGCACTCTGGTTCAATGAAAACATACTGTGAAAAGTGGATTGTTCTTATTACCGACGTTACTTTATGCTGATTTCTGTGTCCGTAAAAAGTGAACTTTTTTTACAGGCAGAGAATTCCCATAATAATAATAATTATTATTATATATTCTGCACTAAATGATCATTATTGTGATTATAATTATCACTACAACTACTACTTGTGCTACTACTGCTACATTTTATTATAATTATTATTATTATTAATTTTTATTCTAATGATGATAAAAAACATAAATGACGTCACGTTATCTTGGCGTTTATATGGCCTTATCATGAGGTTAATATGACGTTGTTATGACGCTATTACGGTGCCGTTATCCTTGAAGTGGCGACTGGACTGTTTATCGGTTTCACTTATCGACGTCTCCATCAGCAAGCTTTTGGCAGAATGGAGAGTAATAAAAAAAGGAGCATTTATTTACGGTCCTTTTCCAGGAAAGCGTTTTATTTTTATGCAATGCCAGTTGATGCGACAGGAAAAAACAAAATGAAAGATGGTTTTATGTATCACAAGAAATGGAAAATACGTTGGCTCTCGTACCGTTTATTGCCTATCTTTCACTGCAGTCCACATTCATGTTCTCTAGTCGGCCTGAAGACTACTGGGAGACTCCGCAGCGGGGACACATACATCATGATCTTGACGCAGCCCTATGGCTGAAATCTGCAATGCATCCCCCTCTCCTCCTCCCCACGCCCCTCAAAGTCAGTAGTTGTGTATATCGCTTAGCAATGTCATAGTCACCAGAGGATCGCCACACCATATTTTTTTCAGCTTTGCAGGAAAACCGAAGGTCCCTGGAACCTTCTGGTACCTGCAGTTTTTTTTTTTTTTTTTTTGTATTCTCGTAATGGCGCAGTAAAACTTCAGTTACACGATTAGCACAAAAAAGTAAGCATGCCTCGGGCAAATTATTGGGTGGTCCTTTCAGGGTTTATTGATTTGTGAATGAGAAGAATTATTAGCAGGAACATGAAGGTAAGCGGAGAAAGTCGGGGTTGAACATAGGTGCGAATGATCCCCTCGATCAGTCTGGCACTGAAATAGGTATACTAAAGTTGCTTAGAATCATGCTCTGAAATCATGCCTATGATACATTCGGAACCTGCATATGAGAACTTTTGAAAGTTCTTGTTTTCTCTGTTTATGCATTTACGTGGGCATAACTGGTTCCAGAACTGCATAACTAGGTCAAGAACTGCCTTCATTTGGCCAAATATAACCGGTTCTTGTGAAGAAAATCGTATTTGAGTCACACTTCGGGTACGCCCTTGACCTTTTTCAATAGACTATATACAACATTTTAAAATTTGAACTCAATGACTTTCTCATAAAAAGTGGTAATATATGATAATTTGTATTGCAAAATATTATAAATTGAACAAAAAGACAGGAAACTCTTAAAGAATGTGGTTTTATATTTGGCGGAAGCATCAATGTTTCGACTGCGTTTTGATTGAAAGTCTTCAAAGATATATATTTTACAAATCAACGGGTGAAATACTTTATATCAAAGTATTTTCAACTCAATATTAGTAACTGTTTACGTATTTTAAATGATATTTGCGTATTCATCATTGTTTGCAATTGATTTGCACTATAAGTTTGTAAACATAACTAAATTCAGAACCGCCATTTATCTGGAGGGCATAACTATAGAACCAGAACTGCCACTGCGCATGTCATCGGTTCTGGTTCTAGTTAAGCTCCACGTAAACGCACGGTGTGTCTCGTGTACCACCCTCATATGCGGATTAAAGACCAATCAATCAGTCCTTATTTTTTTCAATTTAAGCATCGAATACGTGGGTTACAAATACCGCATTCTCCTTGGTTTTGTTCATAAAAACACCCACCAAATGCGTGTGTTACTACTCACAGCCAAAACGCTGCCTTCATGGGGTTTATTGGACACACTACAGTGAGGTCAACAGGACCCATCGCTATGCTAAAGCGGTACACTGGATCCGCCTCTGTGCATTTGGGGTACACATGATCTGCAGCTGTGTATTAGGGGCAAACGGGATCCGCCTCTGCGTATTATGGGTACACAGGATCGGCCTCTGTGTATTATGGGTACACGGAATCCACCTTTGTGTATTATGGCTACACGGAATCCACCTTTGTGTATTATGGCTACATGGAATTCACCTCTGTGTATTATTTGGTTTACGGGATCCGCGTTTACGTGTTGCGGTACGTGTGCCATTTCCTACTCGTGCTGGGTTTCCCTAATGGAAAACTCAATATCCGCTCAATGGCATTAGAGGCGTCAATCACGCAGATCTATTTCTATCAGCCACATCAACCCATTCAGGGATAAATATGATAGATTATTGCACATGCTTATGCGCTGTATATTACAGTTACCAATGAAAAAAAAGACCGCCAGAGAAACATTACTGAATAGTTCAGCGAGGGCTACGCAAAATTCAGCGCTTCTCCCCCTCTTACCGATCAATCCCCCACCCCTACCCCTCCACCCTCCCTTAGCCTGAATAGCTTGCAGTCAGGCTTGGCTTGGTCTTTTGCAAATATTGACCATTGCGTTGAAACAGAGAGTAGGTACGCGCCAAGCCCGTTTCATTAAGAGGCCTTTCTGGGAGCATCAATAGCGCTGATGACATTCTTATAGGCCCCAAATGATATCAATTTCATCCTGCCCCTGGTCCCATTATTGCCCAAGAATGGGCGCTGAGGGGCGAAGACGTACTCGCAGACGGGCAGGCAATGACTGGCAGATTCTTTAATTTAATCAAGTCAATATCACTTGAATTGTATGAATTAACTGAAGATCATCAAGCGTTTGTTGTGATCTCTCGCAACAACTCAAGTACATCTCTGTAATGCCATTACACTTCTCTGACCCTACCTCCCAACCACCACAAAAAGATATTCCCAGAGTTCTTACAGGCCTATATTGCCAGGATTCAAAGGCAAAGTAAAACTTCTTACATCATAATTCCCTGTCCTGAAAGTGTCCTGGATCTGCATACAGAACACTAACACAGATTTTAAAAGAAGATGGAATGTATATGGCCGCAAAACATTTATCGCCGCTGCCATTACTAATGGCTGAAACCCTGCCTTTTTTAGTCTGCTACAAGATGGGATTAAAACGGGTTAGGCTTATTATTAAGTAATATATCGGTACATCCGAGAGAGTGACGTCACAAGCTTTACTTCAATACATATCTAGTTCTCCAAGGGCCAAAGAAATTCAGCCCCCGGACAATAAATTCCAGCACATTAAAAGCTGGTTATGAAGCTAAGCAGGTGCCCAATGGCCTGGCGAAAATTCTTCAAGATCAAGTGTCTGTTAGATATGTCTTTATTAATAAAAGATGAAATGAGATGTCTGATGTCTGGAGGGCCAAGTATACAGTGAAAGCAATGTGTTAAATTACTGCGGGGTGCGACACATGGACCCATGTAACAAGACAGACTACAATGTAACCAGACAGCAATAAAACATACACAAGTGCTGTGACAGAGAGCACACTCTAGTCGGACTGCTGTGACAGATGTAATATGCACCACATGCCACACAGAACTACTGCGACAGAGACCACAGGAACACATGAAACTGCTGCCAGAGAGGCCACAGGAACACACAGAACCCCAGCGATAGACAGTAGATGACCTGCTGCGACAGCGACCTTATAAACCACATGATCACATACAACTGCTGCCACAGAGACCACAAAAAGACACATGTGCAACTGCTGCGACAGAGTGTGCATGAAATTCCTACGACAGAGACTATAGGAACGTATGGAACTGCTGCGATAGACAGTAGATTACCTGCTGCGACAGAGATCTTATATACCACATGATCACATGAAACTACCACAGGAACATGTGAAACTGCTGCGACAAAGACCACACAAACACATGTAACTGCTGCGGAATACACAACAGAATAGCCAAGAACAACCATAACAAAAACTCTCCACAGACCGCATTGCCTAGACAATGTATAATCACATGGAACAACTGTGAAAAAAAAACACATGTGCAAAATGGAATAGCCCGACAGACCACATACCGCTAGTACACAGGTAAACAGCTACCACAGACAAGGCAGGACCGATTCAACAGAGTCTGACAGTGTCTGAACACACAGAGATACTGTCATAAACAACATATGACTACATGGAACAGCTGTGTGAGAGAATAGATGAACGACTTGAAGAGCGGCAGTGAAAAAGGTCTTAATGCATGAGACCTGCAAACGACAACACGAAAATGCACAAAAAATGTGCAAAACATACTACAAATGAACACAAGCACAACTGCGAAAGACAACGCAGGAACACACAGAGCTACTACCGCAGACAGCATATAACCACTTGGAACAGCTGTAAGACCGATCACACATGAACACATGGAGCAGCTGTGGCAAAAAACATACACTAAAACCTGCCTACACCGGACAACAGGGGGACTGGCGGATTTTGTCCGGTATATAGAGGTGTCCGTATTTTCAGGGGTCATGTAAACCAATGGGGGAAAAACGAGACTGAGAATTTTTGTCCGGTACTGCCAGTTGCCGGTATTTCAGGGTTTGTCCAGAATGAGTTTTTACTGTACATGGAACACCTGACAACACAATAACACAAGAAGCAGTGCAGATAGACAACACAATAAACTGCTGTGGGAATCAACGTAAAAACAGTGAACGAACAAAACAGATGCAACAAATTCCACAAGCACGCACTCAGTGAAGAGTTCTGCTAGTTTAAACTAATTTCAAATAAAACTAGACCGAATTTCGCTACACGTAGCGAAATGACACCCACTTGCAATGGTACAATCTATCTGGTCAAAGACACATTTTTCAGTCTTTCCACATAATTGTCAGCTTCCGAATTATTATCATGAGCAAGGACATCGAAGTAAATATAATGTAATCTCAAATAATCAAATTCAGTTTTCTAACCGTTTTCGAGATAATGGTCAACTTCCGGTTTTTGACCTTGACCATGACGGAGGAGGTCAAGGTGACCGAGGTACCTCTTGTATAACGTCTTTTAGGCCCAAAGCGTCGAAAATAAGCTCAAAATCGCTCTATCTCCAACCGTTTTCGAGATAATGGTCAACCTCCGGTTTTTGACCTTGACGATGACGGAGGAGGTCAAGGTGACCGAGGTACCTCTTGTATAACGTCTTTTAGGCCCAAAGGGTCGAAAATAAGCTCAAAATCGCTCTATCTCTAACCGTTTTCGAGATAACGGACAACTTTCTCTAACGGAACTCAATATACAAAAGTCAGATGACCTTGACCTTGACACTGAATGTCGAGATTCCATCCATGATGTTACTGCCTACTGACACCGTACACGTGTTGAAACAAGGATTTGAGCGCTATTTCCAGTAATTTTTCGTGATGGAACAGGTTTTTGAAAAAATATTTTGACCTCAATTTGACCTTGACCTTGAAGGTGAAGATAAAAAAATTTTGCGGATTTCACGACATCTCATCACTCTCTATTTCTGTGCCAAATGCCATCGTCCTACGTCAAATAGCCTAGGAGGAGGTTTCTGGAAACCACTTTGAAATAAAAAAACTTTGACCTCAATTTGACCTTGACCTTGAAGGTCAAGGTCAAAACATTTGCGAATTTCACGACATCTCATCACCCTCTATCTCTGTACCAAATTTCATCGTCCTACGTCAAATAGCGTAGGAGGAGTTTTCTGGAAACCTCCGTGACAAAAAAAAAACAAAAAAAGGAAGGAATAAACGGCCGGAATTCTTTGCAAAGTATACCCATTTGCAAACTATGTTTGCAAGTGGGAATAAACACTTGTAAGTAGATAAAACATGCACATGCAAAATCAGGAAAATAAAACGATGCTTTCCTTTAAAAGGTCTTGATGTTTAAACGTTTTTCAAAAGACCTGACTTATTCTGTCCTTGGCTGAGAACAGCAACAATATGGCATCCAATAATCTGTCTTAGGAAAAACTAATTTCTTGCACATCAGTCTCAGAATACTGAGTTTCTTTGGGAGCTGCACAGGTGTAAAGCTGTGTGTTAACGAAGACACCTCTACTTTGGGGGTAAAAACCGTAAAAGCCATTAGATTAATACCCTTTTAAATTCAATAAAAACAACAGCTTTTGGCCACATGTTGGGAATTGTACTCATCTGAGATATACCATGTTTATTAAACTTAAACTACAGATATGGCATACTTCCCGAAAAGAGATACGTTTTTTGTAATGTCACCACAGGGTGTCCGGGAACAGCAAACCACAACCCAATTCTTTTAGCCGAAATAAAAACAGTAGAGATAATTTGGCCTACACGTAGGGTTTTAATGAAAGGAAAAACTAATTGTGTCTTTGAGGTCACGCCTGTCTAACAAATTTCCTCAACACTAATTTTTCGATGGGCTTCTGATCAAGTTAGCTGCCAAGGTTGACCTGAAACCCTCTACAGATGCTCTTTTTAGAAACAAACAGACCTCTGCAGTTTTCCTCAGTTCCAGTAAAATCAGAGCCAAGAAATAATACGATCTATTATTTTTTCAATCAATATTACACTGAACAAAAGATTGAGCATAAAGATGGGTGGCATTAAAATGTAGCTTTACTCCTCTGCTTAAATAATAAATGGTGAACCCTTCATGAAACGCTGGGGTATCTATTAGTTCACAAAATTTCCATAAGTACAACGCGCAGATCAAGATCATTTTCCCAGTTTTAACCGAATCCGTGCCATGAGAAGGCCGTTTTGCCAGATTTTATCCCCTCTAAAACGTTTTCAATGAATCTGATTCTGATATTGTGACTTTTGGAACCTGTTAAAAAAATTATCCATCTGATAAAATGCATTCATTGATACCCTGGAATGAACTGAAGTCAGCGAAGAACCCACCAGTTAGGCTTATTACAGCTTTCTAAATAAGCGCTAACACATTTTTACTTTAAATCATTTTCAGAAACGTAACAATACAACAAGAAGGTCCAGGGACATTGCGCCCAGTCTTTGCAATTTTCAATTTACTTCACATTAATTTTGTCGTAATTCAATATGTTAATTGTTATAAAGTATAATATTTTATATGTATTGTAAATAAACTAGCCAACTCCACGATTGTTTGTTTTTTTCCATGTCAAGCTTGCTTAAGTTTATCCACAAAGATGGGTTCACTTAACCAGGGATTTTTTCGCTCGCTTACGCGACGCAGTGTTGCAAAAAATGGGTCCCTGGTAAGGTTAGTCGTCCGACGCATTAATCTGTATGCACTATTTTATAGATTTGTCAAATTTACGATACACAAAGAAGAAATGCACAGTGCTCGTTCTAGAAATGAAAACACTGCGATAAATGAGCCCACTCTCCAATGTGTGACGCGCTATTTTAGAAAAGTAGCGCTATAATTTTAAAATGTTTTTCTCACTACAACAAAAATTATGACGTAGCTCCCGTTCAAATGATCCGTCCAGGAGGACGCAGTCGCGCAAAAGCAATGCGTTCCTTAGAAAATAGATACGTCCAGGACCTAGGACGCAGAGCAAAAAAAATTCCTGCTCAATACCGAAATACCGGGAGCTCTTCTTTTCCAAACAAAAAATACAAAATTGTGCCATAGTTAATCCACGGCCAACAATTTGTTTGCATGTGGCAAACTCAGTAACACACAGTTAAAGTTTTAAGAAGATTCCACAATTTTAAGAAGACTGGCAATTTTTGGCCAATTGCCATAAAAAGTAATTCCCTGGTAGACCGTTACCTGGGAAACATTCAAGCATAGTATTGAAAAGTTTCAAGCAAAACTCTAGGAGCCATAGCATTTTAAAATATGGGTAACAGAATAAGTGTCTAAATGAAAACCAAAAATCGAACAAGAATGTCTAGGGGCATTGCAACCAGCCGAGCCTACCGCAAGGAGAGTAAACCCCTTTACCATCTCATTGTTGCTTACAAAATCATACATTCACCAGTTGTATAAATAAAATATGACTGCACCAAAGATATTTTTCGGTAAGGTGGACCCCTGTTTGAATATATCACCCTCCCTCCAATCCCCAAAAACAAAATCGGTCAAAAACTAGTTAATTTAATCATAAGGCTTGAATTTTATTTATTTATTTATTTATTTTAAATATAGATACTTGTGTTAATGGTCACTTGTCGTTCTATTTTACTGCAAAGACAAAATGACAGGAATTCACCACGACTAACGCACCACCAAAGAATCTGTCAAATTTTAATAGATCAAATTGACTAAACAATGAAGGGAGACATAGCTTTCTCTCTACTTCTACTTTTAATTGTGACCCGTCGCTCAAACACAACTGACTTCACGGATCAGGCCGGATCCAACTTTTCATGAAGGGGAGAGGGGGAAGGTTTCGACTTCTGACATCTTGAGTTTAAAAGTTTCAGAAAACCCAAAGCTTAACAGTTCTTTTTTTAATTTAGAGGGAGGGAGGGGGCAGGAGAGGGAAAGGGAGGGGAAAGCAGGGGCGATAAAGAGAGGTTAGATTCAACTACTGAGCAACAGATATTGTGGATATATCTAAAAATATGTACCAAAATATACAAATTTCTGACAATTTTCAAAGTCCCGTCATTATGGCTTTTTTCGGTCGATCGCGAAAAAAGCAATTTTCAAGTAGAAGACCACCTAGAGATTGTACATGTGTAATATCAACAGCATCCTACCAAAACTGTAGGAGGAGATGCATTTTGAAAAAAAGTTTAACAAAATTTTTAAAGTCCAGTCATTTCGGCTATTTTCCGGTAGAGGACCATGTGTAATTTCAGGAAGATCCAATCAAAACTGTAGGAGGAGATGCATTTTGAAAATTTCTAAACACACACACACACACATACACACCGCCGACGGCGAAAAGTGATGGGTAAAGCTCTTCTTCGACGAGTCGAAGCTGGGCTAACAAATAATACAGAAAGAAATTCTCTCTCAGTCTGATGTCACAGAGGAGAATCTGCGATTTCGGAGCGTTGGTAGAGAATTCTATGTGTGCTTATGCAATAGAAGAAATAAAAGAGAAAAAGTTACAAAGATGCGAGGGTTCAATAAAAGCGAAGTTCTGTGTCTATTTTTGTCTTTCAATCAGCTCAACCACGCATAAAAAGCCTATTTAGACAGCTTTTAAGCTTCGTAAAAATATGTGAAAAGTTGTACGTAGAAAGCATTTTTTCACTGTTTCTCTTGCATCCATGAAATATTTTCTTGCATCCATGAAATATTTTCTTACGCGTTGATTTATTGGAAATTATTTTGTGTTGAATATAATTTTTTAGCAATTCATGCATTATTTGTAGAGATAGAATGCAATGCGCGACAATTCCAGACCATTAACATTGCATAACCCTTCTAGATGCTTTGTTAGTGAGCACCTTTTAAAATCATAACGAGACTTAACAGATGTCTTTCTAAACGCATGAAAACCTTGCTTTATACCCAAAATATAGTCTTTCGATTTTATATACAAAACTGATGCAACAGAACTTCAGTCACTAGTGTAGTTTGACATTATCCCTGATGTCATAAAGATGCTGTTCTGCTATTATGACCCGCTCATGTTATAAAATGCCGTAGATCGTGATGGTACCAAAAACTACTATAAAGGTTTACCACTATGGCGTTATAATGACGTTATAAAGGCACTGTTGTGCCATAATAACGTCACAAAAGCAGTGATCCTCCATCCTGACATCACACTGGCAGGCATCTAATTGGTCCTAGCACAGGCTTCCACTTAACTTTGCACTTTAAACAACTCACGCTTCTTTGCATCTTTGCATTGGTGAAAGAGACTGTATATTATCAGAAAACATAGCGACATAAATAACAAAACCTGCATGCAGAATCACAGGTACCATAGATACCAGCGTGATGTCATAATGTGCCAAATGCAATTGAGGTTTTTCTCAATTTCTCTTCATGTACGAAAAAAAATTCCTTAAAAGGCCGGGGAATGTATTATTTCAAAACAAACACATCAACGGGTTCTTAAAAGGATATCACTACGCCAATGTCGGTGATACAATTAGACCTCAACAATCAGAATTACTGCTAAATAATACATGTATGAATGTAATACATGAAAAATTCACAAACAGGAACATAAATGACTGATACATCGACGAGAACGAGTCTGCCGCCTAAGTGTTATTGTTCTGTTAGGGGAGACTTATCGGAGAGGTAAATGTATTCGCGCTGTTATGACTTACATAACACGACGATCAACTAACGCAATTGCTTAAAACGAATGATTAATATTGGATTTTTTTCCACCCTGATATTGATCAAAATGAACGTTACAACACAAAAGAATTAAGTTCTGAGGAACCTTCATAGAAATAACCTTTAACAAACCACACGTTTTAAGTGGGCAACCAAGCACATTTTAATAACGTGAATACCATTTTAGCGTTCTTCATAACTCCACAATACCACATAATACTTTGGCAAACAAACTGCATGTGTAAATACTGATTTTACTTCACAGGAACTAAACCATCTGCTAAAGCGCACCTTTGAGAATTTGGTGCAATAATATATGGCCCGAGATAATTTATCAAGCTTGCGAGTGCGTGACCGCAAAGTGAAAAATACGCGAGTAAAAAGACTCAGATGAAAACATAAAGCAAAGAATGAGGCTGTGTTGTCTGCCGCTTAGACAGTATTAAAATACACTGACAGCACTAGGCGCTTTTTACTATGTTTAGGGGATATTTGTGCAATACCACGCACCATTGATGAGTACTTGAAACGCCACACCACAAGTGTTAACATAAAAACAGCATTGCTGTAAAACAAGGTTAGAACGATAAATGGGATGTTCATGAGCATCAAAGAGCAAATTAGACCTGGAAATCTCATTACAAAAAATAGCAACTAATAAACTGACAAATTTCAGTACACATCGATAACACTATGATAACGCTCGTGTAAACAGACAAGACCTGCATACACTCACAGCACTCACGCAAACAGGCAATGCCTGCATATACTCACAGCACTCATGCAAACAGACAAGGCCTGTATATACTCAAAGCACTCATGCAAACACACAAAGGCTGCATAGACTCATAGCACTCACGCAAACAGACAATGCCTGCACACACTCATCGCACTCATGCAAACAGACACTGCATATATGCATTCATAACAACCACATAAACCGACAATGTCTCCATACACTCATAGCACCCAAGTAAACAGTCAATGCCTGCACACTCATATCAATCATACAAACAGACAATGTCTGCATACATTCATAGCACCCACGTAAACAGACAATGCCTGCATACATTCATAGCACCCTATGCAAGCAGAAAATATTTGCACATACTCATAACACCCATGTAAACATACAATGCTCGTGGATAACATCAGAATATACTGACAAAAATCCATGCACATAGAACACATCTTTGTACACCCGTAATTCCTATGCAGAGTCCGTGTACACCATCAGACTATAAAATATTTGAGTCTCATTTACTATTTTAGTTTTGCTGAGGCTAAAAAACGCAAAATCCAAGTACCAGTTCAGATAATTAATATTTTGTTAGTTAAAACTGCAGCTGCAATTTCAAACACTAAGTAAAAAGAGAAAATATAAATAGCACGGATTTGATTGATCGTAATTCAGTTGGCTTGTATTGTTCCATTTGGACCTGCTGTTCTTCCGACTGGTAACCATGGATATTTCTACAGTCTGTCGATAATCTCTGGTAGTCATGCATATTTACCACAATTTCTAATACTGTTACACAGTGATGGGCCCTCAAAAGGGCATTGCGCTATGAAAATACTCACGCGACATCTTATTGCGCCTGTGCAGTTCATCTTAATGATAAAGCAAGAGAATTCGCAACTTCCCAAGAACACTGCCATAGCTGTATAAAACTACCATCCATCTCCCATATGAATAATGAATAATGTTGCCCGTTTAAAATGCAAAACACACAAGTAATCAAGTTTTAATTTATTATGCTTATTAATCTCCAGGACTTAGTAGTCCTCAGCCTTATTTCAGGCACAAGTCTGTTATGAAAAGCAGAGGTTGTCAAAGGTCATTCGTACAGAAAACCTAGAAAATGAGATGAACATTCCGGAAATAGGCAAACTGGTGTCCATCTCAAATAACTAGTTAGACTTTGGTTAACATCAACAAAACGTTAGCGTTTGAGCAGAATGTTTATTTCTTGGCGTCGGATACGGAATTCGGATCGAATGTTGGATAATTACACAGCCATTTGCAGATAGATTTGTTTGTTTTGATCTTTTGCTATTGTATTCGTTCATTTATTTTGGTACAGCTATCGATTCCTGTCATGGAATGTAAAGCTGAAGTGGTTGAAAAGTATTTAATTTCATTTTAAGTGAACAGAGATATAACATAGGAACGAAGTGCTGAGAAATGTGCAACTCTGTAGTGGAATGTCACTATTTAAAAGACAGCACAATGTAATACAATATGTAATATCGTAAGTGCTCAGCTCAAAGCCGGAATCAAATTCAGGAATTCCACCATAATAAGCTTATCGTCTTCTGATGTATTCACTTGTAAAAGTTATCATGTAACTGCTCTATACCTCATCCACACGCGATTCCTATAAAGCCCTGTGTAAATGCCATCCTATAAAAAGCGGCCTACCAGAAGACGTCAAATGGTAAGAAATTTAGCAAGAATATCAAAGCAGCATCAATACTTCACTAGAGTATGCTATCATGAGAGTTCTGCCCGACGGCCAACCATTGATACGTTTTTATATAGCGCTTCAGAGCAAACAGCTTGGGTGTTTGGTGACATAGTTTTTGTTTTGACATATCTAAATATTGTATTACACACTGAACACAAAATATCATTCAGATTTTATATCCAATTCGATATCATTCAGACACCATATCCAATTCGAAATCAACTGTCGTGGAGGCAGCAGAGAAGAAAACTGCCTATTTAACACTTCGAATGTGGCACGAATTTGTATTTTTTGTCATGACATTTGTGTTTTACATCAAAAGCATCTGGTTACTTATTAGGCATTACGTAAGCACTTGTGTAAAAACTGACACTTTTATAAGGATCAAAGAAATTCTGATACAAATCGTCGCATGTTTTAATGTTAGTTTCACCAAAGTATAGTACATCATGTGAAAAGGTAAGTAACCTATAACGCGCCGCCTAATTATTACTCATTTCCATCTTTTTCTTAATACTGTCATGACTTATCGAAAATATTCATGACATAAATGGAAAGACGTAAAAAACCGAATAATGTACATCTCATACATTGGTTTAATGACTGATACGACTCAAAACTCCATTTTCACATAAAAATCTTGAAAAATCGAGAAAAATGTTAATCTATGTTATATAAAATGTTATATAAATATCTATAAATGTTTGTATACTGCAGCCCATAGTCTATATAGTAGTAAGTCCCGTGTGCACTATGAAACAGTTAGGTGATAACAACACATCACATAATGATATGACCAAAATTCCATTTATTAGAAATAGCGAAATAAGGATATAAATAAATAAGAGGCACTTGTGACGATATTTAAGGAATTTGTAAAACCATTATCATGAGCTCTGTTCATAATATTAAACAGCAAATTGATATCTACATATTAGTGATCAATGACTTGTCGATTGAAGCATTTAATCACATGGTGTACACAGACTTAAAACACAATTTCTGCACAGAGCAAAAAATATATTATGTTCCTACCATGAAAACGTCCCCAATAAACAAGGTAATAAATTTATCTGTTATGTGATAAGTACTCCAGTGGTAAGAACTGACATACCTTCTCGTGTGCAGTGTTAATCATGCCAGGCGTAGAGGTTTCCGTGATGCTGGGGACATTCAACACGTACTCCGTTGTTGACGCCTCTGTGCTAGTGCTGAAAGGAAAACCAAATCTAAACTCTATTAAATTATTCAAACAATCGATGAACTGTAATTCATCAATTATTAAAAATAAATTGTTCAATTTATATCTTAGTGAGCTCAGGTATTAATACATGACATACTCTATATTACAAAATTAATATTTATAGTCCCATAGTAAATTATAAAACGATTAAACAGAACGAATTAAACCAACTTAAGGTACAACTATGGCTTTAAAAAAATGCATGAACGTGTTGCCGGCACTGAAAAAATTGTGCTACATTTTAAAATGATTTAGGGGAGACTGCTTCAATCCTGTCACTTCATGGTATGCCAAAAGTATTCAATCTATTCATTGGGCTTTGGTATGTAAGTATTCGTTGACTAAAGTGGTCTAGCACTTATTGCGAGACTAAATCTCTTTTACGGCGTAATGTTTTGTTCTAAATCGTCATCAATTGAGAAACTCATCAAATGCTTCTTTCTCAGGAACAATAATTTTATCGCTATTGTTAACATTTCTGATTACTTTTGGCGACAAAAATAATATCTCTATACCTATTTTACAATTTTTCCGTCTGCCACATTTCCTGAAATATGTTTATATGTATTTTTGGACCCAATTTCGTGGCATGTTTTAACTTGACTACGTCTCGTAGAGTACGTCTATCCCCAATGGGCGATATATGTGTGTAAGGCTGTTGCGTGTTGACTACGCAAAATTTAAAAGTGGAAGGATAGGTAGACGTAGTGTCTAACATTCAAACGAATCAATCCATTAACCAGTAGCAGCGTGAGCCATAGGTATGCTAAGTGCAGCGCCGATTTTGAAAAATCCGCCATTTTGTCAATTTAAGTCCCATCCGCAAAATTCTTGGTCACTGCACTGCGAAAGGTCCCATTGAACCCGTGTACAGAATTTGAAACGAATCATCTATCAATGCGGCCTGCAGGCGCGTGAGACTGCCGTATATACGCTAAGTCCAGTGCCGATTTTGTCAATTTTTCGCGGTCCTAAAAATTCTTCGTCACTGCACTGCCAAAGAGTGCTGAGAAGCCGTGTGTAAAATTTGAAACGAATCCATCTGTGAATGTGGCCTGCAGGTGCGTGAGACTGCCGTATATACGCTAAGTCCAGTGCCGATTTTCAAAAGTTTGTCATTTTGTCATTTTTTGCTGATCCCGAAAAGTTCTAGGTCACTGCATTGCGGAAGAATCCAGAGAAGCCGTGTACAAAATTTGAAACGAATCCATCTATTAGTGTGGCCTGTAGGCGCGTGAGACTGAAGCGTGACAGTCGGAGACAGACGGACGGACGGACATACAGACGGACATACCAAAAATTTCAAAACTTTATCCCTCCGTTCCACGCGGAATAACATGCTATAAGTGGCATTCGTAGAATATCTGTATTTCAGAGTGAACAAATTGGGCATTGGGGACCTACAATGTCAAGCGCTATTTAAGTAAAATATGTATAATATAATTTTTAAACTGGTTTTAAATTAACAATAACTGTTGCATCTATTACAACGTCATTGCTGCCCGCGTAGCGTTCGTAGTTCAGTATTTGATTGATAGGTGTCGCATATGACGCGAGTTGCGAGTACCAGTACTACAATATACCAACTGTTAAGGTTATTTTTCCTATCGCAAAACTCCCCCTTCATGGGTGAGGATATGTGCTTCCCCTAAAAATAATTTGTTTGATTTTGCTTGTGTTTTTGGCTTGCGTGGAAGATTTTGTTTCCACCTGTAAAAGCTTGGAGTTTTATATGCAAATGAAGAGGGGAAACTGCTTGGTTATTTATCGCAAAAACAATCTTTTTTGAGAAGTCATTACATAAGTTTTCTGCCAAGCTTATCCTCTAAAACCTTTTGCATATAAACTGCAACTGTGTAAAAAAGCAATGCAAACATGAAATCTGCTGAAGCGTGCATTCATCACAAGAAAACCTTTTGATAACAAAATCCTCCGCCAACCCCCTCCAAAACATATATCATATAGTCCAGTATGTTTTCCTGAGACTGAAGGCGGTTTTTGCATAGATTTGTTGTACATATGCAGACGCTTTGATACTGGCCCTTGTTGCATTGTTGCCAACGCCAAATCAGGCCTTTGTATGACTCCCAACCCTCGAGCTATGGGCTCACAAACGACTGTTTTATTTGCTCCCACTGCACGTTACCATTTATGCTACATATTCAAAACTACCACATTTTTTACATTTTATAGTTTTTGAATAATTCTACTCAATTACAAAGTGCATTTAAAAGATGTCGTTGAAGATATAGGATCCAACTGGAAGAAATTTACTTTGGTAAAAATTGTTCGCTTAGCAGTGATGAATAAGAAGAAATGGCAAAAGTGGAGTAAAATTAGATTCGTAACACAAATATGTGGATATATGCATGGAACTATATGCAGCACTTTTATGCAGGATGAGTTATCATTGTAACTGAAACGTATGTTTAAAATGTCACTATAAATTAACACCCCGATTTCGCACTAGAAACACATATTGAACCAAAACCCAAAACTGCAATTTAGTTTTTGTCATGGGGAGAGCTTGGGAAAAGTGCTCTATATCAGTAACACATAACCATTAACACAACACACGCGGTTTTGTGAAGGCCTCTGCCTCTTTCATTATTTTACGAATAATGTGATATACGATAATGTTTTCGTCATCTGTGTTCAAATCAACAACTAAATCTTGTAAAATGCTTTACAGATAGTGCCTGTGCAAGATCGCTTGTCTGTATAACGTCATCACAGACGGGTTCAACACCTTTTCCAGACAAAGCTGCAAGGGCTACAACCATACAAATATTTTACAAAGAAAATTCTACTTTTGATGTTTCTATCCGTTTTGCACTTTGGGGAAAGGGAACCATTGATATGGCGCATATCTTTGGAATTTTTCACAGAAAAGCAACAATAAAGATTTTAATTATTGTTCTTTATCTAACTCTGTCACTATACAATTGGAAAAGCATAATAAATTTACAGTCTCCTTTTTCGTTTGATTTTTTAAGGCAACACCCTGACTTGCTATCATTATGACCATATCTATAATATGAAAATTGGATTTTGTTCGCATTCGGCATTTACTACAACGTGTGACTTTTTCATCTAATTACGGAAACTTCACGGACTTCCGAATGCTTGAGTTAATGATGGAGAATACATCATAAAATTTTCTCCTCCATACTGCTTTATTGTGCTCTTCAAAGCGTCCTTCTTGCTTCTGTAGCAAAATCGATCTGATTATTGGTGAAAGAAACTGCCAATGTGATTACAGAAGCTCACTGTAGAATAGCAATGGCAATGGCAAAATGAAAGGTCGGGAGTTGAAGAGTATCTTGTTAGGAAATGACATTTATGCCAAAAGATCAGGTACAATGTGAGAGTATTCCACAAACTAAATAAAGCTGTTTATCACCCGCGAATGCCAGATAGTTTTCAAGCTTCAGCTAGTAGACTATCAAGCACTAGATAGAAGTCTGTTGGGTTTCTTAAGGATAGCTTCTTATTTCTTAAAGCTAATTTATAGATGATGGGACTATTCACTTCACAGATAATTCACCGGGCCTGATAAAAGCACGCATCGCTGTACTAATGGGAAATACCAATTCATTAAATGAAACGCCGAATGTAATTTCGCGGCCAATTACTCATGATGGCGTGGTATGTAGCCCAGACAGTTCCACTGACCAGGCCTAATATCTTATTTAATTGAACGTAAATAACGACAGCGCATAGTATGTGAATATGTTCGACAAGATGTGTTCCTACAATTGCTGAGACTCAAAGCAGTTTCTCTTTACGCGTCCCTTTTTTCCAGTAAATTTATTAAAACTGAGTCTATTTTAGAGAATCTGGCCAGCGATATTGTAGCATTTTGTTGTAGATATCTATAAAAAAATTTTCGCGACACCCGAGACAACCTTTTGTGTTGTCTTAATGGAATCCAAAGAACACAAAACACTTTACTCGAACCGTTGATGACGATATTTCGCTGTAACACACATACGACAGTTTTACTCCAGGTAAATCATTTATTCCCCATCACATTAACGCTCTGCTGGAGCGATGCAGACTTGGATTCTCTCTCTCACTGTCACTCGATTCACACACAGCGAGACACAGTTAAAGTCAAAGGAAGAAGAAATTACGCAGGCGCGAAACATTTCATCGACTTATAAACAAAATTCCTTTTTAAAAAATAAAACCATAAGATTTTTCGCAATAATATATGAGCAAGGGCGGAACTAAAGTTATTTTAGACTTAAAAGGTTCTTGATGCTGTGATATATCCACACAGTATATGCAAGTTTAAGTAGAAAAGTTCTCCTTCGGCAAACAGTACTTACAATTCCAATCCTGATGCAACTTTGAAATGGTATTTTCTTAACAGCTATATCGAGATTAATATTATATTGGAAGGACATCAATATGTTGTTAAGTCATGCGGTTTCACTTATATGTATAACCTTGAAATACTAAGTTATGGTTACTTCAAAAGATTTCTACTACAGAAGACTTGCGGTGCCTGACAATAGTTTAAAATGGTTCCATGTATATATAGTTAGGTTTTGCGACTGCTTGAATGTCTTTATTTCGTCTAATTATTATTATTTTCTTTATATTGTATAAAACAAAAACACTTTATCTTTACAAGGCGTATTTGTGGTTCTGTTAAGCTTGAACAGATTAAAAACATACTAGAGTATTAGAGTGATATCTGAACTCTAAATCTGATCGCCCAGAGCCACAGCTTCGTTGTAGAGTGGTCGAATGTATGATAATTTTCACATCGAAATTACAATAGAGTGAAGGCTCAATGATACCTTGACATTTAAGATAAATTCTAAATATATATACTTTAAAGTCATTTCTTTATTCTGAAGGCCCATAACCATCTCTTACTGTCAAGACTGGCTGATTTTTAAAGGTATCAAGAATTTTCGAATCAATTCGGCCCCACACGACATGTCCGTGGTGTTATCCGTTCACTGATTCAGGTTTAACAGAGTTGTTGTCTTTTTCTATTTGTTTGATGGTTTTCTATCGCAAAATAATAGCAAGGATTTTAACGCCAGAACAAACAAAATACTTGCAAGTGTACATCCTTGCTGAACACCTCTGGCATTCGCAAGACATGAGCCACGAATGATAGTGCGTCAAAGACAAAACAACATTTAAATGAGGTTGACACTGATGTTCAAATAATGCGTTGACGATGTTTTGTGTTTCCACTGAGCTAACTGTAGGCGTCATGTAACCAGTTAGCTATTATAGGTGCTGTGTTACCAATGAGCTATCTGTAAGTGGTTGGCTACAATTCAGTTATGATTGTATTGCGTTACTTCTGAGCTATGGATGAGTACTGTGCAACCAATGAGCTGTGTGTACGTATTGCGTAACCAATGAGCTATGTGTACGCCTTGCGTTACCAATGAGCTATGAGTACGCATTGCGCTACCAATGAGCTATGTGTACGCATTGCGTTACCAATGAGCTATGTGTACGCGTTGCGCTATGAACGTATCTTGTAGCAATCTGCTATGTGTATGTGATGGGTTATCAAATAACTATGCATATGTATTGCGTTGCCCATGAACTATGTAGAGGTGTTGCGTTACCAGCCATCTACATTGACGTATTGCGTTACAAAGAGACGATGTGTCCATGAAGCATAACCTATCTCTTAAGACTCATTCATCCACTTAAGGGTTCTGTTTGCGGCGAAACATTCTAGTTACGACTTTTTTCGAAATGCTAACAATCCATGGTAATAGTCTTACTGCATCGGAAAAACTTCTTTCAATAAGAGCAATTGCTCAGTGGGTTTAAGCTGCGTATAATGAGTGGCCGTGATCTTTAGAAAATAGCTGAAGAAACGTGTAAAGACATGATAAAGTTGGTATAATGAAGTCTTAAGATCTGCATAAAAACGTCGTAATTACCTCAAGACTTGTCGTTGTATTACTTCGCGGTTTCCGCTGTCCTTTCATGTAAAGGGCAAAAGGCTGTCGGCACATATATGGTATGGATGGTCTGAAGGGTTACATCCGGGGATCACATTTGCTGTCAGTTAGGTTTTCTTATTAAGGGTGATTGCTTGTCTCATAAAGCATGGATTTCATGTAAAGTTTCGGTTGTGAACAGATTAGACGTCTGGGATGGATACAGTGGCGCCATGGTGTTGCCTTCGCATCGTATAAATTCTTATACCATCGTGACAGCAAATGTTGCGATCTTACGATTTCTTCACTAACATATACATAAACTGTATATGTATAATTATTCAATCTTATATATAATATTCATAACGACATTAACAACCAGTGAGGCTTAGGCTAGGAAGAAGAATAGTCTCGTTTATCATCACATTTTTTTTTTCAATTTGACCCGGCCAGTAGGCGATCTTTTAAAAATTTTTTATGATTTTTGTTGTTGAAAAGTTTAATGATCCGGTATTAGCCAAAATTCTTGTTCCGTTTCGTTTTCGCAAGTAAGCTTTAATAATTTATACCATTTCAATTTGACAGAACACGTCTATATGAGATATCAATTTAAAATTTGCTATTTTGAAGCAGTTGAAGTGCTTCCTGTATGAAAGTGCGAGAGTCGAAGGCGCAAACTAAAATTCGCGCCCAAAGGCCATTTTCATTACAGTTTCTTCTTTTCGAGTGATTGCTTTTCACCTTTAATTTTGTTACAACAGGTCGACGGTTTCTTTTCTTCTTTACACCCGGCTACTCATTAACTTTATTTTATTTCCCATTTTAGTGGCTGCAGGATGAGGGAGAAAGTTAATTTTTTCCCGCCTTACGACAATTCGGGTAGCACAGAGGCATTCCAGTGACCGGTTTGTCATTCTGTAAATGGCCAAGACATTTCGTGGATTGCCACAGCGTTCAGCGTATGGTCATGACAATTCATAGATCGCCATGGAATTTTATGGACAGCGATGGAATTTCATGTGTCGCCATGGCATTCTATTGACATCCACGATATTCCATGGACAGCAATGCGCATCGTCATGGTATTCCGCGATTGGCCGTGCTACATGTTTGGCCATAACATTCGATGGACGCCCGTGCCATTCAGTTGATTAAGATGGCATCCCGTGGATAGCATCGACATTCTTTGGACAGTACATCATTCTGTGATTCGGAATAACAGCGGTGGCATTCCATGGAACTCTATATGACATTCAATAGAGCACCCGGAATTCCTTTAATTGTACGGAGCCTTGCACTTAAGTTATAACAAGCATGTCCAGGGACATGGTGACCAGCCGTGACCTACTGAATATATATCCAAGAATCACAGACAAAATCATGATCAAGTTGGCAGACAGCGGTTACGAAAAAAGCCGTAACTGAATGGAGAAAATATTCGTTCACTTACTCGGTGTAGTTGTGGCTGATGAGGAGTCATTCTTTCAATTCTTTCATAAGGGGACAAGAATACCAAGCGTGTGGTGAAAAGACCAAACACAGGGAATAATTTCGGAAAAAGCAGTGGTAGAAGAGGCAAATGCAAGATCTAATGTCGTGTTAGAGTGTGTGGTGGGATTACATACAATCTGATTAGTTGAAGGAAAATACTCTAATGTGTAAACACTCAAAGAAAATTACTTTGAAATTACTCTAATGTGTAAACACTCAAAGAGTGCAGTTGAAATGAACTCCTTGGACAACACTTCATGTATGTTTTTTAGATCAAAAGCAAGGCCATGCGGAGGTCGTCGACATTCTGTTGAAACGAACTGGTCACATCTCAGTATGGGATGAAAGCCATCTATTAAAAATTTTTTGTTATCATCGTCGGCTGTTAAACGGCTTTCAGCCAATGCGATAATGTCACACGCAAGAAAGTTGTCATCACAGCGTACCAATCAAAATGAGCGGCCATACTCAAAATTGTATGAGAAGAAGCAATTTGAAAATTAGACACAAAAAAAAAATTAAAAAAATGTTCCCCATTTGGTCAATTTTTTTCGGATCGCCAAAATGAGTAATTTTTCAAAAGAGGCCTACCTAAGGAGTATTCGTGAAAAATTTGAAGAAAAATTGATCAAAACTGTGGGAGAAGAAGCATTTTGAAAATTGGAAACCACAAAAATTACAAATGTCCCCCATTTGGCCAATTTTTGGCGGATCGCCATAAAAAACAATTTTTCAAGAGAGGTCTACCTTGAGAACAACCATCAAACATTGGAAAGGAATCCGATCAAAATCGTGGGAGAAGAAGCATTTTGAAAATTTGACACCAAAAAATTGCAAAATGTCCCCCATTTGGCCAATTTTTGGCGGATCGCCAAAATAAGTAATTTTACAAGAGAGATCTACCTTGAGAACAACTATCAAAAATTGGAAAGGAATCCGATCAAAATTGTGCGAGAAGAAGCAATTTGAAAATTGTAGACCAAAAAATTTGAAAATGTCCCCCATTTGGCCAATTTTTGGCGGATCGCCAAAATAAGTAATTTTTCAAAATAGGTCTACCTAGGAAATATGGGTGCAAAATTTGAAGAAAATACCATAAAAATTATAGGAGAAGAAGCATTTTGAAAATTGGCAACCACAAAATTACAAATGTCCCCCATTTGGCCAATTTTTGTCGGATCGCCAAAAAGAATAATTTTCAACGACAGGTCTACCTTGAGAACAACTATCCAAAATTGGAAAGGAATCCGATCAAAATTGTAGGAGAAGAAGCAATTTGAAAATTTGACACCAAAAAATTAAAAAATGTCTCCTATTTGGCCAATTTTTGGCGGATCGCCAAAATGAGTAATTTTTCAAAAGAGGTCTACCTAGGGCATATTCGGGTAAAATTTGAGAGGAATCCGATCAAAACTGAAGGAGAAGAAGCATTTTGAAAATTGGCAGCCGAAAAATTTGAAATGCCCCCCATTTAGCCAATTTTTTGCGGAGCGCCAAAAAAAAATTTTTAAAGAGAGGTATACCTAGAGAACATTCGTGTAAAATTTGGTGAAAATCTGATCAAAATTGTGGGAGAAGAAGCATTTTGAAAATTGGCAACCACAAAATTACAAATGTCCCCCATTTGGCCAATTTTTGGCGGATTGCCAAAAAATGTAAATTTTTCAAGAGAGATCTACCTTGAGAACAACTATCAAAAATTGGAAAGGAATCCGATCAAAATTGTGCGAGAGGAAAAATTTGAAAATTGTAGACCAAAAAATTTAAAAATGTCCCCCATTTGGCCAATTTTTGGCGGATCGCCAAAATAAGTAATTTTTCAAAAGAGGTCTACCTAGGAAATATGGGTGCAAAATTTGAAGAAAATCTGATCAAAATTGTGGGATAAAAAGCATTTTGGAAATTGGCAACCACAAAATTACAAATGTCACCCATTTGGCCAATTTTTTGCGGATCGCCAAAAAGAGTAATTTTTCAAGACAGGTCTACCTTGAGAACAGCTAACCAAAATTGGAAAGGAATCCGATCAAAATTGTGGGAGAAGAAGCAATTTGAAAATTTGACACCAAAAAATAGAAAAATGTCCCCTATTTGGCCAATTTTTAGCGGATCGCCAAAATGAGTAATTTTTCAAGAGTCTTACCTAGGGCATATTCGGGTAAAATTTGAGAGGAATCCGATCAAAACTGAAGGAAAAGAAGCATTTTGAAAATTGGCAACCGAAAAATTTGAAATGCCCCCCATTTGGCCAATTTTTGGCGGATCGCCAAAAAGAGTAATTTTTCAAAACAGGTCTACCTTGAGAACAGCTATCCAAAATTGGAAAGGAATCCGATCAAAATTGTGGGAGAAGAAGCAATTTGAAAATTTGACACCAAAAAATTGAAAAATGTCCCCCATTTGGCCAATTTTTTGCGGAGCGCCAAAAAAAAAATTTTTAAAGAGAGTTATACCTAGAGAACATTCTTGTAAAATTTGGTGAAAATCTGATCAAAATTGTGGGAGAAGAAGCATTTTGAAAATTGGCAACCACAAAATTACAAATGTCCCCCATTTGGCCAATTTTTGGCGGATTGCCAAAAAAAGTAAATTTTTCAAGAGAGATCTACCTTGAGAACAACTATCCAAAATTGGAAAGGAATCCGATCAAAATTGTGGGAGAAGAAGCAATTTGAAAATTTGACACCAAAAAATTAAAAAATGTCTCCTATTTGGCCAATTTTTGGCGGATCGCCAAAATGAGTAATTTTTCAAAAGAGTCTTACCTAGGGCATATTCGGGTAAAATTTGAGAGGAATCCGATTAAAACTGAAGGAGAAGAAGCATTTTGAAAATTGGCAACCGAAAAATTTGAAATGCCCCCCATTTGGTCAATTTTTCGCGGAGCGCCAAAAAAACGATTTTTAAAGAGAGGTATACCTAGAAAACATTCGTGTAAAATTTGGTGAAAATCTGATCAAAATTGTGGGAGAAGAAGCATTTTGAAAATTGGCAACCACAAAATTACAAATGTCCCCAATTCGGCCAATTTTTGGCGGATTGCCAAATCAAGTAACTTTTTCAAGAGAGATCTACCTTGAGAACAGCTATCAAAAATTTGAAAGGAATCCGATCAAACTTGTGCGCGAAGAAGCAATTTGAAAATTGTAGACCAAAAAATTTAAAAATGTCCCCCATTTGGCCAATTTTTGGCGGATCGCCAAAATAAGTAATTTTTCAAAATAGGTCTACCTAGGAAATATGGGTGCAAAATTTGAAGAAAATCTGATCAAAATTGTGGGATAAAAAGCATTTTGGAAATTGGCAACCACAAAATTACAAATGTCCCCCATTTGGCCAATTTTTGGCGGATCGCCAAAAAGAGTAATTTTTCAAAACAGGTCTACCTTGAAAACAGCTATCCAAAATTGGAAAGGAATCCGATCAAAATTGTGGGAGAAGAAGCAATTTGAAAATTTGACACCAAAAAATTAAAAAATGTCCCCCATTTAGCCAATTTTTGGCGGATCGCCAAAATGAGTAATTTTTCAAAAGAGGTCTACCTGGGGCATATTCGTGTAAAATTTGAGAGGAATCCCATCAAAACTGAAGGAGAAGAAGCATTTTGAAAATTGGCAACCGAAAAATTTGAAATGCCCCCCATTTAGCCAATTTTTTGCGGAGCGCCAAAAAAAAATTTTTAAAGAGAGGTATACCTAGAGAACATTCGTGTAAAATTTGGTGAAAATCTGATCAAAATTGTGGGAGAAGAAGCATTTTGAAAATTGGCAACCACAAAATTACAAATGTCCCCCATTCGGCCAATTTTTGGCGGATTGCCAAAAAAAGTAAATTTTTCAAGAGAGATCTACCTTGAGAACAGCTATCAAAAATTTGAAAGGAATCCGATCAAACTTGTGCGCGAAGAAGCAATTTGAAAATTGTAGACCAAAAAATTTAAAAATGTCCCTCATTTGGCCAATTTTTGGCGGATCGCCAAAATAAGTAATTTTTCAAAATAGGTCTACCTAGGAAATATGGGTGCAAAATTTGAAGAAAATCTGATCAAAATTGTGGGATAAAAAGCATTTTGGAAATTGGCAACCACAAAATTACAAATGTCCCCCATTTGGCCAATTTTTGGCGGATCGCCAAAAAGAGTAATTTTTCAAAACAGGTCTACCTTGAGAACAGCTATCCAAAATTGGAAAGGAATCCGATCAAAATTGTGGGAGAAGAAGCAATTTGAAAATTTGACACCAAAAAATTGAAAAATGTCCCCAATTTGGCCAATGTTTGGCGGATCGCCAAAATAAGTAATTTTTCAAAAAAAGGTCTACCTAGGGAATATGGGTGCAAAATTTGAAGAAAACCTAATCAAAATTGTGGGAGAGGCAGCATTTTGAAAATTGGCAACCACAAAATTAAAAATGTCCCCCATTTGGCCAATTTTTGGCGGATCGCCAAAAAGAGTAATTTTTCAGGACAGGTCTACCTTGAAAACAACTATCCAAAATTGGAAAGGAATCCGATCAAAATTGTGGGAGAAGAAGCAATTTGAAAATTTGACACCAAAAAATTAAAAAATGTCCCCCATTTAGCCAATTTTTGGCGGATCGCCAAAATGAGTAATTTTTCAAAAGAGGTCTACCTGGGGCATATTCGTGTAAAATTTGAGAGGAATCCCATCAAAACTGAAGGAGAAGAAGCATTTTGAAAATTGGCAACCGAAAAATTTGAAATGCCCCCCATTTAGCCAATTTTTTGCGGAGCGCCAAAAAAAAATTTTTAAAGAGAGGTATACCTAGAGAACATTCGTGTAAAATTTGGTGAAAATCTGATCAAAATTGTGGGAGAAGAAGCATTTTGAAAATTGGCAACCACAAAATTACAAATGTCCCCCATTTGGCCAATTTTTGGCGGATTGCCAAAAAATGTAAATTTTTCAAGAGAGATCTACCTTGAGAACAACTATCAAAAATTGGAGAGGAATCCGATCAAAATTGTGCGAGAAGAAGCAATTTGAAAATTGTAGACCAAAAAATTTAAAAAATGTCCCCCATTTGGCCAATTTTTGGCGGATCGCCAAAATGAGTAATTTTTCAAAAGAGGTCTACCTAGGGCATATTCGTGTAAAATTTGAGAGGAATCCGATCAAAACTGAAGGAGAAGAAGCATTTTGAAAATTGGCAACCGAAAAATTTGAAATGCCCCCCATTTAGCCAATTTTTGGCGGAGCGCCAAAAAAAATAATTTTTAAAGAGAGGTATACCTAGAGAACATACGACGGATACCCCTCTATTGATAAGATAAGACCAGCCCGACATAGTCGGCTGGTCTAAAAAGCAGTTGCATTAATAATGCCCCTAGTTATTGATCCAGTGTGTGTTTGTAGGGGGGTGGGTGATATCAACGAAGACACGCTTACATTACCTGTAGTTAGGGCGAAGTTGTGACGTGTATAAGCTGACATCCCCACTGATTGTAATGCGTGCGTCCTCTTTTTTGGCGTATTCAAGGATTGGTTTTTTATTCAGAACGAGACCTGAAATAGAAGCGCAAAAGCGTAAGGGCCAGCAAATGTTCTCAAATTCTTATTATCACACTTGTTAGTTTCAAACGTTTGCATGCCATCAGCACTACACTAAGAGCTCACTTTATTGACGTATTCAGTCGCCATTCCTTACAGAATTAGTGTAAAGCCTCATCCTGAGTTACTTAAGCAAACTTCTATGACGAAACAAAGAAATTACGTGGGAGTTGAGGGCACATTTGAGACAAAACAGCATTTATTTCATGACTGCCAGTAACTTAAGAAACAGTAGCATTTTGCCTCGTAAATACGCACAGCCACGGGGGGTCCACGCACGTACCAACAGGTTATCACGCGCGTTTTAAAAACGCGGAGTGATAACTTCGAAACAGCATTCCCTTTTTAGCGTCGAGTGCAGTTCTGAAAGACCTTCATCCCCCTCTTTTGTGGGCAACGCAAGGGTGAAAATTATCCCTTTTTAAACGAAGCTGAACTGATATTCCGCGCCGACCGCGTCTTGCCACAAAATTACCCCCTTTCCTGAGTTTTTTTTCGATGAGGGGGGCGGGAAATGCGGGGACGAATTTGTGCTTTGCTAAAAAATAATCATGCTATATTATCATTAACATGTTAACAATCTGGAATGCGAGTGGATACGAGGAGGGGGGTAGGGAACAGTGATGCAAAGAAAGTGTTCATAATGTTCTCTGTCATTACCTGCAATAACGCCCTCGAAGGGTCTCATAATGCGCCCAGCCCTGTCCTTCCTCCCACCCACGTGCACTTCGGCCTGCCGGTCGAAGATCATCAGTTGGTGACCTAAGGTGAGATCACTCCGTCTTATTTTCACACGTGGCAGTGAAAGAAATTACTCACCTTGTGATGTCAACTGTAATTTATCCAAATATCTTCACCTGGTATTAATTATATGCATTTATTTAATTTTAATTGTATACTTTTTCTTCATTTCTGTGATTTTTCTTGCAGTTTATTTTTTTAGAAAATTTTTAAAGACAGCGACAAAAAAGGCATCATGATACAAACAGGTAAAATAACACAGCGCCGATAAAAATTTTTGTTTTGTTTCCTTCAAATAATGTCAAAATTAAATTTTTACACTCGAAGAATTTTTATAACATCAAGTATTTTTTATGCAACACAGTTTTTCATACAACATAGAATTAACACTTCCCCATTACTTTTAAACATGTTTTCTCATTTAATTAGAGAGTGACCGTAACACAGGAGTGGTATTCTGCTCTGTCCTTATATTTAAGGACGTCCTTATTCTTGAGATTAGATGATTCATCCTTAATTTTTATCCTTATTTTTAAAAGACTTTGTTAAGTTTGAGGATAGAACAGAATAGCTTTTTTATCCTTATTTTTAAAAATAAACACATCCTTAGAAATAAGGACAGAGCAGAATACCACTCCAGGTCTCAGCAAATTTCGTTGAAATTATAGCTTTGACACGAATAGAGCGCTTGTAGATAACGTAAATCTCATGGAGAAAAATCTGTGGATTTGTCGAAATTATGAGTGAAGAACCAAATCGTGCATTGTGTTAATAAAAATCCAACCGGCAGCTTCAATGTTAAACAGTGTATTTGTATGAATTAGATCGTAGGAATAGCTCAAAACCGATAATTTTTTTAACTGCTGATTTTAACACGCGAGTAGAAATGCACCAGAAAGTTTATCAAGTTGCTGCGGACTCACATAGAATTCAACAGAGAAACCTATTATATTAATCAAAAACAAGAACGGTCTTTTAAGACAACATGTCCGATGCTTCTTAAGTTTTTGTTCATATATAGGAGGTGCTTGGAAATATGTTTATGTGTTAATTTAACTAACATTTTCAAGCTTTTAAACAGAGAATACTAAAATTATAGTCTATCTTATTAATCACCAGGTGCTCTCAGGCTAGATTAGTGTTAAAAGCAATACGACCTCGTTTTATACTAACAAAGTTTATGTAAAAAAGACACAGAACCTGAAACAAAATCGAAAGAAAAATGAAGCCAAAAAATAGTAATACTAAAAAAAAAGTCCATGTGCATAGACTCTCAAAAATCAAAACAGTGACTGAACTTGATTTGTGATTCAAGTATTCCAAAAGAAAAAGAAATGCCAGTTTTTAGTGTTTGAAATGAAAACACAAGTTACCTCTGTTATCCGAATGTGTAATTGTCGGATCCCAAATCTTCACCAGATCTGTGGTATACATTCAGGTCAATATGCTGAGCTTGTATCCAGAGGGTTAAGTCAAATTAATGCAATAGTAGGCATGGGCTGATTGAGTAATTTCGCGAAGGGGCTGGCAATGTTGTTCAAGGAGGCGATGGCCAAATTTGTATCGTTGCATATTTTCCGACATTTAAAAAATCGGTACGAAAGAGGGTGGAATAGTTTTAGCTTCTTGGTCCCGTCCCGATCCTCTAAAGGCAAATACAGCCCCGCCCTAACCACGTGAAATCAAAATAGTTCAAATAAAAAACCTGCATAAGTTGCCACGTTTATTGAAGGGATGGGAGGATGGTAGTTTAGTAACAGATTTGGAGTAAAAAAAGTATGATTGGAAGGGGGGTCGGAATAAAAAAAAACCATGCCCCACGCAGTCATACTCCATGAATTGTTTTTTTTTGGGGGGGGGGTGAGGGTTAGTAAAACATTAGGAGCCCAAAAAGTATGAAGCGGGAGGTGCGGTCGGAATCAACAAATCACGCCCCATACAGCACTATTATGACTCGTCCCTCGAAATGGCAGATACTACGACAGTTGTGTTTGTGTTATCGCAATGAACAACTCACACACAAGCGTCGCCTTTTCTTTTTATCTCACGGCTTTTTATCTTTTCCTTATTTCAAGTGTTAGGATATACCGTTGTACTGGGTCAAGAAAGCTGTGTATGTGTGGACGGGGGGAAACCCAGCAGCAGTGGAACCGTTAGTGTTGTACAAATATATCTCCAGGGGCATGATCTATTATCACTATTATAATACCGCAACAGAAATTTTATGTCATTAATTCACTGGCTTGGGACGGCCTAAAATTCCACAAGCTCCACCTCAATAAATGAAATATCTATACAATTTCTTTATAAACCTTTAAAAATTCGGCCTTTTTCTTTAAAAAAAAATAGAATTTGTAAACAACTTCAGATACATCAAAATCATTTGCGATAACTTCAAAGAGTGCATTTGATAAAAACTACATCAGTTACAATCGGTACCATTTAAAAAAATCATTTCTAGAAAGCCATGAAATAACAAGAAATAAACACATCAAATCCTCAAAAAAAAAAAAAAAAAAAAAAAAAAAAAAACGGATTTGTGTGTACGTGTAATAAAATGACATTAGTTAACAAAGAGGAGACATAACTGTGAAAGAAATACGAGGTGAGTTTACAAGCGCGGGTCACAACACTACATAAAATCACATTCTGGAACTTTTTTTTTTCAACACCACAGTTCTATTTATAACGATTTAAACGAGCTCATTATTTCTGTAATTTAATATTGCACAGAATATAAACCATTCTTTGTTCATTTTGTTGCATTCTGGAAAAATTAAACTTGTTCTTCAATTTTTTACATCACAGAATATACAGTCCATGTCAAAGTGTAGTTATTGGCATTCTTCAAATCCTAACTATTTGGTTGGCCTCAAGCAGCAAATAAAATTACTTTTTCACACGACACGTGATCAGCATGTTTGCCACTATTGGATTTCGCGAGAGTTTATCGTCTCACACATATCACCCTTCGTTTCTGATGAATTTATCCAGCCTATAATGCAGCTGTTCTAGTTACCTAAGCCTCAAGGAGATAACAAGTAACTAAAACAATTATTTTTACTGTGCTTGCATGTGAATTTAATAAAACTATTGTCACAAAGCTGGGTCAAGACAACAAATGAAAGCATTTAAAATTTCAAATAATTTAAACTTTAAGATGCAATAAATGTTATAGGAGAAGGGAGGATGGTTATTCTTTCTTGGGACGTACTACCATAAAATACTGACAAGACAAACGAGCGAGGGTTTATAGCACTATTATGAAAGAAAATATACCTAAACCACAAGACATCTAAGACACGATGGCACAGACTTGCCACTCGTGTGGTGAGATAATTCATGTCGACATAACAATATTTAGTGACGACATAATTTTGAAAATATGATCATAATTTTGAAAATAGGATCGTTAAATGGAAGTACGGTATGGATAGTAGGACAGTCACAAGTTTTAAGATTTGTTTTATTTGTCAGAAATGTCAGCAAACTTAAAAGCTGAAGTGTCGAAAAAAACATAATGATTTTTTTTTTTGGCGTGGTATAATACAACATCTCGGCGCTTAATTATCTCATGCACATTAATATGTCGTCAATACTGAACGGGAGAATTCCATTATGTCGCCACGACAACACAAATATATTATATCGAAATTAACCATCTCCATTCTGAAATATATCATAGGAAATGTGAAATGCTTAAATATAACACCTATCCTTCCCATTTCCTTAGAAAGTAAATATCACACGCACCTAGTGGGTTTTTTGTCTGGACCGGGCCGTCGTCTATTTGTATGGTAGAGTTGGGCCCACTGCGGGTAAAACGTATCACGTGGTACTCTCCGTCGTTAATCTTTTGGAAGTACTGTCCAATGGGATGATCCATAGTACCCATATTGTACACCACATACACGTTCCCATCAACCTAAAATATCAACAGCGAGGCGTCATCTATATGCTAGGAGATTTATATGCATGGGCATGTGTTTCTTTTCCTTGTGAATACTTCCATTGAGAGCTGGAGGCAAATAAAAAAAGAAGTTTAAGGGCCGGTTTACACGGCAGGGCATGCTCAAATTAAAAACTCACGAGCAAAGCGTACATCAAAATTCAGGGAGTTTACACGGTGTAGCACCGAATTCCTTGATTACCACATGACGACATTTTAATGGCCAAGCTGCCCTACTTACCTCGGGGTGGCTTTTTTAATTCAAATTTTAAGGATGCGAGTTATTTACTTATCTACTTATTATCTGGAGATGGAAAAACACGTTGAAGTGTTATTTTAGCAATTTCGGTAAAAAAAAGAACAGATCCAAAAGACGCAGAATATGGGTCCGTGAATGGATAAACGAAAGATCTACCCGTGGCGCATTCTCATGCCTTATTCCGGAACTTTTAAACACATTTAAACTATGTTTCTTTTTTACATTATCTTTGTAGTCTTGATGCTGAATATTACAGAGGCACTCCCTTTCTTCGTATAAATCTATAAGCTTGTTCACTCCTTCTGTTTGCCAGTTTATATCCGCCATTTCAAATTAAGATTTAAGCTATTCAGTTGAAGATATTTATTAAAGATTGCTAAGGAAATAGATATACGTCTGGAACTGACCGATCCAACGCTCAAGGAAATAATTTTCAGTTGAAAATGGCGCCTTTTCCCCTGACTTTTAATGGCTTGAAGCAACTGGCCTGGCATCCAGTTGAGACACTTATCTCTTAATCTCTTTCATGTGGTCTGATTAGCATATCTATGCTCACGAAAAAAAATAAAAGGGCTCTATTTTCGTGGGCTTGCTGCCATGAGCAAGCCCATGCACCAAAAAAACGCACGTGTAAAGCGGGTTTTTAGACTACACCCAAATTGCCACGTGACTTGTAACAACAAGTCATCAGTGAAAATGATTAATGTCCCCTGCCACAAAAACGCTCGATGGACAGGAAATTTTAGGATGACTAAATCCCCCGCAGGCGTGCAATTCAACGATTTTAAAAGTTTAAAGGAACAAAAAAATCTCGCGATAAAACATTCCAAGAAATGTTTGATTTGTTTAACTAAATTCATGTAGGCTTGAGTGTGTTAACAAACTCATTCCAGTATGTAAGGGTTGTGAAAATGTCTGAAGTTCAGCTGGGCCAATGTCCTTGGGCCGATAGGGCTCATTTACAATACCGACCTTTGTTGGTTCCAATACTTCCTATATGTAAAAGATTTCAACAATCGATCCAGAAATGTAGGCTTGAGTGTGTTAACAAACTCATCCAAATGAGTAAGGATTGGGAAAAATTTGGAAATCCAGCTGGGGCAATGTCTTTGGGCCGACATGGCTCATTTACAATACCGATCCTTGTTCGTTCCAGTACTATCCATATATAGAATATCTTAACAATCGGTCGAAAATTGTAGGCTTGCGTGTGTTAGCAAAAAAGGTGTCGACAGACGGACAGATGGACAGACGGACGGACAGACAGACCCGAAAACTATAGTCCCCCGGCGGGGGACTAACAAGCCATCGTAAAGAGAGCACCAATCAGAATCGGGCATTAAAAGGCATCTGTCAATAAAACAACTGTTACTGTTAAACTAATATTTCACGGCAGGGCAGAAAATCATGTTTTTACGACCCTGTGCAACCGGAAGTGCCCGGCGTCGGAGCGTCAATGAGATCACAGCGTGTATTTTTAAATGCTAAGCGCTGTTTAAAATTTGAGTGATCATCGGTAAAGTATTTTGTGTGTGAGTGTAAATTTTAGATGATGAACACATGTCTAAATGTGGCAACGATCCGTAAAGTTACTTTTGAGTTCGCAAGTTTTCAAGAAATCTTGCGAAAACTGTTCGAAGATGGCGACTAGTGGTCACTTTGAATTTTCAGATCAATCCAAGATGGCGGCCACTGTGACCTTTAAATGGGGTCAAAGTCAAAATAAAAATGTACGTGTGCTTATCCACTATGATAGACCATCTATATAGTAATATCACAGGAAACGGATTATCAGGATGAGAGAATAGCCCGGCGGACGGCTCGACGGACGGACAAACGGGCAAACGGACACATCCAAACTTTTATTACTCTAGGAGGGGGAGCGAGTGCGTGTGAGGTAGTTCGGACTTTCTTTTAAGAATTCGAAAGCAGCACAAAAAGATCCGCCTCATTCTCTGAGTGCGGACCTGTCTTTTGTAAGTGTATATCTTATAAGGAATGTTAACAAGACAAGAAGATATTTACAGCCGAAACCTGGATCGTTCAAACTGTCAATACATTTTAAATGTGTACATTTATCAATTCAGCCAGCCGAAAATGCCGTAAATCTGTACACAACGAGATCCACACGCCCTCTTAACCACTCAGTAATATATATGCCCTCGTACATACCAGGGCGCGAGTAGGCTGCATTGCACCAGTGCGCACACATAAAACGTAGCGACGAGAACATGCGCTCGTGCAAGTCATAACGCAATATAGGCGTCTTCACCTCAAAATGGAGTTCGTACTTCTGTTCGTACACAACATGAGCTCATACAAACGCGTTCATACATACCATGGCGTTAACCATTCACACAATTCATGACGCAAAGCACACACACTCATAAATTCATGACGCAAAGCACACACACTCATAAATTCATGACGCAAAGCACACACACTCATAAATTCATGACGCAAAGCACACACACTCATAAATTCATGATGCCAAGCACACACACTCATAAACTAGACAGGCCAGTGTTTTTGCTAAAACAAAAACGGATATGTCTTCCCCGCCCCCAAATCAGTCGCGTGGAAAAAATTCCTTACTTAAAAGTACAACATTGGCGAGCCCAAAAAATTGAAAAAAAAAAAAAAAATCGCCAAAAATACATTTTTACAGAAAATGAAAAAAAGAACTTCGCAGTAAACATTTGCACTATATGTGTGTTGTTCTTGCCACGTTTCAGCCTAATCCATAAAACTGTTTCGGAGATATCGCAACAATATGACCAAAAAAAATTAAAAACCAAAAATTTAAAAATTCGCCAAAAATACGTTTTCAGCGGAAATGAAGAAAAACTTGGAAATATACATTTGCGCTACATGTCTGTTCTTCTTGCGACATCTGAGCCTTATCCAACGAACTGTTTTGGAGATATAGCCTGCCAAAGTGAAAAAAATGCACGAAATCCAACTCCCCCCATGTTCAAAAATTTGCCAAAATACAATTTTTGAAGAAACAAAAAACAATAACATGGGCATCATCTAGACATGAACCGCAATATTTATGCATGTTTTGAGAAAAATGGACTCATTAATTTCATAAGAACTCACTGCGGACAGACGGACGGACGGACAGACAGACGGCTGGACGGACGGACACCAAATGCTATATGTCTCCCTTAGGGGGAGACATATAATTCATGATGCAAAGCACATGAACTCATAAATTAATGACGCAAAACACACGCACTCATACAATTAGTGACGCAAAAATACAAGCGCCGACGCAATACAAGATGCAAAACACACGCATTCATACAATTCATGACGCAAAGTACAAGTGCCCCTAAAACATGACGCAAAACACGCAGTCATACAATTCATGACGCAAAAATACGCACACACTTAATGACGCAAAGAACGCGCATACAATACATATGGTGCAAAGCACACACGCTCAAACAGTCAATGCTACAAAGCACACACGCCCAAACAGTCAATGCTGCAAAGTACCCGCACCCAAACAGTCAATGATGCAAAGCACCCGCACCCAAACAGTCAATGCTGCAAAGCACCCGCACCCAAACTGTCAATGCTGCAAAGCACCCGCACCCAAACAGTCAATGCTGCAAAGCACCCGCACCCAAACAGTCAATGCTGCAAAGCACCCGTACCCAAACAGTCAATGCTGCAAAGTCCAAACAGTCAATGCTGCAAAGCACCCGCACCCAAACAGTCAATGCTGCAAAGCACCCGCACCCAAACAGTCAATGATGCAAAGCACCCGCACCCAAACAGTCAGTGCTGCAAAGCACCTGCACCCAAATAGTAAATGCTGCAAAGCACCCGCACTCAAACAGTCAATACTGCAAAGCACACACGCCCAAACAGTCAATGCTGCAAAGCACACACGCCCAAACAGTCAATGATGCACAGCACACATGCTCAAACAGTCAATGCTGCAAAGCACACACGCCCAAACAGTCAATGCTGCAAAGCACACGCGCCCAAACAGTCAATGCTGCAAAGCACACACGCCCAAACAGTCAATGCTGAAAAGCACCCATACACACCAGCTCCATCTCAATGTAGTCATCAAATCCGCCGCTGTTGATTCTGACAAGGACGGCGTCCCGCTGTTCTGTGATGACACCCAGGGCCAAGGCGTCGTACTTGGTGTCCTCCCACTCGTCCTCCTCCAGGCTGAACGTAATCAGGCCGGTAATTCCGTCGAATTTGTAGGCTATGCTTTCTGTGGAGATCAGTATAAGCGAAGTGCAACCTTAACCCCGTCAGCTTAAGCCGATAATGTGGATTAATCGCAGCACCTTTCAGCATCACAATGACACATTTTATAGCTAAACAAGTAAATATTACAAAACTATAACAGCAGCAACTTTTGATTAAAAGAAGGGCTTTAAGAACTCGTTAAAAACTTGTTAATAAATAAATTTAGCAATCATTGTGTAACTTCTTTTCAAAGAGTTATAATCGTGGAACATTTTGCACCTTGTGAGCAGTCCGGTCCGCTGAATGACGTCATAGAACAGTCGCACGTGAAAGTTGCCCACTCCTGGACGCATATACCGTTGTTATCACAGCTAGTGGGCGTGCACTCCTCATCCGGACCTAAGCACGAGATCCAGACACAGCACTTGATGACGTACGGCAACACACACAATGCAAACACCCCCTCACCTCTTCGGATTCGGATGGATGACGTTGCAGGTCTCGAGAAATGGAGGGGGGGTAAAGACTGATATTACCAACGCCGGGAGTGGTGGGGGATGTTCGGGTGGGGGAGGGCTGGGCGCCCGACACTGCATAGTATATGTTGTTATCCAGTAAATACCACAAATACGCCTTAGCCCTCCCATCTCCCCCACCTAAAATGGTGAAAACGTTTCTATGCACATTTTTGGCGTACCCGTAATTTTTTGGTAATTATTTTGGGATATAATCACTTTCCAGTCACCCCCTTTAACGCGGAGAACATGATATTTTATTTAGAATGGGCGATTGCGTCCTCACCAAAGATGAAATGACGTATCGCTACTGTACACGTGGTCATGTTTTTTTTTCTGCGAGTGATACTGGTTATGCCAGCCACATGCCATTCGTGTGGTTAACGGATGCGCCGCATGCCAGTCATGTGGTTAACGGACGCACCACACGCGATTAACGGATGCACACGCTATATTGTGTGGCTTCCGCACATAGGACACTCAATGAATACAACACTTTGCAATGTTGCTACCATATGTCTGTCATATGTTTACCATATGGTTAACTTAATCGGTTAAATGGCAAAATCGGTTTTATATCAGAGTTTATATGACACGTCATGCGTATTCTGACAAACTGTGCATACCAAAATGCAATCATTCCATGTAGATTTGACTGAAAACATCAGAGCACACCAAATGAAAAGCAAAGTAATGAAAACAGAAGTCAACGGATAAGAATTGCTTTCATATTGAAGTTGCAGTGGATCTTTTTTATTATTACGTTCTTTTGGGGTGTTTTAATTAGGGGGGGGGGCGCACACAACAAAGCTGAGGTGCGGAAACGGGATGAGACTGGTATGCCAGACGGATTTTTGATTGGCATGTTCTGCCCCAATATTTAACCAGGGGTTACTGTATGCGCGCATGATGAATCTGACATTTGTTATAATAACTGGGTTATACGATGACCATATGACCTGAAGAAATGCTTCCATCTGAAGTAGAAGAGGGCTGTGTGTGTTGCAGGATAAGAGATTAGAGCAGTATATATATGGTTTTCGCACTCATATGGTGCCATGTGGTATGGTAGTTCATGTACATAGTGGCATCGTGCTGAATGAATAAAAATTACAATAACAATTTCATAGAAAAATATAACTTTGAACATCTTCTGACGAATATGGTCAATGTGGTTTGTGGTTTATGCCAAACCATTACCGCTTAAAGGACACGTATGTTCCGTTCTGTTTTGTCCGCTGTACCGAAATGTCCGCTAATTACAAGCTGTTCCAAAATGTCCGCTAACCCCGTTCCAAAGTATCCGCTCGTTCCGTAATATCCGCTAACCCTGTTCCAAAGTATCCGCTCGTTCTAAAGTGTCCGCTAACCCTGTTCCAAAGTATCCGCTCGTTCCATAATGTCCGCTAACCCTGTTCCAAAGTGTCCGCTCGTCCTGGTTTGTCCGCTAACCCCGTTCCGTTTTATCCGCTGGTAGTGTCCGCTAAATCTTCAATTTTTAACCCAACCCACATTGTCTTGTGACTTTTTTGTGACTATGTAACATCATGTGACATTATGTGACATTATGTGACTTTATGTGACTATGTAACATCATGTGACATTATGTGACTTTATGTGACTATGTAACATCATGTGACATTATGTGACTTTATGTGACTTTATGTGACTCTGTGCCATCATGTGACATTATGCGACTTTATGTGACTCTGTGACATTATGTGACTCTGTGAGATTATGTGACTCTGTAACATCATGTGACATTATGTGACTCTGGGAGATTATGTGACTATGTGACATTATGTGACTTTATATGACTCTGTTACATCATGAGACATTATGTGACATCATGTGACCATGTGACATCATATGGCTATATGACTATGTGAGGACTATGTAATTGCTATGTCAGCATAATTAGTCTAACTATGTATGTAATTATCAGACTTTTCAATAGACCAGCTCTGTTAGCTCACTTGTTAGAGCAGCGGACTCGTAAGCTGAAGATCGGTGGTTCGATCCCACCTAGGGGCAAACAAAACTTTTCGTTTTTTGTTTGTTTTCTGTTTGTTTTTTGTTTGTTTTTAACATGGCCATATTTCTATGCCTTTTTTCACTGATAATATTTAATTAGTCATATTTCAGTGGTTCTATTACAGTAAAAACTCATACACACAAAGCGTAGGAATAAGTATATGAAAGCCCTCAGAGTGTGGGAACGATCAATAAATTGGTGCGCGAAAGACCTCAGAGCGTGAGAACGATCAATAAATTTGAGAACATCAAAGGCCTAGACCGTGCGAACGATCGATAAATTTGAGAAGGAATGGGATTTTCTCCATGCTAAGTCTAATGCTATATTTTATGTTATAGTAGTGGGAAAATGGTGGTTCGAAAGCACATTTAACAAATGTAGTTTTTGGAAAACATATGATGCATAAAATAAGTTTGAACATTTTACCATGCTACTAACTCGAATGCTTTGAAGTCATAGTAGGGGGAAAACGATGCTATGAAACCAACTTTATCAAATTTCGTTTTTTTGACAACATATGATGCATAAAAAAGTTTGACATAAGACATAAGTTTTTTTTGGCGAGAAGAGCACACCATTCAAACATATGTTCGAATGACAAGCCCATTCAAAGACGTGTTCGAATTTTTATTGGAACATATTGCGTCATGGTATTGTTCAATAATTTTTTTAACAAGTTCAACAATTGTTCAACATGTTCAACATGACTTTAGAACATTCGAATAAGTAGCATGCTAAAATGCTAAAACCTATTTTATATATTATATGTTATCAAAAACTAAATTTGTTAAAGTTGGTCTCGAAGCATCGTTTTCCCCCTACTATGACTTCAAAGCATCCGAATTAGTAGCATGGTAAAATGTTCAAACTTATTTTATGCATCATATGTTTTCCAAAAACTACATTTGTTAAATGTGCTTTTGAACCACCATTTTCCCACTACTATAACATAAAATATAGCATTAGACTTAGCGTGGAGAAAATCCCATTCCTTCTCAAATTTATCGATCGTTCGCACGGTCTAGGCCTTTGATGTTCTCAAATTTATTGATCGTTCTCACGCTCTGAGGTCTTTCGCGCACCAATTTATTGATCGTTCCCACACTCTGAGGGCTTTCATATACTTATTCCTACGCTTTGTGTGTATGAGTTTTTACTGTAATAGAACCACTGAAATATGACTAATTAAATATTATCAGTGAAAAAAGGCATAGAAATATGGCCATGTTAAAAACAAACAAAAAACAAACAGAAAACAAACAAAAAACGAAAAGTTTTGTTTGCCCCTAGGTGGGATCGAACCACCGATCTTCAGCTTACGAGTCCGCTGCTCTAACAAGTGAGCTAACAGAGCTGGTCTATTGAAAAGTCTGATAATTACATACATAGTTAGACTAATTATGCTGACATAGCAATTACATAGTCCTCACATAGTCATATAGCCATATGATGTCACATGGTCACATGATGTCACATAATGTCTCATGATGTAACAGAGTCATATAAAGTCACATAATGTCACATAGTCACATAATCTCCCAGAGTCACATAATGTCACATGATGTTACAGAGTCACATAATCTCACAGAGTCACATAATGTCACAGAGTCACATAAAGTCGCATAATGTCACATGATGGCACAGAGTCACATAAAGTCACATAAAGTCACATAATGTCACATGATGTTACATAGTCACATAAAGTCACATAATGTCACATGATGTTACATAGTCACATAAAGTCACATAATGTCACATAATGTCACATGATGTTACATAGTCACAAAAAAGTCACAAGACAATGTGGGTTGGGTTAAAAATTGAAGATTTAGCGGACACTACCAGCGGATAAAACGGAACGGGGTTAGCGGACAAACCAGGACGAGCGGACACTTTGGAACAGGGTTAGCGGACATTATGGAACGAGCGGATACTTTGGAACAGGGTTAGCGGACACTTTGGAACGAGCGGATACTTTGGAACAGGGTTAGCGGATATTACGGAACGAGCGGATACTTTGGAACGGGGTTAGCGGACATTTTGGAACAGCTTGTAATTAGCGGACATTTCGGTACAGCGGACAAAACAGAACGGAACACACGTGGCGTAGTTTATGGTGCAATTACAACTATACAGCCATACAAGCAGCCTTCAGTATATGGTTCACTGTATGTTAACTGATTTCTGTTTTTAATAGTTAGGCCAGAATTTCTGAAAACCAAATGTCAAACAGGACCACTTGTCAATGGTCCCAAACCTGTTGCGTTTCGTTGTGTGAAATCCCACCAATAGGAACTTCACATTTAACACTTGACAAGCCTTTGGCTTGCAAGAGTTATATGAATTTGTGCGAGCAAAATTCGTCCTTTTTTTTCTTCTTGACACTTTTCCCGATTTTTTGTGTCTTCTTCTTCTCTGACACTATGGGCCCTACGACCATGAAACTTGGGACTGATGAAGAGCTTGGTCTGAACATGTGCATGTCACTTTTTATTTTCGTCTTTGATTTCGTTTTCTTTGTTAAAACGCCATGTGAAAAGAGTGTGTTTTATACATGTAAATGCCTAGCATTTAATGCACTGCACAGAACACAGTTGCTGAGCTTTGTGCGAGCTCTCACTGCGTAAATAGATAAAACGGCGTATGCCTGATAAGTCAATAAAACTTAAAGTCAACAACAACTAAACACTACTCGGCTTATAAGACGTATTCAAGCTGTGTTGTTTGCAATATATTATTCAAGAAATAACCCACTGAAGGAAGTATTTTTGCGTTTTAATTTTTGTCAAGTGTTTAACATTTCGCTAGCGGAATGAGCTTCTAGTTAGACCTCACTCAATCTTAGTCATATTTAGAAGGTTCAACAGCATGTAGAGAATCATCATTTAGATATCTCAGAACAATTTGACAAAGTGCCCGTATTCAACTACGTACATCACAAATAAAAACGCTCTCAAACCCAAAATTGAAGGCAATTTTTAGCTGAATTACTACTGAAGCGATAGATTTGTGCATATTTTAGGCTCTGCTTGAGTTAAATGTGAGTAGCATAAACGCGAACCAGGGATGAGGGTAATTACTTGCGCCATCACATACAGAAGGAAAACAAACAATGACGTAACGCTTGATTTGAAACTTTGCATACACATTTTTGTACCCCGAAAAAAAAAAACAAAAAAGAGAGAAGAAAAAACAGTAGGAGCTGTGTGCTGTGCAAGAAATATTTCCGTTTTTTTTTGTCAGTGATTGATTAAAAATAAACTTGCGTCATTCTTGAAATTGCTCCTCCAGGCATAACACCAAAGCGTGATCATATACAAAGTGAGAAGGCTTTAACCATACAGAAGACATTTTGAAATGTTTTTTTTTTTTACATTGCAAGCCATGTCCTGAATATTTAAACATCTGTGAAGAAAGTGTGTTAAGAAAATGTAAACGAATCAATACTTAATCAGAATAGTTTTTTTTTCGAGAATTATTTGTAACCAAAAAAAATGCCATTAAATAAATTTGTGTAGAGTAAAGGAAATGAAAAACTGTGGACGATAATATCAACAATTTTAGTGAAAAAACCGTTACCATAGAAATATAGCATCGTGTCCAGCAACGGATATGTCCCTGAAATATTGTAAATGACAGACAAAAAAATGAGACTTGTTGAAAGGGGTCTTTGGGTGTACATTTTTGATCCACAAAGCAGGTATATATACGTACGAATTGATGCGAGTGCATATCCTAAGCTTCTAGGTGAATAGTTTCACTTTATGAAAAGTCCGTTAATATTACATGAGAGTGCAGTCAAACCGATTGTGTGTTCAGTTTTTGTTTGTTTGTTTTTTAAATCGGAAACTTTTTTTGGACGTTTCACAGATTTACACAAGTACGAATCACGTCATCTGCTCCAATCCTCTGCATTCTTTTTTCAAGCCTACCCCAATCGTTATCATCAGTTACATTTTATCCGAAATCTTAGTCAATCATAATCTTTACCTTGCAATACAATATAAAATACGACCGATCAACTATTGACCGGGGGTAGGGTGTTGCGGTATTGCCACTTACTTAGATAGATAGATAGATAGATAGATAGATAGATAGATAGATAGATAGATAGATAGATAGATAGATAGATAGACAGATAGACAGATAGATAGATAGATAGATAGATAGATAGATAGATAGATAGATCGATAGATAGATAGATAGATAGATAGATAGATAGATAGATAGATAGATAGATAGATAGATAGATAGATAGATAGATAGATAGATAGATAGATAGATAGATAGATAGATAGATAGATAGATAGATAGATAGATAGATAGATAGATAGATAGATGAACTCACCTTCGCAGCCCTCAGTAATGTCGTCCTGGAATTGCTGGCCCGTATCGACGCTATAATGGAGCAAATTTCTCGTGTCACCGTCAAGGTCAACTGACGCCAAACAGCCCTGGTATCCATTCCTGCTGTGCACTTTATCGGGCAAATAGGAAAAGATTTGATCTGACACACCACCAATGTGAAAATCCAAGTTTGTGTCTAAATTGACGGCAGCAGCATCTAGATTGTTAAAATACTGAACATTTTCGTCGACACGCAGAATATGCTGTTTGAGTGTAGAGCGAATTACGGCCACAGTATGCCACTTGTTATCATTAATGCGCTTCACAAGGCCGGACTCGACAACTTCCGGACCATTTCCGACGTCAAAGATGTAACGTATTTTTCCGTCAGATAATTCAACGGCCATGAAATCTTTTCCATTGCCGTTGCCGCTATATAAGATGAGGCCATTTAATTGAGTTGTTTTCATATGAAAGTACAAAGAATACGTTCTTTTGATTAGATATTTGATTATTAAATAGGCAGCTGGTGAACGAAATGTAATGGGGTAAGTGACGGCTTCATCATTTTGGCTAAATTCCGCATTTGTGTCTAGCTCGAAATTTTCTAAGGCACCGGAACGAGCCATTTCAATGAAATTGTTGCCGTTGTACACGAAATGTTGCATTTTGCCCACGAAGTTCTCGGGACCTCTCAACGACGAAGGCGAGAGTTGTGTTGCTTCCCCGTTGGCCTTCTTGGCCAGGTTGGTGTTGTCGAAATCCATTGCTGACGTCACCCTACTTTCTACTGAGAAATAAAAAAAGGAACATCTTTTAAACTTTTATTTAAATGCACTATACTCTCGAATCTTACTTTTTCACGGATTTAAGGAATATGAAATATTTTTTTGTTAGAAATATGTCCAAGGTCCCCTCCCCCGAGTCTCAAGCTCCTATCTCTATCACTCTCACTATGTAAACGAATCCTCATGCGTTGGCCCAACTGTATGAAACGAGGGACTGGCATTATGGGTACCAAGAGTTCCATAAATGATGGCTATTCACAGAGACGAATTCATCTGGGATAATACACTTTCTGTTGACCCTCCATTTGCTGAAACAATGTTGAGGCAACATTCTTTTGTGAATTACTATGAAACGGAATGATCCAAACGGGCACACATTTCAGCTTTAAGTGATATTACGATTTCCGATTACACTTGCAAAGGAAGTGCACTAAAAATATTTCCTGGTGATTACCGGCACAAGTATTTTGTTCTGAAAATTAACGGGGATCATGAGGTTATCCTGAGTGTGAAAACCCGAGCGTTTAGCGCAAAACAGAAGGTGCTCTAGCTTTTCAGGATGATAAAAAAAGACCCTTCTCACTGTATGGCTATACCCCATAATTATTCTCTTCGTGCAATGTACTTAACGTAGGGACCGTACGTACTACGCACGTATGTACGGGTGACGTGAGGGAGGGGGGGGGGTGGTTGGGGTGGGGGGGTGGGGTTAGCGCCATTGCTTACACTTGTAGTTTCCCTTAGTCAAGTTCTTTTTGGCCCTATTTCCAGTAAACTTTTTAATTAGAGAGCATAATTTTGCACACTTGGAGAACATAGAAAATATCCCCACCATTATCACTTTTAACCAGGCGCATTTTAACTGTTTTTTGCGAGCTTCGGTGTCAAGCTGATACCCCTACTAATTGAGTTTTGTTAAGGCAAAGGTTTGGGGCTGAGTCCTTTTGGGCACCAATTTGCCCCTTCCCCCCCCCCCCCCCAAAGTCTGAAAACGTTCCATTCCAAAAGCAGTCATAACAGATATGATATTCAATTAACCTTTCCCTTAAGTTAACGCATCAAGTGGGAATAGGCATAAATGGTCTGCAGTTCCTCTGGGGATCTCCACCAATTCGCCTAATGATTTTTTTTTTGGCCCATATAGTTTTGGACAAAAATAATTCTAGGAAGGTCAAACAGAATGTGGAAGTTTGTTGGACACTTTTGCCCAGGTTACAACACTGCAGTCATGAATAAATATTGATATTTAAACTCAGTCATTTTTAAATACTTATTAAATACTTATTTAATACTACCAGAACATGCATAAGACAGTGTTAAAACACCATCTTATGTGAGCCAATTCAGGGTCCGTTCAAAACCATGGCACCATAACATGAAGCAGACAGGGGTAATGAGGCACATACAGTAGTACCTAGTTAAACTGGAAAGCGTTGGTCCGGGTTAGCAAGGTGTTCGGATCACTCAAGGTATGCTGTAGTGGCATGACTTGTTTACTAAATGAACCATTGCTGGTTATCTATCAAATCTGACCACCCCTCCCCCTCCCCCATGTGTCCCCTGGTGTACTTCGTTTCAATTTTTCACAGCAGTTATGTTTTTGAGGTACATCCTTCTGGTATTATCTGGCAGAGATACATAAAGAACACTCAAAGATCACCCTTTTACCTTGTGCGAACCATTCAAACAATAAAATCTAAAATTGGGTCTGAAAAATAATGTCCGGTGTCCGAAATAGAGGGGTCCAAATTAAATTTTTACTATTTTTAAACCAATGGGATATTAAGCGGGACTGAAACAATATGACCGAATTAGGGAATTGTCCAAATTATACTGGTTTCTCAAGAGGCAGGTTTTACTGTCTACAGATTGCTGTACTTTGGAGGTGTTGTATAAGCCTCAGCAATGATTCTCATGCACGGTCTACTCTGTCCCGCTTCGACTCGTTCCAAGTAACCTCATGGTTAAAAACAGCCAATCAGGCTCAGGCGATATGAGACACAGTTTGAGCAGTTTCTTCGTCAGTGATTCTACAATGGCAGCATTTCGATGACGTCTTTTTTTTTTCTGGGAACCTACTTCTCTCCCTCCACTGTTAAAAAGAACTTCTGATTCCCCAACAAGCCAATAAGCTTAAATAATTACGTGAAAGTTAGTTGAATACTCAGCGATAGTAAGATGGTATGAAGTGCGGCTTCTACACTAACATGGTACATATACTGAGATCCTATGTAACAGCGTCACTGCTCGCGTGCGCACGCTGCGCTTGTTACCATGAGGAATGAATTCACCCTACCTCGTTGTGAGCCCAGGCGGATGTCCTTCGTGTGCATAATCACAGGTGGCTTGTGGGTAATTTTAGCTGAAAAGTAATTAAAACAAGTGATTACTTATCGGAAGAATGATGTCTCCTGCTATATATGAACCATACTTAAGCTGAATCAAGAATTTTGTACAAAGACACGGAACAATAAATCGTTGATAAGGAGATGGTTGGAGGGATAGGGTGGGGGGGGGGGGGGGGTGCATTGAGACGCGTTTCGCTTTGATTAAATTCATCCGTAATACTTTAATGTTTTACTAATGTTTTATTTTTTCACACTGTGGTAGTAAGCAAGAACATTTCTAAAGTAAGATCGCTCGTTTTTTTTTTAAACACACATACAAATACGTAGAAATAAAGCTCCTCAAAACAGAACAAACAGACTGTTTTAACCGGTTTCTTTCAACGTTCTCATTTCCTTCTCATGCCCTCCTCCCCCCCTCCCCCCTAACAAAATAGCAGCTCCAGAACTATGGTTAATGTGCCACATTGATGAAGCCACGACAGTTATTTCCCAAAATTATGGCGATATAAAGTACTTGTTGTGACAGACTGTAAAGCCCGGGAAAATTCCAGAACCCTTTCGACCAAGGCGACGAAATGCAGATGCATTTTAGATGGTAATTTCTGGGTAGCATGTGTTTGATTGCTTTCTATAAATGCTAGCAGGCTTAGATCAATTCCATGCGATTGGGAGGCTGTTTAATCAAATAAAAAGAGGAGCAAAAATATGGGGTGTTGAATAAATATTATCGTCTGCCAGTAAAAAAAATAGGGCACTGTTCATCCGAGATAAAAGAAAAAAAAAGGGGTGATTCCATTAAGTTAGGTCTTGAAAGCGCTGCAGAACAATTTGGTTAATTACTAAGCGTACTCGTATCCCAGACCGACGGCGTAAATTCGAGCTGCGAAGTGGTGTCCTGAAAAGTGCGCAAATCCATGCGGTGCCGTAACTGACTAGTATTGATACCTCGCGTTTAATCTCCCCCCACCCCCCACCCACCCCGCCGTCCCACACTGGCATCCCACCTACCTTTTATAAAGACAAAGTACAGGTAGTCTATTTTATTTAAAATCATAAAAACGTAAGTTTCAAAATCCCGGGCTCGAATCCAGCCCAGAATTGTAAACAGGGGATTGATGTGCACTAAAATAGCCTTGGTTAAGCGAGTGCAATAGGTTAGATCAACCGTCACGGAAATTAGAGTTTTTCGGTCGTCACCAAATCCTGCCCAGGGCATTTACTCTTTATATATAGCAATTTTTTACCGGGAGGATAAGTTGCGAGGATTTCTGACTAAATAAACAGATGGGCATTTCCTGCAAACTGACAGGATTTTTTATCTCAAATAAGTTTTTAAGGGCCAATGCCATTTGATGAAACACTCCACGAAATCATTCGCATGTTTTTTTTTATTAATTAAAAAAATCCGTTATAAAAAGAAGTTATCTTGTATTGTATTGAGATACAATTTGATTTTGTATCTCGTTTTTGCTCACTTAGGTTATAAGTTACAGCGTAACGCCGGTACAGCGCCCAGACACCAGTGTGTCGTTTAAGCAGTTCAGCATTACGATTTGAGGAGCAGCCAACACCTTTACGCTTGATACACAAAAAATGGTGCAATTTTGGAGAAGCACACAAGCTTGTGGCACGCGTACTGCTGTCAGGGGACGGTGCACTCTGTTGCATGACACCGCTCAATATTTTACGCAACCTTATAAAGTTCATCATACAGGAAATGATATATTTCTTGGTTATGGCTGCATGCAAGGCTGCCATCGGTCTCTTGAGCTTACATTTGCACTCGCCTATCTCCAAAGGCCAAGTAAATCATGTATTTTTTTTTCTGCTTGAACCTTTTAAACCTGGTGAAGAAAGAACCTTTTTACTTAGTCTCCTTGTGTGGATCCATTAGCATTTGGTGTTATTTTTTTTTATATCGCAGACAGACATATGCCAAAGGATGATTTAGATGTTGGCGGGAAATTGCAAAGAGGAAACTTTTAATGAATTGCTTGAATACTCAAAAGGGCCGATATGGAGGCAAAAAGTAAGAACATTTCATCAAAATGTAAATCATGTGTCAGCGAGCGATGTGGTGCCAATTGCAAATCAATGGCACTAATCAAAAGTGTGATTTGGAAATGCTGTCGAACAAGCAAACCCCTGGAATTCCATGTTTTCAAGGCTTTCAATAGTTACGCAATGTACGATGCATAACTGAAAAGGACAACTTTTAAAGGAAGATATTTTAACGCTTTTACAACATTTACAGTAAATTGTTGTTGAAAGATCATGGAAATTGTATTCGTGGTTCTATAAATATTTTGTTTGATGTTTTGCTGGTTAAAATAACATTTCCATTTCTATACGAAATATTGCAAAAAAAAAAAAAAAAAAACTAAATAAATAAAATGGGCGCAACCAGTAATTTTGGTGTCTGCGTGGTTTCCGTTTCCCATAATTTCAGCGTTTCATAACTTTTTACTACTATTTCTAAACCACACCAGTTTATGCTTTTTGTCACATTTTATGTTGTATCGCGTTTTTCGTATGTGTAATCAGCCTGTTCGTTTTTAAACCACTTTTAATCACAACTCGACAGAGGATCACCCTTTTATGAATACCAGGATAGAGGAGCACCCTTTTATGAATACCAGGACAGAGGAGCACCCTTTTATGAATACCAGGATAGAGGAGCAACCATTTATGAATACCAGGATACAGGAGCACCCTTTTATGAATACCACGACAGAGGAGCACCCTTTTATCAATACCAGGATAGACGAGCACCCATTTATGACTACCAGAACAGAGAAGCACCCTTTTATGAATACTAGGACAGAGGAGCACCCGTTTATGAATACCAAGACAGAAGAGCAGCCTTTTATGGATACCAGAACAGAGGAGCACCCTTTTATGAATACTAGAACAGAGGAGCACCCTTTTATGAATACCAAGACAGAGGAGTACCCGATTATGAATAAAAGGACATAGAAGCAGTCTTTGATGAATACCGGGACAGAGGAGCACCCGTTCATGAATACCAGCTAGGGGAGAGGAACACCTTTTTATGAATACCAGGACAGAGCAGCACCCTTTTGTGAATACCAGGACAGAGCAGCATAATTTTACTAATACCAGAACAGAGGAGCAAGCACCCTTTTATGAATACCAGAACAGAGAGCACCCTTTTATGAATAGCAGGACAGAGGAGCACCCTTTTATTAATACCAGGACAGGGCAGAACCCTTTTATTAATACGAGGACAGATGAGTACCCTTTTATGAATACCAGGACAGATGATCACCCTTTAGAGAATACCAGAGCAGAGGAGCACCCGTTTATTAATACCAGAACAGAGGAGCGTCCTTTTATGAATACCAGGACAGAGGAGCACCCTTTTATGAATACTAGAACAGAGGGGCACCCTTCTGTGAATACCAAGACAGAGGAGCACCCTTTTATTAATACCAGGACAGAGGAGCACACTTTATGAATACCAGAACAGAGGAGCACCCTTTTGTGAATACCAGGACAGTGGAGCACTCTTTTATGAATACCAGGACAGAGGAGCACCCTATTATGAATACTAGAACAGAGGAGCACCCTTCTGTGAATACCAAGACAGAGGAGCACCCTTTTATTAATACCAGGACAGAGGAGCACTCTTTTATGAATACCAGGACAGAGGAGCACCATTTTATGAATACCAGAACACAGGAGCAGCCTTTTATGAATACCAGAACAGAGGAGCACCCTTCTGTGAATACCACGACAGAGTAGCACCATTTTATGAATACCAGGACAAAGGAGCACCTTCTTATGAATATCAGAACAGAGGAGCATCCTTTCATAAATACCAGGACAGAGGAACACCCTTTTATGAATACCAGAACAGAGGAGCACCCTTCTGTGAATACCACGACAGAGGAGCACCCTTTTATTAATACCAGGACAGAGGAGCAACCTTTTATGAATGCCGGTACACAGGATTACCATTTTGAGAATACCAGGACAGATGAACACCCGTTTATGAATACCAAGACAGAAGAGCAGCCTTTTATGGATACCAGAACAGAGGAGCATCCTTTTATGAATACCAGGACAGAGGAGCACCATTTTATGAATACCAGAAGAGAGTAGCAACCTTTTATGAATACCAGAACAGAGGAGCAGCCTTTTATGAATACCAGAACAGAGGAGCACCCTTTTATGAATGCCGGTACACAGGATTACCATTTTGAGAATACCAGGAGAGATGATCACCCTTTTCTCACTCAACAAACACATCAAATGAAGCTTTGCAAAAATTTTAGAAAAGACGCCAAAGCCTTCTTTATACAGCAATTTTCCTAATGGACTTTTCATAGCAATACCCATTGATGGAAAAAGATATCAACTGTAAATGCCAATAAAGCGCTTAGGAACCCCCCCCCCTCTCTCACACCCAAACCCCCTCTACCACCGCGACCCCCTTCAACACTCGGCTGTTACCAAAAGAAAAAAGGGTTCATGGAAATTTAAATGGTTCAATACTCTGCGATTAAGCAAAGTGATTGGTAGGTTTCTCATGTCAAGACATTTCTTAGTAAGGCGATAGATTTTCTCTCCACTAATAGCTCACCACTTTAAACGTCAGTTTTACTTTCTGTCATACCGAAGACCTGTTAAGTGAGAGACTTCAACACAGAGATTCCTTTTGGACCAGTGATATCTTCAGCGTTGATGATCTGTGTAAGTTTCACCGGCTCTGTCCTATACCCAGAAAATGGTGCAACCCGAGTGGGCTCCCAAGAGTATTACACCGTAAGCCAATAAACATGTCACGCATGGTCACGTGATTTATGACAGCGCCTCGTGACGTTCCCACAGAAATGTCAAGTGGCTACAGAAAAGTTAACGTACTTGTGAAATGCCAAAGATAAATAGGCACTGATCTATCTTCGGCCGGGCTATGCCAATTTCTGTTTTCTTCTTTTTTCCAATAATGGACAGCTTGCGTAGAAGATTACTTTTTATTTTACATCGATCACTAAGATTTCGATAGACCACGGCACGTCAGATTTTTCAATTCTGTGCTGACACTCAGAAGTAACGTTTTGCAAGCTGTTTATTGTTATTTCCATATGCAAACTTCGTTTGCAAATGGGTATAAGTTTGTAGTTTTTTAGTTGTAAATTTCTGCCCTTTTTTCCTTTTTTCTTCTCTTTTTCCCGTCCTGGAGGTTTCCAGAAAACCCCTCCAACGTTATTTGACGTAGGACGATGAAATTTGGCACAGAGATAGAGGGTGATGAGATATCGTGAAATCCGCAAAACTTTTTTACCTTGGCCTTGAAGTATTGTTTGCCTCAAAGTGATTTCCAGAAAACTTCTCTTACAGGGTTTGTCGTATAAAGACGGCATTTCGCAGAGACATAAAAAGCAATGAGTTGTCGTGAAATCCACAAATTTTTTTACCTTGAACCTCAGAGGTCAAGGTCAATATTTTGAAACGCCTAATGATCACGAAAAGTAGCCATAGAGGTGCTCATATCCCAGTTTGATCACATAAAGCGCACTCAGTAGGGGTAAACTCTCATCATTAATCTTGACCTGGAGGGTCACGGTCAAAGGTCACGTGACCTCCGCATCGTTAACGACAGGCCGACTTATCTCGAAAGCGGTTAGAGATAGAGCAATTTTTAGCTCATTTTCGACTCTTTGGACCTAAACAACGTTACATAAGAGGTCTCTCAGTGACCTTGGCCTTCTGGGCCATGGTCAAGGTCAAAAACCGGATGTTGGCTATTATCTCGAAAACGGTTAGAGATATAGCTATTTTGAGCTCATTTTCGACCCTTTGGGCCTGAGCAACGTTACATGAAAGGTATCGCGGTGACCTTGACCCTGGTGACCTTGTACTTCTGGGCCACGGTCAAGGTCAAAAACCGGAAGTTGACTATTATCTAGAAAACAGTAGGACATAGAACGATTTTGAGCTCATTTTCGACCCTTTGAGCCTAAACAACGTTACATAAGAGGCACCTCGGTGACCTTGACCTTCTGGGTCAAGGTCACGGTCAAAACTGGAAGTTGACTATAATGTCGAAAACGGTTAGAGATAGAGGGATTTTCGGTTAATTTTGAACCCGTTGGAGCAAAGCACCGATAAAAAAGGGGAACTGCGTGACTTCGAGGTTTTTTCATGATTTAATAATGTAACAAACATTTTCTGTAATGGTTTCTGCAAGTGTGCTAATTCCGCTATGTTATTTACGTATCTCTAAGAAAACCATAAAAATTTTTTTTTTTTGCATAATATACACAGCAATAACATTTTAAGCAAAAGCTTGTATGTATTTTTCTATCAATATTGCGAAAAAAGAAACATAAATAAATTCATCCGCCAAAGCATAAGTCAAAATTCGCATGTGCGGTTACTAAGCAACTTGTCTTCATATTGCAAATGCGCACCATTCCCAATTAAAATGAATTACGTTACTCGAAATTCAAGAAAGAAAACCAGAGCAGAGAAAAGAAAAAGCCTACCTAAAGAAAAAAAAAACAACCACAACAACAACGCTAATTTGAGATGAAGCAAGCGAAACAGCTTCCAAGATTCTTAAAGCCGCATCGGTCTTTGCTTCTATGTGAGTTCTGAAGGCTTTTTTTATTGTCACTGTAATGGGGCGGACTGTGTCCTTGATAGAAATGGAATGTTTTAGGAACTTCAGGCTAAGAAAATGTAGTCAACCAAAGAAGTAACACAGTGTGTTTATAACATTTCGAGTCGTCGAAAAAGATGCACCCAATGAAGTTTTATTTTACTAAAAATTTGAAAGCTACTTATAGCAAAAAAAAAAAGAAAATAAATAATAATAATAATAATAATAATAATAATAATAATAATAATAATAATCACTCAAATTCTAGGTTTCCAGCAATTTTAAATAGGATTCAGTGTTGAAGATATTGTCTGGGGACCATTTTTTAAATGGGATTTTAAAACTTACAAGCTGTAAACTTTGGCTAAAAATAGTTCGTCATTGTAACGAATTATTTTTTAACCGGATTTTCATTTCCTGTGCAGCTTTACGAGTCACGTATAAATAAATGTGATGCATTCCGGCAAAATATACATTCCTATATCGGTTGAAAGTGTGATGTTAACTATTTTCGTTAAAATATTGTGATTAACTGTACTGTACAGTTAATAAAGTGAAATGCAGCAGAACTGCACGCTGAAATAAGGAATGACCTGGCAGCGTCTGTTTTTAACCAGGGGCAGCGCATTTTTTAAATTTTTTTCTAATAAAATACTCAGGAAGCAAGAGAAAAAGAACAGACTGAGACCTGGAAATGAAACCCCCAACCCGAAACTAAGATTCAATGTAGAATTTGAGAGAACAATCCAGACAGAAAATGAGACCATATGGAAATAACAATAAGCAGAAAATATGAACCACACCGGAAATAAGAACAGAAAGGAACCGGAAACGCACTTCATTATTAGAAGTCGCCCTATTTCCAGGATATTGTGTTCAACGTTTCTTAAAATCAGTAAGTAGTTACATATGTCTGAATGCCTGAGAATCTAGTAATTTTAAATTAATCAGGCAATTATCCATTTCTGTGGAAACTGAATAGAAAATAATACTGAAAAAAAAAACAGCTGCATTTTGTTAGTTTGTAATGTTCAGAAATGACCTCACTGGGTTCCCCTATTTGTAACTCAGACAGCCCCAAGAGATTACTTTGAACATTTTTTTTTGTTTTTTTGTGAGTTTGAAGGAATTCATTATAAGAGATAAAAGGCAGTAAAACATATCTTCAAGTTGGTTATCTTTTCCTTGTAATTAGACCTTAGCTTTGTCATAAAAGAGTTGATATGGAATTTTTGTGGTGAAGTTATTTTTGCTAGGTTAAACTGATTGCCATAAAAGAGGTGCTATGACATTTTTGTGCTTAAATTATTTTAGCTAAATTATTTCTTTCTTGAACTGCAAATTGTGTTGTTTCCTGCTTGATAATAGACTTACAAAAACGAATATTTTGCTGGGATAAAACTGCATGTTGAAGTACTATAAAATGATACATAACAACTTAACAAACTAGAGCGGTCAGAAACAGGAATATGCACGAATATTCGCAATAGATAAGAACTGAAAACCCTAGCTGAAATTTTTCAGCCCAATTCAGAAGTTCAAGAAATCGTTTTTGTTATAAATCTGAATAAATGCATCATTGCACCAGTTGAGTATACTTTCCACACAAAATTTACAGAAACTACAACGAACAAATTATACAGCAATATGTCATGGCAAGAAAACATTACGGATGGACGGACAGGCAGACGAACAGATGGACATGCATGTGGGAGGAAATGCCCAGCGTTATACGCCTTGAGACCAGCCGCAGTTTAATAAAATCGTGATGAAAACATGTCATTTTTCAAACAATTTATACCTAAAATAAACGCTCGTTTTGATAAAAAAACAAACATATGTAAAAGATATATTACATATATAACATATGTTTTGGTGCCGCGGTCAATGAATTGCTTATAAAATGCGTCTGAACAGTTTTTGCGACATCTCACATCAAAACGTTCGCTTTTGCAACAATTTATTTGCTGTATGCATAAAAAACAACTTATAAAGTAAATGGTACACATAGAAACGGAAATCAGTTCGTCATACAGTTATATATTAGGTGGCAGCAAAAATACTTCGTGCTGTATGAACAGTTAATCGAATCAATTAACAACACAACTCATGTATAATTAATTAAACGAGCTCCAACTACCTTGGCCTGTGCATTTAGTTCGCTTACCCACCGCTTACCCTATAGATTACAAACATAATGTAAGCTTACCCACTATGTCTTACTTACCCGCAGCAAGTAAGCTTACCCACAACCAGTAGTCTGTCTGCCCAGTAGCATGTAAATAGCACGAAGACTTACCGATGGCATTACGAATTATCACAGCACGCAGATTCACTCGCAGCACGTAGAGTTGCCCACAGAATATTACCCACAAGCTGCATCTTTACTCACAGCATGCAGATTCACTCAAAACACGTAGACTTACACATGGCTTGGAACATTACCGGTATCATATAGACTTACCCACAATTTGTAACTTTACTGACAATTCGCAGACTTACCCACAGTCTGTAACATTGCTGACAATTTGCAGACTTACCCATAGTCTGTAACATTACTGACAACATGCAGACTTACCCACAGCCTGTAGCATTACCGACAGCATGTAGAGTTACCCACAGCCTGCAGCATTACCGACAGCATGTAGACTTACCCACGGCCTGCAGCATTACCGACAGCATGTAGACTTACCCACAGCCTGCAGCATTACCGACAGCATGTAGACTTACCCACAGCCTGTAGGATTACCGACAGAACGCAGACTTACCCACATTCTGTAGCATTACCGAAAGCATGTGGACTTACCCACAGCCTGCAGCATTACCGACAGCATGTAGACTTACCCACATTCTGTAGCATTACCGACAGCATGTGGACTTACCCACAGCCTGCGGCATTACCGACAGCATGTAGACTTACTTTTTGTGGGTTCGCCCTCGTCGATCTGCAGCAGTAATCGTTTTTGCCTTCGTTTCACCATCACCGTGTGCCATTTGTTATCATTGAGGCCTTCTCCCAAATTTACAGTCTGTAGAACATATAACAACAAGGAATACATCAGTACGGCTTCACACGCTCTTACTCCGCTAATCCAATGCGCCATTGTTTTTTTTTTTTTTTTTTTGTTCTAAAACTAACCAAAAAATGTGAGATTTTTAATAATCCTCAGGAAGTTGAAAATTTAAAATGAAGGATAAGTCTCTCGTGCATTGCCTTTCATGGCATTTCAATGTTTCACATTCTCATATCACATTTATTTATCCAAAGTTTTCTCCTATAACGTGTGGTAGGCTTAAAACGCGCCCGATGTCAGACTATGGTGACACTGGGCACAGTGAGTTTATTGGTGCTGTATAGGCCACTGAATGGCCCCTTTGATTTCTCATCCCTCTTATGATGAAGTACTGAACAGATATTATACATGGCTTGCTTCAGAATATCATTCACTAAATCCATAACAGCTATTTCTGGCCGTGAATTACTTTTAGCTTAGGGAAAGAAGGATTTCGCAGCGAACTCGAAAAGCCCTTCCTTATGTGTCTGAGCAATGACAAACCACTCCCTCCCCGCGAGCTAAAAAAACTACACAGTTATAAGCTGTCATAAAATAAGGCAACAAGCAGAAAACCTATTCTACTTAATCTAAACTTGCAGAGGAATTAGATTTCTCCATGTTCCTGTTTGAAAAAAAAAAAGCTGAATAGCCTGGAGTGTCAGTTTGTGCGATTTATAAGCCAGCATCAGCGACAACAAAATGGCGAATTAATGCGGCGAATGAAACACATTATCGTCAATTCTGGCTATTATGAGTGCGGGCTAAATATATATAGCCTTTTTTGTCAAAGGTGCCGATGCTGTATTAAGTGCAACAAATTGCGGTCGCATCATTGTTTTAAATGTATAGGTATTGTTTTCGCTTTGTGAGGGTGGGGGGGGGGGGGGGTCGTCTGTTCTGAGAACACCAAAAAAAAAAAAAAAAAGAAAGAAAGAAAGAAAGAAAAAAAAAAAAAAAAAAGAAAACGTAAAATTCTCAAAATTTCAATGTATTCTTCTGATTTATGACCAATCAATAATATGAATGTTCGAGATTTAATCAAGCAAATACGAAAGTTCAACTACAAATAATATTTTGTAGAACTGCAGCAAAAAAAGGCTTAATAATATAGTGATTACGGAAACTAAACCGGGTAGTTGGAAAAACATCGATAACTAGTTTATATTGTTTGGTTGGACGTAATATCAACCATAATGATGAGTAGAGATATTTCGACGCAGAAAGAAACAGACAAAAAGAGATTGTCCTAATACGACTTCTTCAGAAGTGTAACAGATAAACAGACAATGTTTTTTCAGAGGAACAACATTTAGAGGCTATTGCTATCCCTGTGTTGTCATAGTGATGGCATGGTTACGAAAACATGAACAACACATCAACTAATTGATATTCACGGTAATAATGAATAGATGTTTTTTTTCTCTCTCAAAAGGAGTCCTGTTCACGAATTAAAACTCTGGTCAAGTCATGATGACAGTTGTTTTCCCTTATTAGCTGTTCTCTTCAATTTTAATTTCACTTGTAATCGGTAGTCTGATTATTGGGACGTACAGGACATACAGTTTGTGTACCTTACATAAAATATGTGTACCTTACTTTGTATACTGATGGTTTACCCTCGAGTACCTGTTAATTAACGTCATCTTGAAGATAAAACATGAAACAAACCAAACATTAAATAAGTGATGTCTTGATCGTATTACGACACCCAAGCATCAGTGTAAAATGTCAGTTTTTAAAATATTAGGGACGAAAAAGCTCAGTCAACTAGGCATCCTTAATTTAATAATGGTGGTTTTTTTACATAGCGACTTTCCAGTTGAAGCAACTGCTCAAACCGCTTTACATCAAGTTTCGAACATACATTACAGTCACATTTATTTTAACCCAAGATTACTAATAATTCGGCGTGCTCATACAGTGTTTCTTATAGTCCCTATTTGAAGCAACCAATTTGGCGCTTTACAATATTCCTAAGTAGAAAGGAGAAAACTTTTTTAGCACATCGATATGCCCAGGGGTGTGACTGATGTTGCGATTCCTAGCCATGAGCGGGATTCGAACCCACGACCTACAGCACCACAACGTTTGGCTGTGACAGCGGCTTCAACCACTCGGCCACACCGTCCCGTTATATACAGGTTTTACTGTACACTTTTTAGTTAATAATAGATGAACGCAACTTATATAAATACCACGTTCCTCGGTGGTTTTATAACGAGATTATGGGGCTTTTGTTGCAGTCAAACCAAAAAAGTTTGTCTAACTCTCAGGCAAAGGGCATCGCAGTGACTGCAAATTCTGTATCATTTTTGTTTTAATAGACAGACCAAAAATATTTCGCTTGTTTCAAAACTGAAAAGAGTAGTAAATTTCATTTGTAACCAAAAAGTAAGTAGAATGATGGCGACATGCTCTGATGTTAAATGTGGTAGACTGCGCTAGATACAGACAATGATACACGACGTTCCTTCCTCCTCCCTGGTCACAACAGCTAATTCACTTGGCCCTGACATTGTCCCTCAGACACATTCGGTTAATTCTTCCATTGTAACGCCAGGTGGCCATCCATAACCTGACATACAATGTCTGGCTTCTAAAGGACTTTTGTCTACAGTAACTGTCGCCCTTGCAGTGAAATGGGAGTCGAGTAAAAAGCCCATTTCTCATTTAAAACGATATCCTTTACTTATGACCTGAAAGATACAGCTTATTAAATTACTATGTGATTAACTCGACGAGAAGACAGAAACTACTGATTAGTGTGTAAAAACGGCTGGCGGCCAGCTCAGTTGGTTGGAGCGCTGATCTGTTAAAACTGGCGTGCCCTCGTTCGAGTCCATTCGGAAGCAGTAAGCAGCGGGTTGAACGAAAAAATATATATATATATAAATATTTTCTGACTAAAACCGGGATACTTCTCTTTAGAGAACCTGTTTTAAGGCGAGAAATTATATGCTTCGGGCTCGCGCACAAGGCAAGTGGAATTCTACTCCTTCAGTCCTCTCACATATAGTGGTGCAAAATACTATAAAATTGTGGGGAATGGGGGGGGAGTGGGAGGGGGGGGGAAGCGGCATAGAATTCTATCCGATTGTTAAAAGTATTGTCTGTCTGGATGGTTTACTTGACAACATATCATCATGTTGAGACTGAGGTGGATCTGACGACAGTGGAAGACTGAGCCTTGATTTATGCCAACTTCCGCCCCCTCCCCTCCCCTCTCATCCCCCAGCCTTGGGTCAGAAACTGACAGCTGTTTCTCTGAAGTGCTTTCCAAAGATGCAAAAGAAGCAGGCACTCCAAAAAGACCTAACAAGCACATTTTGAGTAATTCAAAACTAGCTAGTTGTTTCAGGAGGGATTATAATTGACTTCCGGTCCAAGCGCCTCATCGAAGTAAATGCGGTGGGTTATATCACAATTAATGCCCAATGCCAATTTCGGTTATACCTGTAAATCAAAATATTTAGTACAGAGGTGAATTCATGTCTGGTGTGGTAATTGGTGTAATAATAATAAAAAAAATACTACTCAAGACGAAACCAGTTTTTTCTCACATGATGATCAGAATATGAATTCACGTGCTGCACTTGACAGTAGACAAAAGGTCATCAATGCACATTCTCGGGTTATGCTGCATAATGGCATTATCTAACATTAAGTAAACTTAAGTCAAGTAAAAGGCTACGCATGTCTAACGGGGGTGCAGAAAAGGTCCTGTCTTGAAACCAGACCTATGTGCTGGCTCCCAGGAACATACAACCCGCTTATGCACTGCGAGTCAGGTGCCACAAACAAGTGGCTAACAGCACAGCTCGGGGGCTTCTTTATGCATAGGATACTTTCTTGTTGCTGATATTTTGGTGTTTTATCTATGTGTAGAAATTTTGTTTCTGGATACCACTTGTGAACTGCTCGGGAAACTAAAGAATACACTGCTTGCTTTATTGAGATTACATGACTTTTGGTGTATGTAAGAATGCAATAAAACTAGAGCCGCGTTTCGCAAGCGAAATCTTGACAAACACTTGTCAAACTTGACAAATATTAAAAGTTAAAAATATTTCTTTGAACGCCTTATTATTTCTTGAACAAAATGGATTTTTTACAAGCCGCATAGCCTGTAATACAACTTAGTAGACAGCTTATGGCGCAGCACGTATGCGGCTTATAAGGTTCAGCTGCTTGGTTCTGTTGGCTCAACGGCTTGATTGACTAGGACTTTTTCTCGATGCAGGCAGATCTCGGGTTTGCTATTAAATGCGCTGTATTTATTTATTCTAAAATCAGCTGTGTTCGTATGGCGTTTTATGCATCAAAACGAAATCGTAGACGAAAAGAGGCGGGATGCACACCCTCAGATCAAGTTCTACATAAGTACAAAGTTTTGTGGTCTCAGGATCTGTAGTGTCAGAGAAGAAGCTGAGACAAGAAAATGAATTTTCACTGTCAAGAAAAAAATAGCTCAACGGCTGACTGCACAAATTCATATAAGCCTTGACCAGGTCAAAAGACTTGTTAAATATTAATTAACCCTGTTGGTACAAAGTAAAACTGGGGTATATATAATTTGACAAAACCGCAATTTGACCAACCGCAATTTGACCAACAGAAATTTGACCAACTGCAATTTGACAACCCGCTTAATTTGACTAACTTTTAGTTTTAGATATACATAACCTTATAAATCTAGGAATTCCAGGTTTCGTAAGAAAAAATAATTTCAAAGAAGTGCTCATTCGCATCAGAGATGATGTTCTAATCCCCTCTCTGTCATTGAGTGTCATAAGGTTGAGGTCCATGTGCGCCGTTAATCTCCGTAATCCAACGTTATACATGGCGTTATACAAACCCAGACTTGGTGGAAGCTTTTGTGTCATCGCAGTACTTTTACTTGCAGTCCTATAACTGTTTAAATGTTGCTTTTGTCGGAATCTTTGTGATTGCTAATGTTTTACTGATAAGTGGTACGAAAAACAATAAATTATGAAGTTGGTCAAATGTCCGTTTTTCATTAAGAGGTTGGTCAAATTCCGGTCGGTCAAATTTCGGTTGGTCAAATTTCAGTTGGTCAAATATCCTACACCGGTAAAACTGAACAACCTTGGTGTCAGTAAGCAAAAACAAGATGACAACAAGTGGATCAGTGAAACTGACTATGTCCCCCGCCGGCGTACAATCCCAGTATTTGATTTTGTTAGGTTGGACTACAACCCTTCGTATCATATTCGTGAATTTTAAAATTCCAGCTGGGCCAATGTCCTTGGGCCAACATGGCTGATTTGCAATACCAATTCTTACCACCCATACTACCTATGTGTATAACATTTTGCCAATTGTTTAAAAAAATGTAGGCTTAAGTTTGTTAACAAAACTCATTCCAGTATGTAAGTATTGTGAAAATTTCTGAAGTTCAGCTGGGCCAATGTCGTTGGCCCGCCAGGGCTCATTTACAATACCGACCTTTGTTGGTTCCAATACTTCCTATATCTAAACGATTTCAACAATCGATCCAGAAATGTAGGCTTGAGTGTGTTAACAAACGCATTCGACTGAGTATAAGGATTGGGAAAATTTGTAAAGTTCAGCTGGGCCAATGTCCCTGGGCCGACATGGCTCATTTACAATACCGATCCTTTTTCGTTCTAGTACTACCCATATATACAATATCTTAACAATCGGTGGGAAAATGTAGGCTTGAGTGTGTTAACAAACTCATTCGACTGAGTAAGGATTGGGAAAATTTGTGAAGTTCAGCTGGGCCAATGTCCTTGGGCCGACATGGCTCATTTACAATACCGATCCTTGTTCGTTCCAGTACTACCCATATATACAATATCTTAACAATCGGTGGGAAAATGTAGGCTTGAGTGTGTTAACAAAAAAGGTGTCGACAGACGGACAGACGGACGGACAGACGGACAGACAAACCAGAAAACTATAGTCCCCCGGCGGGAGACTAACAAAACTGATTAACTGTTTCAAACTTTGAATGTGGTAAAACAAAAGAGGGAGATTTAATTCACTTTATGCAACGGCATCGTGATTCATTCATTTTGAACAGGTGGCAATGATAAAAAAATAATTACAAGGCTGTTCCTTCATTTTTAACTTTTTAAAGAAAGCACTAAAGATCGGAAAACCATTTGAGAGAAAGGTTTTCACGATTGTTAGCTTACATTTATAAGGCTGGCTGTTAAAATTTTATTTATTTTTTTTAGATTGTTTTACTAGTTAAAACAACCACCGAGATTAATGTTAGATGCAATTCCAAGTTCAATCTTATTTACGTTATTACATCACAAAAGTAAAATTAGACCGAATTCGCTCTCGAGCAGCGAAAGTTATACTTGGGAGCACAAAATCACTACCACGAAGGCTTAAAGTATACAGCGAAACGCCCGAAATCGGACCACCCTTGGGACCGGAAAAAATGTGCCCTGTTTCAGAGGTGGTCCCAGTTGGGAGGTTTGGCCATTCTGGGGTAAAATGTTGTGGGTTGACCATAGATTCAACTTTCATGTCCAAACACAACGAAAAATAATATTCGTTTACAATAGTATCTATTACTGATCGCAGCTGATTAACAATCTGTATGATATAGGCACACACGATTTTGCATACTTTTGCGACTATATTTAGCAAACTAGAAGTCTATGGAGTGCATTCGAGACCGAAAAAATTTGCCCCATTTCAGAGGTGGTCCCAATAGGGAGGTGGTCCGATGTCGGGTTTCCGCTGTATTTTATTCAAAGTAATGTCACCATACCAGCTGTATGAAAAAAAATATAAAAAACTTGAACAAACACTTTTCACCGCTAATTTTGACAATCCTTTTTTCGCGGATTAATAGCAGATAGCTAAAAAGAGGATTTGGATACGCCAAAACTGGCAGATTGCCAAAACAAAAACCAAAACAGCATACCCTCAACCCCAACTTGAGTGGGCATTTATGTACAATGTTTGATTGTAATATAATGTACACTGCAGGAAAAGTAGCATTTAATGAAAGTTACAGTTGGACCAACAGACGCCACAGCGAGGGAGGTCACTTTCGTACTAACTGGTTGCCATGCGTAGCCATTACTTTTTAAAACAATCCATAAACACAGAGTGCTAGGTTTGACAAAAATCCCCCTTTTTAATTAAACGTCGAGTGCGGTTCCAAAAGATCCCCCACCCCTCCTTTTGAGGAAAGGCGGAGAACTGCATGAAAATTTCCTACTTTTTACGAAACTGACTCTCCGCACGGACCGCCTCTGGCCTCACACACATACTAGCATATATATGTGGCAAAAGACAACCTGTGTCAAAGCAGCACGGAATGCGAAACAAACACAACCACATTCATTTTCAAATTTTCAATTTAATTTTCAAGTTAATTTTACTGAAAATTTTTATGAAATAAACATAACGATTTTATACTCTTGTTCAAAACCTTCCTATGAAAGAGCCACCAAATAGTTAGCCATGTATTACGCTTTCAGCCAATGGAGCCTTTGAGTGCTCTTGGGTTCAACCCTTTGTTGCTGTATTATTAAGCACTGTGGTCATAATGTGAAAGCAACAAGGCCCTGAATCCCAGTATAGCTGTTCTTAACGTGATACAAACGTCCTTGTGCTTGCGCAGTAATGTGCAAGATGGGATCAAGACGTGAAGATGTGACCAGGAACTTCAGAATTATATATCAACTCACATGTTTTATCTTCAAAACCTCCATATCAAAACCGTCCCAGAAATTAAAAAAAAATGAAACTGACATCTTTTGACGTTAAAGGAATAAACATTTCATCAAAATATTCCTTGCAGAAACAATTTTTATGGCATATTTCGTTCCGAAGCTGTATATGCAATTATTTCTATATATATCACTTAAAAAATTCCATGACCTCATAAGACGCTGATGAAGATGTCATAGACCAACATTTTTGAACGCGGATCCTCATCCCATGGTCTACGTGTGGGCCAAATTTCATTTTCATAGCTTAAGTCGTTTCGTAGAAGATGTGCAGAAACGGCAAAAGTGATTAAAACAAGAAAAAAGAGAAAAAATCTAGTAGGAAAACAAGTCTTTGGGACTTTCAGTCTCAGGTATGAAAATTTTAATAACATATTGTGCCGATAAATTCTTCAAGTTGATCACATTGGGACTTACTCTTCAAATAGAAATCAGATACTTCTGACATTGGTGATGCATTCTAATGCTCACAAAAAGATGAGGCGACCCTCGCTGCTTAAATCTTGTTGGGATCATATTTGCAGCCTTGCAAAACAGAATTCCTAATTAACGAAGAAAACTGTTGCAATACCTATGCTGATCAAACGAACAAAAAGACCTTTACATGAGAAAACTGTATTCGTCTTTACTGCACACTGCATAGCCCTGTTCGAAGACATACGATATTAGCTCAAAGCAAAACTACAAAAGCAACAAAACAACTACCATTTAAATTTTATCTGTTCTAGTTCGATCCCATGAAAGATGATAATATAAAATTACGGGTTCAGGGACTTTTATTGGTGCATTCTAAAAATATGCTAGAGATGATCTGATTAATTACATACAACACGAGATTACAAGCGTTTGTTCACGTAAGTACAATAAGTGTAGTCTTTTAACACGTGAAGGTTCCACTTTTACGAACAGAATTTGAACATACGCAGGTACAGCTTCCTTTCCAGTGTAGTCTCAACAAAACTTTTATTCAATTGTACTGACAAAGGCCTTTCTCCTTCAAGTGAAGATCGGGTGGTGGAAAACAACATTGAATGACGTCTGAATAGTTGGAGCTCGACACAGCAACTTGAGTTTGTAGCCAGGTTATTAACACGGCAGACAACAACATTTTAACAAAACCCTGAAATCGTTGTCACGAAAAACTACGCTACTAATAAAGTTGATAAACATTCAAAATATAATGCAAAGGTACATCAGGCACAACTGTCATATATGGCATCAAAGAAGAAACAACAACTTATTGACCAATGAGAGTTAGTCAGATTTGTGGAGCAAGGAAAATCACTTGTATGCACATAAACACACAGAAACAACTCTCTTATTTAATGACGATACAAGACACTGAAATATGTGATAAACATCAAAGGAACAACCCATCACAACTACGTCCATTTACAAACAACTTCCCATTAACTATAAGACAAAAAGACAAAAACGTCATACAGATACAGATACCCCAAAGAAACAAACACATACAAAGGCATGAATAAAGGATTTTCTTACTTAAAACAGCAGGTAAGAACCAACTCTCACAAAAGACATATAATATAAACAATCCTCTGCTTAGAAATGAGGGAAACGTTTCTATGAATGTAATGCTTCAATAATGGAACAACACGGCTTGCAAGGTTAGCAGAGTCTCTATGCAACATCAGAAGTATACGTGACCATATTTAGGCTAATTTCTATATCAAATTAAAGTGATTCCAGCTGGAAATTTAAAGTGATTTCAACAGCTATATGTAGCTCTGTGGTATGTAACAGTTCATCGGCTAAACAAAAAGTCTTGCGCAGTGCGGAGCTTAGGTCTCATGACGAATTCATTGTTAGTGATCAAAGGGTTTGACGGGAATGAATATTAGTTTTAACCAATAATGCACTAATATCTAAATCCACAGCCAGAAGTGTCACGCAATAAAAACGAAGCGATTTAAACCGCAGCTAATTAATTGTCATTCTACTTCTTAAAAATAGGACGTGGCTTTCACAGCCAGCCATTACAGAGCTGGGATCACGATTTGCTAATATTAAAGAATATCAATTAAGAACCACACATGTGTGGACTGTTGCGCTGTGAAGTGTTAAGGTGACTTGATTTTCCTCAACAATGAGTTATGACTATAATTACATCGTTTTCTATACAAACAGGCAGTCAGGAATTAGCATAAACGTTGACATGTGTATAAATACTTATCGACAAATAACGCATTTCTACACTTCCGGTCTACAGTTTTTATTATTTATTGCATGTATAAATTACTTAAACATGTGCAATCAGTTTATAAGTCAAGAATAATTGTCTTTCTTAAAAAAAGTCTTCACAGCTCACTCATAAGGACTGTTAAATAAGATCGACACTTCAACGCACAGTGTAAATGAGATAGCAGACCATTCAAAATATGGGACAGGCCTGTTTAGTAAGAGTTCTTACGAATCGTTCAGAATATGCCGATGAAATATAATATACGAGATCTGGTATTTTCGAATATACTTCCTTATTTCATAGCATTTGAGTGTAAATTCAATCTGAAGCAAAATACTCAGAAGAAAATAGCAAATCTACAATCGTACAATATATCGAGCAATGCTCAGCTACTTGGTGTTGAATTCAATAGCGATCAATAACTAATCACATATGGAAAAACCATGATAGCTACTACCAGCAATAACTTCTTTTCGTTGCGTTTCTGTCTTCCCCTACAGTCAGCTTGAAGACTGAACAAGCAAGGCTTAATGGTATTTCTAAGCGAAGACTTCAAAACTGCCAGTGTTATTGACAGCTGTGTATACGTGATAATATGGTGTAAGTGATTGAGTATGCGCCAAACATCAATACACTTAACGTCAGAAATGTCAGGCACTCTATTATGCATAAGAAAACTGAGCCCTTAAAAGTGAAAACATAAAATCAACTAAACAAGCTCTGAATAAAATTTTTATCCAAGGCTTGAATAAGAAAATTTAGTGAATGAAATGCATGTGTTGTATTATTAGTAACAATGACGTCACTAAATATGAATATTGTCGCTGGTCGCCCATGAATGTTATCAATATTTAGTACAACTACATGTAATTGTCGTGTTACGGTTCTTGATATGCTGCGGTACAAACATTTTATTCTGTTAAAGTGTCGCAGGTTAAGTGTAGCGTTATCACACACTCACAAAGACTCAGCTAGAACAACGGCAGTAATTTCCGACGGGTAAATATTTCAACAAACTGTTATTTCATTAATTAAGAGGATTAGTTGCCCCAAGCAGATAGAAAAACTGAAAGAAACATAATAAAAAGGTCATAGGTGACGATGTAAAATCCAATCAAAACCAGATCGACAATGGATCGACAGAATGAAACGAAACAACACATTTCAGTCTACATATTGTTTCCTTTGATTTCACGTTAAAAGAGCGTAGGATTTGTTTGCCTCATGATTGTACACGCTTTTGGTTTATCTGTTGGCTACAAAGAAAAGAATCTGTGATAAGCATTCCACTTTATTAGTTTAATCAGAAAAATAACATAACGAAACGTAGTATAAGTCATGCAGCAGCTTTTTATCTCGATTTTATGCAAATGCGCTCTTGATCGATGGCATTGAAGGTCTTTAGCCAGAGATTTTTGCTGGAGTCAGCGCTACGGCGTCAGGCAATGACTTGAAAGTGCCACAATTCAAATTATGGCGCTAGAAACATTCTTAGAAATGTAACATGCATCAATAATTCTTCAAGATATTGCATGAGGAGCCATCTGACTAAAGGTCGCAGATGATCTTTCGTTTACATCGCAACGTTTTACGATAAAACTGTTACGTCACACTTTAAGAAATAATATTTTTAGCATTCAAGTGCATACATCTAGAGAATATATCACATCCATACGGACAAATGCTAACCTTCCTGGCTTTCACCTCTGAGCATTGTTATGAAAGCTACATTAACGTTGGAAGTACAATATCAAATTTCCAACAACGGTTTTGTTGCGTATTGTCTTTTCATTAGGTCTAGCTGCATTTTTATGGGTACCAAGAAAACGTGGCACAGCAACGATACGTGATAACAGAACTCGAAACTGAGAATTTGAGTGAAATTTTCCAAACTTTCTCTTGAAAGTTACATGGAAAGGAAATTCATCCCAAACAGCGTTGCATATTTACATCGTGGTGGCCCTTTTAATACGGTATTTGCTTGGTATGAATCCAGAAGTCCTAGTTTCGATAAATCGGTACATATTCTGTATGCTTAATAGGTTGAACTTTAATTTTCATTTAAAAGACAATTAGTTACTAATAAGCACGTCATATGAAAAATTTCACACGAATGTCTGCACGGGAAATTACGTAACGACCTACAGGCTAAACTGCTTTGTTTCATTACAGATGTAATCAATTTGAAAGTGTTTGCTTGAGGTACCTGCCTGGATGGCAAGGGTAATTTACTGCTTTACGTGACAAACTGTGAAGTTTCATCACGGTTCAGGGGGTCTTTTGATGGAATCGAAGAGTACATGTGAAATTACTTCCTGCTGTGAAGTAATTTTAGAAGAGGCGTCATAAGGGTTTGGGAATGCAACAATTATGGAAAATCTTATCATTTACATGTACAATAGTGAAGAAGTAAACAAAGGTTGTATTGTTATAGTAGTATACTAGCTTTAATATGAACAGGCATTGTAATAATTTTGATTATGGCAGGGAATTAAATATAAAAGTACAACCCAAAAATCTACAAAAATGTACACCTTATCTTCCAAAATTTCAGCATTTTAGGCAAGACCATCTCAAAGTTAAACACAAAGTTCAACAAGTGCCAAAAACATCATGGCTCCTACGATTAGCCTCAATCAGCAATGCCGGTGTGAGATCAAATCTTCAAAACCATAGAATATTCACCCCCGGTGAAGATTTGATTATCAAATATTCACCCCCTTATCAAATATTCACCCCGGATTAACATCAGTGCGAACGTAATTTTATTTTTTTTCTGTTTTATATGACGTTAGAAATAAATAAACAACCATTCAAAAAGTCCAAAGATTATTTTATAACATATTCTACTTTACATAACATGGTAATTATAATGTATTGAAACGTGTATACAGCTCCATCAAGCTTGAGCGTGCCGTACGGGTTAAATTTCAGAATTTTGAACGGCCCAGTCCACAACTTATACTAGTGAAATGTACAGACCCGGATATAAATGTAAAGTACAGTAAAATTACTTAGTGACCAACTTTAGACTTGCATAAGAAGGGCCTACAGTAAAACCCGTTTTAGTGACCACCATCTACGATGACTAGCAACTAAGATACAGCCTTGACAAAGAGGATTGCGGACGGACGGACAGACGGACGGACACGAGGCGTTTCTATATCTCCCGCCTAAGGCTAGGGCTGCGGGGGATAAAAATTGAAAAGGGATCAATTCAATGTGTTATTGTGGGGGGGGGGGCGGGGGTGAAGATTTGATATCAAATGTTCACCGCGATGGGGGGGGGGGGAAATTTGATAAGGGGGGTGAATATTTCATGACCAAATTTCTATCAAATATACACCCCCGGTGAAGATCTGATCTGATATCAAATCTTCACCGGGGGTGAGGTTTCTAGGGTTGTGAAAATTTGATGTCACACCGGTCCAACTCTGCAAAAAAGTTAGTAGTTTAATACTAAACGACATAAAGCAACAGTCTTTTTGAAAATGTGGCCCGTTACGCCACGTGAATAGGATTTAAACTTTATAAATATATTTCCGCAGAGAGAGAGAGAGGGAGAGAGAGAGAGAGAGAGAGAGAGAGAGAGAGAGAGAGAGAGAGAGGAAGAGAGAGAAAGGCCATAATTGTTGACCTTCGTCATTATTCATGACGAAATTTTATCTTATCCGTACCTACATTCACACGAATAGAGTGAGGCGCTTCAATTATTCATTTGCGTTTCACAATAATTAGTTTGCCAGTCCTATTGATTATCCAAATCAATGTGCTCTGTCTTACAATTGTGCAGTAATTCAAGATCAAACAGTGTTAGTGATTAAGGATACTCCGGGAACTGAATGCAGCGGCATTGTACATCAAGGGTTTTCTCACAATGCACCGATATAGGGACGGTAGTGTTTGTTTTGAATGAGCACATATGAGCACCAAAGAAACCCAGACTTGATTAGGACATCGTTATTTCTGGTATGGCTTCGAATATCGAATATGTGCACGGGTAAAAAATCAGTCTGAAATCTTCCACATTTTGGTCAAAGTAAGAGTATATCAAAAGTGCTGCACATCTATAGATTGTACCGCACATAAATATGTGTAGGGATCGAGAGATGTGGGACAAAACAACCTCAATATTTTTTCCGGAGAGGCCTAAATATGCGATACCATATCTTTTCGCCATAATGACCTCGGACTACGGAGTCCTATTCCAAAAATGTGCCAGTGCCTTTAATGCGGGAGGAAAGTAGTCGTGCTACATGTGGGAAATAGTGCGTGTGCACTTAGCTTTAACACGTGCAATAGCTACATTCTATTTAATGACTCAGATTATTTCAAAATACAGTTTTGACCATGTTTTGCAAAATCAAGCACGTCAAAGCTTTTATTTTGAAATCAAACTTGTGCCTGAGTTGTGCAATACATAAATTAAAAACATGCAGTCTCACTACAAAATGTTATATTCTCTCAAAATCGATCGGAAATAAAACATTGCACTTTTTTTTTCGTCGCGCACAGGATCGCTTTATGAGTTAGAATCACTATAAATGACTGAAAGATCATGTGTCTATGTACATTGAATAATGTCCCTTTCAGTCAGTTATATGGCAGAAATGTGCCGAAACATGTGTAATTTAGTGTCGTTTCTGATTCAAAATAGGCGAAATAATAGCTCTTCTTCCTTAAATCTTATGGTTACAACTCCACTAGAATGCGAGAAAAATCGATTGGTTTATATAAATACGGTGTTTTTGTTTTGGTAGGCAGTACTAATTAATTTGGAAACTCGCATATCTAGTGAACAGAGAAATAATGTTTATACTTGTTTATAAATGATATCTAATAAGAAAACATGAACTCCTGGGTTCATTTTTCTGGGTAATAATTGAAGTTATAGCGAACATATGGACGACTGTAAAGAAAGGATGCCAAACAAACAATTACTGCTTTTGATCTGTGTTTGGTTGATTGATTGTAAACAGAGATTTGTATTCTCTGGAAATCCAACCCACATTCAGCGTAAAACACTGGAAACAATACCCCGGTGAAAGCAATAGTGTGAAAGAATATGATGAATAAAATAGATTTCACACAGACATAGGATTCGTTTTCTTCATCTATTATTCAAAACATACTGACATGATAATATTAGTTTTGTTTCATTCAGCGGTTGCGGTCGAAAAGGCCTGGTCCTATCACATTTAGCTCATCTTGAAGATTGTCTTTCAGAAGCAACACACATGATTAAGTTATTAAGTAATTAAGCACTAGGTAATACATGAATCAATAATTCAATGTGTGATATCTTGTTTTTTTGTCTCAGTGCACACATACTATCAATGTAATTTTATACCCATCCCCGACCAAACCAGGAAGAGTATTATGCTGTTAATTTTCCCACTTGCCTTCTTTTCCTGTTATTCAGTTAAACGGCCTGTGATATCGACGTTGCATGTGATTAAAACTCGATTCGGGTTTTATATTCAATTAGATGCAAACAATGGGGTTTAAACAGGAGCAGGTATTTTAGGATTTTCATGTGCGACATCATTTTATATTTCAGATTAATGCTAGCATAAGTGAACGTCTCTTACCACTGCAACATAGACTATTATGTGGCACCATGTGTAGAAACATCGGTAATTGCTAATATAAGACATCAACACTCACAGTTGTGCCTTAGATAGACAACATTTCGTGAAATTAACATAACAACATAACAACATAACATAACAACATGCAAGACAAAGGAATCTAAATAGAGATAAATGCAGCCTTATATTGACTGAAGTTTCCGACAGTACTTTTTCTGTAGGTTACAAGAACACCAACTCCAGGTTTCCATTGTTCTATGATATTATCATTTAATCTCATCACATAATATATTCTTATACTCTAATATATATAATTGCTAACTGCATAGAATGATAAAGCGCGAAAGCAAGAAAAATGAAATTAACACAGTGTTTTCACAAATTTAATTCAACAGCAATTTCAATGGAATGCGTGAAATAAAAACAGGAAGAATACCTTATTTTCCTTTGTTAACGCATTTCTAAAGGTGAACAATATCAGGCACTTATATAGACCACTTTGGCGCTTGATGAGCATTTAGGGATTAAATGGCTCGCAAACAAAAGTAGTCGTATTATAAGCGAAATATTCTTACTGACTTTATCTGAAACAGACAGTAAACAACAAATTTTCACCCCTGCCATGTGCGAATTAGACGGGTTACTCACAGAGGAAAATCTGCAATTAGGTCTGAAAATTGTGTCCAGTGTCCAGAATAGAGAAGTATGCGAATTATCCAGGTTCTTACTAAAAATGGAAAATGAAAAGGACTGAAAAAAGTATTCTAATTACAGAGTTGTCCACATAACACAGGTTTGTCCGCATGTTTAACTGTAGATAGATAGATAGATAGATACATAGATACATAGATAGATAGATACATAGATACATAGATAAATGGAAGGATACGTAGATAGCGAGATAGATACATAATATATACACACAAATATAAATACGTACATTTGTCAATACACAGATAGACAGATAAGTAAAACCTACTTAATATCGACAACGCTAGGACTAAATGTACTAAATCAACAACATTTCTAAAATGACAAATATCTCAAATGATCAAAAGGGCATTAGAAAAACACTAATGCCTAAAACAGCTATAACGGAAACTCCCACAATGCCTAACAATACACAGAGCTACTCAACGATCCAAACCTGCAACTCATTTAATGTAATTTCCGCTAGAAAAGCCAGATCTATCAGAATCCGGCAGATTTACTTGAGGCGTGTCACAGTGCCTCTAATTAATAAAAAAATCTCCACAAGTTTCATATCAGTTTTTTGTGAATTTGGATAGAATCTATGGCAGGATGTTACTCACACACCAGCCTTATCAAGCACATACAGAAGCATACCCGTCAAATGTTTACTGTAACATGACTTAAAAGTTTTTACATTAAAATGATGATCTTTCAACGATTCCCTAACGTTATTTAAAGTTCTTCATTCAAATTGTCACATTGTTCCAGGTTCTTTATCCCAGTCTGTCTCCTTCTCTGACTACCTTTCTGTAGCCAGCTCTCTTAATCGCTCTTAATCACTCTGCTTTTCTCTCTCCCTATCTCCCTCTTTTTTTATCTCTCTCTCTCTATCCGTCCATGCTCTTTTCTCTGACAATCTTTCACTCATTGTTCAGCTAACGTTGCCAATGTTTCACTCCATTCTCTCTCTCTCTTTCTCTCTCTCTCTCTCTCTCTCTCTCTCTCTCTCTCTCTCTCTCTCTCTCTAACACTTCATTTGTCCTGTTATCTTCTCTCTCTCTCTCTCTCTCTCTCTCTCTCTCTCTCTCTCTCTGCATCTCTCATCTTTAACCAATTCTCAGCACAGTAAAAACAGGAAAATAATGTCCTTACAGAAGCTGAAGGTAAAACAAGTGCACAGAACTACCACTCCTCAATAGCTAATGTTATCTGAAAATGTCAGTCGCAATGAATTCACCAAACGCTGCGATGTCAAGTAGGTGTTATGATGATCTGTTTTATATTTATCTAAAGCCATATTGTTTGGCACAATGAGGGAAAGGTAACAAATTACTTGAAAATGTAGAGCACAGGCTGAAAGTGCTGGAATTTCAAAACCAAGATTTAAGACAAATAAGCAAACAGCAGGAACATAGGACATTAAAGACAGGAATTATAGTTATAAATACAATGATCATCAAATTATTTACAGCTTTTATCATCAAAAAACAATTGCATAAATAAGTCGCAACGAGACAACCTTGCTTGTCAAGCATATTTATAATCGGAACTCCTACAATCCTGTGCATTGACGTTTGTCTGGTACCCAATACTAATGAGCAAAACCAATGCTTTCTGTAAAAAATAATTTCATTTAGAACATTTGCATAACTGGATGCAAAATTTAATTTTTACCGGAGACTTAAAAGGTTAGTCTGTCCGTCTAGCACCTTGTGCGGGAATTTACTAAAGCACTTAATATCATTCATGTTTTTAAAGCTTTTTTACTTGGATGCCAAGTAAATTCATGATAATGAAAAGCAGACAATTAAATGAAACTATTCACGTCCGGTGCTTGAAAGCTTGACGTTTCAGGTGCAATGTAAGGATACGTTGTGTTTGTCTGAAACTCGTGTAAAATACTTTATTTTCACTTTAGTGAGTAAACAGGTGGATAAACATGGCATCTTAAAGCCTTTTCATTAATTTGGCGGTTCTATCATTCTGCCCGTTGCATTATTTTCTCATGTCTTATTTACAATATATATATATATGCATGATATTATTCAATAGGATAAATATTTTTCTAGAATTTACAATGTTATCGCGTAATAAGTTTAAATTGTAAAGCAAAGCTTACAATGATTGCAATTTTAAGAACAGGATTCTGTCCGAACCTTTTACAACCATTTGATCTTACGACCTAATGACCTGGTGAATCCCTCACCCATACTATTGTTATTATATTGCATTAAAAAGTGGATCTATCAGTTGCGTTTTTATACTTAATACTAGTATTTCTTTCAAGCGAGACACGAAAAAATTGGGTCTTTGCTGCGGCTCTAAACAGTATAAGGTCGTCCATTTTAGGTTGTGACGCCAACCCGATCAAATCTCAGTATCAAATATGGTTATAGTTTGGTGGTTATTGGTCGCAACCACACGCCAATATCTTACCTATGTTTCTAATACAAAGATTAATAAGCGTTGCATTTGGTTGGGGATTTTGAGCTTATTTTCGACGTTTTAGCCTAAAAGACGACATATAAGAGGTACCTCGGTGACCTTGACCTCCTCGGCCACTGTCAAAGTCAAAAACTGGAAGTTGGCAATTATCTTGAAAATGGTTAGAGACAGAGCGATTCTGAGCTTATTTTCGACCCTTTGGCCTTATAAGAGCATATCGGTGACCTTGACCTCCTTGGCCATGCTCAAAGTGAAAAACGGAAAATTGACCATTATCTCGAAAGCTTTTAGAGACAGAGCTATGTTGAGCTTATTTTCGACCCTCAGGGCTAAAAGACCATATGTAAGAGGTACCTCGGTGACCTTGATCTCCTCCACCATGGTCAAGGTTAAAAAATCGGAAGTGAGCCATTATCTCGAAAACGGTTAGAGACAGAGAGATTTTCAGCTTATTTTCGACCCTTTGGGCCTAAATGCAATATGTAAGATGTACTTCGGTAACCTTGACCTCCTCGGCCATGGTCAAAGTCAGAAACCAGAAGTGGGCCATTATCTCGAAAATGGTTAGGGACAGAACGATTGTGAGCTTGCTTTCGACACTTTGGGCCTAAAAGCCGATATGATACAGGTCAAGAGTTGAAAATCGTATTTTTGTGACCCCCAAGCGTAATTTTCGCTACTCCGTAACGAATACGGTCTAGTTTATTTTTTAATTTTAACCTCTATCTTCTAAAGAGTTTAGAGATTCAATTAAGAATTCGAAGTTCTGTACTTCTTTTCGTCTGTTTTTGTGGTTTGCGACTTTTGTGTTTCTAATAGCTCTCCAACAAAACTGGCTGGAAAATTCAACATTTTCCTACGCGAAGACGGAACCGTCCATTTGTTACAGAACTGCTGCGCTACATGGCATCACATGGATACCTGTGATGTTGTAATAATTTATTGATCCCATATTTCTTTGGATATACGTCGTACTTGGCGTCAGATCAACATCGGGTTTTGGTTGATTGTGGAAATAAAAACATCTTCCTGCCAACGCTGGATAAACGTCGATTACCCATTGCCTAATCAACGTTGGGAGTGGATTGCTATTTGAAGTCGAACGAACTTCCACCTCCTGGCGTTGTATAGACTAGTTTCCGATGTTTATTCAACACTTTACCAAATAGGTTGAGTGGTGTTTTATTTGCGAACAAAAGCAACGCCTAAACAACGTTTTTGTCACAGACCTTAATTAAATGTTGATCTTTGGTCGTGACCAAACACAACCACATTGCAACCAAATTTAATGCTGCGGTATGGTCGGGTGGACGGCGTAACATGAGATCGAGGCTATATGCACGTCGGAATGTTAGATGGATACAGCATGTGAAAAGCTGTACACACCGCTTTTAATAACTTAATATGATCAATATCCTAAATTTTATGGTCTGAAGTGTAATTTCCGTTACTTTGTGTTGGAAATGGTCTAGTTCTACCTGACCTTACTTGAGCAACGAAATTCCTAAGTGTATCGTTTCTCGTTTATAAATAATTGCGGTTTGTTTAGTATTTGTTGATACAAGTGTAATGCAGTCAGATACAGCAGTCGTTAGCAGACAAACAGGAAAAAGAAATTGCTGGCAAATCTCATGACACAATTCCCGTTGAATTTATCCAATGTTTGATAATAATCATCCATAGCTGTTCTCACCCTGCTTTCTTATATAAGACATGAATGGTACTTTTTAGAATCACCGTGATTCAATTCAGCAGCTACAGTTACACAAAAATAATTCAATTTCGACCTGAAACGAATCTATTCTTCTTCTTCTTCTTCTTCTTCTTCTTCTTCTTCTTCTTCTTCTTCTTCTTCTTCTTCTTCTTATTATTATTATTATTATTATTATTATTATTATTATTATTATTATTTGCATGGCTCCTTATTCTTGGGACCAAGTTTAAGCAGCTAGTGTGTGAATAGGGAAGGCTTAAAGAACAACAAGCTGTGTCCCAGAACATAATGGTGACAGCCATATAACTGTGTGAATAGGGAAGGCTTAAAGAGCAACAAGCTGTGCCCGAGAACATAATGGTGACAGCCATATAACTGTGTAAATAGGGAAGGCTTAAAGAGCAACAAGCTGTGCCCGAGAACATAATGGTGACAGCCATATAACTGTGTAAATAGGGAAGGCTTAAAGAGCAACAAACTGTTTCCCAGAACATAATGGTGACAGCCATATAACTGTGTAAATAGGGAAGGCTTAAAGAGCAACAAGCTGTGCCCGAGAACATAATGGTGACAGCCATATAACTGTGTAAATATGGAAGGCTTAAAGAGCAACAAGCTGTGCCCGAGAACATAATGGTGACAGCCATATAACTGTGTAAATAGGGAAGGCTTAAAGAGCAACAAACTGTGTCCCAGAACATAATGGTGACAGCCATATAACTGTGTGAATAGGGAAGGCTTAAAGAACAACAAGCTGTGCCCGAGAACATAACGGTGACAGCCATATAACTGTGTGAATAGGGAAGGCTTAAAGAACAACAAGCTGTGTCCCAGAACATAACGGTGACAGCCATATAACTGTGTGAATAGGGAAGGCTTAAAGAACAACAAGCTGTGCCCCAGGCCTGTAATGCACCATAACGAATTGTACTTCAGAATTTAAATTCATAGTAAACACAATGATATCTCTCTCTCTCTCTCACACACACACACTATCTCTCTCTCACTCTCTTTCTTTTCTTCTTTTATGCTCTCTCTCTCTATCACTTTCCCTCTTTCTTTCTTCCTTTCTTTTTTTTCTTTTTTAGCTTTTGCCATTTTTCAATAAAAAGGCCACAAAGCAAAAAATGTAGAAAGGAATTTACACCAGACAACAAAATTACTGGGATTGTTTATTCCGAATGTAAAATATAATTCGAGGCAGAAGGCCCTCATTTTGAGGACCCGCTTTGGTTCTTTGAACTTACTGCTATAAATATAGTGGAATCAAAAATTGATTACATCATTTTGATACAGACCAATGCTGCCTCTAAATTTTTGACGACTGTCAAGGCGAAAAATCAATGGCGGATTTGTTTGTGCAAGGCTTTACATTAACGATTGCCCGGCCTTCCGGGGCATGTAAAATTACGGGTTGGGCAGGCAGCTATGGGCCTTGCCAAAGAGGAAGGGTTGGAAGGGTGTTCCAGGGCTGGTTTTGGGGAAGGTTAAAAGTAGACGCAATGTCTATGCGTAGTATAGTCTTTGTGACGTTTTCGCCAAGAATAAAAGTTATTATTTAAGCATAATTTTGTTTTGAATATTTCAATTTTGGATAACTTTTTAGATGATTAGAAACTGGAGGAGTAGGAGGGCTGGGGTCAGAGTGGAGGGCTTGAAATAGGTGAGGAGGGATCTTTTGTGGTCGGGCAGGTAAAAAAGGGTGGTCGGGCAGGCAGATCTCTTAACCTGCGTGCTCGACCGGCTACGTGTTATAAAAGTCAACTTAAAGCCCTGTTGGGTGGTGTAGGATTGGGGGCACTAAAGTATTTTCAACTCATTTCCCACACCCTGCATTCCACCCCAAGCATCACTCTTGAAAATCCTATTAGCGTGTTGATAAATTTCACATGCACACTTGAAAATCCTATAATTTTTGTTCCCCCTGCCAAGGTGAATAGAAATCTAAATCTCGCAGACAACGAGAAGTGGTGGCTAATTGCCTAGCAAGTGGTGAGTGCTCGGTCTTGTTCGGGTGCTGTGAGATTTATGTATGTGTCGGTAACTTCCGCCATCCAGCGCTGTATATCAGCTTGATGAAAGGTAATTACAGCTGGGGGTTCTTTCCCTTAACAAGACACATAGTACGTTGTCAATTGTTAATTTACAAGGTTTCTTCTACGAATTTGGTTCCGTTTCTCTGTGTAAATTTTTTTGTTTCTGATTGCAATACCGCTTGCAATTATTCAAATACTTCCCAAATTTGAGTTTAAAATTTCAGTTTACGCTTTAACTACATTGTTGTTCGTGATTGTACCATATCTGCCGCGCTCTTAAAACTTTGCCACATGGTTTTGTGTCGTTGTGCGAAGTGAGATCTTCGCATGCTGTAGATATCTGCAAGTGAGATCTTATTATGACAGGAATCTCTGTGTAAGATCTTAGCAGATATCATTACATCCTCTTTATATATAATAAATATCTGTAAATGAGGCCTTGAAGGTGAATGAGATGTGAACACGTGAGTGACGTGTGCGTGTGTTTGGGGGTGGGGCAGGACGGGGCTGGTGGTCCACACGTTTATCTATGGGACGTTTTGAGACGACCCGCTATAAATTACTACAAAACGTCTCCGGTTAACGGGTTATATAAAATCGTGGTTACACGAGATGGCCGACATGGCTCCATTTTAAGCGAAAATTGAATCGAAACGGGTTATAATTCCTGTGGTGTATTGCTGTTCGCAGCCCCAAAACCTGTGCTGGGTCATGAAAATATGGGTTCGGTGAGTGCACCGTCAGCAATTTGTTAGAACTGGTATTTGCTCCAAATGGAACAAAGTAATAGGCCAAAAACATAATCCCATAATGAAAGTGTCAAGTCAAATTTTGGAAGATCAGACAAGAACTGAGAGAGGTTGAGATGCTTTTGTTCATGCGAGCTTTTAAGGTTTGGGTTTTTGACTTGATCTAACTGCTTACAATGCGAGCAAACTCGACACGACACCGATAGTTCACCGAAACGGTTTCGTCGTAAAAGCCTAAACCTTCATGGGAATCGGCTTTCAACATCTCTATCTTTGTTCAGGAACCAATTCGTCACACCTCGAGCACATCAGAGGAACCAACTCGTCACACCTCGAGCACATCAGAGGAACCAACTCGACACACCTCGAGCACATCAAAGGAACCAATTCGCCACACCTCGACTACTTTAGAGGAACCAAGTCGTCACACCTCGAGCATTTCAGAGGAACCAATTCGCCACACCTCGAGCACATCAAAGGAGCCAATTAGTCACACCTCGACTACTTCAGAGGAACCAATTCGTCACACCTCAAGCACTTCAGAGGAACCAAATCGTCACACCTCGAACACATCAGAGGAACCAACTCGTTACACCTCGAGCACATCAAAGGAGCCAATTAGTCACACCTCGACTACTTCAGAGGAACCAATTCGTCACACCTCAAGCACTTCAGAGGAACCAAATCGTCATACCTCGAGCACATCAGAGGAACCAACTCGTTACACCTCGAGCACATCAAAGGAGCCAATTAGTCACACCTCGACTACTTCAGAGGAACCAATTCGTCACACCTCAAGCACTTCAGAGGAACCAAATCGTCACACCTCGAGCACATCAAAGGAACCAACTCGTCACACCTCGAGCACTTCAGAGGAACCGACTCGTCACACCTCGAGCACATCAGAGGAACCAACTCGTCACACCTCGAGCACATCAGAGGAACCAACTCGTCACACCTCGAGCACTTCAGAGGAACCAACTCGTCACAAAACAACTCGCCAAAATTGTACTCCTCGGCTCTACCAACTCGCGACAACGCCAACTTGTTGCTGCGTCTTTTAGCTACTTCGCCAGAACAGAACTTTTTTCTGACGTGATATCAAAACAAGTCACTAACAAAACTCGCTACGAAACTGACAAATCAAGTTATTCGGACATAAATTGGCGTAAAAACAGGCCACTCTCTGATGCATTGCTGTATTTTTATCCCTAATGCAGCGGCGACAGAAAGCTAGTAAATTCCCAAGAATGTTTTAATTGCTTAAAATGGTCACAAATTAGGGCCATCAGACATTGCATACCATTACAGAAAAATATTCTTATGAATTTTTATAATCATGTCAGTAACATCGGCTGTTGCAGCTGCTTAATCTGTGTGCTGTTTCCCAGAAATCTCCATACTTGGCTTTTGTAGAACTGAAAGATGGCTAAAAAAATCTGTGCTTTTCTAATATTAAACGAAAAGTAGTAAGTTTTCAGCTGCTGATAATGCTGCCAACTATTGAAAATGTCTCCACCTGTTGTTACCTACTGCTGCAGCTGTTGATACTGACTGCTGCAGCTGTTGGCTAGGAATACTTCTTCTAATAATACGGTAGAAAAAGAAAGAATTTTCTCCTAAATTCTAAGGACTTGACCTATTTCAACCAGCGAATCCAGAAGATGTCAGTCTCTAATGTCTCAAAAACAAGTTATCTCTTGTTTTTTTTGTTTTTTTGTTTGCCCTCACCAAAAGCCAGACGAAGATTTGATCTGATCATTGTATTTCAGAGCAGTGGGAATCAAAAGAAGGAACGAGCTTGGAGTTACAACAATACATGGCGTCAAATTGACACGAAATATTAAGCCGTGATTAAAAGGAATCGTTGCATGTTTGCCCAGACAACTATGCGGCAGCAGCTGTGTTCATATTCTTTCATAAATAAAATAAAGCTTGTCATTTATATTGTCCTTTATTAATTTTCCCTCAAGGCGCTTTTACAACCGCTTACTTCGGCTCATTCAGTTTAATGTTGTCGGTTATCGGCACAAATAAACTGCTGGTTCTTTAGTCAACCTGGGGTACCACGGATATAAAAGGGATCTCTGAAAACTAACAGGAAACAAAAGTGATGTCCATGAATTAACTGCTGGAAAATGTAGCCAATGTGTATAAATGAAAGCGGTCTACGAATGCTAACTGGTTGAAAATGTAGGTAAAATGGAAACAAAAACAGCCCATATGTGCCATCTGGAAAAGATTCATATGTAATGCTAGAAAACATAAGTGGTTCGCAAAATTAACCGTAAACAAAATGGGCCCCTAAGTAACAACTAAAAAACTTTCATTCCACAAAAACTTAATAAATTTAGTTTTTTTACGTCTTAATTATATATCTAAATGAATTTTAAATTTGTGAAATTAATCGGAAAAATTTCAAAAAGTTTATCAAAAATATTATTAAAAATACTAATCCTTACATTGATAGAAAAACAGGAAAAAAAAAACAGATGCTGATGTATTTGTGTCGAAACCAGGATTCATAAGTGTCACTGGCAATATGCTCTATTGACAAGCTGAATGAAGAAAAACCTTTGACGCATAAGAAAGTTACTGTTTCTTCCTCTCACTTATGAACACCAAAAATAAAATTATCCGGGTCTTAGCTGCACTAGACGACTGCCACTTCTCAAATAAATACACTTGATTTTGGGAATTTATCGTCAGTGGCAGCCTTTAGCCATTTCCTGACTTCTTTTACGGCCATCTGGATATGGCTAGGTCTGGGGAGGGGGGAGGGGGAGGGGGAGGGGATGTTGGAACCTTGTTTCGAAATGGTTTTAGCATCAACTGGATTCCGTCTATTTGCCGACTTTTTGACAGTCTTCTGCAGGTGTTTGGGAGTGGCAGGGGGGTTCAGGTGGAAGTGGGTTCATATCAATTGGATTCCGTCTATTTCCCGACTTATTTTACAGCCTTCTGGAGGTGTCTGGGGGGGGGGAGGATGGAGGGGGTAATTTAGATCAATTAGTGGCTGTCTATTTCCCGACTTTTTTACAGCCCCCCCCCCCCGGGGGTATCTGGGGGAGTGGGGGGGGGGAGCTGGTTCCAAAGTGGGTTTAGATCAGTTTGTGGCTGTTCTTCAGCGTCTTATGGAATGGTCTTTAAGGTTTGTTTACATGAAGGAAGCGATGTGCATTTGCATCTGCTTGTGTTCAACATGTTACAATGTGACGGAAATAACAAGGAATGACTGTAAAAGGTAAGTTATGAATATGTAATGAGTTGCCGTGATCTGAAGTAAAGAAGAAGGGGGAGGGGTGCAATTTCACACGCGAGAGGTGTGTCTGGCCTTGCGGCGACATATTACTCGGTACTCATCCTTGTAATGGCGGATAATACCCTCTCTGCTCTTCACCCCCCATCGCACCTCCCCTCCCTCTCGTACAGCCTGCTCCTATGTAGTCACGCTATGTGGACGGGAAGGAAAAGTAGATTCACAGGAAATGTATTTCCACAAATGATTGCTGGAAAAACCTTTAAGTAAAAGACCACCTGAGGGACCCACAAATGCGCTCATAATATGGACGTGGTAGTAGCTGAGAGGTGCTTCCAAACACTTGTCATTCAGTCCATGTATCAAGAGGCAGCCTGAAACTGGCCTGATCTCTGCGCTTCTATGATTTGTAAGGAAGCTGTCTTCATTTATGACCACCCGGGCAGGTCTTGGTTCAACCTGTCTCTTTCTATAGTTCGTAAGGGCGGTTCCAGAAACGTTTTCCGCTTTTAGGTTCGGACAGGAACGGTTTATGTTCCTGCCGTTTTACAGGTATCGCTATAACATGTCAAAGAAATGGTCAATGGTAAAAGAAAGAAGTTTCGTATTTTCACCATCCATTAAAAGTAAAATTAAGTTTTACCACACATTAATTTGCTCACTATCTCAAAAACAAAGGCCTTTCGTTTTAGTAAAATGGTCAGTACAAGTACATTGGGAGCTAATGGAGCGTTCATCTCCATTACTAATTGCACCATATCCTTTTCGGAATTTAGACACCACAATTTGACAATCGTCAAAAGCTATAAATTTCGTGCGTCCGCTACCCGTCATGTGACAAAGATTGAGATACTGTAAAGTGGATAGGGCAGTAACACGATCATTCGAAACATTGCTCTTAAGATGTTCCCCAAAATCAAATAATAACCCAGTATGGAACAATGACCATTTTGGCACCATCTGTATGCTGTGCAGGCCAGCTCTGTAAGGTGATTCCGGTGAATGTAAATGTCCCTATGGCTGAGATCTATACCGATATTTCATGGGTCGCTGAGCAAAGCTGTGTTTGGGATACTCTGAGCCATATTATGCCTGCTAGGACTAGTGAGGGAGGGGTGTTGCCCCGACTCGAGCGCAAATGCGCAAAGACATGGCGACAGTGGAGGGCATTTTCCGACTTCCCCAAATGTAATACTAGCATTACTTTATATATTATTATTACTATTAATTATTACTTGTATAGTTTAACAATAAAATCACCTTATTGCAAACATTATCTACAGTCGCACAAGGGATCGACACATTTAAAAATAGCTGTTTTTGAGATTTGCTATTTAAGTGCTGGGGGAGAAATGATAACTAGAGAAAGGTACAACTGCTTGAATCTATTACAATAAAATCTGAGACAGGATACAAAAATGAGAAGGCATCCATCTGTAAATGCATACCATTACCTATCACTATCGGAAGCAATCTTTCCTGTCAATCAACCACGGTTATAGCCCCTCTTCTCCCCTCCCGTCCCCTCACCCCATATTACCTTTTCTTACTGTCAATCACTTTATTATGTCAATAAATGTGGCTATCCCGACCCGTGCCCATGATTTTTTAAAACGAACCCTTAAAGCAGAGTGCTAATTTTGAAATAATACTCAATTTTTTAACCAAACCCGCAGTGCAGTTCTGAAATAACTTCCCTTTTGTGGGAAACGTGAAGTACTGAATGAAAACTATACCATGAAGTAAGTAGTTAGCACTTCGCTTTGACCGCGTATGACCTCGGAATTACCCCCATATCCCCCCTCCCAATCCCCAGCCTTGCACCGTTTTTTTCACTGGCTACGCATGGTAAGACATATGATATCAAGTGCCGAACTTGGCCCTCCCTTATCTTTCCCATTGTTTTTCAACAGCAAACCGCCATGGCGGTTCGGCCTGTTATGTATGACGCCTTTTACTCCGCAGACCCACTGGGGATTCCGCGAAATTAGTACTCATAAAGAGAGGAACTGCTTTTTAAATATCCATCCACTCTGTGTTTATACAGAACAGATAGATTTCTTCAGAGGTCAGGGTTTTCTTTATAACAACGCTATTTTCCTCTTTCTTAAATGTGAATAACTACAGCTATCCCCGTCTCACCTTACCCCTTCTTACCTGTCAATAACTGCGGCTATTTATCCCTTCCCCATCTCACTCACTCATCTCAAAGCATCCTCCATATTCTCCGTAATCAACACTTCTTACCTGCGAGTGATCACGCAGCACGATATCCATCCGGATCTGCCCGCCATCCAGAACAAGCATCAACATATCGTCTGTGCTATTGGAAGACGTCACAAACAACAATCCGTTCGTTCGCTCTGTTCGGAAGCGAAGCGATATCTCCTCCACCTCTGTGGCCGCTTCCTTGGCCAATGATATCGCCATGTACTGCGTGCCATCGAAGGTCAAGGTCACTGCGACTGAAGCAGAAACAATAGTAACGGTTGCAAGAACAGTGATGACAGCTATCAATTTAGGTGTTATCCTGTCCAAACAAATGGCGCATTTATCCATAGTAACCATCACATATGTGTTGCTTGCTCTATCCATCTTGATTAAACAATACAAAAGCAATGCTGCTATTTAGGATGGTAATAGTATCCTTGCAAAGTGATGCAGTCAATTGCGCACATTGTAAGTATCCGATTTCAAATTTGCTATTTAATTCTGATAGATCGATATTTCATTACAAGCAGTGAGTATTGCCCATAGCAAATTGTTTTTTTTTAGCATCTTTGAACTATACCGAGATCTGCAGATGCATCACTCATCATATCCTACTGACTGCTTGAATTTTCTGATAAACTTTTCTAATGCATCAGTCATATAATAATCATGTTTCAAGATCAAAGAATAGGTATTAATTATTTCAATCCAGCTGCACGTGTCAGGTATTATATTTTAAAACAGGTGCACGTGTCATGTATCGTATATTAAATCAGCTCTACATACACCGTAATTCATTGAAATCAACTGCTACTGTTCTACTTTTCAGCCAGCTTTACGTGTCAGACACGACGACTTTTAAAGAAGCTATGTCTGCCTTTGTAATTGTCAAGCAACTCTGTGCTAAGCGGGGTAACATGAACAACAACACGTGTCAGTGGTATTCATTTAGGTCAGTTACACGTGTCGAAAATTTTTTTTAAACAATCCACTGCACCCGTCACATGTCATATTTAACTTAGAAAACGATGCTGTATGCCATGTTAAAAATAACTGTACATATAAACCATGGCGTCTTTAGCCAGTGTCACATTTAAGCATCCCATTTATTTGTTGATGTTTTTAACGACCTACACGTGCCAGAGAAGTTTTTCAAAGAAGGCTGTGGCTGTCTGTGTTTTTTTTCGTATCTATAAGTAGCTGCACGTGCTGTTGATACGATGTCTGATACACAGTAACAATATTATCAACAGACGTTCCGAGCAGCTGTATCAGCAGCTACACGTGCCAATTTCACCAACTGGCTGTGTTATTTATGCCGTTTTAACAGCTACTCGCACCTTTAAAAATACTTATTCCTGTCATTCATGTTTATTCAAACCTCACGAAACCATCAGGAACTATACTATAAACTATTGACACAGGTTTACTCCAACAAAAAGCGCATGGCAGCTGTTATATTAAAATCAGCCACACCTGTAAAATATGATGACAGCTGTTATATCAAAGATATAACAACTGTAAGAATTAACACAGAATCACATCATCGCTGACCTAAACATAAATCGTGATACCAATGCTATATTAGTAATATTCTAAATAGAAAGGATATCGTTCTCTTATACGGATTCCATTCAATCACAAAATATTTCATATTAACTTCTGTTGTCGCAAAACAAAATATTTTTCCCGGTTCCTTCGTTAAGCAATACTTGTGTTAAATCTATGAGTCAGTTTTCAAGCGCAGCTTCAGTTCAAGGCACAGAATTCTCGGCTACAAGTACTACCCATGCCTCGTGCAAATGCCCATGATTCTTTGCCCTGTGAAAATTAATTATTCATATACCGGGTAGCTGCAGTCAATTGAATATTTTCCACGAGCGCCAAAGTTGAAAACTAGACAGGTAACCCTCGTAAAAGAAATAACCTGTAGAATGAGAGCTTTTTAAAGGATTAAAGTTCCAGTTTTACGTAAAGGCTACTTGTACCTCTGTGTGAATGATTTATAGACTACACTCTCTAGTATGTTTGAAATGTTGAAAACATATCCCATACGTTGATTAGCGAGTGATGCACTTTCTTTATTGACAGCAAGCCACCGGCTGTTATTTTTAACGCAAAACACCTTTTTTTCTTTTTGTATCGATTTGCTATTGGCTAGATATTCTTGAACAGCGTATGTAGTTTCGTCCCGTTCTATAAACTATGCTCATATTATAATTACACTTGACAATCAATTAAGCATGTTTAATCTAGCACAGTTAACTGAACAACATACAAAAGGCGATGCCTAATAGCCATCGAGTGACACCCAAAGTGCTCTCCAGTAACACTTCACGCCGTCACTGCCCGTTGCATTACTCCCCTCGCCCGCTCTCGCCTCTAATTCCATAATAGCTGAACAGGCCTTGTTTGTGAAAATTCCTCATTCGCGGACTGATAATAGAAGCACGAAATGACCACAGTCATGAGCTCCTGCTCACAAGGGCCCCCGGTGTGGAAGCAGCTCCCGCCCTCCTCCCACCAGCACCCCCCCCCCACCACCCTCTATCATTTTCCTTGATGCCGCAGCAACGTATCTACGTGACCTGACTGTGTCAGCTGACTTTTGAGGTTTCTAGCATTTACAATGATTCCCGTCAAAAGACACCAGCAGCCTGATCTCATCTTGGAGCCAAATCAACCTTTTTCCTCTACTGGAGTACTGAACGATAGATCCGTAGAAATATGGTCCAGTTCAGACGTGACGCAAGCCAATTCTGGATCCATCGCTCGTCAGCAATTATCACTGACGGATCTGACTTTGAAAACTCCACAGAAATCCAGTTCCACGGGCAAAGCTGATAGATTAAGAGTGAGAAGTGCCGGAAGATAGAAGGGGGGGGGGGCAGTAAGAAAATAAAAGAAATAGACTTGAAATGTTATTTTGGAATTTATGACAAATATTAGTTCTGATCGCAGCGATATAATGGCTCTTTAGACCATAGTATATTTCCTGTTACCTTGATGTGTTGAACAGAGTCATGCCTAAAATTAAAAAAAAAATAAACAAACAAACAAACAAACAAAGACCGTCGTCGCTGAACCTAGTCTTGTGGGTTATATATTTCTTATTTGGTCGGTTTGTGTTGACATCGTCTCGATCGCTGCACCTATCATTCAAGTGCGGCGTGATTTCAGGCCCGATGGGCAAAAATACTTGTGCATGCTTGTATGTGTTACCGTGTAAGTCTAGTTTTTAGGGCAAATAAGTTTGTTCCGTGGGTAAGTATGCTTGTCCAGGCCGAATATTCTTGCCATGAAATTGGACCTACCCCGTAACATATACACAGACTTTGATAAAGTACCATTTCTCCAGATGTGGAGTTTTGTTCAATTTCGTGTTCACATATGGTTTAACCATGGCCATCTCTTGTTTGTATTTGGTTTTTCCTATTATAGTAGATTTAACAAAATAATGGTCTTGGTTTGTAACGCCGTTGACGCAGTAATGTGTATTATATTTGGCAGTTTGACAGCGTCAAAGAATCGTTAAGGACGCAAAAGATGTCAATTAATTACTGGCTATTTTTGTGTGCTACTGTAATTACAGTACAGAAGACGGAAAAGCAAAAAGAATGATCTATTGGTTGAAACAAACAAAAAAAAACAATCTTTAGAATACACACACTATCGTGTAGGGAAATCTTAAGTCACCAAATAAAAAAAAAAAAAACAAAAAAAAACAAAAAAAAAACTAACTAAAATGAATAAATAAACAAGGCAAAAAACCAAAAAAAAAAAACCGAAAAAAAACAACAAAAAAAACAGGGAGTTGTGTAAAATGAGAGGGGGAATGGGGGAGGGGGGGAGGGTAGGCATCCTTCCTTTTGCTGAACAGGTACAGAAATAAGAAATTGTTGTAATAGGAATCGTCCCTATGATTCTACAATTCGGCACAAGTTGACAAACAAAGTCTTCAGGGATCATTCAGTGTTTTGAAGATATCAAAAAAAAAAAAAAAAAAAAAAAACAGCGCAGCAACTGCTTTGTTTAGTATTCAAATTTTTTTTTAAAAATTGCGAATAAAAATAGTTTCTCACAAGAGACACCTCTATTTGGTCAAATCTATATGACGTCACTGTTTTCTCCCTCATATTTTGGCCCATAATTAAAACAAATTGTAGATTCAGGTTTCTAATTGAACAGAAAGAATAAAAGCTTTAAGATTTTAAATTTCTTCCTTTTTATTGAATGAGTCTTGTAGATATAAACAAGTAACATTGACTGTAACCGATGCAAACATTGATGAAAAAACTCCATAAACACATAACGGATGCCGATCAACTTCTCACAAATTTGCTTACCAAAATTCGATTTAACTTCAAAGATATCATGACGACTTTGATATATATATCTCGCTTGTTTTTAGTCACAGTATGTTTATCCCACTCCAACTCTTTGAAAGGTTGCAGTAACACTGCAGGGGAAACCTGGCGGGTCAAAATGTGTTACTTCATTTACTTTTTGTGAAAAAAATTCAATCGGTCGAAAAAAATAAAACAACAAAGAAAACATATTTTTCTGTGTTAGATGTTTTCCCATGTGTAAATTAAAAAAATGCGATCTGTGCGGACGCTATGCAACATAATTTATGGACAGGTCATGGCATACCATGGTATTCCGTGGAGTTCCCTGCCTTTACGCGGAGTTCTGCCATCTGAGCGATAATTGGGACTTGGAGACATATGTTGCGCCGCCTGTGTCAGCATGTCAGAGACGATGACGGCAGCGACACGAGACATCCGCCCGTTACACAAGAAAGAAGATTGAAAAAGATGCGCGAGATTAGTCAGATTGGTTTCCCTGCATAGCTCCCAACTAGCATTAATAAAGAAAATATTAATAACACTAGAGCCACAACCGCAAACACAAGAAAGAGAGAGAATGAGAGAAAGAAAGAATGAAAGAAAGAAAGAAAGAAAGAAAGTGAAAGAGATAGACAGACGGACCGACAGAGAGCCTGATTAGTCCATGTGCATTTGTGTCATAATACCGAGTAACTGTTTCAGATTGCAACACGCGATATCGCGAGTTTCATAATTGCTGTACCACAACGAAACACTATTAAAGAGAATTAAAAGCTACTCCGAAAGCAAAATCCATTTCAGATGCGCCACCGCCTTCACGTCACGTGACGTTATTTTTCTCGCGCCTGCAAAAACAGTCAATTAAACTTATTCACTGCGCAGTTAAGCTGGATAAACAAGCCAATTCCTAGTCTAGTATCTGTCGTCTAGTAGCCTTTCTTTCCTGAGATGTTGTGGAATATCGGAAGAGGTAGTGAGCAACCGACCATTGTTTGCAAGGATAAAAGTTTCCTCGAGAATAATACGTTCAAACAAGACTAATAGAATCCAGTAAACATTAGGAATTTGGAGCAACGTTGGATCGACGTCGTGACCGGCGTCAAACGTCTACCTTCCCACGTTGCGTGAAGACTGCAAATGGGAGTCGAAACAACAGCTTCCGACGTTGTATAGACTTCGGGATAAATAAATATACAATTGCCGTCATGACAGCGACAATCATATAGTGTTGTCAGCCCTCCGTCACAGTTCGCCCACGCTTGAGTCATCCGGTCACACAGGATACGTATATAGTGTTGGTCAGCCCTCCGTCACAGTTCGCCCACGCTTGAGTCATCCGGTCACGCAGTATACGTATGAAGTCGATTTCCATCACTGTTTTTCAAAAGCAGGTGGGAAAGATTTGCGCGCTCTTGAAATTCTCATTTCGTGAACTGTCATGGCTAGCTGTCATTTCGTGACCTGTCATGGCTAGCTGTCATTTCGTGACCTGTCATGGCTAGTGACGAGCGATAACACAAGGTGGTTGCTTCTGGTTGTGAGTCTGATATCTATACAGCAGCGGTTTCTCAACGTTTATTTGACGTCGATTTTATTACGTCTGTTCAACATTACACCAAAGACGTCGATTAGACGTCAAGGAAAGTTGCAACGTCTAAACAACGTGTCTTACCTGATGCCTTTTCAACGTTGTCTGAACGACGTTGGTGAGACGCTGATGTGTTTTTTAAAGTGATGGTCGAAAGACTCAATAGGCGACTCAATAAATTCCATGATAGGTGATCTGACCCATTGCATTCGCCTCCCTGAGGTGTGGTTGCGACAAAGCACAAACAAACCAAGCACAACCAGAGTTAATGTTGCGGAGTGGTCGGGTCGATGTCGCAACCTCAAACCGACGTTGAATCAACATTGGAATATTTACTGATTACAATAAATTGATAAACTGATAGTTAATGAAAAAGCAAATATAGACATAAAACACTCAGTATGGATTGTTCTCCCTGTCCAACAACAGTGCTTCGCAGCAATCCGTTAGGTACGCACGCCCAGAGCACGCGATTGGGAGTCAGGTTTTTTTTTTTGGAGGGGGGGGGGGCATTTGGGGCAGTGCGTATGCTCATGTTACAATCAATTGTTGATATCATACATTTTTCGAATAGGGTAATAAAAAGGCCCGAAAATTTTGCCTGCTCACTTTGGTGGAATTGCTTCACAGCAGACCTCTATAACGGACCTCTACAGCTTTCAATCAAACACCAGTAACAAGTTTGTTGATTCAGGTAGAACCTAATCCCTATTCTTGATTGTTTGACGAGATAACAAAACCAATGCTAGATCATTTCAACGCATGAAATCAAATGTTATCCCATTACAAGACATCTTCTCCTGTTGACACAATGAACTCAGGCTGTTGATTTTCTGTTACTGTTATCGACAACCACCTAGTAAAATATCTCACCATCTTCTCCCAACATAGGCTATTAAATCGAGATATAGGTACTTGTTCCCCGGGAAAATTATGAACTCCCCCTCCACCCCCCCCCCCCCCACCCTCCGTCAGAAATAATATTCAGTTATATAAATCATATGGTTTTATATAGGATGAGCACGACATCCTGTACCATGGTGTAACAACCTGCTCCTCCCTCACATATCCACCACGTGTGCACTAGCTGTTTTTAACACTGAAAAGATTAATAGTTGGTGGTGAGGAAACTAATCGTAATGGTTTTAGTGATTACCAATCCTTCTAATCACAGTCTTGAGTCTACTTTCTGCAATAGCGTTTGCCCCACCCTCCTTGTGTTATATTCTTTTAAATCCTTTTTTTTCAAACGAGCCTTGTTATCACTCAACATCCATGAGAAATATTACACAAATTGTTATTAGATAAACCAAGCAAATAGTAATAAATAATACATTCTGTGACTGGAAACCCATGAGCTAAAAATAGACGCTTTCCTCGCAATAAGTCCAATAGTAAGCTTTCCCTTTCTTGTCACACTCATATGGCAAGCTTTTGCGACAGTTGCGAATGTTCTATTTAATTTCCGGCTTGAAAGGATCCCTAATGAACTTCAGTTGTAACGTTATATAACTGATTCAGTCTTTTTTGACGTCTTTACCGAATGCCCCGTCCATTAAAGTGCAGTAACAATTGACGCTAACGGCTTCGCTGGATCGATCGCATGCTAAATCTCTCTATCATTAAAGACTATTTGTCGATTATAACAAGTTTAAGTTAGGTGCGGATAAAATTCGAGGGGGTAAGTTGGGTGGGGATAGGAGATGAGGCGGACCGGATGGCAGAGGGGAAGGTGGTATTTTAAGCTTTCAAAACGACCACAGTGACTTCGATTTAGGGTTTTAGAAACTCCGACCCCCCACTACACACCCAGCCCCATAAAAGGCGTCCTCGTTGCAGGTACAACGCCAATCCCATTAATGGTGCTTCTTCATAAAATACACCGAGGGTCAAGTTTCAATTTATTGAACGACGCAACCTCAGCACAGCTCGGGCACCATCTTTTTAAATTCCTTTCCCAGTTGATGACTGCATTTTGACAGCAGGTCACACAGCTGATTTTAGACATTCAGGGTCTTCATTCTTAGGATTCATTTAGCAGCTTGCACAACTAAATTAAAACTGAATAATTAATAAAAAATTAAGTCAACATTTTATCTTTTTCTACAATTTTTGGGACTTCAGGGTAACAGTCTTCCCATGTAGAATAGTAACTGGCAACTATACGGTTTTAATATACCAGACATATGGTAGTATATGCAACAAGACGCTCATCAAACATAATTGCAACCCTGTTAACGTTGTGGTTGCTACGTGATTTAATTATATGGATGCAACATGATGAACACTAGACTACGTGTTAGACAGTTATCCCTGCGTGACCCACTGGAAGCGAACATTTGGTGAATGTCTGCCCCAAGTAAACATTGCGATCAACGTTCAACGTAGGATAAACGTCGGATGTTCGTGGATTATGGACATCAGAACAACTTCTATCTACCGACTTCGGACAGATTTTGATCATCTGGCGTCTGACCAACATTGCGAAAAGGTTGGAATTGAAACCGACGACGTTGTATAGACGTTGGGACATCGACGCTGCATAGACGGTTGGACATGGACGTGTACAGGCGCCGGGACACTGACGTCGGGAAAGTGATCTAAAATCACTACCTGGAAAGTGACAGTCACAAGATGTCCCCCTCCAAGTATCCTCACCCTGATCCAGAATATATATAAGTCATTTTGTATGAATATTGTCCAAAAGCTTCCATTTCAGGTGAGCGAATAACATCACGAAATTATTGTTTAGTTCTAGCCCCGGCGTAAAGACAACACCAGAGACGTACAATACACGTCAGAGAAATTAGATGTTTTGGGTGTGATGAAATGTGAAACGTATGAAAACGTTGTGAATTCCACGTCTACTCACTGTTGCGTCAAAGACATTGATTAGATATGGGACAAAGCGAGTGTGTGGTCGCGATCAAAAAGCAACGCCTCATCAGCGTTGTTTATCGGACATCTATCCAACGTTGAGTCAACGACGTCGATTAGACGCAGGGATAAACTGCTTTTTAGTCGATACTACCATACAACCTTGAACAGACGAAACTGGAAGCATATTTATGGTCGCGATCAACAATGACCAAACTACAATTAGATTTAGTTTTGCGATTTTGTCGGACTGACGTTGCAACTTCTAATCGACTTCGGTTCGACCACGGAACGTTTACTGGGGCGTAGATAATAAATAAATATAGCACTGTAAAACATATCATCACTGCATAATAATTCATTTTCATTTAAAGTCAATATATCAAATTTAACCATGCCTTTTGAGCTTTTAAAATTGCCGCATGATAATACGTCCCTGGTAAGTAAGACCCGCAACAGATAATCCTGTAAAATGGACCATCCGGTAAATGAAGCCAATATCAAAGTCCAGTTACGGTTTTGGGATAATGACTAAGAAATGAATTAAAAAGTCATATTTTATATTCTTGATAGTTGGTCGCTTTTACATATAAACTTCCGTTTGAAACGATTTGTCCGTCTATGATTTTCTCAGATCCCTCTGTCCAATTTTGAGACAACCATCCGTATGCAAATGGTGAACGACAACATACAAGGACAACATCTAATTTAGAACAAAATTAAATGATTGTGTTACTTTTTTGCTTATTTACCTACCTAAATTTCTGGCTCAAGCACTTTTACCCAAAGCGTTAATTTCCGTAAACTACCACAGGATAAAATACACTTTCCCTCATAGACAGTTGTATCCAGGATACAGGACCACAAATCCCGGAAGTAGGAGCACAAATCTCGGAAGTAGGACTACAGATCTTGTAAAATAGGACCACGAATTGAACAATTCCCAGAGCTGGTCTAATTTGTGGCTTTCGTCGATGAGCGACAAGAACAGGACTATAGAAAAATAGCATTATTTTTGTGTGATTCCATATGATAGTCGGTTCTCTATCGGGAATCCACCGTATCTTATTTATAGGAAGAACTAATTTTAGAGACAAACTGAAACGTGACCATAGCAAGGCGACAGCTGGTGTTACGCGTTTTCTCGGCTTATATTTCCTCTACACAAATTACACAGCGCCCTACCTTATGAAGACTTAAGACAGAAAAAGAGCTCCGTTGTTGAAAGGAGGTTCTGACTGACAAAAACAGATTTCATGTTCTGTTATTTTACCTCTTCATGTACTGTAACCACGCCCCTCCCGCCCCCTCCCCCCCCCCCCCCCCCCCCGCTTTTCGACAAAGCCAGACATTTATCAAGTTTACAACCAAGTAAATAAAATATAAAATATGGGGACTACTGGTTAAACGCCTAAATCGGTTCAAAATGAGTGTAATTGTCCACGATTTCACTAACTCTGACGCTACCAAATGTCAATCCTCCCTTGAAATACGCAAAGGACTAGAATGCAACCGACTTCTCTTTCCGTCATTCAGGTTCTAAAAATACTCTTTGCAAACATATCATACCGCAAAGAAAAATATAGGTAAAATAAATAAAACATTTTACAGCAGCTTTTACGATCTTTAAATGAGCTATTTGATGCTAAAATCTTGTATCCGTTTTGAGGTATCGCTGTTCTTTTCGCACACCTAGTTACCAATTCAAATTAGTAAATATTTGAATCAATACAATTAATTTTCATATCCTCGTGTCACTTAATGAATTTTACTTCACAGAACCGTAAAAAAGAACTTGTCACAAATCCATTTCATGTTTTACCGAGTTTTTTTTTTGCGCCTTCACTTGTCCCTTATTTGCATCTATCTTCTAAACAGATAATGTGATTTCGTTTCCCAGAGTAAAGTTAACTGGCTCTTGTCAAATGGCGTTATAGAGCAATGGCGAGGGCAAACAGCAATTCTGTTTGGTCGTCCTTGCTTCATGCCTAGCTCGTTGAGAGGAGAAATCAACTCAGACATTAAAGAGACTTATCTGGGCAATGACAGAAAAATGTAGGTTTTGATGGCATATCTGTCGAGTTAGATCAGCGCCGAATTGCCTTTTAAGAAATGAGATACCACAGCAGCTTAACGACAATGACGTCTGGTGGTCTGCTACGGCTGTGTCTAACCGACTTTCAGTCACATGACAACTTCCGTTTCCGATCACATGACAGCAGCAGTTTCTTATCACATGAGACTCATTTTTACATATCAATATATAAGAAACTGCTAAAGAAACCACTTTGCAAATATATGGTCACTTTTAAGTAGCCTCGTCCTTCCGGGCTACAGTCCAGGAGAACACACAAATAAGGGCACCTCGGAAATGGAACCACTTTGGTTCAGTCTTAATGCGGTCCTGTTTCCAGAGCCCCACTGTATGTTGATGTAAGCTTCACAAATTTCACTGAACGCACCTCAGGAAGGTTGTGTGTGCGTTGGGGAGAGAGAGAGAGAGAGAGAGAGAGAGGGGGGGGGGGGGGAGAGAGAGGTAGGGAGAGAGAGGGAGGAAGGGAGGGAGGGACGGAGAGTGAGTGATAGAGAGAGGTGGCGAGAGAGAGGGGAGAGAGACAGGCAGAGAGAGAGAGAGAGAGCGAGAGAGAGAGAGAGAGAGAGAGAGAGAGAGAGAGAGAGAGAGAGAGAGCGGGGGGGGGGGGGTTACTCCCATAGCTGGAATCGATTGGTGTATGCGGAAAAGAACCCCCTTCGTCACCCACAGTCAGTGATCATTTTGAATTTATCAGAATTGTTGATCGATCTCATCGATTTCAGCATTCTTTGAAGTTTCCAAACCACAGCGATCTTTTCACCTCCACCATTTTCTTAAGCAAGTGCCTGCCACTCCCTGACCCCCACCGCTCCACCTCAGACTTCGTCCCCACATACCCTGGAAGAGGTCATTCCATTGGGTCATGTGTCATGTCAATAAAATAATAAAAGAATATTTTCATTGTTTATTCCAATGACAATGTTTAAATGTAACATTTTGCAACCTTTCTCAAATTTGAAATCAATTTTCAAAGTATTAGTCAATATGGAGTAATATCCTGGAATATTTTTGCAAGATTTTACATTTTACTGTAACACTCTATTTGACAACCTTGAATGCTGTTCTCCCTTGAGCATGTTTTTCTGTGCAATGACTTTATCATCGATTTTGTTTTACAGAGCTCCACGGAGCTTTAAAAAGTTTTTAAAAAATAATAAGCAAAAATATTAATAAAACAAACACTATAAGAATAAGGAAAGAACGTGACTAATCTTCGGGTTGTATTCAATTTCAAATTATATTTTATGTTTTGGTAAATGTCATTTTCTTAAGGCTATCTAATTCCTGGAAGTTAGCAAATAAACCAAAAACTCGAAATATTTGAAAATGAAATAGTTAAAATAAGCAGGTGGTTAACTGAATTACATCAGCCCCACATGGCCTCCTCCGCTCTTTACATTTAGTCAAATGGCACACGGCAAAAATTGTTCGATCTTAAAAGGTTGAATTTACGACGCACGTCACAAAATCAAGATGAAACACTTATTTCATTCCATTTTCCGGCATCTTTTTTAACTTATGAAAAATAAGGGCCGGTCGGGTTGTACTTTGTTCTTATTTTTGAAAATTTTTGTGGAACAGGCAGCAGTTAAAATTCTTGTTTGCATCAAGTAACATTAAAATTTATTCCATTTATAGGATCCTGTTTATGGCCTTTTAGTGTTTCTAGTGACAAAACACAAGAGATGACTGTACGGCCGTAAACATTTACGACAAGGATGTCCTTTGAAACTCGTATTTCGGCACTTTTTAAGCCTTTGGGGCCTTTTTATGTTTTACAACTGGCCTGTCGTTTTCTTTTTTTTCTATCCACAGTTGTTTTTTCCCGGTTGGGCCATCTCTCTTTTTCACTGATTTAGTGACCCGACGTGGGAAGGGAAACAAGTTTGATCTGTTTTGCTGGCCCCGTGCAAACGCACCCTAAGTTGTGCTACTGTGTGGGTGGAGGGCATTGCTGGGTGGGTGATCGAGTGATCAGTTATGTTGTTGTGTATGTGGCAGGTTCTGTTGGGTAGGTGGTTAGTAGTCTTGTGTGTCAGGCGAGCTCTGTTGTTGTCTTGTGTTGAGTTGTGTTGCTGTGTGGGTAGAGAGTTGTGCTCTTGTGTGCGTGGTGAGTTCTGTTGTGTGGGTGATAAGATGCGTTGTTGGGCGGGTGCTGAGTTGTGTTGATGGGTTGCTGGTGAGTTGTGCTGTTGTGTTGGTAATATGTTGTGATGCGATAATCGGAAAAGCTGAGTTGGAATATTGAGTTGTGATACTTATGCTGTAATGCTGATAGATAGCTGTGTTGTGTTGTGATGCTAGCGGATATCTACGGTGTCATTCTGATAGATAGTTGTGTTGTATGTGGTGTAGTTGCACATGGGTATCTGTGTTGCGTCAACTAGGAATCCAGAAATACAGATTAAAATTGTGAAGACATTCGTGGCTGGACCATTGCTTCAGTCACACTCATACACCTGTCCCATATCTTTTACAGTTTTGATGTTCAAAACAAATTTATTTGTATTCAGCCCATAGATCCGACTTCGAAAAGTTGTTAAACCGTTATCATTTATTTTTGAAACAAACAATGCTTATTTTTGCTTTCCAGCTACACTCTTGATTAAATACATTTGCATTGCACACAATATCGCTATGAATGAAAAAAAAATCGCTTCAAAAAGTAATGGCTTGATTCAAGTGAGTGATTAAATATCGCACATGAGTAGCGAAACACGACTAGTTAATTTGCTGTGAATAGGCGATATTCTTGAGTGAAATGGGTCAGGGATAATATAATGATGTCAGGAATAAAGTCATCATTGTGTCATACTGACTGATCGAGTAACTTACTGTTTACGTTTCATTATTTAATTAATAGATATTAATAAATTACTTTCATAAAAAAGTGTAGCAGATTGACCAAGAGTCAAAATTATAAGAGAAAGACCGACAGTTTATTTAAAAAAATTCCTGAAAAAGATTATTAAAATTAAAATTATTAAACAAATACATAAGCCATAGATTGAGTGGTTGTTTACGATTGCTGGCACGCAATTAGAAGAAGTCAACTTTACCTGTAAATTATATGCTTTATATAGGTATTTCAAGGTCCATATAAATAAATAGATAAGAAAAAGAAGAAAGAAAACTAAGCGATGCCCGCCCCAAATCCTCTCATGCTCACGTACGTTAATGGCAAATCACAGTGTTGACCGGCCAACATACAGACATACGTCGACGAACAGACGTGCAGAAATTGTAGTGAATTATCACGTAAAACGGGAACGGCAACTAAAAAGTTTTTTTCTGAAAACGGGGGTGCAAATTGAAAACAGCGAAAAAATATAACACATGCTGTAATACTCAAATCTGATGTGAAAACACAAATAGGAAGCAACACTTTGATGGAGGTTGGGACGTTCTTTTCTGCAAAAGCCCATGTGTCAGCCATTATAAACGTTGTAATTATCAACACACTGTGAAATACAATCAGCCAAACAGGAGACTGCCCTCTTCAGCCCTAACAAATAGTTCTTTCCTTGATCTTTGGCAATATGCTCCTATTCCATTTAGATAATGGAAAGTTAGCGGTGACAAATTTTGCAGCCATAGACAGAAGCTGCAGGGGAGCAACGGACGACTCATGAGTACTTTTTCCTTGGATATTCATGTTCTGAGTTTTTTTTTGTCACTTTTAGAAGGGACTATCTTCTCGCTTCTCATGAGTTCATCGCAACAGGGAGGAAATATATTCGTACCTGTTGGGAATTCATCTTTAATTGTCAATTAAAAAAAAAATTATCTGCAACCTCGTTTGCCGACCACAGATTTTGATTACAGATATTTTCTTATGGAAACAGTTAAGCGGTTAATAACAGGAGTTCCTTGATGATAATAAGGGAAACTGTATTTTTGTTTCTTTTAGCGCTTTTTAAAAACATTACCAGTGGATTTAAAATAATTATCATTTAGCAAGAATTCTTAGGTCGATTCATTTAGATACCGGATTGCAGTAAAATCTTTAAAAAAAACGCGTTTGTAAGGCTAGGTTAAATTAGAAAAAGAAGTCCTTAAAAAATCAAGTAATATTCAATGCTGCGTTTAGTAAAAGTTGACGAAAGTGCGACTAAAATCAATGTCAATACAACGTTTTCTTCGCAAACTTTGCACAGACCGATTCTTCAGCTGATGAGAAAACAGTACGGTGTGACACCGGAAGAACGACGATGTAGACACACGCCTGGCAAAAAGAGAGTTAAAAGAACACCTTCGATTAAATATCTATAAATATCTATCACCCGATGTGGTCATCTCGTTGAAGCAAAATATGTCCAAAGATATTTTCTATATGTGTTTCTTAAAATAAATAAATAAACAAACAAATAAATAAGTTGAAATGTTTTCTTATGTACAGACTTGGCTTATCTCAGACTTCTACCGATGAGCGATATTATGGTCTGGTTACCGGTCGTCACTCGGATCTATGTACAACATTGTTCATAATGACAGCAAAGTGGCAACATTTTTGGCTTTTTCGTAGATGTTTGTATGCAAAGCCAAAATTTAGGGATGAGAAAAAAATACCACTTGTTAGGTGAATTTGTTACCAAGAGAAAAGCCAAATTCACTCTTATATTCCAAGGTAGACAAAATGCTGTAATGAAACGCCTGTAAATTGGCCCTCCAGCCAAGAATGGATAGATGATTGGATTATTTTTATTGAACATCAGTTGATATTTGCCAGTGAAATCGGTGCCTGGTAAAATACATACAAACGACCGTGGGATGCTCACGACCTTCTGACACGAAGCCATATTGGAAAAGGTTACCATGACTCTCCTTTTTACCTGTAGTTAATGGTCTTTTCAATCTTAACAAAATATTGCTCAGCGACCTTTCCGAATAAGCTAAATCACACTTTCAAATTCTAGAGTGGTCAACAGGGAAAAAAATGAAATATCGCCCAGGTCTGCCATGACGCCATGCGTACCTTTCATGTATTTTACTTTTTTTATCTTATGGTTTTAACGTGGACAGAGAAACACTCAATGACATGTTGTATTATATTTATTTATTTATTACTACTACTACTACTACTACTACTACTACTACTACTACTACTACTACTACTACTACTACTACTACTACTACTACTACTACTACTACTACTACTACTACTACTACTAACATTACTATTACTACCACTACCACCACTTCATTTATATGAGTGTCTGTATGTTCACGTAGGTCAGTGACATAAATGCAGCAAAAGCTGCTCTTTTTACAGAGGCATACTCGATGGTGAAATGCTATATCATTGCTTTCTTGTAAGATTTATTTCACTAACACAGATGTTTTGACAGAAATATACAATCAAGTGATGTTTGCTTTGGAGAACTGGCGATCGGCAACATTAAATAAAAATAAAAAAGACCCGTTTATCCCTCTTTTTATCTATTTTTATCTATCCTCAAATGAATGCCTGAAATGACATTGTTAACAGGTTATTATTTAATGGAAAAGAGCTAATACAGAGACAGCTAAAACGGATTTTTCGTGAAAAAATAACAACATTTTTCACAAATAGAGCAACTGGGTAACATGATTTAATCTAAAACAATTTTATACGGTCCCCTATCTTTAGGGCAGTGAATTTTAGGCGTCAAGCATTTGGCGTTAGGCGATGAAAAACCTCTATTATAGACCTTTCCCTCCATCCATGGTCTTCCTCAGAGTGTTTTTTTTGTCATGTTTGGCACCGGAAGGGGTCTTGTTTAGAAAATGAATTTCTGTAATAAGAGAAAACCATCCTGAAGTTATACAAGGACATTATTTATAAAGAAATAATTATTTTGGTTTTAAGCAATTTATTTCACGATTGATCTCAGGAAACACACAGTCAAATGCAGTATAAAACAGGCGTCATTACTTGTGTGACGTCAAAAACGACTTTTCATAACATGTCACTGTTTGCTGGCCCAATGGGGCTTCTCCTAATGGGCGAAGTCAACCCCAAAAATGACGTCGTTTTCAAGACTGATTTGTTGTGGGTTCAAACTAATCTTTAAATAGCTGTTAGCGTGGGTTATAACGTTTTAAGCTAATCTAATTTGTCTTCGATATCAAAGCCAGAATGATTTTGTCTGTGTATATTATTTATAATATACACAGAAAAGTGGTTGAAATATTGGTGAAAAACAAATTCCTTATTAAAATCTTAACTCTGACAGCCTTTATATTTTGGTAAGCGGTAGTGGACGTTGACACCTACCTGGCTTTTATTTATTTATTTATTTTTTTTGGCGATTTGACAAAAAAATGCGGGAATATTGACAAAAGAGCGTTGTCGAAGTAAAATCTTAACAGACACCAGAAACACAACTGGCTATCTCGAAATTTTGGTTAACTTGGCTATTACTTTTTAATGATTCGCAAAAATTTACAGAAATAAAACCAGTTTTATTTGAAAATGTCTTAAAATTTATACTGAACATAGAGAACACAAGTGACCCCCGGTTACTACTCCTTTTGGCGATTTTACCGAAATTGGCATAACCGTTGGCGTAAAAATCAGTTTTTTTAAATTAAATCGTTAACGCCAGGGAGATTCTTACTCTCCTGTGAAATGTTGGATAAAATTAGCAGTCATTACTACCCACCTGACTCTTATTGGTTTTGGTGACTCCCACAAAGTTGGCGGAAACATTGACTAAAAACTCGCGACATTACTAAACGTCATTAAATGTGCCTTTATGTTGATTTGCCTTTAGAAAACTGGGAGTAGTTTAATAGATATAGTCCTCGCGACTCAGATTTCTCGTGGCTATAAATAGCTACCATCTGAATTTCTTTGAACTTAAATTATTGAGATCCCTTTTTAAATTTCAGTTTTAAATGGATTTGAACGTGATTACAGCAATGAGTTGCTTTACATTGAACCTAATAATTGGTTGAGGGGAGAGAAAAACTAGTAAGTAATGCGCACTCATGCCCTGCACTTAACACTACATCGATCACACTCATGTGTGACTTTCATCAAGCATGCAATCCAAACATAAAGCCAACAAAAATTTAATGCGGAAAATAAACAAGCAGCTTTTGTCTTGCTCTTTAAAAAAAACTAATGTTCCTTTCAGTTGTTGAGTGTTCCAAGTGCGAATCCATGAGAAAATATAGCGGCGTTGAAATTTACATTTTTCTGCAGCAAACTTCCTCTTATTTGCATCACAAAAAGCAAGGCGATAGGGGGCGATAAACAATGGCTACAACCCCTTGAATACGCCACTGTATATTTCATAACTTCATGAAACACAAGATGAGTGACTAGCAAAGCACCAGGTTAGCATCTAGTGCGGCTTGGCGCTCTAAGAGCACTCAGGAAGACATGCATTCATATGGATCGTTTTTACACAACCCTCTTCATTTCTCTTTGGTTTTCTCTATTTTTATAGCGTCCCATATCCGACCAGAATACTAAAATTTGGCGTCCAGTGACAGGTGTAGAAAGAAAAGCTATGACTGAACATTTTCCCTTCCCGGTCTTTTTGTTCAGGAAGAGTATTCAAAACTTCAAGCACATGCCTATGAGCGTCACGTTAGTAACATGTACATAATGTGCTGTGAAAGAACGGAAAGTACTTATGATCGTGAAATTACAGGGATCTAAACTTCGTGTAGGTTCATCTAGGTTCATATTTTGCACGACTGTGTGTCCCGGTTTCAGCCAACTTTAAGCTTCAGAGGCATAAAGTGAAGGTCAAAATTATTTGGTAATATATTCACGACTTTTTTTGTCATTTCTTGTACGTGTTTATCTTGTTGCTAAGCACAGATATTCACTGGATGCACTTAGTCAGGGGTCTGGTCGATTCGGCCCTTTGCCGATTCGGCCCTTTACCGATTCGGCCCTTTTTAGATGATTCGGCACCAACTTGGACGATTCGGCCCTTTACCGTTTCAGCACTTTTTGGTTAATTCAGCACCATGTTTTGTTATTATTATTCTATTTTTAGATCCGCTTCAAAACTACTTTGATGCAATCCACATTTTACACACCACATTTTACACACCATAAAAACATCCTTTTCATAGGGATTTTTTCACCACAATTTGACTTTCGGTTGGTTTCTACACACTTGGTGCATACACTTTCGTTGGTTTCTACACAAAATTGTGCAAATTTACCTTTTTCCGCGTTGGTACTCTCTTTGTGAGATACTTGATCCACATATCCGATGTTGAAACCAGAACAATCCACACATTTTACAATTTCCTGTCGAGGCCTCAACTCCTGTTTACATTTAGTGCATTTATCCGACATTTCAAAGGTTTCATTAATTAAATTTATCCAAACAATAACGATTGCACACAAGTTCATTTGATACGTCCGGTAAAAACAAAATTTCAAAGCATTCTCTCAAGACTCAGAAATTGGAAATGGTTTTCGAGCACCTTTGGGGAGCTTTTTCTAGTTAAACATTGCAAATCTAATCATGAATAACGAATAAGAAACGTCTGTTAAACTTTACAACAGAGTATATCACGGAGTAAATTGTAATTAACTCACTCCATTGAAATCTTGCGTTTATTCGCTATTTGAAATACCAGAGAACACGCCTTAATCATAATTGCGATTTGGAATCAACCGTAATGCTAATCCCTCTAAACCGAGATCAGACTAAATCCCTACTCAGCGTGTCATTCAAACAGTTGTATTAGATTTGAGGACATTTTAAGTAACTTGATGTTAACCGAAATCAGCTTTGCAGTGGGCGGAATTGTGGTGTGTAAAATTTAGTTTGTTTTAAGATATAAATAAAAAGAAAGAATAAAAGGATTTACTGTATATCAATGACTTTTTATGACATTCTACACGCTTAAAGTCCGGTGAATTCTAACCTAAAGAAGAAAAGGTTTACATGTGGTCGATAATTTGGTGCCGAAACGCCGAGGGCCGATGGGCCGAATCGTCCAAGTTGGTGCCGAATCGACTTTCACAAAGGGCCGAATCGGTAGGGCCGAATCGACCAGAGACCCTTAGTCAGACTGTACTTCAGAGTTTATCAGGCAATTTATTCATATTTATTTTACCGTCTTGTTATCAGATCTACGGTATGGAACATACCACATTCCGTGTTGTAGTACAGTCTAATGTACAGCACATTAGCAATAAGTCAACATGATATTGTCATAACCGGAACATTAACATACAACTGCATTATTATATACTTCTTTAATTTACCTCTTCAATAACGTTTTCAAAATTTGAATTTTTGGTTCATTTATAATGCAAAAGCCAACTAATGCACTTTTTACACTGAATTTGAATTTTTACACTAAATGGAGTAATTTTTAGGAATGATGGAAACAAGTTGCAACGAGGGAACACGGCATAAATTAGTTTTTGCGACTAATTCCAGGTTACTTTTAGGAAATTTATCCTGAATACTTTCATTTATAAATACGTGGCGCCTTACTTTTATTTAACACGTTTAGTGTGAGAAATTGCATGCTTTGGATGCAAGCACAAGTTAATACAATTTTACCCTTTCAATTCTTTCACAGTCAAGTATCTAACACGCTTTACAAATTAATTTAAAGATATATAAAAATGGACGTCCCTCGTGCCAAGAGCTGAGGTTCAAAGCAGATCTGACTAGAGTTACAAACTGATTCTTGATCCTCGCCCCTATTCCTCCCTATCCTTCCATAGGAAGCTGGCCGTTGTTCCTACCTCAGCTGTCTGATGTAAACATAATTTAAAGTTTGTTTTCCTGTCTGGCGTTCAACGTCTAGTTCAGCGGCTATGATGGCTACATAAGAACGCATTTGCTGAAGGAACAAGTGGAAAAGGAGGAATGCGGAAAAATCTGTAGTATTCTAGGGAAGTGCGAAAGAAACACTCATTCCAAAAGCACCTAACAAGAACGTTTTGAATAATTCAAAATGAAGTAGTTGTTGCAGCAGAAACTACAATGGACCTTGAATATTTTAGCCTTTGGAAAGTTGGATATGATGCCCCTTTTTATAACCATTAGAGGCAGTGATTTCTAAAGTAAATCTTCACATATCCAAGAATGACAATACTCTACTTTTAGGCTGTACTGCGTCATTAAGCCTTCCTTTGCTAATGACCATTTATTCAAGCTTTATTGATATAGGATCCCAACGTCTTACTAAAACAGTCTTTAACCATTATTGCCATAATGTTGTCACAGAACGGGAGTAATTTGACAATTTAAAAAATCAGCAGCATTTCCGGACATCAGCCTCGTTCCTTCCCATTTGTATTGGTACATTTTATAAAAGTTAAATTAGACAGATTTTATACCCTTTTAGAGTCTCGTTTTTGTTACGTCTGCTGTGAGAACTGCTTCCGGACGAACCTGTAAAATGCGGATATCTCTCTATTTTGCACAAATATTTCAGTCGCTTTAATTTCTCATTCGTTTCTATACAGCAAGAACATGGGTAATTCAGACATCTCCCTAATAGGAAACCAGCCACAATTTTTCAGACACACTTCTAGGTTTTACTGTATGAATAACCCGTACGGTCTGATCCTACAACGCTTTTTAAGTCCCAAATGTGTTGTACACATGGGTGGCTAATCAGAGAGATTAATTAAATGTTATTACCAATCGAAATTGAAAATGGAGAAAAAAGGGGAACACAATTGTTTAAATCTTATTGAAGGACCTGCTAGAACATTATGTGGTATAGAGCCCCTTCCGGTTACCCTTTTAATACCGGTTAATTTCTTCACTTTTTGGGGGAATGTTGGGTTGGGTGATTGTTACGGTAGGGATGTACCAACTAAGTTTTTTCCGGTTTATCGTTTGTCCTGCAGAGTCCATTGAACATCCAATTAAAAAAATGGCCGATACGAGGGTGTATGCATAGGTATGCAGACGTTTGTAAATGTATAGGTTGTATATAAATCATATATTAGACAGTGGACCATTTACTTCATTAATAATTGTATTACATTAAGATCCCATAATTGCTTTACTCTCCGATTTAAGAAAAAAAGAAACAATTCTCACCTGCATGTTTAAGCTCTGTCAATGGAAGGGGCAGAACAAACATTACTTTAGACACAGAAAAAGAAATGTTTACTATTTAGAATTGTGTTCATCGCGAGCTACTGACGGAACCGAGTGGTTCGTAGAACTGATAACATATGAGGACTTCATAAGATTTTCATCTGCGCAGTGGCTCTTTGAAGATAAATAACTTTAAGTATAAATCCTTATAATATAAATAACTTTTAAGACAGATACTTTTATCAAGACAAATATAGTTATGCTGTATGAAGCTTGAACGCTTGACATGCACAGCCGGGTTAATTGATCATAGGCCTTTTAAAGTAAACTGAACATGCGAATCTGTTGACTGAAGCGTGAAAATTGCCACTCAACCGAACATTCTTTTAGTGCATCATCTTTAATATAAAACTGTATTTGTTTTTAACTCATGAATGTTACCTATTTTTGCAAAAGAAGCTCACTAAATAACACCTCTTGATCGACCCGCCTGAAGACATACCAAGAGTGATGTTCAACTGTGCACCAGAAAGCACAGAAAGAACATGATATCGTCTTTTAATATCTTCTAAACAATTTGTTGGGTAGAATACATTTTGATATGTAGGAGCACATGCGTAGAACCAATGACTTGCAAAAAGAACCCAGTGCTGAAAGTTACATAACTACACTTGGGAATTGTCATGCCGCATAATTTATTGAATTCGTACGATGAAATAAGGTGTTTCTGTACGGTTCCTTTTCTTCTTACATTATCTTCTCAAGCGAACTAGTTTGGACTAAATCGACCAAATTTCGAATATCCCCCTTTTTAAAAATTCATTTACATTTTATATGCAAATTTTGCCTTTGAAACGCATACACTAGGCCCACACAATGATAGTTCACAGTATCTACAGCCTCAGCCTATTCCTCGATTCGTTGTGGACAGGGAGTGAGCAAATATTGCGCGTGTGTGCTATGTACTGTAGTTTGTCGACAGGCTGAACAACAAATCTCTCAGCGTTGTAACGTAGTAACACTCGCTATTATGTTGTACTGACAACTCGCCACACAAATTAAATGTTTCTATATGGCGTCTATTTGTTGCGTTACGACATCATGTTAATGCTTTTGATGTCATTACAATTTATTCCTCCCAGTGAAAATTTTGAGGTTTCTTCAATGTCGGGTTTTCGTTGATTATGGAAGCCTAATGAGCAAAATCTGGGTACGGAAAAAAATCGGTGAGGGAAGGGGGTCTTTTTCTGTGCTTGCCTACATGCAACTCCATAACGTGTACCTGCCGACGTTATTCAGACATTGGGATGGTGACATCATATAGATATTAACCAGATTACCGTCTAGACCGTGCCAGTTATAAGGGTGTAGCTATCGTCACTCCAGCAAGTTCCCTTGAGTTATCCGGTAACATAAAATATGCATGAAGTCACTTTTCATGAATATGGTTCGGTCGGTAGTCGGTAAAAAAAGGAGCATTTCTGAATATCCCATACTTTATGTCCTGATTTTCGTCAGTCATGGCTTATATTTCCTGTGAGCGTTAACATGATTAGGTTTTTTTAATTTTTTCATTGAGATCCAGAAATCTTTGCAATATGAATTTTTTGACGTCAACACAGATCGTCAATTTCCCAAAATCTATTCAAGGTTGCATGGAAACCGAAAGATGAGAAAGTGTTGTTTCTGAGGACCACAAAGCAACGTCATGTCTGCACAGTATTTTTTATCCCACGTTTATGCAAGACGTTGAGTAGACGTTGATCTATGGTCGCGATAAACCAAACAAACTGTAACCAGATTTCTTGCTGCGAAAGGTGGTTTTATTTTCGACCAAAGACGTTGATCTACCATCAAAAACAAACTACAAAAAGATCGTTCCATTTTACAGAGTCACTGCCGCAGCTTCAAATCGACGTATTGTCGAGATCTGAATGTTAACTGGCATACAGTATGTCGCAGCTGTAAGTAGAGTTTTTGTGTAACTGGCAACTTGACATCGAGTCTGTTTTGTCAAATATTTTAAAAGAATACCAAATTTTAAAGTGCTCAGAATTATATTTTGGTTCCAAGTGTAGTTGTTGCTATGGGTAGCAAATACAGTCTATTTTTTCTATGCTATGCATTACGTGCTATAAAGGCGATAATAAATTCTTTGAAAAAAAGTTGAAAAAAAAACACCTTCAGTGATTGAAATTTGTACCTGACTTGCCCCTGACCCGTCTAACGCGAGATCCTATTGCTCTAAACTGTATTTATGTGCACGATAAGACATGGAGGGATATATTGGAAAAATTCTCAATTGGGTATTGTTGTTTTGATGATTCTAGCGTAATTTGCAAAATATTCGAATCTAGCAAACGAGCTTCGTAATACGCATACCATAGTATTAACATTTAAGCACAAGAGTAGGTAATCATTACACTCCGAATTTCTACAAGGAAGTAGCAAAAGTTTCACTTTTAGGGTTCAGCCAAACTGTATACTGTCTATACAGTGTATATAAAACTTAGGAAAGCTAAGATTTATGTGAAGCTTCTATAAATTTTACATATGTTTTACATATAGCTTATATACAGTTTTCCAGTATAAAAACTGTATATAAATGTAAAACTCTATTTAGTAGTTAAACTGTTAACTGAATTCTCTCCTAAGTGGAGTAAAGAAATCAGATGAATCTGGTTGTGAGTTTTACACACTAACACGTTTTTATACAGACATGGTTTTGTTACGGATTTTGTTGGATGCTATTAACATTGTCTTTTATAAATACTCAAAAGATAATAAGTAACATATAAAAACAATAACGAAACGGGAAATTAACTTGTGGGTTTTGTAATTGCACCTGTAATTAATAATGCTTTTCTCGCATTTACTTGCCACAAAACACGTCTTTGAACACGTCTTCTTGCATGTGTTCATAAACTGTTTATAAAGAAACGATATAAAACAATTACAGAACAATCATACACTTGCACACACACCATGATATCTTCATAGGTTGAGGTTACGTTATCGTTATTGGATACCAGATATTCTTAAAATACTAACCATCTAACAATAAATGCAAATCGAGATGTTCGTAAAGCAAGAACCGGTCGGCCTGAAAGACTTTTAGTTACACATTTAAAAATATGTATGTCAAAATCTATGTTTAATTGCCTTGCTTCCTTCTATTTCTTTGCAGTGAAATCAAGGAAATAATGTTTCCTCGATGTTAAGAAGTTAATCAAGTAGGCAATCAGCACTATGGCTGTTCCTAATACGTTAAGAAAAAAGTCAGTCTCTACTTGTTAAATATTTTCAACAATTCCTTGATATTTTTACGTTTTATTATGTGATGTATGAGGAATCTGGGCTGGAGGCGGTGTTGTAGTGTGGGATCAGGACAGGATCACTCGATGTTGTAGTGCAGTCTGCTTAGGAATACGTGACATACCGTGGAATCTTAGAAGAGCATGTGAGGTACCATAGAATCTGTGGATAAACATGCTTACTTACTCTGTGAAGGAGTATCGTATTTATCGACGTATGGGTGAAGAAGCAATAGGTTTACCTTAGAATGTCGATAAGGCAGCAGATTTACAATTATCTCTCACCACAAATTTCATTAAATCTTCCAAGTATTAATAAGAAAAATTATCTCAGTGACCATGTTTGATAATCACAGTATAAATTAATTGTTGTTTCCTGTGCAAACTATTTTCTGTTTCACACTTATTTTTACGTTGTTAAATCATCTTCCGCAACCATAAGGATGTTTTTGATTATATAACATTGTATGCGATACATAAACATGTGAGTCGTGTTACGACGCGTTCTCTTATTAAATGATATTCTCATGAAGATGCAGTTACATAATCTACACAGTTCATTATTGTTTAGGGCATACAACTATGCTCTGCACATTACTACAAAGGAATCAATAATTATTTTATGTAGGTAGGTGTGACTTGAATATAGATTAAAACAGTGTAATATCAGCTGTGTAATTCATATAATGTAGTTGTATTGAAGTTGTTATTTAATAAAAAATATTAACAACAGATCCATCACAGCACTGATACAGTTATATAACATTGGTAAAAAATATTTCATTCACTTATTCGGCAGAGTGTGACCCGGCAAATAAGATCATCTCAGAAATAAGGCCACTTTTCAGTTGTGCCATGCTATTTGCTTTCTATAATAAAGAACCCCACAAAAACAAACAACTCGGAAGTATGACCACTTCTGTTCAGTCCCACTGCTAATTCTAATTCAACTCTATTTGAATAAAATAAATAAGCTGAAGGAATCATTAAGGCGTACAGTGTTTGTACATCAAGACAATACATTTCTCAAAATTAAAATATATATAAATGTTAAAATTATTTATAATGTGTATAATGTGTATATATATATGGGCATCGAAAGAGCAACATTTTGAAGACATATTAGCTGTAATGCTGTACAATAAGTTATTATTATTATTATTTCAAACTTAATGATTAAGGTAAACAAAGGCTAAGTCAAAGTAAATACATGTCTACCAGCAGATTCTTTCACAGCTCTAATGCCTGACTTGACTAATTTTAAAAACAGGAAGTTTTTCCATTGTTCTATGCGAATTTGAAACTGGTATACACTTTTCTCAATAAGATACCATTTGTTATTTTAATGTTTTGCGATATAAACCACAACAAAAGTAAACTAATCAAAATAAACTTAATATATGTTAACTATAAAACAGGAGGAAAAGATGCGTATCGCAGTTTTAAATTTGTATTATATAACGAATTATTCCAGTTTATAAATAGCAGACTCATTTCCACGCTGATGACTTTATCGCTTTCTCGACCCGTTGCCGCTTGCATAGCTGTATATATATATATATATATATATATATATATATATATATATATATATATATATATATATATATATATATATATATATATATATATATATATATATATATAAACATATGGGTTAGTCGCATCACTATAGGGGGCTTGAATGTATGTGCTTATGTGAACTTTTTCTTTAAAATGCTACTCCTCTCCACAGTTTTTGCTCCAATCGTTTTAATATGACGCAGGAATGTTCCGTGGGTGGTCAACCACCTGGCTATTACTTTTTTTGACGATTGACGAAAAATTGACAAAATGACGGCACTTTTTGTGCCCGTTTTGGCCCATTTTTAAAATTCCACTTCTACAGTTTTACACCAATCGCTTAGATGTTACGCAGGGATGTTCCCCAGGGGTTCGCCTACCAGGCTATTTTTTTTTCGCGGTTCGCCAAAAAACTGCCGAAATGGCGGAACTTTGAAATTTGGCAAAAAACTGGAATAAATGGTAGTCTTTTTCAAATACAGTTCTAAAATATTAATCAAGTTTCTTAGGTGCTTCTCCACTTGGACTTTGCTTTTTTTCGCAAATGACAAAAATGCGTAAATGGTGGAATTTTAAAATTTTTGTAAAATTGTGTAAATGTCGGTAAAAACGTGAATCGTCAAAACCCAACCTCACTAACATCCCTTTTCGGGTAGCTTCCAAATTCAAATTAAATGCATTTTTCATACTTCATTTTTTGGCCTAAGAGTATTCGTTTCAGGGTGTTTCTCTCTTTCCTTGTTTGGTAACTTGGCTAGGTCATGTCCTTGGACATGCTTGTATCTTGAAATGCAATTTGTGCACTCACTCGCCTGAGGTGAGATTTGGTGTCATTTGCCGGAGATGGAATTGCATATTGAGACCTTTGCTTTCATCTCGAATCGCAAATGTTACAAACTTAAGATTACTCGCCTTTATAAATTAGGATTAATACTGGAGCTTCCTATCAATTATTGCAAGTATTGTGATTTAAAACTTGAAAAGAGATTATCCACGGTATTTTACCTAGGTAGTAGCAGATGTCAAAGCAGTTTGGCATGCAAAAATAAATAACTGACCTCATATCAGCATTTGCTTTCACTAAAGACATGCGTTTCTGTATTTGAAACATTGTTAGAACTCTATTTGACCATGATGCATTTGTTTTGATTTGAGTCAAGACATGTATTTTGTATTCAATTTGAGTGAAGACATGCATTCTGCAGTTGATTTAAGTAAAGACATGAATTCTGCATTTGAAACCATGGTAGAAACGATGTATTTGATCACTGCAGTGTTGATTCAAGTCTTGAGGTTTATTAAATAAAACACATTGTTTTTATTTAATTCACAGTTTAGTAATTTCGTGTAATTACTGACCTCCTCTTTCAGTTATTACATGAAATTTCTGCAGATTTTAGGAATTTCGCGTAATTCCTGGCCCCGACGGTAATTTCACGTAATTCCTAAAAGTTTTAGGAATTACGTGAAATTACTGATTACACAGATTTACTGTAACATATATAAGATATATAATATATATTCAGTGCAAAATGCGCAGTTTAGTGGGAAAATGCGCAACTTAATAAATATGCGACGATTTCAGCTTCAGCCCAAAATAACACGCTAAATATACTCGGATAGTAACTGCTGTAGTCCATAGTGTTCTCCATAAAGCTAGCAATTCTTTGTTCTTTCAGGTTTTCTGAACAGAATTTATCGCTCGTCTAATTGTTAGGTTTGTGCAATATTCATGGACATGTAAATGAGAATACTGACAACGGAAGTAACGCGAGTCTGCTTGATTTTTACAACGGATTGGAGAGCTATGACCGTGATTGGTTTTAAAATCACTTCACAAAACAATTTTGCTTTATATGAATTTTGCTTTTTACTAATTTCACAGATTTTGAATTTCCTGCCTGCTTTGCGAGGCAATTATCAAAAGTAAAAGTAAATCAAATGTTTGTAGTAGAATTTTCCTAGCTATGCTGGTTCTCTGATCTATAATTTATCATGGAAGAAAGGTCTTCAATGACATAAAATATTAACTCTGGCAGAGATATGAAAGGCATCAAACGGAGCAAAAACATTAAAATGCTTTAATAACAGCTTGTTCGTCCTTTGTATCTAGTATTTTGCAATGAAATGATATTTATAACTGTAACTGTACCGAAAACTATTGAAGCATACACGAGTCAAAGTTACTTGAAGAGTTGCTCGTGCGGGTGATGCGTGCAGCGAGTTTTTGCCATAATGACCTACTTCATACTTGCACCCAATAACGCCATCAATAACTACTTGTCATATTTATGTCACGCAAGGCGTTATCTGATGGTTTCAATTGACAATTTTACAAGACACAGTGAAATAAAATAATACCTATATGCAACATAAAGAAAAAAGCTGCAAACTTGTCATTCATGTCCGTTCAATCACGTGGTGTGATATTATTTTGGGGTTATACATTACAGACTTGGCTCATTCACTGACATGTAGCAAAATACGACTGTGTTATAAATGCTGTGTCAAACAAATTACGTCTTCTGCTTTCTACATTTACCACAACTGAAATGGTTTATAGCTTCTTTTTTTAACAAAATAATTTTAAAATAATTTGAACGTTTAGTGAGTCAGTGGAGAGTAATTTAATTGCAATTGGTTTTCGTTTTGATATTCTTCAGTATTTTGGAATTGACCAGGAATCAATCTGTTATGTTTTTGTGATACATAATCATGCTCAGACAATTATTCAACAAAAATTTGCTACAACGCTGAAGAATTGTCTTGCGTTCATGTTCATCGCTTATACTAATTACAAAATTTGAATTCGATACAATTCTTATAAATTGCAGTACCTATAACGATTGATGTAACTTTTGATATATTACATTGACTTGATATTTATTAATAATTGATACAAGCAGTTGTAAGCAGAAGGTTAGTGACGATTAAGTTGTTACTACGAAATACTACGAAATAGCACTTATTAATAACAACAAATACACCTTCTATCGTCCGATACTTCATAAACCACACACATATTTAAGCAATTCGCTCGCGCCAATTGTATCATAGCTATTCCAAAATTTACCTGATATAAAGTGTCAGAGCATTACAAAATACGGGGATTATTTTACAGGCCTAGGGTGGTTTGGCAGAAATATTTGACCGTGAGCACTCCTAAAGGGAAAATACTAAATCTATTTAGCGACAAAGCAGGGCTACATAAGACCAGTGCGAGTGCTGCCTTGCTTCTCACTGTGTTCATGAGTCCCCCGAGGACAGTCTGCTCTGTCTGTAATAGTCTCACGGCCTGTAAGCCATTTGCTAAACCAATTCCAGTAAAGAATAATTACTCATTAGCACCATGGCAAGAAAGATTTAGTGAACGCTATTTACAAAATGGGGAGTTACTAAAGATCACTTTTTTAATTTAAAATGTCTTCAGGTTAATATTTTCTTTCGGTTGAAGCTTTCTAATTTATTTTTCAATTTTCTCGCCTGGAGATTTGTTTAAAGTTTAGCGTACCAGTATGAATTTTTTATCAACACCAGATTACCAAAAAAACTGTTCTTTTTGAATGGTATTTCACTACACCGTCACTGTAATGAAACTTTAGAGCTTATTTTTACATTTAATTATTTCTAAATTAAAACTCGCCGCGTACTGAGCCAAATATAGTTGCAGCAACAATACAGGCTTTTTATAACTTTTCGTTGTTTCTTCTCTAATAAAATGTAAATAAAAGTGACGACTGTATGATTTGACATAACACACTTTACTTAAACAGATAAGAAAATTCCGTTCATTTTATATCTTTGAATACATGTTTACAAAAGATACGGAAACAACGTGGCGTCATTTCTCGGTAGTTTATTTACTCTTGATTGCTGTTTATTTGAATGCTACGACGTAGCTGTCTATATTGCTTATGTCCTTTTATTAAAATTTTAAGTATGATTATTTGAACAATTACAGCATATACTTACGCTCTAACTAGAACAGCATTATGGGACTGATTCTTATATTCACCATATGTCTGTACTAACATGACATGTTGTATTTTTAAAAACTTCACCCTATAAGACACATATTCACTTTTTGACAGCACCGACAAAGAAGGTTAATGTTCAGCGCCAAGCGCGAAAAAGGATCATGAGAAAAGTTATGCTATCATGATAAGAGAGTTCATTAGGCTTGATCACCAACATACCACTGCGGCTGTATCAGACGGGCGGAGGGGAGGGGGGTGAGTCAACAATATATAAGGTTTACTAAAAAAGCTTCTCGCATTACGGGGATATCACAGGGGATTATTGTGGTGTATTATGAGTCATTTATGCGATTTGGGCCAAAAGGTAGTCAATCACATGCAGCTAAAATCTGATTTTTTTTATTTTCCAAGATTAATCTTTCTCAGGAGTATCTTAACTAGATTTAATAAACTTTTACAATTCAGCATGGCTTGTAAACGATTCTTATCCAAACAAATCATATTGCACATAGTTCGATTATCTCAGTCGGCCTTCCGCTGTGCATTTGTTATACTTTCCAGACATAAACGGAGTTATAAGAGAAACTAAGGGCAAAGTGGATGCTATAGTGGTAATGGTATAAGTATAGAGAAATACATGGCTGGTAGAACAAAGTGTCGTTTAGGAGTCTTTTCTGGTGCTGTTGGTGAATGTGCACAATGAAGAAAAATTAAGACAGTACCGGAGTTGTGTTTGCCTAAATGAGCTCAAAGGAAAACATCTAACATAAATCTAAACCAAGCAGGTAAGAAAACGGAAATCCTAGAATACAATTACCTTCCATTAATTGAAAAGGAAATTTAAGGCAATATTTTGTATTTCTTAAGTAACACCTTGGTGATAATAATCGAAAGCGAATATCAGTGACGTTCAGAGGAAGTGCTATGATCTTTCAGGTCATAAGCCGATCATAATGCTGTACAGTTGAGACGAAAGCTTTTAGCAAATTTGGTTGGTGACACTCCTACTTTCTTTTACGTAGTTCCAGACAATCTAATTTGCACACTGCGGAGGAAATATGACTTGTACATTGCTGTGATATCTGTCAATTTAGCGCCGCATAAATATAGACATCATTTGCTTTTATATATGCATATTTTGAGTTAAAAGTGTAAGCATGGCAAATTGAAATGCCACAGAATTGCGGCAGTCTATGAACATGTATAATAATAGCATTTTACTATTTTATGTTGTAGGTTATTTTGACTAGTACCTCACCTTACGTAAGCCATGTTCCATCACATTACAAGACACAGTACTGTAACTCATATGACAATACTTGATCACCATTAACTATATTTTAAGTAAATATGAAAACGGATCATTACATTAAATACTGGGATAGCTGTTCGGGTGATGCATTTTATGATGTCGTCTCAATATACACCAGAGCTTCAGAAATCGGACCGCTTGGGACACCGAAAGTGGTCCGATTTCCGGGGTTCGAACAATTTTGATGATAAAAAAATGCATAATTATATATAATAATGCACCCGTAAGATCAAGTCGATAAAAAAGGCTCTTTGTAATTATCTCTTTTTTAACACAAATACACATGATAAATAAATGTTACTCGAACAAATTTGTTACTTTCCTAATTGTGTGTGACTTGTTATCTGACTTTATTTGATTGCATCTACCTTATCGTGCAGTGAGAGATCTTTTCGTTGTTATCCTGCATTTTCCATGATTTCAATTTCATTGCTTATTATCAAATTTTTGCTTTGTTTTGTTTTTTTATGTTTTGTTACTGGTAAAGGGATAAATTCAGTTTTTTCGTGATAAAATATCTAAATGGAATACGGAGAAATTATTTAGTTGATTTCGGAAGCTCATATAGAATCAATATCCTGTTGCAAAGTGCTAATTAAAACTAGAGACACACTTCTTCTGTGTTAAAACCCACATTGCTGTTCAGTTTCAGGCGAACCTTCGATTCACAAAAAGTCTTTTCTGTACATAACATCTTCTAATTCCTCTGTTACAAGTATTGGGCCTCAATGAAAACAAAATTAATAACCTACTACCTGGGATTCACCGGCTCTTTATTTAGATTTGTTCTGTGAACAGTCCTATTTGTGGGGTCAAAAATGACATTTCGGACTAACAAAAGTGATCCTTTTTATTCTTTTTACGGGATACTCCAATTTGCGGCTTTCCTTAATAATAGAAGAAAATGGAAGATTTTCGTTTCGGGTGAAAAGTAGTCCGATTTGTGGGATGGTCCTATTCTGAGGTTCTGGTGTATTGATGAACAGGTTATACCTTGTGCGTATCCAGTAACAAAATATAGGTGATGCAAGTGGTCTGATGCAGTATAAAGGGGTGTAGGAAAAAATGACAACGGAAAAAATGGCAACGGAAAGAATGGCAATGGAGAAAATGCCACATGGAAAAATGAAACAAGGAAAAAATGCCACAGTACAAAAAAAAAGCGAAAAAAAACTTCAGACATTACTCTGGAGTTCAATCAAGTTCAATAATAACAAGGCATATGTCTTACAATCCGACTCAAGACCAAAGGAAAATACTTTCAGTGTCCCTGTTTTTCTGAAAGTACGACACTTATCTTAATCCTAATCCCAATGTACATTGTTTAAGGTCAATTTCGATTGTTTGCAACTAAACCCTGTTTGTATAAAAAAATTACTCCGGCCGCCATTAGTGCAAACCTGATGCTTCAGATGCCCCGTATATGGCCTGATTTTTCATTTGAAAATGGCTTTATGTACACTTTATGTACACCAAGCAGATATCTGGACGTGATTACGCCGCTCCGCCTACCAGTTCTTTTTGCACCAGAAATGTGGAATGTTCAGGAATTTACCTTGAACGGCGAGCAGCGTACAGATAACCTGTGCAAGGCCTGGAATCGAACACCTGGTTGGCATTGCCCACCCGTCCGTCTGGAAACTGATCCACTGGCTTAAAGCCGAGGCCGCCCAAGTCAGTGCTGTGGTGCTGAGTGCCGAGCGTGGGGAGCCTCCAAGAAAGCGCGTAAAAAAGCGCGTAAAACGTGCGTACGAACAACTACAGGCACGACTTCTTCAGCTGTGTTTGGACCGACAGCAGGGCACAAAGACCGTAGAACATTTCCTTCGAGGTGCAGGTCACAAGATTCGATGGAAGCCGTGCAGAAATCAGCCTGAGTTGAAATAGTGTTGTGCAACGACAAAACAGTTTTCATAGTAATTCTAGTGTCTGGTTGTATTTCGGGAAAGATCTTGAGTATTTCAGACTTTGCCTAGTTTTCATTAAATGTACTTTTTTAATGTGAATTCATTTTTTTAAAAGTTTTAGCGAAATCGATCTGCAAGTAAACACGGTCAAAACTTATTTTAATATTCCGTTTTCCGTCTTTTAATATATATGAAGAATGAAATTTTGATGTTGCTATTTTTTCCCATTTTGCCATATTTCCTTGACATGTGCCATTTTTTCCGCTGCCATTTTCCCTTACCCCTGTATGAAGTATGTATGTGACAACTTAGATATACACATGGATAACATATGCTTGATCGTACATACTTTTGCGAAATATGGAATGTTTCTTCTGGGCTTTTAAAAATAATAAATATCGTCAGATTATTGAATAACAATAATATACTTACGATTTTAAAAAATTATAGTGTAGAAACAACTTTCTTCATATAAGAAGTATGATCGTATTAATACCATTTTTTTTATACTTATTAACACTTGACAAGCCTTTGGCTTGCAAGGGCTATATAAAGTTGTGCGAGCAGCCGTTGGTATCTTTTTTTTTCTTGACAGTGATCGTATTCCCTATGTCATCTCCTCCACTGGCACTACGGGCCGTAGGGCCACGAAACTTGGGAATTAGGTAGAACTGGATATGAACGTGTGCATGACACTTTTTATTTTCGCCTTCGATTTCGTTTTCTTGTTTAAAACGCCATGTGAAAAGAGTGTATTTTTGCAAGCGGTGCATTTAACGTACAGCACAGAACACCACACAGTTGCTCAGCTTTGTGCGAGCTCTCACCGCGTAAATAGATAACACGGCGTATGCCAGATCAGTCAATAAAACCTTAAGTCAACAAAAAACTAAACATTACTCGGCTTATAAGACGTATTCAAGCAGTGTTGTTTGCTGATATATTTAGCTGGTATTAAGTTATCAATCTATGGAGTTTTTTTGACAGTGGTCCGATTTTTTTGTGTCGTCTTTTTCTCTGACACTACGGACAGAGAACAATTAAACTTTGGACTTTTGTAGAACTTGTGAATAATAATAATAACACGGATAATTTTGCGGGGGCTAAATTTTTCGCTGGGGCCGCAATGGCCCCCAGATTCCATACATCGCCCCCAGTTTTTATGGCTGGGGGCCATTGTATGCATGTTTATATACTTTATATTGTTCAAGAAATAACCCATTAAGGAAGTATTTTTGCGTTTTCATTTTTGTCAAGTATTTAACATTTCGCTAGCGAAATACGGTTCTACTTTGACTTGATTTTGCATTTAGACAGATTTTCTTGTCCCACCGAGAGAAAATGTTACAGCCACACACAAAAGAAAACTGCAACCCGTATTTTATGAAGGCATGTATTACCACTGCTTAGCCAAAGAGCGTGGTCTAAAGACCACGCAACACTATAATACACTATTTCACGTTTACACAAATCTGCATCGGCAGCTGACCGATTGCGACCCGAAGGCTGCGCGTAACGACCCCTCGGCAAGACCAGCGGCATGCCTCTCACATTTCCTTCCGATAACCGTCACTGTCTGTGAAATTCCTGGGGGTCATAATAAACGCGTAAGTGCACAGATCGTGAGTAACGGACTGCATCGGCAAAGCCGTGTGCAACCGTGATCCGCTACCTTCGCCTGGATTGCGAAGGTGAGGAGCAAGCGTTACTTTGGCTCTAAAATAATCGAAACGACCAGTTTCGCATTTTGTCTTTGTTGGCTTTAAGTGAGAGCCTTTAATTTTTCAGAAAATTACGTATTTTAGCCATATCTTTCCGCATTTGTAATAATAAGATAAAAGTTTAACTCGACTTTGCAAAAAATTCAGCTTGTAAGTAAAAAGTTCAACTCTATTTCGAAAAAAACAGCGTTGGAAAAACATTGATTTAAATCAGTAAAATAGCATTCCATTATCGAGACAATACGTGTACCTATAAGTCAAACAGAAACAGGGGGACGGTGTGGCCTAGTGGTTAAAGCCGCTGTCACAGCCAAACGTTGTGGTGCTGTAGGTTGTGGGTTCGAATCCTGCTCATGGCTAGGAATCGCAACAATAGTTACACCCCTAGGGATATCGATGTGCTTATATAGCTTTCTGCCTTTCTACTTAGGAATAGTGTAAAGCGCCAACTTGGCTGCATCAGATAGGGACTATAAGAAACACTGTATGAGCACGTCGAATTAATAGTAATCTTGGGTTAAAAATAAATATGACTGTAATGTATGTTCGAAACTTGATGTAAAGCGGTTTGAGCAGTTGTTTCAACTGGAAAGTCGCTATATAAAAACCCACCATTATTATTATTAAATTTGAGCACTGTAGAATAAGCAAATCTACGCAAATATGCAGGATAAGTCGAAAAAGTACCAAATCATTCGAAACTAGAATGTTTTCACTAAGGAGTAGCGAAAATTACACTTGGGAACAAAAAAATGCAATTCTGAAGACTAAAAAATTTAGAATTTTTTAATAACTTTTTAAAAAGTAATGTCATGTTGCCAATGAAGCAAATCTCCACGTAACACAGCTTTTGATATGTTGTGTGGCATCAAACATTCCAAAGTTAATACAACGACGATTTGAGGTTTCGAATTGAACCGGCCACAGATCAACTTCTAATCAATATCTTTGAACGAATTGAACGTTCAATCAACCTAACATTCGCTTTAATAAAATTTGTTGTTATTTTGGTGTTATTGTCGTGACCATAAATCAACGTCTATTCAACGTACTTGACTCAATGCTGAACAGACGTTTGACAAGCTAGGTTGTGTAGACGTTGCTTTTTGTTGCTCAAAACCCTGACTTTCTCCAAAGCCCAATCAGCGTCTTTGGTGCAATTTGAATAGACGTTTGGTATAGACGTCGAAGAATGAGCTTGGGAAAAGCATCCGCGTCGTGTTATCTCTCATTGGAAATGTAAGCCATGATAGGTCGCTTTGAAAATTAACTAAAATGAAATCGTAAATTATTGGAATTTCAGAAGCGCGCAAGTTTTTTCCCGCCTAACTTTCAAAAATATTGATAAAAATTAATTTCACAAAATGTTCTGTTACAGATGACCCAAGGGTACTTTGACGAGGGCTGACCACTCCATTTTATGACTCTACTTTCTAGAGGGTGATTCTCGTTAATGTTTTCGAAGCGTCTATATAACGTCACTTTCCCGGCCTCCAAACAGCGTCGATAGGTAGATGTTGGCTTTCAATATCGTAGGCTTTCATGATCAACCAACACACGAAGAAGAGCGAATCTCAAAATGTATGAATTATTATGAGAGTGGGGTTCAATTTTAGTAAGCTTGTAACAAAGGGATGGTTAACACAGAAAGGTTTAATTTTAGCGCCTTCTTTTGGATAGTAAAGTCGAAATCCGAAGATGACAATATGATAAAAAAAGAAACAAAAGAAGTAGCATTTTGAAACTTTATAGCGGGCGTTTGGTTTCGAATTTTTTACACTTCCTATTTTTTAGACCCGATTTTTGCATTCGATTTTTTGTTTTTGCTAGAAATTTCATAGACAAGATCAAGTCAGTTTTAAATTTTAACTTTTTAGGATTTCAATGACCTGGTCGTTTCATGAGAAACAAGATCAATTTTTCTGATCGATGCCTTCCAGTTGCTCCTAGCAACGACAAATAAGTCGGATTCAGTGACAGTACATTAATATTTTCTTTAAGTTACTCATTTTATCAAATAGTATTGTTCGCGGGTTATAATTTCCTGCTTATTAAAGCACATAAGTGTAATTTTAACATAAGTAATGGATGAATGGTGACCTCATAAAAATAGCATCCTACTTCGGGCCACACAAGGTATGTTTTGAAAACAACATCTTTGGTCTTCTAACCCATTCTTCATGCATAAAGCTAACACGGAATCCTACGTGGTCGGCCATATGTTCAAAAATATAACCATATGTTCAAAAATGTAACCATATGTTAAAAAAATTGTAGCCGTATCAGCAGATCATTTTTCTTAACAAGCAGAAATGCCGGAGATCATTCAACGTCTCCCCACAGTCAGGTCTGTCTGGCCTTCATCGTCAGTCGCATTTTTGTCAGTCCTTGTTGCATGCCCCACTTGAAAGCGCTTAAATAATTAAGCACAAGATATGCCCAAGTACTTCTTTGCAAATGTACTGAAAACCCGGCACTAAAAATTGTATTCGTTTACTGTTCGGGGCATGGGGGTTTCTCCTTAATTACATTTCTGTCTTGAAAACAGGAACGACGAACCCTTTGTAACGAATAAAATTCATGTAACACAATTGAAGTGCCTTAATTACCCAAATAGCTGTTACATAATTCATGACACCGTTGTAGAAACGCTATTTGTAAATACGATGGAACTGTATTTTTGCGTTACTTTGTTTTAACCTACATATTGTTTACTTTTTTTAATACTGGCAAGACTTGTAGATATTTAAGAATTACGTGTGTCAGCGTCAATGGCCTTGCTTAACACAGACACGAAAAGACACTCGTATATTTTAACGAGGTTTTTAAAGCAAAAGAAATCTGACGGATTACTTGGTAAGACAGAAACAACATTTGTACGCCAATGACTGTGAAACCTTGTAAATGCGGAGAGTGGATGAAATGACAATCGGTGCGGATAAGCCAGGTTTCCGGATAATTCAAGTAACCAGGCGAAATCCGAGGACTATAATGACTAATAAACTCACTTTCTTTACTGGTCCCATTTGTTTTACTTTTGTAAACTCACGCTATCAATTATCTGGAATCTGAATGCATCGCTGCACTCCAAAATAATGAGAAACAGGTGACTTGTGTTATCAATCTTTAAATAAAATATAAACAAACGATCGCTCGGTCACATTATGTTTTTTTCATGAATTATGAATTTATGTACTATACTGTACGGTAATGCTTCTGGTTCTCCATATCAATTGGGTCGAATCATTCTGGTATCTAAAGCATTACTTTTGTTCTATGTTGCAAAATTGTTGCCTGTGTTCATTTCAACAACATCACAGCTAAATAAGATGCAAAGAAGCATCCGAGTGTCGATGCAAAATGTGTAAATTTTTATCATTTTTTTTCAAACACCGATGCGTCAATTGCTGACCGATTCCATTATATATATATATATATATATATATATATATATATATATATATATATATATATATATATATATATATATATATATATATATATATATATATATATATTTGACAAGGTACCTATACGTCTCTTTTTGCCCGATTTTAAAAACATTACGACTTTGCACATCTGTAAAATATTTGTTTTCACTGTGTCAAGTTTCAAAAGTCTAGGCCTGAAAGCTTCTGAGAAATTGGCTAGACAAAACTCCAAGTCCCGAAGAACAAAATGCATCATTTTTATCCATTTAACAAAGTGACGATTCATCAATTTCAGGCTCATTTCAAAACTACTACGATTTTGGAGCCCTGCAATGTATATGTTGTGTAAATTTTCAAAAGGCTGAGGCCAGATGGTTTCTGAGAACTTGTTTAGTCAAAATCCAGCTCTCAGTGCAAAATGTATCCATTTTATTCCAAGGCCACCCAAATTTTCGCTCGTCAGGAACAGTTAAATCACAATATATTTTACATATCTACATACTATATTTTCCAAATTTGCGAGAACTGGTGAATTGCGAATACAAAATAATAAGCATTTCTCCCCTAAGTTGGCTGTATTTCCACAAAATTTTACTGCGGACCGATGAAAAGTGAAAGAGCGTTAGTATCAAATCAAAGTTTATAGACGAACGAACGGACGGATAGCCAGATGACTAGACAGAGGACAGAACCCACACTATGGGTATAGTCCATATGGCTAAATGCCGTCTGGGCTAAAAAAAAAAACGAAGCGAAATAAAATAAAAAAAATATAATTTGGTGATGACTAGAGTGTTGTGGTGTTTTAAAATACTGTAGGGTCATTTCCTCAAAGTATTACCTTTTTAAATACGAGATGGCTGCATTTAGATCTTTACAACAACTCAATTCCCATAGAGAATTTGGGAAGTACCCCCTCCATCCCAGTGAAAAGCTAAAAGGAAGCTAAACTTGTCATATCTTCATCTGGTTTTATTTTCGGTATTCTTAATGATAGTAGTGATTGGCAGCAGGAAAAAAGATGGTCTGATCTGCGGCACTGTTTCTTTTTTTTTTTTTTTTTTTTTTTTTTTTTTTTTGGATAGGGGGCGGTAAATTAGACTTTCTGTATGGCATCCCACCTACACGCCCACTGTAACATCTAACATTCTCAGCCATTCTCTGCACCGGGGTAGAAAATATCTCATCCTATTTTCCCGCAGATCAAATGTGATATTTTAATAGCTTCTGTGCATAATTATGAGCTGGTACGGAACAAACCACTATGCCCGTACCACTGTAAACTCTGCCCGCATGTAAGGCAAATAGGCTTTACCTCAGTATTTAATCAGACGTAATAAAACATTTATTATGTTTATATCGTTGCTGGGCTATGATATAGGAATCCACAACTTAATCTCTTCACTCTTTATAAAGTATGTTTTTCAACACGGAAATAAATGCATAGATTCCAATTCGTCTGTAATATGTTGTTTTTCACCTTTGCGCGTATCTTATGTTCAGTTAAGATAACTGGCGGTTCTACAGGTGCTTAACTTGAGGTTTCTTTTTGCTCCGAAGGGGGTCTGTGGGTGCGCTCACGTACCAACTGGTTACCATGCGTGTCCATGATTTTTGACAACGACCCCTAAGCACGGAGTTTGAAATAATACCCCTTTTTTTACCGAACGCAGAGTGCACTTCTGAAAGAATCCCCCCCCCAACCCCTTTTATGGAAAACCTGGATCGAGTATTAAATAAAAAATTGCCACCCACCGATCTTTGGGAATAGTAGCAAATACGATACTAAATGCTCCATTCCCCACAGCCGGGCTCTCGCTACTGGCCCGAGCTTTTAGCAGTGGTTTAGAAGGTTTGCCTCTACGGGTTAAGTTTTAGTAACTATGGCCCCTTTTAGTAATTGGGATGGGCGACCACTGGAGCTCGCTGTAAATGTATTGCTGCCCGAAAAAAAGAAGGAATGCCTGTCCACGCATGCGCATACACATTCTATGTTGTGCTGATGTGGTTTTAAAAGGTTTCCAGTTCCGCATGGATGCAAATGATATCACTGTTCGTGTGTAGTAATATCGATGGAACAATAGAGCACAGAGGGTGAAAAGGCTATCACATTGTTGTTTTACCATCACGATTGTTGTTGCTTCGAGACGACACACCTCTGTGTAAATGTAGGAGCAGTTTGTTGAAATGCTTTATTGTACTTAGCCAATGTGTCTGGCAATCGAAAGAAAAAAAGGGAACCCTCTGATCGAATTTACAGCATATCCCAGTGACTTTAATTAAAATCACAAATTAATTAATTAATTTATTAATAATTAATGTTTAATTACGATACATACAAATTAGTTGTTAATTAATTAACAAATACGCACCAACGAAACAAGGCTATTTTATTTTGAGGTGGTCTTAATTGCCAATTAGAATTACAGCGTTACGGAAGAAAATTGATTTTACTTCCCCTGCCCTTGGGTTCCCTTATACCCCCCCCCCCCCCCCTCCCGTCAAACAAGTTAGCCTACTTCTCTGACAAGATGTCCTGGATAATTTTGCCCGCTGGGAGAGGTAGGATAAGTAATGGGATAACACACATCTCTGTAGAATATCTCGTTTGATGTTCTCAAAATCCGTATCTTTATTTGGAGAGTTACTTTTATGATACCAAATAGAATGAAATTTTTTCAGATGTATTTCGTTAAAAAAAAACAGATACATTTTATTCTCATATAAAATAAAATAAATACCAAAAATGATATTTATTGCATAGAAAATACGTGAATGTTCTGCTAGCACGGACTACCATCGCATAATTCGTCTGCTTGATCTTTATTCACACTGGCTATAGTTTACAAAAATCGCCAGCACTGTTAGCTTTTCTATTAAGGCTCCATTAAAAAAATATCATGTTTATTGGATCAAACCGGATGTTACTCGCTTCGTTCTTCCATTTTACCATTAAGTGGATAGATTCATACAACCATAAAAGCAATTTTCATTTGAAATAACGGGATATGAGGGAGTTTATATTTTCTTCAACTGTCTCCTTCGACATTGTTGTCTTTTCTTTTTTTTACCATTTTAAAAGCATTAGAGCTCTAAAATTACATCATTTTTTTTTTTAGAAGAGGCGAAATTGACATAAAACTCTGCAGTAATCTAACATGCAAAGGAAATGACTTGCCGGCAGTCTGCAATTAAAAGCAAATAAGTCATATTAATTCTATTAACAGAATGGTACGGAAAAGCAAATAAAACACGATGATAGTATCAGGGAGAATACTTGTCATAAAATACAGAGGTACTGAAAGCCTTCTGTACCGTAACAAGGCATTTTTATCAAGGTCTTATGCCCCCTCTTGGCAAAGGCGATAATAAGTGAAACTCGACACGTAGCAGAGTTATTAGGAAACTCTACTCACCCCTTTCTGGGTGACAAATTGATGATAATTCTATACTGTTGAGAGAAAGGTTTTTAATACACAAGGTGATATATTGGTAGCTTCCAAGTTTCTTTGCCTCGTAGCCATAAAGATAGAACTCATATGCAGTAAAACCTGCCTACACCTGCCAACGGGGGGACTGGCGGATTTTGTCCGGTATTTCAAGGGTCATGTAAACCAATGGGGGAAAACGGGACTGAGAATTCTTGTCCGATATTGGCAGTTGTCCTGTATTTCAGGTTTGTCCAGAATGAGGTTTTACTGTACTAGGTATTTCAGCTGGGTGGACTGAGGCATGAGTGGGGTGGGAAGAGTGTTAAGTCAAAGTTCACATCAATTTTATTAACAGAAAAGAATATTCATTCCTTTGCCGCACAGCTAGTTCAAGCCGACATGACGTCATGCCAGACTGTTATTCAAAGTTCTTTTCTTTTTTTTTTTGTATGAACAAAATAGCGATGCCTATTCAGCATTCTGTTTTAATGTTAACTAAACTTTGACAGACTTTGCATAAAGGTAAAGGCTCCTATATGTTATACACATGCTGCCATGAGTTTACTTTGTAGTGGAAAAATACATAACGCCTTAAAGCATTACGTGTGAAATAGTGTTTTTGGATTATATTTTCTTCACCTCCTTATTTGGTGTAATATGCACTACATATCATCGCGGTCGTAATCGTGACCTTAACATTCAAGGCCATAGGTATTGGTTTAGATTGTTGCAGAAAAAATTGTCTCTAGTTTCCAACCCAAAACATCAGGGATTTGAAACACTATATAATCAGGCAAGCTCCATAGCGGCAGTTGCTGTGCCTCTGGTCTCTTAGCCGGATACTTAAAGGGACTTAAGGCCTTATTTCGCGGAAACTTTCGGCATTACAAAGAAAGTACCATTTTCGTCACATTTAAACATGATTTTAAAAAGTTCATTCGTCTCAGTTTAATAGCAAGTGACATTTTAAGAAAAAGGCTTGAGGTATTAGGAGTGTTTTGAAGACGACGGCACCACAGGGTTGTTAAGGAGACTGTCTGCAGAAGTGTCTGAAACTGTCAATCTACTTTTAGATGGGCGAACTTAGTATCATCAAATACTCATCCACATGAGCTATTTTTCAAGACGGCGCCAAACGTTAAAGAGATTTAAACGAAAAAAATATATTTAACTTGGACTTAAAGTTCCTTCTATGAGAAATGAGAGTGGTTTGTATCAGTGAACGAGTAAGAGTTTTTTGGAAAGCAAGGGGGCAGGGGGTGGAGTTCGAATTGAGCTACCCCTTCTCTTGCTGAAAGAAAAATCACAACGGTGTAAAAGTAGAGAAAATCATGCCGTAAAACTCACGTTTCATTCGCGCGAGTAAAAGCGTAATTAATTCGCGTTCTCCACTTGCAGCTGGATTTCCCTTCATACTTATTCAATTCACCACTAAAATAAAATGTTTTCATTGCAGTACGAATACTCTTAGTCAATGTGACTAGTCAATCATAATAGAGCGGAAAGTAGGTCAATATGAGATTCCCTTTCTGCCACCCTAAATGAGACAAACACGCCCAGGGCTGAGGGTTAGAGGGTTGGAAAATACTCCTAGAAGTGGAGAACGCGAGTTATGCTTATACTCGTAAAAAATCGTCTTGCTAAATAAAAGACCGAAGGTTACTAAGAATTACCACGAATTAACAGAGCCAGCATTGGCCTATCCCCAAAAAGACATCGGTGATGGTGAACCAAAGTAATCGGTATGCCATGACCAAAATTAACCAAGAATAACCAACGCTTGTCGTTTACAACCACATAAGCCAAGATACTAAGATTTGCAAACACGGACAAGCTAGTCTGATCGACTACATGGCTACTCCCCCCTCTCCCCATCCTCCCTCGGACCTCCCACTTAATGGAAGATGTGCCTAGGGCACGCAGTCAACGCAATGTCTGAGTTATTCAAATACCTGTATCTTATTTAAACTGTCTGATTAAGGAGATGTTGTGAGGACACGGAGGAGAGAGGCCAAACTAAGACTGCTGTAAACAAGTTTGGTTGACGCAGTAATGCCAAGGTAACTAACATTCTCGTGATACTGAAAAAGTACTGACACTGAGATGGACCTAGGCTACATATTGGTTAAACATTGTGTTTTTAGTTACAGTCCTTGAAATTGCCACTGTGCGTTTTGGCGAAACCACCTTTCTGTTTTGTTTTGCGCTTCTGCTACAGCGGGTCGCTGCAGCACATGTAAGTAGTGTTTTTAAGACATTATCGTTTCTACCGCTACAAATGGACCTAGACTATAAAAACCTGTCAGTTTATTCTGACAGAAGTCTTTAAGATAATGCTTTATGAACGAGTTTGGTGATGATCAACAACCCGTCTTAGGTATTTCGATTAAGGACACAATGCGTAAGGCCCTTAATGAGTTAGTAACATGCCGTACCCAATGGGCTTAACTATTCGTTCTTTTAACAGACCTTCTTCAGTTTGGGCTTTAATGTGTTCGCTTGGACAAATCTTCATTTAAGTCTTTCTTCGGCATAAAGGAAATGAACAAAGTTTTTTTGTCCCTCTGGTATGTATTGGTCATGCAGCTGTGTAAGAACTTACGCAAGACTTTGACGGGACACAAAGAGAGCAATTCTACTGGTTCTGGTTCCATCCCCAAGGCTGGGAGGAAGATAGGCTCAAAGGTGCCCGTCCCCTGGGTCGCAATGTGTGTTTTTCAGATAAATCCTACTCTTGGTGTTCGAAAGACTGTCTTGCACTCACAGTATTCTTTCTGGATTTCTAGATCTAATGCGTGGATTTCACCTCTTGCTTCGTCCGAAGCCATGAGTAAAAGGTAAAACTTACCGTGGAATTTTTTGGGGGTAGGGGGAGAGGGGGTTCTTCCCCAATAATATCTGCTTCTGGGAATATCTTAGCACTAGAATGACATCCCAACAACCACGGCCGACTGGCCAGGAGGTACCATGAAATGTCCGAAACGTCGCGACAGATCTTGGTCTTCCTCTGGATTGTGGCCCGTAACGACTTTCAGTCTACAGCTGATAGCAGCTATATACCCGCCGATCGACCATGCCTTTAAATGTTCTTCGGTGCAAAGATAGTCCTCGAAATTTGCAACCGCTGCTGGGGAAGCGTAGAAAGGATCTCACCTAGACTTGCTACATCAAGCCACAGACTTATTCCACTATAAGCGGTTGACCTTGGCAGTCAACTGCTTGTGACTTTGCAGCATTTTATTCACGGCCCTCTTAGAAAACCTTTTTTCTTCTAGGCAGCAGGGGTGGGTGGGGATGGAAATACTCAAATACGGCCGGAATAGAATACGCTAGTGGCACGGCATTTGGACTGTCTTTACCGACTTGCAAAGCCTTAGGCCGGGAACCATGATGCATCGGGAGAGGCTATCAGGGGTAGCCGGGCTGGTCTGAATTCCAGGATCCTCTGCGCTACCTGTGGCAAATTCGTTCACGAAGGGAACAGGTTCCTTAGTTGTCACTGGACTGTCAAACATCACTCCGTCTGGATGACTTGCCGTCACCTCGAGACCAAGTCCGCCAAAACATTGAGTTTGCCCCTAGATGACAAGCTAAGATTTGGACCGATTCTGCCTTGCCAGAAGTAGCATTTGGACAACTGGTCATTTGGACAACTGCATGGATCAGGTACCCCCTGTTTGTTTATTTAAGGCATCTCCCTCGAGGTTTCTATCGATACCAAGACATTCTTGCCCCTGAGAGGTTTGGCTTGTCTGTGTAAGGCTATCCGAATGACCCTGAGTTCTAGCTAACTTATATGGTGTTGTTGGAACGATAGGATCCATGCATCTTGCCACTTGTCACCTTGGCTATTGGATTTCCCACCTCATAAATGATGCATCCGTCTGGATCTGCACTTCAGAGGGTGGAAGATGGAAGGGTGTACTTTTGCTGAGTCTCAGTCGGTCGTCACCAAGCCATTTGTCACAACGGCTCTGGTGAATGTGCCTTTTGGTTTATGGGGGCCGTTCGTTCATTACGGCAACTCTTACCAGTATTTGAAACAGTCGGTTATGCAGTTTTCCGGGGGATGGGGTGGGGGTGAACCCAAAGGCAACTCAATACATAGCAGACTTACATACTGCTTAGTGTTGATGAGTTGTATTACCCGTGTAATCGTTCCTGTCGGATGGGAGGTAGGGTGAGCTCGTGCTTGGATTAAGTCCCACCTTTCCTCTAAGAATAAAATGTCTTGTTTTAGAACTAACTCAAATTTTCATAAGTTGACAGCAGACCTATTTGCATACCTTGACGAAACAATTGGTTGGTTTCCCATTGCGCCATCTGCCGGAATAGATGGGCTAGGAACAAATCGTCCAGCTACAGGGAGACTATCGTACCTTGCAGAATCCAACGCCCTGAATTCTCTCATGACCTTTGTAAAAAGGAACAGAGCCACGGAGAGGACAAACGGGAGAGCCCGAAACCAGTACCGTTTTGCCCTATTTGGAAGCACAGAAACTTTCCGGTGCGGGACGGCGCGGGATATGGAGATCTCTGAACGTGGCCCACATGCCCTATTGTAGAGCTTTTTGAGTTTGCAAAAGAATCACCTACAAACTAGACCGTCGTATCTGGGCGGTACTTTGGTTGGCTGCTACCTGTACCACTGCTGGGTCAATCGTGTCTTCCATCGGCGCATACGGATGATATCCACAGCGTATACGTTTTGACAGCTTTGTGAGTGGTTCCAGAGGAGTAAATCCGTCTTACCAGCGGTAGGGGCCTTGACGATGCGGCAGAGGGTCAATCCCTCACTCGCGTCCACTTTTTGAACTTATTCTTGCCTACACGAACGGCTTTGAGAACACCCTCACTAGTAGACAATACAACGATTAAGTCCTGCAGGGGCGGAGTGTTTTTCGATGTCACTCTGAAGTAGGGTCGTCTTTATCTACGAAAGGTGTACGGCACCCCACTTGGGCTATCCGAGCGATCTACTGGATCTGAGGCACTTTTCCTCAGGGACGACGGGTGAAGCGGATTAGGTTCAGCTGTCCTCTGGTTGCCAAGTCCGGTTGGAAAGGAGTCCGAATCGGTCGTCTCCCTGCCTCAGCGAGGTCTCTGAACGTCTCTGTCCCTTGCCTGCGAAATCGAAACCAAATGAACCTCCCATAGCGAAAAAAGGTAGCCGGGAAGGAGCGGGCAACTCTTACGGTTCTGAGTCTGAATCGTCTTTCTCCCCCTCCGACTTGGACCCATACGAAGGCCGGCACTCTACCTGAGAATGAGCGGGGTCACGTGAATCCTGATCTCCTTGTTTAGCGGTTCCGTGGCGAGTAGGAACATCTAGGCGAGGGAGAGCTCCTGTTCGTCGGCGACGCGCAGAGACCTGGCCTGATCTGGGAGTGCCCGCCGATTCCCTCTCGCTCATCTCGACTGATTCCATTCGGAGCGAAGTTCCAGCACCGGCCGGATTGGTTACAAAAGTAGCTGTGAGGTAGAGGCCGCCGCCGGTATGGAGAAGCGTAATGAAATCTCTGTTGCAGGTGGTCGTGATATCGTCGTGGAAGCGCCCGTTTCGTTGCAAGTAGTGACTTGAGGCTTTCGGCTGACATTGCCTGCTGCATCTGTTGAATCTGCACAGGGAGTTCGGCCTGGGATGGAATGGTCACTTGCGCTGTGGCTGCTGTAAAGGTCGACCCAGAGGCCTGGTCAGTCACCTGCATTTGGGCACCTGGCTAATGAGTCCTGCGACTTGGCTGTATTTTTTAGCAGAGGACTGCGCAGGCTTTATCCAAAGCTGACCGCTCGCCGTCAGTCGACAGGTTCAGTTCCGCTATTGTCTCTGTGAAGGCCTTAGCCTTCTACTTCTTGCACTTTTTACTGACCACCACAGCGTCATGCCCTGCTCCCGTATCCAGCCTATTGGGGAAGAGACTTCGTCCAGAATAACAGAGGCTGCTTTGGAGGAGGAGGGGCGGGGAGAATACGCCACTGTTTGCACGTAAGTGCAGATCTGACAAAATTCGCTAAGCGCAAAAGACCTCAAGCAAGAACAAAACCCCATAACGACATGAAGTCTTGAACTGTGGGGGAGGGGGGTGGGGAGTTAAATGCAGACATACGAGCCAAGCTCGCTCCTCGCATATCCAATAAATGGTGAGGATCAGCGAAATATATGCCGTTGTCTCACGCAAAGTATCGCTAAATGCTCGTGCATTAGCCACGAAATCCACACCGCCGATCACCACGTAATTTCTATTAGCAAATTGGACACAAAATGTGATCGATTGCTGTCTATATCAGGCTCGGGAACACTCCCAACCACCCACTCCCACTCAGTTGCAGTGAGAAGGGCATCCAAGTTTATCAGATGGTCTGCATATATTAATAAATAACAAATACATAAAACACATAGCTACGCAAAAAGGAATGGCATGCGAATGAGATCTTGTAAAGGTAAATGGAAGAAATATCAGCTTTGGTTAAAATTCCCTTCAAGCCGACAAGACTGCTAAGACAAGACAAGAGAGAGAGAGAGAGAGAGAGAGAGAGAGAGAGAGAGAGAGAGAGAGAGAGAGAGAGAGAGAGAGAGAGAGAGAGAGAGAGAGAGAGAGAGAGAGAGAGAGAATAACATGATTAAGTTCTTAACATTCTCTCACTACGATAACGCAATTTCTGTGGTCAAGGAATATTTTAACGCAGCACTGGAGAAATCCAATTAATCAAATTAATTTGAAGAGACAATGAGTAGGACCAGCGACACAAAAGAATGGGGGCAATTTACCCGCTATGTATATTCATGAAAAAAAAAACAAACAAACTGCCAAGTAAATAAATTGTACTGCTTAAATTGAAGATCAGACATTTTGAGACAGAAGATACCCCCCACGGGGAAGCTGTGTGGCAAAAATATACCCACTTGTAATAAGGTAAGAATAATTGCTGTATTACAGATTGTGATAGCTCAGAGCTACTGATGTAACAGTTTTACAGATGAAGGGGCAACGGAGCTTCGTAGAGTCATGCCTTGCAAAATCGTCTCTGATTGCGGCGCAGCCTCCTGGGATTGACAAGACACATTTGTGAGAGCAATCGGTGTCAGGCGATATCGCACAGAGGGTTACTTACGGCCAATGCTCCGCTTTGTGTGTTGGTGTGCGCATGTCGTTCGTGTCGTAGATTGTCACGACACAGAAGTGACGTACGTCTTCCTGTGACGTTTATTACTCTCATTGCTCTTTCTAAGCTGTGATTATGAACTTCCCCATACAGACGCCACGGCCACATATGCTATTTTTGTTTTATACTATTTCATTTAGGTTGTAAAATATCTTTAAGAATGACAATTTGAGAGATTTACTCTAATGCAGACACTGTCTCTCGAGTATTGGGCTGTTGTAGCTTTTTATTAGAACATTTTTTTAAATTACTACATTAGCACTTTGTAGACAATAGTCATGTGTCTTGGGAACGTTTAGGCAGGAACATTGCGGCTCAAACAATGCCAGTGTTTATTTTACCTACCATTTTAATTAATCCACAATCGATGCACTTTTCAGGTAGTCTTTTGAATTGACTCCATCAGAGTTACAGTAAAAATTATTCAGGATATTGCTCACATAGTTGCTAAAAATACTTAGTGGAATCCATATGCACTCCCCCCCTCTCGCCCAGCCCTAGATATGTCAATTATTCGCTTAGACATATGTTCAAATAATTTCTGATACAGCTTTTTCTACAGAGCTGTCTCCGTATAACTGCTGATATCTCTAACCCATTTAGACCGAGATATTTTCTAAATAATTTAATATGCCTGTACATATTTTGATTTAGAGAATTATTTTAACGAGTTACCTCTTACCGGTCGACACCATCCTCAATTAGACATATCTTATTGTTCTTTACATCTCTAAAGGGTTTAAAAATAGAAACTTACCCTAAAATTTTTAGTTCGTACTTCGATACCAGAAATACTTCAAACGCTTCAGAGTAGCAACTTATAAATTGATAATATCAGTTTTGTTTCATTAAAGTTTCGGCCCGGCCGGGTCTAATTTTTATCAAGAAAAAAGTAAAAATATCGTCTATTGACTGGGTCAATTAAAAAAATGGATGACAAGACTTTTTTCTTTCTTGCCTAGGCGGAATAAGAGTTTTGTACAGTAAATACAACTACGTGGTAAACCAAGATATATATATATTTACTTGAAGGTATTTGCAACTCTTTAATCAATAGGAAAACCGCCTACGTCAACCCTTAACAACGTGTTTAATCCATGTTTTGTTGAATCTCTTTCAAGACATGTGGTGTTGCTGTTAAATGTGCCCTGAGATAACTCTAAAATGGGGGGGGGGGGGGGCATTTGGTATCTTATGTGTTACCATGCATGTCCCCACCCCCCCCCCCCTCAAAAAAAAAAACACGGAGAAGGGTGGTTATTTTGAGGACAGACGCAGTCGGCGCGGAGTGCCAGTTTCGTTAAAATGGGTGTGTTTTTCATCCGGTATTCCTCGTCTCCTATAAAAAGGGAGGTTATTTCGGAATTTCTTTCCGAATTTAGTTAAAGAGACGGTAGTATTTCATAATTAGCACTCCGGGTTTACTGGTCGTTTTAAAAAGTCAACGACACGTGAATAGCCCCCCCCCCCCCTGGGGAGATAACAGAACACAAAACTGAGCAACAACCCAATGCCGTGCTGTTAGGCTAGAAAAACAAGTAATCGCTCTTTTCATCCCTCCGGGCCGGATCGCTAAAGTCGCAAACAAGTTTGTCCAAGGACAAAGTCCCAGCTTACGAAAAGCAATAGGACCGATTCCAGCGTGCATGAGCAAGGGAATTTCCCTGAAAATTTGGGCTTCAAAAGATGAGACGGCATAAGGCTAGCTCAATAATTAATTTAGCACCGGACCAGAACATAGACCGATAAATACATACAAAGATTTGTTTCCCAGAAAAATGGGAAACAGATTTTTGTATCTGTGGTAGACTGGAAAGTCTGCCGTAGATACCTTCGAACAATGCTCGCATTTCGGACCAGTGCGCATATTTATGAAACTTGCCTCAATGCGCGGTTCTTATTCAGACAAGTGCGCATGTTTATTTAATTTGCGTTGATGCACGGCTCTCATTTTGGAACAGTGCGCATGTTTATTTACCTTTTGTTGATGAGCGGTTCGCATTTCGGATCAGTGCCTATGTTTATTTACCTTGTGTTGATGTGCGGTTCTTATTTCGGATCAGTGGGCATGTTTGTTCACCTTGTGTTGATGTGCGGTTCTTATTTCAGACCAGTGTGCAAGTTTTTTTAACTTGCGTCGATGCGCGGTTCTTATTCCAGACCAATGCACATGTTTACTTTACTTGTGTTGATGAGGGTACTTATTTTGGACAAGTGCACAAGTTTCCTTAGGTTGCCTTGATGCGCGGTTCGCATTTCGGACCAGTTTGCATGTTTATTTAACTTGCGTCGATGCACGGTGCTTATTTTGGACCTGTACATATGTTTAATTAACTTGCGTTGGTGCGCGGTTTGCATGTCGGACCAGTGCGCATGTTTATTCAACTTGCGTTGATGAGCAGTTCGAATTTTGGACCATTACCAAGGTTTATTTAACTGGTGTTGATGCGCGCTTCGAATTTCGGACCAGTGCGCATGTTTATTTAACTTGCGTTGATGCGCGGTGCTTATTTTGGACCAGTGCAAATGTCTATTTAACGTGCGTCGATGCGCGGTTCTTATTTCAGGCCAATGCGCATATTTCTTTAACTTGAGTTGATGCGCGGTTCTTATTCTGGACCAGTGCACATGTTTATTTAAGTTGTGTTGATACGTAGTTCTTATTTTGAATAGTGCGCATGTTATTTAAGTTGCGTTAATGCATAGTTCGCATTTCGAACCAGTGCGCGTGTTTATTTAACTTGCGTTGATGTACGGTGCTTATTTTGGTCCAGTGTGCTTGCTTATTTAGCTTGTGTTGATTTGCGGTTGCATTTCGGACCAGTGCTCATGTTTTAACACTTGACAAGCCTCTGGCTTGCAAGGGGTTTTTTAATTTGTGCGACCAGCCGTTGGTATCTTGTTTTCTTGACAGTGATCGGATTTCTTGCCATGTGAAAGAGAGTATTTTTTGCAAGTAAATGCGAAGTATTTCAGGAACAGCACAGAACACACAGTTGCTCAGCTTTGTGTGAGCTCTCACTGCGTAAATACATCACACGGCGTATGCCTGATCAGTCAATAAAACCTTAAGTCAACAAAAACCAAACACTACTCGGCTTATAAGACATACTCAAGCTGTGTTGTTTGCAAAATATTATTCAAGAAATAACCCACTGAAGGAAGTATTTTTGCGTTTTAATTTTTGTCAAGTGTTTAATATTCCGTTAGCGAAATGAGGTTTATTTTTAACTTGCATTAATGCTCGGTTCCCATTTCTGACCAGTGTGCTGGTTTATTTAGCTTGCGTTGATGAGTGGTTCGCATTTTCCACCAGTGCGCATGTTTATTTAACTTGTGTTGATGCGTGGTTCGCATTTTGGACCAGTACGCATATTTATTTAACTTGTGTTGATGCGCGGTAATTATTTTGGACCAGTGCAAATGTTTACTTAATTTGCGCTGATGTGCGGTTCGCATTTCGGACCAGTGCGCAGGTCCATTTAACTTGCGTTGACACGCGATTTGCATTTTAGACCAGTATGCATGTTTATTTAAGTCCCGTCGATGCCCGACTCTTTTGTCTATTCAACTTGTGTCGATTCGTGGTTCTTTCTTCGAACCACTGCGTATGTTAGCTTAACTTGCGTTGATGCGCGGTTCTCATTTCGGACCACTGCGCATGTCTTTTCAACTTGTGTCGATGCATGGTTTTTTTTGTTTTTTTTTTTTGGACAAGTGCGCATGTTTGTTTAACTTGCGTTGATGTGCGGTGCTTATTTTGGACCAGTTCGCATGTTTATTTAACTTCCGTCGATGCGCAGTTCGCATGTCGGGCCATTGCGAATGTATATTTAACTTGTGTTGATGCGTGGTTCTCATTTCAGACCACTGCGCATGTTTCTTAGGGTTACGTTGATGCGTGGTTCTTTTTTCGGACCAGTGCGGATATTTATTTAACTTTGTGTTGATGCGCGGTGCTTATTTTGGACCAAGTGCACATGTTTATTTAACTTGCGTTGATATGCGAATCGCATTTCGGACCACTGCGCATGTTTATTTAACTTGTCTCGATGTGTGGTTCGCATTTCGGACCAGTGCGCATGTTTCTTTGGGTTGTGTTAATACGCGGTTCGCATTTCGGACCACTGCGCATGTCTATTCAACTTGCGTCGATGCGTGGTTCATTTTGTTCGGACTCGTGCGCATGTTTATTTAACTTGCGTTAATGCGCGGTGCTTATTTTGGGCTACTGCGCATGTTTATGTAACTTGCGTCGATGTCCGGTTGTTAAATCTGACTATTGTGCAAGTTCATTTAACTTGCGTTTACGTGCTGTAGGAGATTCATTTATTTATTTTTTTTAAATTCCGAAAAAAATTCAAAAGTTTTCCAATTTTTCAAAAAGCACAAGCCGTATGCATGACCCCCTAGAGACGGATCATATCAAAAATAAATGAAATCTGATAAAAACTGTAGGAGGGAAATGCATTTTGAATTTTTTTCAAAAATTCCCCAAAAATTCCCTGATCGACTCAAAAAGCACGACACCCTAAGCATGCCTCAGCCCCAAAATAAATGATGTTTGATTTATTTATAAAACTGTAGGGGAAGATGCAGTTTGAGGTATTTTCATCAAAAATTCCCCCCAAAGTCAAAAATTCCTAAGTCGATTCAATTTCTGACAGCGGAAATTTCCATGAAAATTTATACATTGCCTTGGAAACGTTTATTATCATTATTATTTTTTAATTCATCACCTGGAAAATTCCATTACAACCCTCCTAAGTGAAACTAGATCCTTAGCGTGCGTGAAGTGATAATCACTTGTAGTATATGTAAATAATATTGTGGTTACGACACGGGTTTTTAGTCGACCAGATTTTCTGATATTTTGTTTTTCTGTGCTTTATCTATCATAACAGCAAATCTTGCTTTAAAATATAAAGAGCTATAGTAATTTTGATCAATCTTGGTGCGATATCCGGCCTAGGACACTACAGCCAACCCCGGCTGCTTTTTTCGAAAATATAACTCTTAAAATTTGGTTTGAATCGAAAAGTTCGCTGTGCTTCTGCTGAAGCACAATTCGAAACGATCACCGTGAACTGAATAAAAAATAAGGTTAACTTGCTTATTTTCTGCTTAATCTGGAAATATTGCCTAACATGTTTCGCTCAACAAGTGCTGGGTGGAGGTGGGGTAGCGTTAAAAACGCCGTTTCGCTGAGTGTCTGTGAAGAGACAATGGAGAGCTTTTATTTGGTGTTCCGTGTTTTCCGCAGAGGAAGGAGATTGCTGTGGAACTGCTTCTTGGCGTCTTATAAATGGGGGTGGGGGATGGAATATGACGTCACCGGTATATGGGGACAAGACTTGAAACTTCTCAAAGTATCGCAGTGACAGGGCATTTCTCGTGGTACAAGATGACTTCAAAGATAGCATTGCATTTATAAATCCCGATTAGTGGCATGTTTTTTTTTTATTTAAGAAAATTAATCTATTTAAAACGAAGAGAAGATACAATTTTATGATGCTTTATTATTTTTTTAATTTTCTTCTGATGCCTCTAAATAGTTCGACAGTAACAAAAAAAAAAAAACGTAACATTTCATAAAATAAACTAAAAACTGAAGCCATGGTAACCCGGCAGCACTCAGCCAAAGCTCTTCTGCTGCGGTGAGTTATTTGGGGATATGTAACCGAAGTCCGACCAATTAACTGAAGCGAAACTCTAGCCCCAGACAGACCGCAAATCGGAGAGCGTCTCTGTATGTACGAAGATGTTTTTGCTGAAAAATATATCGTTAGCATAAAACTATCGTCTGTAACCAAACGTTTTTAGACACAGTTTTCGGATAAGTTCATTCGAATTTCTAGTATGATTAAAAACAGACTTCACAGGTTGGCTTTGAAATGACATTTCTCACGGTGATAACACTGTTTCCGCTCCTGAAATCTCTTTGCTGCTTTTTAAATATCCCGGAGCCCTGGGATACGCCTAGCCGGAGAATGGGACAAACCATAATTGAAACTAATTTTGGCTATTCGACTCAACGGCGGTTTGAGCTTACAGCGTCGATCCGACCAAATAGCAACATGACATCCTCTTGTAATTTGGTGTTGATTGATGGCCACCAAAACACATCTATTCAACGTTATATACTAGTCACGAACCAAAATCACTTTGCCCCGCCGTCTATGGTCGCAATCAATAACCCACTTTATTCGAATCTAATCAGCCTTACTAGTGCGCCGTTGAATAAAGTTTGGAAAATTGATGTTGCATCGACGTCATTAAGTATACATTATATGAAAGTCAGTGTAAAACAAACAACAGCCTCGTTATGTTATGGCTTACTGTAAATGGAAGCCATGAGTAGTCGTTTCGGAAAGAGGACAAAATAAAGATGTAACACACAAGATTGTCAGAAGAGCACTTTTTTTTCGCCTGGTTTAAAATAAAATTCATTAAAATTATCTTTTTTTTTAAATATATCCTGCTTTACCGGTGATCCAAAGATATTTATACTTAAAGGAGGTGTGACCATGACAGCGTATGGTTGTCACTGTCTACAAGGCAATTCTAGCTCACTTTTCTGACACCTATACGACGTCGCTCTCCCGACCATAGTCAACCGGAAGCCAACGTTGATCCGGCGTCATGTTGCTACTTCTATCCAATGTCGATGCAAGGTCGTAATGTTTACTACAAACATGACTGCATTCAGTAGTCCCGTTCCAATTATTGGCAATTATAAGAGTATCGGACCATTTAGTACAACCCCAACAATTTTTCTATTCGGGGATTGCACTGTACCAAAAAATAAAGGTGCAAAAGCTGTTCAACTTTTTTCATTTACACGTAAAAAGACATTTTTTTGGAAAGCTCTTAATCTCCTGGCCAAGCCACTGACAGACATACTCCGGGGTAAACCCAATGGGAACATCGACCCCCCCCCCCCCCCCCGCCCCACAACACACACATACAAACCTTTTCGTACTTGTTCTTCTTACTGTCTTTCTATTAATAAAATGGCATTATTTCACACAAAATGAGGATCATTTAAACATAATCGTTGTGAGTCAACATGATATGCAGCTGGATATTTGACTTGTGCAATGCTTTCAGTAAGTAGGATACACATGTATTGTGGTTCTTACCCTTGTTGCAGACTGTACCAGAGAACCCGGTCGCGGTGCAGTCACAGATGAAGCGATTCCAGCCTTCAGCACATCTACCGCGGTGCGAGCAAGGGTGACTTTCACACTGCAAACTCTCCGCCTGGCAGTAATTCTTCACACCCTCAGATCCTTGTGACCTTGACATCTGTGCAAGGTCAATTTTTTCCTCGTCGATGATTAGATCTTGTATGCAGCCGACATAGCCTTGTGCAAAGGTGGTAGAACGCACGAGGGTTTGCATCAGCCAGACATGTTTCTTCAGCTTACCCCCACCGATGTACAGTTCCTCAAGATCTAACGGTTCAGCAAAGTCGCGATTTCGGTGCGTTCTCTGAATCTTATCAAAACTGACACCCAGTCTATTCCCGTTATATCGTATCGTAATTTTATGGGGAGAACCGTCGTTTGCTTCTCTGTCAGCACTGATCTTCATGGAATGCGGTCCCGAGCCTGTGTCAAGAATTAAATAAATTTCTCCCTCAAACAAATCTATTGCAAAGAAATCGTTTGTTCCTCGTCTTCCCAGTGAGTACATAATCAAGCCATGCTCTTCTGTTGTCCTGAATGTGAACGCTATGGAGCTATTTTCCTTAAATGTCTTGCCAGAGAGCGTTATAGCTGACTCTTCCGTTGCGAACGTGATTGGCTGAGAATAAGCGAGATCATCACATATATCGAAGGCTGGCTTTCCGGACACTAGTATAAAGTTGTTGTGAGTTTGAGCAAGAACTAAGATATCCAGACGGATATTGTCGGCCTTGTACCACACCTGTCAAAGCGAGAAAGATGCATACATTTAGACAATAGTGATGGCCATGGACCATAATTATTTTACATGGATTTTTTGTATAAAATTTTGAAATCTGGCAGTCCCCACGATGCTGCATGGTCTGAAACGGCCATACCACCAGATGTATTGGACCTTTGGAAGAACAGAAATATTTAAAAAGTTGTTCCGATAGGTAAACAGCAGCTGCGGAATTCAATTTTGATTTCTTCTCAAAGTTGATACGATTGTACAAAAAAAAATTGCTACGCATAAACCAGTGAATATTTCACAGCCAATATTTATCTAAAAAAACTGAAGCAAGTGGATTTATTTTTCTGCAAAAAATACACAAGTGTTATATAGCTGGGGCCTCGCGTGTGTTGAAACAATAAATATCTGAGACACTTCGTCTCCGTTCCGTTTTGGAAGCGGTGGGTGAGATCGAATAGGAGGAAAAGGAGGGACGGGGTTGATCCGGCCATGAGTTGGGATAAGACCTGATCTGCGTTTTGATTTAGGGGATCGCTCTCTATGGGTCGCCCTCTATGGGTCGGCGAACGGATTTGGAGTTGGATTCAAACATGGAATGTGGGTGGAACCGCACATGGGTTGGAAGGGGAGAGGATGCGGGACATAGATCGGACATATCTGATTCCCAAGGATTTGCTGTACAAGTTTGTGATGCCCTCTAAGACACGGTATGTGCACGCTGTAACAAGCCGTACCTTACTCAAGCACCACAGACAGGGTGAAAAATATGGCAAACTCACACAACCATATGTTTATAATAACCACATTGAACACCACCAAATACAAGATTGTGACCACATGGCCATATTTATAGAATTATACAGTACAACTATTTGCTTAACTGTTAACTGTTGTTATCACTATGGAATGCCGTTTTTACATTTATTCGGGAATTATTGATATCAGAAATTAATTTTGGATCTCAAAAATAGATTTTTTGATATCAAGAATTAATTTTTGATCTCAAAAATCCATATTTTGATATCAAGAATTAATTTTTGCTATCTGTAATTGTATTTTTGATATCTCTAAATGTATTCTTGATCTCAAAAAATAATTTTTGATATCAATAAATGTTTAGAGATATCAAGAAATATTTATTGATATCAAAAATGATTTAATGATATCTAAAATTGATTTTTTGAGATCAAAAATTCAATTCTTGAGAGCAGAAATGAAATTTTTGACAGCAAAATATCGATTTTGAGCTCAATAATTCATTTTCCTTTTATTGATATCAAGAGTTTATTTCAGATAGAATTATTTCAGAATGAAACTATTTTAATTTGTTCTTTGAAATCTGCCAATGATTTTTTGATCTCAAAAATTGATTTTTGATATCAAAATATCAGTCTATTTTTTAAATAAAAAATTCAGAAACACAGATTTGTAATTTAATGACTGGCCCTTGTATGCAGACTCTTTCTTAAAATTTTTTGCTGTACAAAAAGGAAGCAATTCTTGAGATCAAAAACTGTATTGTTATTATTATTGATCTCAATAATTCAAGTTTTTAGCTCCAAAATTTAATTGACGATTCGTTAAATTTTATGTAAATGTGTATCTCCGTTAAGACAGTTTAAGTTTGTAAATTTATTTTTTGATCTCAAAAATAAATTTTTGCTATCTAAAATTCAATTATTGATAGCAAAATATAAATTATTGAGATCTCCATTGATTTCTTGATATCTTTAATTATATTTTGATATCAAAAATAAGCATTAAATGTTAAAACGGCAATCCATATATCACATGCCATCGAATAGTCAGAGCATATTTGTCTTTTCTAGTTTCTTTTTGACATATTAGTAAACACACTGACAATGTGTCACATATGGAAGTCAAATGAGGTATTCAAATGAAAACTTCTTATTGCATCAAATGAGCTGCTGAGCTTTGTGGAAAATTTCAAAGCTCCAGGTTTCATTAAAACATTAGAAATGGGTTTGCAAAAGTAATGTCTCTGTACATAAAACAAGGAATGATTATTTTTAGTACCCCGCCTTATTAGCGTTCTGAAAATACCTGGAGTCCTAACTAGGCCGATCAAAGCTCCACTAGAAAGCCAATTTGTCTTTAAAGAGCCGACTGAGAAAGCACCAATTGTGTCCCAATCAAGTCTAAATAGAGACAAAAAAAAACATTGCTGGCAGTTTGAAAATGAATGGGAATGGCCTGATGCTGGAAGGGTGTTTTTACGACACCCCTAAGACTTGATTCCAAATGAAGCTTCTTCCTCCAATCCGATTGGATGAGATGACGAAGTGAATTTACACAATCTACACTACACGGTATTATTATTATTATTATTATTATTATTATTATTATTATTGTTATTATTATTATTATTATTATTATTATTATTATCATTATTATTATTAGTGCTGTTGTTGTATTTTATTGCTAGTGCTAGCACTAATACTACTGCACCTCTACTCCTACTACTACTGCTGATAACAACAGTAATAATATTACTACTTCTACTACTATTATCAATAGAATTATCATTATTAATATTGTCATTATTATCATTATTATCATTATTATCATTATTATCATTATTATTATTATTATTATTTTTTATTATTATTATTATTCAGCTTTAGCAAGGAGAGTGTCCATCGACTATATTCAAGCTGAACAAACTGTATGATTCAGATCTGCGTTTCAGGTCTCCAATTTTGTGCGAAGAAATCAAGTTCACATTACGAAAGACCGTGTGCTCTTACGTGAAAAACGACGCTTTCGCTCATCAACTATAATGCACTGTCGGCGTACACTGGGTGGGGGCAGTGATGTAGAAATCGTGCTGCAGTTTTTCACTCCTACCAGGGCGTGGATGTAACAGTGCACTGGTAGTTCTAGTCACTCAGGAAAGAACTGATTTTTACAAAGGAACGTCAGGCTTAGGACCGAGCCACTTGTACAAACTCGCCATTTTTTTGTACATTAAGCAATTTTATATAAGTCACAAGTCGTCAAAACTCACCGTCGCTTTTGGCAACTAAATGGAGAGTCAAACAAAACACCGCAATTTGGCCTGCTAAATACATCATGGAAACTCAAATAACATTGAACATTGAACAAACTCATTTTCTAAAGAATAGCAGTTTTCATCCTATGAAAACCCTGAAGGTGGAGCATCTGCCCGCTTCCGTGTAAAACTACAACAAAAGGAAAGATTGTGTGACACACTCTAAATTAGTCTCCGCCATGTTAGGCCCTCTTGGGTGCTTAAAACATAGTCTGGTGCATTCTAATGAGTCTAAATAATAAAACGGCAAAAGTCTCGACGTATTTTCTTCAGGATGTAAGTAGTAGGCTGATTAGTTTTCCGAAGAGAGAGAGAGAGAGATAGAGAATCGAATGAGATCACTGACGGGCGTTGAACTGATTTTACACTTACCTGACCGAAATCAGGTTGACCTGGAATTGCTAAACAGTACGTTTCATTCCCATTTTGCGGTCAGAATTTATGCCAGTTTTTTTTTTTTTTTCTTTTTTTTTTTGATAGTCACTGACCGGCTGAACGAGTTACGCACATCCGGTTTTAAAATGGGTAAAAATCGGTGTGGGGACAAAACCCTCTGTTGACGAATTACCCGTCACACAGGAGCGCTGTTTTCTCTTTGCTTAACGACCAAGGATTGCTCTCCTTTACTACACCCTACCACCTAGCTTACATGTAATATTTTGTTCCAGCAACTTCTTTCACTGTATTTCAGACAGAGATGAGCTCAAAATATGAAATAAAATAACTCACGAAATTTTAAATAATTGAACCTCTAATAGTGTTACAGCTACAGTATTCTTCTCGAGTTATCAAAATGCGAGTGATGAAGGTGCACTGTGTTTAAAAATATCATGATCAGTAACTAGATTTGTGCGTTCAAATCCGTGCATAGTGGGAGCTGCAGTGAGAGCCCCGCAGTCACCCATCCCTCCTCCTATTATTGTTCGGACTGCGCACTCTAACGCTGTGTGCGAAATCATCGCCAAAAATAACTCGAGTCAGCAGCGAGGATCGAAGCCGCGGCATGTCTCTGTTGAGTCTGTAATTCAGGGCACTGTGGGCAATGAAAACGAAAATGACTGTGATTATTATAGTTTTATGATAGTTTTTATAGTGAGCCTTTAAAAAAATAAGATGTTTTTTGTTCCAGGGCCGATGTTCAGTAAGTTGGGGAGTACAGTAACAGTTAATTTTAAAAAGAACGTCCTATATGGGTTTAGCTTTTCATGAGCTAGAGGGAAAGTTATCTTTTGCTTTTTATGCCTGGACGCCAGTCAAAAATTCAACCCTCAATCAGTGCTTAATGCAATTGATAGACCTCTAAAACCCCTGCTCAGTTCTCAGGGGATGCTACAATCTTATTTGCAAGGTTACATTGACGAATATAAATCTAATTTGCTAAGACAAAGCCTAAAGACAGCGATCACGTGGGCTGGGGGACAAAGTAAACAAGGGAGAGGAAAATCTATTTCCGGGCAACCAACCAGGAAATTGCTCACCGGAAGTAATATGAAAATGCATGCTCCACTGGTACTACGATCCTCGAATCCCGTTGGTCTTTTTATAATCTGATTTTAAGATGGCGTATCTCTTCGATATCCATTCCTTACGACTTGACCGCCGACTATTTCATCCCCCACCCACCCCCATCCTCACATTCCTGGCATACTGCGGGTAAGAATTACTTTGGATTTCTGTACTCCTGGGGGCGATATTCCTAGTGCCTTTCTCCCACGGGACTTAGCTCCAGCAGCGATTCACTTACCTCGGCCAGACAGCCCCTGAAGTTGCTCGCATGTGGTTCTCCCTGCAGCAAGGTGTAGGGTGGCGCTCCCCCGAGGTACATCACGCGGCTAGACAGCATTGTGAAGTCGCCGAACAGCGTGCCTTTACGCGTATAGCGGTCTACCTCTATGTTGATCTGAAACATGCAACAACACCACATGGCTAGTGGAAGAAATGGGGTGCACTTTTACTTTAAAAAAGGCTACAAAGTACAGAATATGGAGCATTAAATGCTAAAAATAAACACACACGCATGCACTTTGTGTTGCAAACAATGTTAGAATCACACAGTTTTTTTTTGGTGTACTGAGAAATTCCACCGGAAAAGTGCCCCTTGAGACAATTCCCCCATTTTGCCAACTGCGAAAGACCAACCCACCTCTAGATTTTTTTGCCATGCCCGGAGAAAATCTCCCCATCAAGTAGAACTTAACTTCTTCAACGAATTTTCAGTCTCCGTATTAAAATGCATTAAAATACTGTTCCATGGAGCATTTATGTAAAAAAAAAAAAACAAAAAACAAACAAATAATCAAGTTGTCACACTTTGTGATTTCTTGCAGTGCATTTGGCATGTTGTGCTCGTGGAATGTACCGAGAAATCCGATGAGGATTTTTAATCATCAACCCTAACCATTGCTAATCCCCAGTGCAATCATTAAAAGCACAATGCTATGATCCAAAACAAAGACTAAGCCTTTGTTAATCCCTCGTCTCTGTTATCACTTCAATAAAAATGTTTCTTATGTGTGAATAGCGGAAATTATCCACGAGGGATTCTCTCCGCAGGTCCTCAAATGAAGGAGGGGGGGGTTCTGGGGGGGGGGGATTTGTTTCAGAAAAATATAGAGCATTGGCGTGAAGAAGTTGGCCGGTCCATGCTCCAAAATATGATATGATGAACACATTGACAACGTGAACAATTAACAATGATGTGATCATTGTGTGCCCTTGGCAAAACGTGTAGGAACTTCTACATTTGCGACATTTGTGCAAAAACGACCAAAAAAAGGGGGACAATGGTTTGCTTTTAAAAATGAAGCAATCGCCGTCATTCCAGCCATTCTGATTGCCAGGAGATTCAGCTTACACGAATTCCAGCCTCCTGCGTGCCTATTTTAACGAGCTGAAATTTCCCCAGAGACGCCTCAAAAGAATTCGTCATTAGTCTTCCCCTATTGTTTCTCATTTAACATTAGAAGAACGAATTACTACGCAGGTCCTTTCAAAGACCAAAATGTTTATTGAGCAGGCTTATCGGGGATTATAAAGTTTATGGAGAACTGTCAGAGCGTCGTTTGATTTACTTTGAAGATGAATGAGAACGCACTTCAAATGGCTGCGACCCCAACTGGTCACCAAGGAACAAGACAGGAAATTGCTTAGACTATCAGTGTTTAAGGTCCCTTTTTCCACTCCGCAGTTTCAATGAATTTTTTACACTCAGTCGACAATTTAATCATTCCTATCAAAATAAGCGGAATGATTATCTCTGGCCAAACTACATTTATTGTGATCTAGGATTGTGCATTTCACCTCATTGGGATTTGATGCCCCACTCCCACGCCCACTAAAAAGCCTGAAATAAAATGGAACTTCTGTTCTTCGATTGGAGAAATACGCACATCAAGCAAAATTGAAAATCTAAATTTGAGCTTAGATGGTTCCACAGCGGAAGAATGCAAGTGTTCCAAGTAAACATTGCAACATCTAACCAACGTTTATTTGAACGTCTCTCCCCGCCATTTCTAACCGCTATAAAAAGTTACAATTTGTGTCGCGACCAGTTCGCTACGTCCATCCAGGGTCTTTGTCTCAGCGCTGGATAGGTTTCTGTTGGTCAAATTGCGGTTGGTCAAATTGTATGTACCCCATCCAACGTCTATTCAACGCCGCATCTTCACTGGGTTAAGAGGATACAGCTGGGGTGTCCCCAAGGTCCAAAACACGACCCAAAGAAACATCACATAACACACAAACCATCACACAACAATAACAACAACAACAACTACAACAACAACCATAATAATAACAAGGATGTCAGTAAAACTGACTAAGTCTCCCGCAGGCGTGCAATCGCAGGATTTCAATCAACAATTGAGTAGCTTGAACAGTTACAGCTACAGTTACAAGCACCCATTGTACAAATTAATACGGTGAAATTTTAACGGTCTTTCCATTTTCCCATTTTTTAAAAGAAAATCTCAAAATAATCCCTCGATGCACAGATCCACTACATAATCTTTCTATGTGCAAGAGAACAATTGAATCGCTTCAATGGTTATGAAAACACGGCGCCGACAAACACCCATTGAATAGGTCAATTGTGCTGTATTTTCAAAGTTTTCCCATTTTCCCATTTTTTGCGAAAATCTCAAAATAATTCCTCGTTGCAGAGGTCTACTATATAGTCTTTGCAGGTGCAAGAGAACAATTGATTCGCTTCATTGGTAACGAAGATATGACGCCGACAAACACCCATTGAATGGGTCAATTGTGTTGATTTTTTAAGTTTTTCCATTTTTCTAATTTTTGCGAGAATATCAAAATAACCCCTCATTGCACAGCTCCACTATATAGTCTTTGCATGTGCAAGAGAACAATTAAATCGGTTCAGTGGTTACGGAGATACAGCGCCGACAAAAAAAGTGTCGACGGGCAGACAGACGGACGGACGGACCCAAATCCTGTAGTCCCCCGCTTCGCGCTAAAAATGATAAAAAATGAATAAAACTTATTTTTAAATCAACATAGCTATCGTAAATACACTAGAGACATATACAAGTTACACGTGGAGACCACATTCAACATCAATCACGTGACATGCGCTGAAAATGAAAACGAAACTGAAAGTAACCAATAGGATTTAAAATATTTCAATGCAGACTACTTAACTTACATTGTTCACTTTTTTCAACGACATGGGTTTGTATTGTGCTCATTACATATAAACTCCCCATCTGATTAAATTTAAATATTAAATAAAAGTTTACTCACATAGCCGATTCCTTTATCCTGCGTGAGCTAAGCGTGCAATGATAAAACAACACAGATATGGTCAAGTATTTAGTGTATATCATTTTATGCACATTTAATACGTTACGTTACATGTGTGCCTGTGCATGGATAAAAAATGTAGCAACGCTGAAGTGACTTTGGTCTGAGTGTTGTCCGACAGCCAACATTTACGGCGGCTACGACTCTGTATATTACATAAAAACTCCGGATGAATTGATACCTGGCTGTCGTTGCGGGGAATTCGGGGGGGGGGGCGGAGTTGGGGCTGGGGAGCTGTCAGATAACTTGAAAAAATTGCACCTTCTGATATACAATACCTTAACTGGGGCGGGGGGGGGGGTGTCATCCCAAAACAGGACTGTTATTCTGCGATGGCAGTCCAAATTACTCTTATTGTGAACAGTCCTAAAGCACCAATTGAGTGTCAAGGTCACAGTTCTGCCCCAAGGGCGGGTTTTATTTACAGGCCTTATTGGGTATCCTACAATAATATGACGTCATCATAATGTTTGTTGAAGAAATTGACGAGTTTGTGAAGCTCATAAATCAACGACACCATCGGCGTCACTTGGGAATTAAGCGGACACGCAAAAAATACATGTAAATAGAGAACAGCATTTACAGTTAATGCGAAGTGGGAGAACGAAAGGGGTGGGGTGGGGGAGTGAAGAGGGTGAAATAGGTACGGGAATAAAGGGACTTTTGCTATTTTGAAATATGAGGAGCTACAAATCACCCCATCCTGTAATAAATCTTAGCAAAGCGTTGTTTTTTCTTTGATCTTGCTGAAGAAAATCAAAGATTGCGTGAGTAGGTTTGTTTATTATTGATCTTCCAAAGCACCATCGATTTAGAGCAACTCAAGCTACTGATTAAATATCCGTTAAAATCATTTTTCTCCATCATCAGCGCTTTTAAACCCTGGATATTAGACAAAGCGAAGAAAAAACTCAATCAGAATCATTACAACTTTGGCATAAGTGACAAAATTACGATGGCATAAACTTGCCAGCCGTCAGATGTGCCGTTTGTTGTCGATATATGCATGAGTCATGGCCATGCAACGGCATAAAGACGTTACTGCCGAAACAGGGATTCATGTACTCGTTAGGGTAAACGGTCATCTGCCCTCCCCGGTCAACGCCCCCCCCCCAGTCAACTGCCCCCTGTTTTTGCAACCCGGTCGACTGCCCCCCTCCCCAACTGCAATTTGACGGGGTCGTCATCTGCCCCTCTCCTTTTTTTAGTGGAAAAAAAGTCTTTAAAAAATTAGGCAATTGTGATGTCCCCGCCTGCTTCGTCTCTGAAACAATTGATCTGCATTGATCTATTCACCAATATTGATCTTAGGAGAGACTGATCCGTAAACTAATTGCAATTCTAATTCAATCGGTATGCTTCATACGGGCATGTCACAATCGGCAGGAAACCAAGATATGGGCTCCGTAAAAGACCGCACACGACCGGGCCAACCAAGGGTAACAAGCGAGGAGCAGGATCACCAGCTATCCGACGGAATAATGCCTCGGTGAGCCCACTTCAAAAATAGGCCATTGTATGTAAGAAATCCAGACTTGATGTGCTAACAGCAAAGACTGTTTGCTACTCTTAGTAGTTTATAGTCTTTGCTAACAGTACGTTAAATAAACATTGCATTGCTCCTTAAATATAGAGCTCTTAATAACAGCTCATCACATTGGCCTCTTACATTAAACTCTCGAAGACAACATAAATCCCAGTCAAGCCGCCGATCTAATTCCATTTACCCCGAGGTTGCCATGGTAGGGAGAGGGAGTGTATCACACGAAATATTGCCCAATAATACTCGTGGGGTGCGGACTTTTGACGAAGGAATGATCAGCGTTTTATCTGCCTTAACGCTTCTCGGCTTTTTTGGCCGTCGACGTTATGTTTGGATACCGCTGTCCGAGGGCAGATCGAAGGTTATTTATATATTTATATGTTTTGAAATAACTGAAATTTAACTTGTACTTTCCTCTTCATCATATAGTGTTCTTTTTATATTTTAAATATCGTTACATTTCCAAATTTATCTTCTGCCGTTGTATTAAATACAAACAATGAATAAACATGATAAATAGTGAATAAAGTAAAAACAACTAGTCGTGAAAAAAAGTTTGAATGATTACAGGAAAACAAAATCAAGAAGTAGGTTTGAGGAGAAGCAATGAGAATTATTTTAAAAGGCACTGCTGTGGAATGATGCATTGCTGTAAAACTTGACAAAAGAGAACATGTTCTAAAAAGATCTGTTGTTGCATGCACAAGAAAAGAAAATCATTCAATGCAGTTGCCCTTTTTGTATGGAGTATGATTGCGCAAGGTATTTAAACAGTCCGACGCAAGCCAAGAACAAGTTTGTTGCCGAATCAAGAGTGCATCAGGACCCTAGTATTAATAGATCAATGGAATTGATAATAACTGAAGAAAAAGAACAGTGGGACCTCCGTACCAGACCGCCCTGAATTAAAGCCATCTGCAAAATAACACCGATTTTTGGCCGAACCTGAAATTTTATTCACTGCGATTATTACAGTATGAGTCAAAAACCTGTAAATTAAGAGCAAAGTCCCTCCTTCGTCCTCAGATTGAAAAAGAAAACTTCAAATTAACATTTCACTTATGGCATTCGGTTTTGAGCGTTAATATTCCCGTTCTGTGCATATATGCCTCAAGTATACGCTGCGATTGCCAGGGAACATGCGCATTCCCTCAAAATTTCAGTGAATTTGCATGTTTCCCTGAAATGAAGGGCAAGGGAATGCCCGAATTCCTTAAAATGCCATTTGTTTATTATAAATACAAAATATTTAAAATAAACGTTTCAGTAATGTGTTCAAATGTAATTCAGGGTTAAACCAGCAGGGTTGCTATTGGCAGATTACACCCCTTCCTCGAGTACACAATTTAAAGATTAGGGCTTCATACTACGACTTTCCCTTCCTTAGAATAATCCGAAGTGTGGAATTGGGAGATTAGCAAAAAAGCGTTTTAGAGTTGGAACTCCTTATTGGGTAATTAAGATAATATAACCGTCCCGTCCCATCGGGGCATGTTACACGAAGATTAGCCCCCGGAGTATGTAATTAATATCCCAAAAAGCCGCCACATAAACTATAAACATGAACTAAAATATCTCTCACGGACTGATATAATATCGATATTTATAATAGTCTGGTGCATGACTTGACAACCGATGGACATGTCTGAACCATTGAAATCTGAGTTCAACCAATTCATGTTCTTCACTTTGGAACGCGGTTACCGTACAAGTCTCCAAATGCAACATATATCATTTGGGCGCGGCCTGGCTTGGAGTAATTCACTAATAGTAATTGACTTACGTATTTTAGAGCACAATGTATTACTTCTGATTTGAACGATCAGAATCAAATGTTATAACATTTCTTCCTGACATTCAGTGCTGGCCACTAGGCTTTCTTATTCAGGCAATAACATTCCTACATATCAACAATAGCCGCTTAGTTCTCCGTTTTACACCATCCCAGAAGAGTTCTAGAAATTCGCATAGTGAAACAGTGAGAAATTCGGGGCAATTTGCGTATCCCTAGAAATTTTCAGCGAATTCACGTATTCACTGACGGTCCTAGCGAATACGTGAATTCTCTGAAAATTTCACGCTATACACGTAGTCCCTGATTATGCGAATTCCCTCTAACTTATACAAGTTTTGTACAGTTAGCAAATATGGAAGCAATATCTGTTGTGTCAGATTACTTAGAATATTTATTTATCTTTTCTGCCATCCAAAAGATCATTTCAGATAAAACTGGACGTTAAGTACTGGGAAAGTGATCTATTGGTTAGTTTTTAGTACTAAAGCACGATAGCGACCGATGTTTTTTAAATAACGAAATATACCCCTATCACCAAATATATAATTATATCTAGATTACGCATATATTTAATTTAAATATAAATCAACCATTGATACTACATTGAATTCTGATAAAGGCCGTTATCTCTTAATTGCTCGTTTAACTGGCAAATCAAATCTGGAATTGTTATAAAGTCCCTTATCCTTTAGTTCTCCATTTAATTAGACAATCAAATACGTGTTAGAATTGAAAAAGAAAAGTGACTAGGGATAGAAAAAACGAAATCTTTTAGGTTCTATTCTTAGCTAACTGTTAACTGCCCCTATGAAATAAAACCACTGTGAATTATGACCACATATGGATCTGTTGGTGATGTACGACCACGTCTTCCTGAGCTAATGGCAGCATTGCGGGTAAGACAAGCTCCGAGTCGACCAGCAATACGCCCGCCATCTCCTTACTCAAGTGCTGCCCACGCTCTTTCTAACACTGATCTGCCCTCCTTCCCCCCCCCCCCCCCTCCTCAGGGAAAGATCCAGTCATGCCACTGGTTTCTGAAATGGCACTACATATATGCTTCTTTTCGATCATGCATGCTCAGAATGCTGTGAATAGCTTGGAGTCGAGACAGATTTCAATAGACTGGAATACATGCATGCATGTATGTAGAATTTAAAATGCTGTTAACAAACACCTTCTAGCTTATGCTCAAAGAAAGCTTTCTGCAGTTGACACCGCACGCAAAACGAAAAAAGGCTTGAACAGAAGATCCACTCATTCCTGACTGACTAATATCTAGTCTGGGACCAAACCGCTGCAGTATGACAATTTTATTCTACATTTTACGCTATACGGGAAACCCGTCTGAGAGTTGGGGTATGCAAAACTGGAGCTTTTGCGGAATGAGAGCATATTAATAGAAAAACGCACAAGTAACATAAACATGACAAAAGACAAAATGTATTGAAATTTGCATTTTAATGAAAGGAGAAAATAAAAACTCTATGAAACATTCGTAAGCTATTAGTAAGCAGTACAAATCGATATTTTCTACCTAAACACAAATGTTTCATTTGAAATTTGAATAATTTTACTTGATTCCCTTTAATTTGTAATTTAAAAGAGTACACATTCCCACAGATAAGTAACTCTCCTTTGCGAATTGTGCTAAATCTAACTCGAATTTTAAAAAAAGCAAAACTTGATATTGTGGAGTGTCACTACTTTTAATAAGAGTAACTCTGCATCAAGAACATTCTATAAAGATACTTGTAATACTTTTTCTAACTCTCCTTTTTAACTCAACTCCCCTTTCGAATAACCCGACTATTAGGCACCCTCATTACTGTTGTAGAGCATGCTTACGCTGTTCTCTTCATACAAGCCATAATTTCGAATCATGATTCAGATGTATTTGTAAAATAGTTTATGATGTGAGGTTGTTATCGAGATTACCGAAATTTTACGAATTTTAAACAGAACAGGGAGTGCAACAATAAACTTACAGTATTTGAAAGAGGTGAACAGTGTCCCAAAACATCGTCCCAAAACATCGACTATACAAATTTTTAATTTTTTAATTAACTTAAAATGTCCCCACTAAGAAACACTTATTTTCGCAAAACGGAAAGAACAGTGGAGGAAAAATTAACCTTCAATGCAATGCGACATAAAATTCAGTGCGCATTTTATTGTTAAGATTGTTTTAGTCTACAACGCACATTACTTAATTGTGATGCGATCCCCACAGATTTTTTCTGCTCCGTGCTTTTCTTTTATAAGAGCCAACGGTATCTGAAGGACATGTAAGACAATTGATGTTGTTTAAGATTTACAAGAGGGAACAATAACCACCAACGCCCCTCTCTCTTGCTGCCTTCACCTTCCCTTTGGTCTTTCTGGCCTAGACACAGTATGAGACTGACGAGAGAATCTCTCCCCCCCCTCCCAGCCAAAATCAGTGACAGTTAATGTGAATCTCCCATATATTACCCCCCAGGGGCAACTTGATATCTTATGTGTTACCATGCCTAAAAAAAAACTCGGAAAAAGTGGAGTAATTTTGAACCCAGACCTGGTGCGCGTGGAGTGTCAATTACGCTTAAAAGGGGGGTATTTTTCATTCAGTACGCCGAATTTCCTACAAAAAGGAAGTTATTTCGGAATTTCACTCTGCGTTTCGTTTAAAAGGGGTATTATTTCAAAATTAGTATAAAATTAGGGGTTGCTGTAAAAAATGGCGGACGGGACACGCAGGCAACCTGTTGGTACATCTCTATTTTACTCTTTGCTCTGTATTTTCCAACAATTCTCGTCCCTTTCATTAGAGGATGGGGGGAGGGGGGGGGGGAGGTAATTTACTTGGATCCTGACTTTTTTATGAGATTATTTATTTTCTATGGCTTTACCTCTCCCCGCCCCACCTAAAAACGCACAGAACCAACCGGTTACCCAATCAAACGTAAGGTGGTAATAGCTTGTTGCAGCCTTATCCCTAAATTCTGCATGCACCACGCTGCCCCATTTTTCAAATACGAAATGATATTCATTAAAATGTGATTATTAAAACTGTGGTAGAATGGAAGCGTACTGGCATCTAATTAAGACTTAAAACGACTAAGATTTTCAAAGTATCGAAATCATTCCACTGTAGCTCATATATAAAATCCGGAACATCTTTGCACAACCCTCGTGATTCCGAGATATGCACATTATCTATCCACAGCAGTCCCTAAATAACAGCTGAAAAGCAAATCAGGTGCAATTAAGTATAGCCAATAAAGACGCTGTTACAAGGAATTAAATGTTCACAAACGGCTAGCTTAAAGTTGTCCTCCTGCTTGCAGTTAAAGATAGTACTGAGCATAGCAAAGAATTGCTTTCCAATGTTGACAAAAAAAAAAAAAACAAGCAGTGAAACATAGCAGAGTGAACATATGACTTAAGAGAATTCTTTACAGAACGCAATCACGTTCAGCAATCAAAGTGACATGCATTCACAAAATTAAAACCCAACTTTACAAATCGTAAGTCCTTCACGAGGGTCACGTGCTGCCATCAATGTGCGCTTTATGCTGTGCCATTCTTCCACAAGCGCGTAGCGCAATGCTGTACAGCCAAAAATAGCGGGGATCGTGGCACCGCGCGTCCTTGCCTAGTCCGCCTTCCGCTCGGTCAGCCATCGATCCGATGTGGTGTTTAAGCGCATTCTCAAACGTGTTGTCTTTGATTTGTGTGTGCAAAACTGCCTTGCTACCATTGTAGCCGCTTTTCAATTTTAGAGCAGTTCGACCGCGCGTTCGCACCGAAAATTTGTCAGTCTAGGCACCCCTTCCTGCGAACACGGATCTGTAAATCCAGGCACAGCGTGTCGAGTATCTTTAAGCGCTTAAATTGTCTTATTAAAATTAGAACAAATGCCACTGGAATAGCGAGATGTAGTGTCACGTGACCTTGAGACCGTGCTATTTAGTAAAATAGTAAAAAAGAGTTTTTCAAACCCTGTATTTGCGCCTAAGTATTGGGTATTTGGAATTATAGGGCACCGGAAACACATGCGAACACAAAAAAATATCGCCTCAAGTGTGGGTTGTGTTTTTTCTTTTGTTGACTGTGTAGACAACTCTGTTCTCATAGTGCCTGAAGTCCGTCTATTACACAACCAATAAGCAAATGTGCATTTGTTGCTGGTTTATAGTCGCTAGAATGTTTATGACAGAACACTGAGACCACAACTGTTAGCTCTACCACGACTATGTTGATACTTAACAAAAACACGTCTTTAATCAATCAGTCATTAAGATATAGTTTTGCTGTTTACTTAATTTGTCAGTCTAAAATCAAACATACCCGTACATTGCCCCCATAAAGCAGCAATCAGTGTCATAATCGCCCACATACTAATATTTATTGCTGAGAGACATCAAAAGTGCATGAAATGTGAATCGCTGATTCTACCCATTAAATATAAATTTTAGTATTTAATATTTAATATTATTAAAGGTATTAAAGGTATTAAATTATTTACATGACATAAAAAATTATGATAATCAGTATTTGTATCACAATATATGGAATGTGATTTTCAGTTGCTGTTGCAAGATCTCCACAAAGGCTAACCATGTTGAGCAGAAGGGAATGCTATGCCAATAATGCTAAAGCAGGATTCTAAAGACCATCCATGTTGTTCGAAGAGACTCTTAAAGGGCAGTCGTATTAAGTACAGAGAAGCCAGTGATGTAAAACTTAAGAGACTAACAGACGAATCAAGTGAGGTGGGAAAAATAACAGACAGCCAAGTGAAGCAAAAGAGATGAAAAAAAGCAGTTGACTGTGTTAAGTTACAACAGAAGATTGTTTCAGATTGTTGTTTGAAAACAGGGTGAGTTTTGGGAAGTATGCACGTAATTGTATACAGGCAACTCAAAGGCTCTGCGTCACGATATCACAGCAAATAACAGACCACAGACTTTCAAATGCATGCGCTTTTGAACAAGGCGCTTTCGTCTATCAAAGTGCCATTTATATTCAAGTTATATATTTCGTGAGGCAATACTAGGCTAACCTCTGCGAGAACTGTTAATATTTAACACAAGATTTTGTGTCCAGTTCAAGACATTGAACACTTCAATCAAATGCTGATCTGGTAAGATGTCCTTCGTTTTCATAGCGTAAAAGTATTATTGCACTTACTTCAAGAATTTCGCAACTTGAACCAACTTGTCAGTTTCAAGTCACACACAGGGAATTACTTGTTTTGTACCAGAAAGAAAAGATCTACGAAAGTAATGAATAGTGCAGTCTATCTTGGACAGATTACAATTAAAATCTCCCTTACTGTATTTGAAAGCTAGGAAACTTAAATTCTATTTGATTAGCTTTAAAGTATATTAAGTCTGCTAACTTTGTAACGGTTTCATAAACACAATAGCAGTGAACACATCGTATATAAAGACTTAAGCAAACTTTTATAGTGCAATTTCTAAAACAAAATGTTAAGCATGCTTGCTTAGTATTAGAGCTGTTGATGCTTAATATTTCCTGTGATATCACAGCTGTTGTAAAGACTCGTTAATATTTGACCGTTCTTGTACTCTTCAGTTTGTGATCTATTTTTCTTTTTGCTGTGATGACGTCAGAAAGACGTGTATGGAGCTACAGAATCAATCGATTGTATCAGAGAAATCTGACTTTCAACACCGGCGAGGATAACTGGGACAAACAGGCATATCTCGTGTTACTGCGCACATATTTGCACCCTTATTAGTACTTATTAGTACTTAGCCAGATACTTTCTGAAAGTTTTTAACACCTACTCTTTTGCATTCATTTTCATATAACTTTGCCATGAACGTCACAGTGGTTGAGTCCCAGTTGTTTGTCTTTTATATAAGTAAGCACAGTTATCCCGGTTGACCTATATTATTTGGCTCGATCTGGGGTATTCCAGACGCCAGGCATATGAATTTGGGCTCTTCACTTGTTGACACAGACAAGATTATCGGAAACCATGGAGGTGTGATTAGGTTTACTGTGCTTGCTGGTGCATTAAATTGCGCCTATTTTGGTATAATTTAAAAAATAAAAGACTGAACAAGAAAGATTTTTGGATTTCTATATAATGTAGTGTTCAAACTGTCATTTTAGGTCTTTGTTATCGCATTATATTCAAGGCACATATGAGAATGAACAGACAAAATCGGGCTTTATAAGGAGTCTATTTCAATGGCAGATTCAGGTACAGTCATGTAAAATTAGATGGAATAGATAATTATTGCAATGCAGTTTCTTACTCAGCCTTCTAAGCCTAGCTTCATGGTAAAGTGTTTCTAAATTGTTAAAAGATTTAGACTTAAGTTGTGGGATTAGCAGTTGAGTAAAATGAAGTGATTTTCGTTCTTCGCTATGCTTTTAAAAAGTTAGAGAGGTACAGGCTCTCCTATCGCTTGCAATAAAGCAGTAAATGTACAGATACTCACAGTTTTCTTCCTCAGAGGTAAAAAGTTCACTTTTCTTGGATAAGAGAGAAAATGTTATTAGTCTGAAGACGATATAAAACATGATGCTTTAAGACATACTGCGATCATCTCTGAGTAAAATGAACTAAGGAGCTTGAAGTCCCGACGATTCATTTAAAATTTATATATCGTAAGGTATATCAAAAACCGATTAAATTACATTTATTTCCTAGTTTTGCTTAGCCACAAGGCCATAACAGAGCTACAGCAAAGCTTGAGTACAGCTTGGATGATTTATCAGATGATGCAGATAACAGAGGTTATACCACTGCATATAGTTTGTTTATTTCTGTATCTCAGTAGGACAAACTCTCTGCTAGAAATAGTGGTCAGTTATGTAAGAAAACAAACACTGACATGTTCAATAAAATAATGTTCAATAAAATAAAATAATACGTATATAGCTAACGTTCGGTATGATAGTAATAAAAGTTTCATCAATGTACTAGGATGAAGCAATTAATATAATGAATGAAATCAAAAACAATCCATTCCTAGTTCTTTTTTCTACACACTGCCAACTGTCACTGAATATTTCAATAAAGGTCCTTCTTACTGTGAGAGCGTTACTCAAAAACTACTTATGTCCGCATCAACAAATGTATGTTGGAGCAAAACACGGAAGTCAACATGTGCTTAATGCAACCATAGTTTTTAAAATTGCAAACCGCTCATGAAGCAGGATCGCTTAAATTCTGTTATGTTATTATATTTCTGCAGTCAAAGTGTTTACATTTTCTGTATATCACAATTTAGTTCAATCTGCTTAGGACCTCGTTAGATACCACTATTAAAAATGAAATAAACAAATAGTAAGCGAATGCATTTAGCTCAAGGCATAAATGATCGAAAAACTTTTTAATCGAATTTACCAAGGCCGGTTGTAAGCAACATTTCAGTGTAATGAGGAATTTGATCTCATTATTAAAAAATGAAACAAAGTTTCAATTTGTAAATAGACGGTTGATAAATTGCAGAAGAGAAAGTGCTATTTATAGCACTTCAGGCTGATTATAGTATTGCTTGTGTGACTGATTTACGCTGTAATGTACATTATGATAGCACACCGAAGACAACATTATAACACCCGAAACAATTTGCGTGGGTTGGAATTACCCGTGGAGGAGAGCCATCCCTTCGTGTCGCTTTCTTGCCACACAGGAACCATAAGCCACAGCGAAATGTGTCCAGTCTGAGTTCTTTATGAAATTTGGTGACATTTTATACTGCAGATTTTAACTTTCGCGAAGTAGTTGTCATATCAGGCACGTTGCAAAGAGAAATATAAGATTAAATTAACAATAGTCACGGAATAAATCATTCGTGGTTTTTTCTAGTATTGATATATATATATATCTTTTTACAACGGCAGTATCAATGGACCTAAACTGAATTTAAAGTAATTCTGAAACACAGGAAATCATTGCACATGTAGCATTCTCAATAAGGTCTATATCAATAAAAAATAAGTTGCCAAAATAACAAGTTAGAAATTTCAAGTGGGTGACTACTGGCTTAGAAATAAATATAGAAAGAATCCTTAACCCCATAACTGTAGTAATATGACGTCACTCGTTTTGGCACAAGTCTACTTTCGCAAAAAGATAGCAAAAAGTAGTACTCAATGTATTTCATGAAGAAGCATAAATGAGACAGAGTTCTAGTTTTTTGGTTATTTCAGCGACAGACTACTGTACTATAAATCTCGTTATTTCCGGTAAACATGAAAAGTTCTACTTCCAACTAAAAATTGGGTCCAATTGATAAACTAAGCTGGATAGAATACGAAAAGAACTAATTAGAAATAAGACCTGAGTAGTTACAAGCACTGTATGATAAGATCTACATCCTTACTTATGGCATTATATTCAGGAGACTCTAAGTTTCTGATTACATCACATCCGGAGGGTTGCTACAATTGCTCTTGATATGACACCAGAGATATTGTTAGGTCTGTGGTGGCATTAGATGCCGGGATTGGATGCAGTGTCGACATAACAAGCTTGAGTAATAGTCACTTGGAACAGAAATTATGCTAAATATGTAAACTTCAAGGCAAAATTGTCCAGTTATATATCCTTGTATCTTTCTTTAATCCACACTACCGCTGAATTGTATTCTAACTGTCAAATGACTGTGCCTGAGAAAATACAGCAATACATTTCCTGACAGCAATTTGGGTTATGTTTGGGTGTGGATCCGCATGCCTTTACTTTATTCCAGGAAAACAAGATACATAATGTTATTTATTAAGAGTGAATGTCTTTGCAAAAGTGTTACAAATGCCCCTTTACCATTGAAACACACACTTCCATCATTTTAAAGTTTCCTGTCAAAGAGTTGCTAAGTTTAACTTTGAATTAATTGCTTTAAATGGTTCTGCTACTTTGAGGAACTTGATGAGCTACTGATATACTGTGAAGTATTTAGTAAAATTCTTAAATTTTCGAAGTACCCTTAGAGAATATTTAGTTTTAGTTTTAAATTGAATACGAGTTGATGACTTACAAACAATGTTGTGTAATATATGCCAATGCTGAGTTACAATGGAGTTTACTATTTGCATCTGATTTGTTTTAAGAAATCATGTGATCAGCATAACGGCATGTTGGCTTTTTAACCCTAATAGCGAAATTTAGCATTTAATAACATTCTAAAGTATGTTTGTTTGGGAACTGGATAAGTTAGCCACTGAAAGAAGCAAAGAATTTTCATTTGGTGTTTTTGTGAGATTGTTCATGATTATTGAATGTACTTAAATCATTAGATGTAAAAAGAAGGGAATGACTACTATGCAGTGTTTACTCCATACTGGAGGAAAGCAGAGGTGGTCTGGCTAGGTGAGATGTGATATCACTGATGACTTTTGGTTCACTGGTGATAAGAGGGCCTATGTGGAAAATGCTTTAACTAAAGATTCGCATTGTGTAACGCCGGTCATACTTGTCCCGTTTTCAGATATTTCAAACAACATTATGTCATGTGTTTAGCCATTAAGTCTGATTTATTGAACGAGACCCTTGATGTATTGTGCACACTATTTTACAGAAAGAAATGTCTATAAACGCGTTTCTTTCAAAAGATGTACTAATACAAAAAGCTGTAATAAATATTTTAATATATTCCCGTAATACTTTTGAGTTAAGGCTGGATGTTTCCACCTTTGCTCTTTCGAAGTCTTATGTTACAAACAGTCTTTAAATTATTGGCACTTCATAGGGATTTTTGTCCTTCGCTCTTCATTTAGCAATGCTGGTTACATCGTAGGTTTCTGTCAACCTGAATTTGTCAGAGCGATTTTATACAGAGTTCCTAAACATACAGCTTTTTATTTTTCCAGTTCTATAAGATCTACCACTCTATCCGTCTATTTATTGTCTGTCGGTCCATATGTTCATGTGACTTTTTGTCCGTCTATTTGTCCCGCCCCCTCCATCCATGATTGTATCCCTCCCTGCATCAATTGTTTTTACATCTCTTCATATTTTCTCTATCCATCCATCAATCAACCCAAATCCGTCCATGTTCTCCATGCCCTAGAAGAGTGACGTAAGCATCTCATTCTTGGTTTCGATTAGTTTCTTCTGCATTTAAAATACCAACAGTATCATGTAACAGTCTATTAGTTTCAAACTATAGACCAGACATGGGTGAGGCAATATGCACACTGACGAATTGAATTTAAGAATGACAGTATCCTCCAAAAGAAATCGCAATGGCTTCGGGGACATGCTCCACTAATCCGCGAAACTTTTCTACCCATCCTTTTTGAAGGGGCGTTGCTTTGTGTTAGTTTAAGCTTTAACTGAGCTTCAGCAATATCGCGTTTTAGTTATCGCTTTGGTTTTGATCCTCTTCGAACAGGTTTCCTGTCATAGTGCCTATCAATGCTGAAGACTATGGAAAAAACAACCAATATCCTGCGACAAAACGCAATCACACAGTAAATAAATATCTCCCGTATAAATTGCATCATCATAAAATATGGTAGAAGCGACATTCAAATCTTGATTATCTTTACAAATAACATGTGCTGAGTCCCCAATAAATATACTCTAGGTCAAGTTATCAAGATATCACGTTCAGATAGAAGACATATTTAAACAGAACAAATACTCAACGCATGATAATTTTCGAAATTTGCAACAGATGAACTAAACCCTTGTATGGCGTAATCAGAAGGAAAGTCCGTCGCATACCTACCAGTCAGGTCGTATTTAAACCTGGGAACTATAGGGTTACAAGACTAAAGTGATAGCCAACTGAGCTAACTGTCACGCCTAGACAGAAGACAAGAGATTTATCGAATGGATTGCTGAGAATCCAACATCTCGTTTGCGGACACGGTATTTTCATACTGTTTTTGGGATTAACGATGTTTTCCTCTTACACTCAATGCAGTTAAATAATTTGTGCCTTAAAAGTGTTGCTTTTAAGATGTTTTTATCAATAAGAGCGTGATAATTTGCTTGAGACTTCAAACAATTTAGAAAGCCCCTCAAATAAGACGGACTGAAGAAGGTAATAAATGGCTTTTTCAGCTCATGCCACATGATTGAATATGCGGCTGCCTGTGAAATCTAAAGATCATATAAAGCTCTCATTTTCTCTTACATTTTTAAACATAATAAGCATAGATCTGAACCGCAGTTTTAAGGAAAATGTATGTCATAATGTATACTATAAATCTATTATAAACATCTCTTTGTTATCATGCAATTGTGCGATATTATTCGAAAAAGGTGAAATTCATAAATAAGCACCATTCAGTGGATTGACTCTGTTACTATAGATTTCTCTCCCTCATCATAGAAGTTTATTTGAGTCACGCGGTTTGGATTATTTGCTGGGACTGAGAAATGAGGTGATCGCACAAGAGCAAACAATCAAATATGTTCGATATAAAAAGTTGCTAAATGTCGTGCTGTTTTCGCCAGTTCCTTTACATTGTGTCTTGACATGACAGCCTAAAAGGAATCACAAAAGCTTCATTAAACTGCCGAAAAATAAACAACAGGCATTGTAATACAGACACAAGAAAAACTTACGGCAACATCTTCTGTATTTCATAATGGATCATATAGGCCTATTTAGCACATGGCAGTCTGAAACCTTCCAAGGGTCTGATGAAATAGTACGGCTATCGCTTAGTTTGTTTGCCATCACAAATCAGATTGTTCGAGTATCTCCTAGTTTCCTGGCTTTGCACACACACAGACGCACACATATACACACATACCTACACACTCACACAGATGTGAGTAAGTAAGACATAAAAACCAGTTTAATCGTAAAAAAGGACACATTAGTTTTGCCTAATGCGCTAAGGGTTCTCAATAAAGGCTCACATAGGTCTTGAGTCGCATGGATGATGTATTAATATATTATTTCTGGGTACGGAGAACTATATGTGGTGGTTTAACAGTAAGCAGTAAACGAAAAAATTAAAAACTTGACTTGTTCCAAATTAATGCACATTTTTCCCTTTAAACAAATGTGATTTTGAATAAATAGAAACGTTCAGAACTTGTTGAAGGTACAGCGTAGTTTGGTTCAAGGTACAGCAACAACCAAAATGGAAACACACAGATTAGGTGAACGACCCCGATATAATACTAGACCCTACACCAGACAAGATTGTAGATCCTCTCGATTTAAGCTACAACAAAACGAAAATGGAAACATACAGATCACCCAAACGACTCCGATATAACACAAGACCTCACACCAGACAAGATTTTAGACTCTCTTAGACGGAATAAGACGTCTAATGTGATGTGATGTTCAGAATAGACATATTATAACACTTCTTTGCTTAATATTCTTCGCTTGTATCGTCTGTAATTTTCTTTCTTCACCATCATTAATTTAGAAGTCGATTGCGCTTACACAGTCGCGCACATAGCTACCTTTTAGTGTCTCGTGAAGGTGATGACTTGTTAATTGACGAAGTTGTCTTTCTTGAAATTATGAGTTACTGATTCAGAAATGGTTGCTGTTTATTTTTGAGTACTTTTATTCAGCCAAAAACGGGACATACAAATAGATGCAAAAAATTAAATGCATTTGATATGTAGCTATATTAATTATTGACATACGTGGTGCAATGGGCATCTTGGTATTAAATGTACTCGCATTACTGCATTCGTGCATACGGTGAAGCCATATTTGTGACGTAGTCTTGCATAACCTGACGTCATTTTAGAGACGAATTCTCGTATGCCGTGAAGTCAAGTTGGTGTGGTGTCTATTAGTGATTAATATTGCCATAACGGCAATACTTTTAGTTTCACTTTCGATTGCTACATAAAAACTTACTATATTTAAGTTAAAATCCTGTTTGATTATATTGTCTGGTGTTTGTTTCAAACACAAGCCCTTCGATATCAGTGTTTGGGTGACAGACATTCAATCCACGCATTAAGGTTTAATTTGAAGAGTTCCGGATCAAGAAAGACAATTTAAACCAACTTCAAATTAATCCTAACATGTCACAATTCGTAGATTTGTAGAAATTGTGACTTTCTTATAGATATGACTTGCTACAACGCATTTATGATCTCTTTTACGGGAGAGGACAAGTGTAACTTAATGCATTTCAATAAAACAGATAATGCTTCGCATTATTGTTATGAGGAACTCGTTAAAGGCAACGAATATTTAAATCAAAACGATTCACTTGCTTTGTATTTTGAATTGAAATCTCCCTATTCAAAGACTGCAAGTGCATTTGTACACCCGTATATGGTATACACCCCTATAGGACAGCGACTGTGGCATGTCTTACTCAGGAATTAACTCTCCTTTGTTTTTGTGTTCAGTAAACAGTTCTTTTATGTGCGCGCGTACATGCATCGACTTCAAACAAACAGAATTTAATCTAGTATTAAACAATATAAAACGAAAGAATGGGAAATGTGGTTCAAATTAGCGAAACGGTAATTATCGGAATTCAGATTATCCTAATATTTTTACAGCGACAGATGAATCGAAGCTCAAATAAAGCATGCTCAACTGAAAACGTCACCGACTGTTATTTTCTCTTGTACCACTTTAAAAACTAATACATTTAAAGTTTCACCTTGCCCTCATCACTTTAATACTGCGGTGTCAGCCTTTGCTACTGGCTCGAGCTTTTAGCGACAGTGTACGGCGTTTGTACCCAGTGAAACTGGTTGGGTAGTGTCGACCTGGTTAGCGCTTGGGCGGATAATCAGTAGCTTTCGATGCAATATAGTGGCAGTGGAAAACGCATTGTCAGGATAGCCGCCAGCCTACCTGAGCACATTGGTTTTTACGTGTGAATATGTTGTCACGCCTGTCAATAACGGAAGGTGCACTTCCGTTTGAAAAGTGGGAGTCAAAACTGGCCCCGTTCACTTAACTAGCGCGGTTTCGACCCTAGCTATTGGCTGAGCCTTATGACGACGGTGTAGAACATTTTCAAAGTTATGTAGCGGTTTGATCTTTCAGTGCTTGCATGAGTGACCGCTGTTTTTCACCATAAAAATATCTGCCAGTTTGCACAAAAAGATGTTCGAATAAAAAAATAAATAATAAAAAATACATCCGCAGAACCATTCAAAATCTGGCTTCTAACCATCCGTGATCGATGTGCTTACAGCTTATGAAGAGAGGCTTCTGTCTCAATGAGATCACTGAGCATGTTATGGGTTTCTTTGGTTTCACAGAAAGAATTATTCAGTTATGTTCTAAAATACTTTTTCTACCTTCACTCTGACATTTATTTAACTTCCCCATTTGTAAAGAATCATTTAAACAAATATGTTTGCTATATAAGAATGTTCCCTTTCGGAGGCAAAGGTTTTTGCCTTACTTCGTGGGCTCATCATTTTCCAAGGCTCGCTAAACAATAGATCTTAAACTAGAGCAGCACTTCGCTCCTTCTAAGCGAAGTGATACACTTGGAAACGTATCAAATTTTCTACCTCGTTAGTATTTATATAAATCAAAACCACATTAATGCGAATGATAATTCAGCGTAATAAACTAAAGTGGGGGAGGGGCTCTTAGCGTTAGCGATAACGATGTTCGGCTGATATTACCTTCAAAGCTGATATCGAGGCACTTATCGCCAGGATACCGAATCTATTCTTTTATGTATTCCTGTCTTGCTACCAATATCCCGCATCAATTTCCTTACCTCGTGCAATAAAAGTCAGTAAATAAACACTGGCTGTTTATGCAAGTACACGCACTATTTACTGTTCCTCCAGCTAGGACAAGTAATGCTTTGTTATCACTGATTTGCGGAGTAAAATAATTGTTGCTACAACACTAAACCTGGGGTTACCTTTCACATCATAATTTCATACAAGACCAGGAAAGATATCAAGACATTCATGTCAAATTTTGAACCTTCACCTATTTGTGTTTTGACGAGTTCTGCGGAAACGATTTGCAGAGGAAAACAGAGAGAAATAGCCAGGAAGGTAAAACTTTCCAAGTGCAACAAGTGTTAGCCCGGTAATTCAAGCAGATAATTAGTGTATATGAGCTTTTTTAACAAAAACTTGTTAACGAGGACTTATTAAATATATATTTCTACTGGAACGAATGTTCATTATAATTTTTTATGTGATTATACATATACATCACAATTAAATCTTGGAAAATGCTAATTACTGTCTTATTAAATTATCCCGACATTTGCTCTAGCGACATGTGATCTACCGATATTGGATCTACCGACATTTGATCTAAATGTGAAGGTTACAACTGGTCTAGATTTTGTCGTGTTTCTTTATTAGAAGAGGAAAATAAAACAATTTAACAGTTTTCGTTTTCGTATTCACCTGCTATACCACAATGCAAAATAATTAAGATTTCAGTATAAAGTCAATAACTTCAAATGATTTTCTACTCAGCATCAGAAAGCTGCATCAAAGTTCCATCAATGCCATGGAGTGTCTAACTGGAGTTAAACTAACCAGAGTGCCAAAGGTGCTTTTACTTGGGCATAATCCCCAATGTTGTTCCAGATTTAATCTGGATGAGCATGCTGTGTCACTGAAAAGGTACATGAGAATTTTAAGGTCAGTGGGGTTTATCAGCAATTACTTGTTTGCAACATGGAGATAATACAAAGCAACAGAGCCAAAAAGTTAAAATCGCGCATAACGGTTTTGTGTACACTAAAAACACGAAACAGAATCTAGATCAATTGTCGCACTCTGCAGATTTAGACCAAGTGTGGCAAGATCACGTTTCGCCAGATCAAATGTCGCGGATTCCAAATGTACGCTGCACTGCAACTGTTTTTTTTCGCTAGTAACATACACAAATAAGTATACATTTAACATATAAGGGAGTTTTTGCAAGAAGTATGAACTCATTTTACTTCTTGAGCATGTCGTATTCCAACAGTTTTAATAGGAAAACAAGATCCAGAAGAAAAACATAATTTCTTGAATTATGTGTTTTCACAACTGTGCATTTACTTTTTTGAAGTAATTCCCACTTGGTATTGAAAATACCAAATGGGGATGGATTGCCTCGAATTCACCTTTTTCCTCCACCTTCTCTTTTACATTTTTTCTTCTTTCGCCGAATCGGTTTCCAGACATCTCCTCCAAGACCGCTGAAGCTAGACCAACCAAACTTGGCACATGTATGGAGGGTCATCTGAAATGGTGCACCTGATAAAAAATTTTGACCTTGACCTTACTGGTCAAGGTCAAATCGCGAAAAAGCTAAATCGGTTTTCAAACATCTACAGCAAGGCCATTGAAGCTAGAAAAGCCAAATTTGGCACATATAAACAAGAGCGATGTAATCTGAAGCAACCGATAGAAATTTTTTACCTTGACCTTGACCTTGAAATGGCGAAAAACGTTATTTAAGAAAAACAATGATTTGTCTCGAAAACGGTAAGAGATAGAGCAATTTTGACCTCATTTACGACGATGCATAAGGTATAACTTCCGGTGTCCTTAACCTCCAGGTCACTTTCGAGCCCCAAACCGGAAGTTGGCCTTATCTCGGAAACGGTAAGAGATAGAGCAATTGTGACCTCATTTTCGACCTCAACCCCCTATACGACGATACGTAAGGTATAACTTCTGGTGTCCTTGACCCCCAGGTCACTTTCAAGCCCCAAACCGGAAGTTGGCCTTTATCTCGAAAACGGTAAGAGATAAGAGCAATTGTAACCTCATTTTCGACCTCCACCTCCTATACGACGATACGTAAGGTATAGCTTCCGGTATCCTTGACCTCCAGGTCACTTTCGAGCCCCAAACCGTCTGAAGTGGTGCACCCGATAACAATTTTTGACCTTGACCTTACCGGTATAGTTGGTAGTATTTAGGGGATCTTCTACATTCAGACATGTGAAAATTGTTAACAAACAGCAAAATCATCTACCTACTTTTAAGTTATCATTTCAAGTGGGGTCTAATTCGCTGTGCCAGTTGATTATGTCCCGCTGAATCCCTCCCACACACCTCAAATATATTTTGCCACATGCGAATTGGAATGTTTAGCTCTAAAATAAAACAAAACTAGACTGAATCCCGCTAAACAGCGGAATGACCCTCCAGAATAAACCACAAAAGAAAGTTATGTCTTACACTGTCACCGCGGGACCTCTCATGTGACGTTTTTGTAGCCCAAAAGAGTCGAAATGAGCTCAAAAAGCTCTGTCTTTAAAAGTTTCCGAGATAATGGTCAACTTCCGGTTTTTTACCTCGACCATGACAGAGGAGGCACCTCTTATGTAACGTTTCTAGGTCCAAAGATTCGAAAATGAGCTCAAAATAGTTTTTTCCATCTTACCAGGCGTTTAAAAAATTGACCGAGTTGAACCTTTACATTGGAGAACTAAATCAAAACAAAGCCCGATTTCAGCGAGTCATTATTACTCTCTACACTTATATCAGGTTTGAAGTTCCTATTGCTAACAGGCTAGGAGGAGTTTTCTGGACACCATTTCTTAAGGAAGAAAACAGTGTTGACGTCAATTTGACTTTGATGTTGAGGCCCATGTTAAAAAAGGCGCATTCGCAAAACCTTTTCAACCTCTATGCGTGTGCCAGATTGCTTTTTCTATGTCAGACAATGTAGGGGTAGTTTTCTGGAAACCAAAAATAGGGAGAAGGACAGAAACTTCCAGAATAACTACTAACTTAGTCACATTTGGAAACGAAGTTTCCAAGTGTGAAATACCTCGTGAATTTGGAAAAATTTGATTCTTTTTGGCTGATCAAATTCATGTTTATTCATATTCAAGTTTTGGGTAACCGACTCAAACTATCTCACGTTTACAATAAAAACAAAATCTAATTCATACTTCTTTCTAAATAGGCAGAAAACAATGACTCGTTTTTACTGAATATAAATTTGTTTCTTGCAAAAAGCATTCTGAATTTACTTCTCGTTTCAGTAATCTTCTTAGACGTAAAATTTGCAAAGTTAACTTCTATAAAAGGTCTTTAGCTACTTTAATGTTGCTTCTTTTAATAGCAGGTTGAAAAAAAAGATTCAAATTTGGAAAGCAGCAAAGTGCAGAGTTCATTTTTTTCTCATTTTCTTTAAAGTGATGTCTCTGGTGTAACACGAATCCAGTTTCCGCGCCATCCCGCGCCTGTGCCTCCACATACCGTACTGATGTGTGCGTGCGAATGAAGAGATAAACAGGACTTATTCGTTTTACTTATTTTGTCCGAGAGTACTCAACTTTCGGGACATTGTCGAATTCCAAATGCTCCCTTTTAATGTGTCATGTCTCCAAAATGCACATTTCGATAGAAGTATCTTTAATAAGATGTATAGCCAATATATACATCTATAATTCTCAGCAGTTATCATATTTTTTCAAATTCGAGTGGATGGACAGATTGGGATTCATGGACAGAGCAAAGACTTCCCATCAGAAGACTTCCTATCAGTTCACGTCTTATTGCCAAAGCACAATCTCGTTCTCAATAAAAACTAAATAAATTAAAAAGAATGAAAAACATGCTTCAGTATAGATTTTATTTCTTCAAGCTATTTGCCTATGTAGAATCTCGTTGAATACTTCGTTCCTTTCTTAATCTAATCGGCATTTTCGCTTTCATTTTAAAGATTTGATATTTTATCCCTTGATAAGACACAAAGCTTGAAAAAGAAAAATTTCTTTGTTTTTTCTGATGTGGAACAAACGACCTGTTCCTTTTCAGTGGGCATAAGAAACAAAGTGATTCTACGCCCCGTAGTTCAAACGATGTGAAAACCTTAACAAATGAATTTTAAATTCAGTGCAATAGAAGCCATATTACGAACCGTCTGGTGCTTTATGAGATTTGTGTTGCATTTCCGAATCGTTTAACTTGACCTAGAGCGCTGAAATTTTGCATGAATATAGCAGTATATGTCGTTTATCAATAGTGCAGAGCTGTTCCGGTTTTAGTAATGGAATCTGTGTGCTGTGGTGAAATATCAAACTCGAGTTGACCCTTTGCCTAGATGTTAGCATCATGAAATCAAGAACAGAAACGAAACTGCCCACAGGAAATATATTCGAGTGTCCTAAACAGGCAAATAAAAAAGGCGGAAAGACTGGTCTTCAAAGTCAGCGAAATTTGACTTCTGAGAACAGTGTTGTCTTTACAGAATCACCCCGGAAGGGAGGGCAGAGCTCGCATATCTATGCTGGTTTGGGTACGTGATGCAGAAGACCTCAACCCCCTCTCCCCTTGCACCAGCAGTCAGCGATATTACCTGCTTGACCAAAAACTGTTTTAGCATTAAATCAGCGATCTTTTCTTGCTACGAATTTTCAGTGAATGATTTATTCGAATTCCAATATTTAAAAAATCCAGACAAGTAACACACCCCTAGGGGGATAGTCAATGCAGTTTAATAGCGTGACTTTATCTTCTCATAGTTTCCTTTTGGACATGATTTCAGAGTACAAAACTGGTTCATATATTGATCTTAACATCTTTTCCTAACGCTGCCTGTGTGAGATACTCGAGAACTGTTTAGATACCCGTAAACATTCCATCCAACGCCGATTTCAGGTTGCAGCGTTGATCCCACCAAACTACGACATTATTTTCTGACTGAACTCTTGTAATTGATCGCGACTACAGCCCAACGTCTTACCAAACGGCGGTGACACAGCGTTTAAAAGACGTTGGGTAAGCAACGTTGTTAAGAGATTGCATCTGGTCGCAATCTAAACAAAACTGTCTCCGTTATCTAATCCACGTCTTTGGTCCAACGCTGAGTATGTGTCGAAAAATAGGTGTTGAATGAAGGAGAGGGGGCTACACTACACAACAAAACCGAAAAAGTGAGGGCTACAAGCGTATATACTGACCACCAAATACATTTTATTGATTAACAATTACTTTTTTTCGAACTATTTCTTCAATTATAACACTAAGATCGAGTAAAAAGGTTAATATTCGAGTTCGAGCATGCTCCACATCACATGGAGTGCCTTAGTAAAATAGTTATATCAAGCCGATAAGAACACACACCTATATTCATGGAAAAGTTGAGAGCTTTAGGTCAAACAAAAACATCCCAAAATACAACACAGAGCTCAAAAAGTTCGTAATACTTGGAATGTGGCTTCTACCTCAGTGAGTGACAGTGAGATCCAGGCATCGATCTTTCTTAATATTGTGAGGATATGACATATGTATGACAAGAACCGAATCTGAGTCTTTACCACCCCGGTCCTCCATACAACCGACTTGCTGCATAGATCCGACCGACTATATATGACCGACTGACTGCATACAGCCGACTGACTACATACGACCGACTGACTCCATACAGCCGATTGACTACATATGTCCGACTGACTACATACGACCGACTGACTTCATACGACCGGCTGACTGCATACAGCCGACTGACTACATACGACCGACTGCCTCCACATAGCCGACTGGCTACATTCGACCGACTGACTGCATACAGCCGACTGACTACATACGACCGACTGCCTCCACACAGCCGACTGACTACATATGACCGACTGACTACATACGACCGACTGACTCCATACAGCCGACTGACTACATACGACCGACTGACTACATACGACCGACTGACTCCATACAGCCGACTGACTACATACCACCGACTACTATATACGACCGAGTGATTCCATACAGCCAACTGACTCCATACGGTCGACTCACTCCATACAGCCGACTGACTACATACGACCGACTGACTCCATACAATCGACTAACTTCATAAACCGGCTGACTATACAGCGGACTGAATCCATAAAGCCGACCAACTATATGCTACTGACAGACGACATACGTCCAACTGACTCCACACAAGCGGCTGACTACATACAACCGACTGACTTCATATAGTCGACTGATTCCATACAACCGACTTTATTCAAAGAACACTTGAACACCAATAAAATAAATCAGTAAAATAATATTACCTCTCCCCCAGTATCCGACGATGCTATGCCGTGCTTTCTATGCTGTCATTTCAAAAATAACAAGCCATGGTCGAAGGTGCAGACCCCAACCGGACGCAACAAGTCACCATTTTTTTTTAATTTTTTTACTGATTTGAAAAATGACACGACATTGTACAACTACAATATATATATTTTCACCGTGTAAGGTAGCATATGCCTGGGATGAATAGTTTCGGAGAACTCGCGTGGAAAGCACCAAGGTCTTACTTTGCAGGGTTGCATATGCCTAGGTTAAATAGTTTCGGAGAACTTGCGTGGAAACAAAACAGCATCCAAAGTGTGACACACGGACGAACAGACAGACGGACGCACAGAGGGCAATCCTATAGATCCCCCGGGGCTCGCCCGGTTGGGGTCTAAAAACCTACAGCTTGCGCATACCATAAAAGTGTAGTTTATTTTGTGACGTAGGTGGTGTACTTGACCCATGTAAACCTATCCCCGTCACAAAGGAACCTAATTTGTTTCATGACATCTTCTTTCCAAGAAAAAAAGCTGCTAATTTAGGAGATATTTGAGCCTGATTAACGTACATCTTTTTCAAAAGTCTTTCTTCTTGGTAAGACTCTCAGTTTCACAGATCATGCTGAAACTTTCTTTTTTGAGTTGCGAGGCTATTTACTTATCATGTACTCCCCTTGGAAGGGGGGGGGGGGCACACCCTTAAATGGGGTACAAGGGTACATGCGCCGAGAAAGATATCCACCTTTTTCACCCACAGTCAGCAATCTTTCATAAATGGCCAAAAACGTTCAACGATTGAACTGAGAAAATTACCGTCGTTTCAAATTTTTGTCAGTTTCAGTCATCTTTTCGAGATGAATTTTACTAAAAATAGTAGCAGTCTTTTCAAATTGAACTATATTCCATAAGCAATTCCTAGAAAGTTTCAAAACAAAGTACCACCCCACATCTCCTCAGCTGAAAAAAGAAACACAAAAGATATTAGTTTAATTAAGTTGTATTAAGTTGTTGGCATTTGTTTCACCACAGGGTCCAGGCAATTTCTTTATGGAAGTTGAGTTTTCTTATTTCCTATTCATTTTCCAGTTTAAAGGGTCAATTTTCGGAGAATTGATCTGGCTTCGCTGCAAGTGTTTTTCCTGCAATCCCACCACCTCCACCACCACCCCCCCCCCCCACACACACACCCTCCGTCCTCTCACCACCCTGTCCCTCACCTTTCTACCGGCCTATTCGGTGTCATTGCAAGAAAAGTATCCAATGATATCTACCCTATTTTCTTTCCCCCGTTGTTAAATTAAGACGCTACTGAAACCTTAAAAATCCAATAAAAATCCAAGTTTTTTCCAGGCTCTGCTTACCAGAACACGCTGATCAATATTACGTAACGAGATGCTGTCGCGCTTAACGCTTCACCAGGCAATCATATCCACCCTTCAAACGTGCCAGTGTTTTACACAAAAGGAGTGCAATTAACTTAAAATAAGGTTAATTAAACTACATAGGAACTAAGCATTTTATATGCGTTACACTTGTGTTGGTTTTTATTTATATTTTTCGCCACTTTTCGGTCTTGTGTTTGTTTAACTTGAAGTTAATATTTCTATTAGCAATTTTCCAGGAGGCGGAGTTCAGTCGAAGAAAAGATCTACACTAAAACTGATGAGTTTCGATGCTTGTGTAATGTTGTTTAGGCGATTGATTTTTTTCCTTCCTTTGTCTTTATAGAAGGCAAGAATTTTCAGCTGAGACAAACAGCTGCATCTTTGGTATCCTTTGAGTTAAATTAGCAATATCTTGCGTGGGCCGTGTAGTTACTTTTACTTCATTTCATGGCAAATCTTTAGATTAGCTTGTTCATACATTGTCCGATCTGAAAATGACTGTAAATTTTATTGGGTTCGACGTGTAACGTCCTCTTTATTGTTTTTGTTTTGTGTCTATTTTTATTGGGAGAGCCTAATTAGCCAAAAAAATATGCACATGAGCGAGATGTAATTTAATTTTCAAGCTCTTGATTTACGTCATAAAAGGCCAATTAATTCCACCCACTAACGCGATATCTTCACAAAATGCCCAAACTAGTGTTATCCAGAGCCTGTCCAATAAATTGCAGTAGAGTGAATACGGGCCCCACGATTATGGCGGTGTCGCGAAGGGTTCAGGGCATGATAAAGAATGATAACATGATAAAACATCACAAAACCCTTATCCATCGGTTGTCTCACTAAATCTAGAACACCGTAAAAATAAGAGAATGCTATCCATTTCTGTTATTATTCATTTTCCTGATTGTACAGGAAGCAAAGACGGATGAATTTCCCAGGGGATGCAAGTACCCGCTCCCCTCCCCACCCACCCCTCCCAGCAATATCTGAACCGTTCCTATGGCTACACATTACAGAAAGAACGACTTTTTACTACTGTCATTCTCAGTGCCTTTAATTATAAACAGCCCCACAAAAAGGACTACCCCGGAAATCGGACCACTGGTTCTGTGTCACTGGCGGTCCTGTTTCCATGGTGAGACTGTCTTTCTACAGCTTTGACTGTCAAACTGAACAGTTTGTTTATAGCAAGCAGGTAAATGTTAGGAAGGGGCTGGGGGGCAAGGAGGGGCGAAGCAACCAAGCTACCGTATGCTCAACCACTGCGTAGTGATATAACACATGCCCTCACCTCTCTCGCCTCTCTGGCAATGCTGATCGTATGCCATGTATTGTCGTCGAAGCGAACTCCCCCGGTGCTTGAATCAAGGGCCGTGTCGAAGGGCTTGGAACCCAGGTTGATTGACAGGTGTATCCCACCTTCATGTAACCATATCTTGATATGATCGCGGCTAGCACCTGCAATAAACGTACACTGAAATTGTATTTACATATTTAAATGGAGGATAGAACACAAGACTGCAATTCCAAATGCAAAATTGCAATTCGACATCTCGTACACGTGGCCGCGACAGACATTAATTGTAGTGGTCGTCCTTGGATCGAACGCAAAAGAGATGTAGCAGGGAGCGTCAATTAACTATGTATGAGTGCGAAGGGGAATTCGAGGCGGGGGGGGGGGTGCAGGCCGGGGTGCAGGGGTTCTGGAAATATAGGAATAGATCCTAGAAATATTATCAAACTGCAATGACCCATTGAAGTCTGTGAGTAATGTATGAGGGTGTTGACTGAGTTAAAACACAACTTCTCATTACCAGACAACAAACTGCTGCTAATCGCTTAATACAATGTGCTGCACCTCATCCAACTGTACATATACCATCACAAAAGGCCAACAAAGTGAAGACTCACCAGTATAAAAGAGGAGGCCATTAGCTTGTCGGGTCTTGAATCGCAGGAAGATTTGGTCCTTGCTGCTAACAATAGGGTCAGCCTTTGATGCCAGGCTGTAGCTAAGATACTCGTTGCCATAGAATGTGGCTTCCGGGGGGCTGATCTCTGCAATAGAAAAATTAACATCAGTTGCTAGCACTTGCTACCTGTTATGACGAGCACTCACTCGCGTGACGAGCACTCACCTATGTGAAAACACTTGCGTGTTTTGAACAATTGTCTTCCTAGAGCACTTGCCTACTACGAACACTTGTCCATCTCCAGCAGTCGGTTCTTTACGAGCACTCGCTCACAAAGATTAACTGCTTATTGCGACTTGACTACTATGAAAACTAACATATTGCAAGCACTAGCTTATGAGTAGCGTTCGGCTATTATGAGCAATAATTTATTTTGATCACTAGCCTATGACAAGCACTTGCCTATTACCAACGAAAGCTCATTGTGATCTGATAGTCGTAGTTATTTTGATCACCTGGTTATTGCTCATATATCTCAACCCCACATTTAATATTATAAATAACATATTTAGATATTGTTTTGACTAAGTTTTATTTCACTGATTGACAGAAATGAAATTGGAATGGAGAAACGACTGAATAGTTGGTGTTCTGCGTCAAAGTTTTACTTCGGTAAAAACTTTTGCAGAGCGATGAAGGCCAGCTGGAACACTTTGCGTGGAGATAGGGCGTCGGGGGTTGCGCTTTGCGAAGAAATACAGACAAAGCTTCGGAAGGTACGAGCTAGAGAAAGGCTTTACTGCGAAATATGGATAAATTGTTGCTTTATATGGGATGGGGGGCGAGGGGGCGGGTCAGTGGTCTCTATGAATCGATATAAGCTTCAGTTGTTTTCGTTTTTACATGGAGATGAAACTTGTTTCTTTTGCTTCGCATCGCAACGGAAACATATTTCTTTTGAGTCAGCAATTGCAATGAGGATGCTCTTCCCATGACACCTGTACCTATTTAGTGTCTTTCTCCCCACTACTCCTGATTGGCGCCCACATTCAAGCACTAAATGACCAGAGAAGTGGCCGTTTATGAGCATTTGCCTTTTCTTAACGTTAAAGGTAACTTAGTTAGGATAAGTAGGTAAGCAGTACAGGCTTTGGACGTTCTATTGGTTAATCAGCGAAAGTGACATGTGAGAGTGTCATGATGAAGGGGCTTCTCGTGTTCTCTGACAGTTAATAGGCTATGACTTGTACAATATCAGCACTTGTGGATTTGTGAGGTTTTTGTTGTTTTTCTTGGCTTGTCTCAGTTGTTGTCACGTTAAAGGGGTTACCATCGAAACGTGAAAACTCGCACTTCTCAACGCAATTCGTCTGTACGAGCACGTGCTATTATTACCGATATACGGGGGAATACGATATACCATTAATTTGACCCGGGGAAATACTTGGTTTCATGTGTGTTAACATAGTGCCCAAACCCCCATCAAAAAAAGGAGAAAAGGGGATTTTGAAACCAGAAGCGGCCGCGTGGGGCCCCAGTTTCGTTAAAAAGGGAGTAATTCTGATTTCCCACAAAAAGCGGGGTTCTTTCAGAACTACACTCTGTTAAAAAATGGGTACCATTTCAAAATTAGTACTCCGTGTTTAGGGGTCGTTTTAAAAAGTCATGGACACGCATAGTAACCAGTTTGTACGTGAGTGCCACCCTCCCCCCTCCCCCCGGGTAATTTACCAGTGAGAGAAACCATTGTTTAGGTTCAAATCTAAAACATTAAAATGCTCTTAAATTTTTCATCCAACACTGCCAAAGAAAACAGTATAGCAACCACATGCCCATTATTTTCGTAAGAAAAATCAGTTTTCATTTCTACTTTCGGCGAGATAAATGTCCACAGAAGGACACAAAATAGGAAGCAACATTATGGCACACTGCTGAGCTACTTTTCCCTTTTCTTTTGACGAAATCCTCAAATGACCAACTGAATCACATATGACGGATCACCAATAAACAAAGCCTAATAGCCGATGAAAGTGATAAGGTTTCTGCTCCTGGTATTTTGCTGTAAGCAATTGATTGTCATTTTCTGCTTTTTTTGGAACCGTTGCCGCATTTTTTGACACTTAATATTTATTGCCACAGAACGCAGGGAGAGCTTGTGCCTATGACGCTAAGATAAGGCTCCAAATAGATGAACACACCGCTGATTGCCAGGGGGGGAACTTGTTTCGTATTTGCGGGAGAGAGAGAGAGAGAGAGAGAGAGAGAGAGAGAGAGAGAGAGAGAGAGAGAGAGAGAGAGAGAGAGAGAGAGAGAGAGAGAGAAGCAGAGACAGACAGACAGAGACGGAGACAGAGAGAGAATGGAGCGAGGGGCGGGGCCGGATGCATTGTTTGAATCCCATGTGATGCAGGACTGATGAATGCGATTTTATCTGCAATCAGAAGCAGTCTAGTGAGTTGACCTTCGCCTAATTTCTCTTTCTCCATCAGGCTGGCTGGTCATGTGACGTTGTTACGTAGCATAATTGTGACAAAATAACTGGAATATTACAATCAATATATCTGGCATATCTTGATATTTCTGATTGATTATATATATATAATTGAATTTCAGATATCTAAAACTATTTTTATCTCTATGGGTAGTTGTGATATGTATATTTAATTTAGAACTATTGGTAGATGTGTCATACTTTTAATATCTAGAAATATTTATAAGCATATTTATATATTTATAAATTATTTAGATATATGAAGAATTTTGTCTACAGATACCTCCAATTCAATTAAAAATTCAGTTAGAGATATCTGGAATTCTTTGAAATATTTCTGAAACTGTAATACAGATCTGTCATAATCTATTATCGATATCTTATGGTTTGTTTTTCTGTCAAAAAGCAGGTTTAGTTAGAGGCTTCCGAAATCTAAAAAAGTTCGTTATAAAGTATTGTCACACTGCAGAGGATGACTGAATCATTTCAACAATAGGACTTGTCCTTGCACCGGATATACTACCGACAGGCTACGTTAGCACTACATGCCAGATGGTGCAAACGTTACTACTCATTAGTAACGCAGCTGGTCAACTCTGCGACAAGTCCTACTAAGCGACAAAAAAGTCAAGTGGGTGTCACCTCCGGAGTCAACCAGCCGACAAAAATGCAGTCAACTGGGCTACAGAAAAGGTCAACTAGGCGACAAATAAAGGTCAACTGGGTGACAAGGAAAGTTAACTGAGCAACAAATAAAATTAATCCTGGTGGTAATTTAATGGTTATAAACTTAAATATACTTATATGCTACGTGTGCCGGCGTTACACATTACAAGCTAGTTGAACTTCTCCACAACGAATCATACACAACTAGCGTGTATGTATAGAAAACCTGGCTGCTGAAGGCAGGACAGCCCAATCGCAATCTCACAGCCAAGGAACGACGGCAAAGAAGCTCGCCAAGCTCTAGGATAAATACAGGACTGGGGAACTGGGCACTTCCCAACTTCTCAAGAGGATCGGGAACATCTACGCCTCAAGAATGTAAATTTCTATTGACACTTTGTAGAAAAGAGTAGCTCTCAATCTCTGGTGTTAAGATATTTGACAACTATAGTATTGGTTACATTTGAGAGAATTGCAATTATATAAGCCTTTAATTCGAGGGGTTTCTGGTAAGTGCGACTTATAATACATTTTAATTGCAATTTGCAAACTTTTGATTTGAGGAATTCGAAACAGTGTAATTAATAATATATTTGGCATCTCGCTTATCGCATTTTAAGAACTGCAATTATGTTCGATTTGCTTCAATTGACTTTTTTGTTGTACTTTTATTAATGACATGACGATAAAATATAATAAATGTGATTATTTTTGGTAATTATTATCTAAATGAAATAAAAGAAGCAAGGTTAAAATAGTTTCTTCTTAGCCCAAGACACGATCTCCTTGCATCAGTTTTCAACAAACAACCTCTAGTATAAAGACCAAAATAGCAGAGATAATATTTCTGTTCTGTCGACCATTTGACTTTCGTTTTCGCCGAGTTGACTTTTTCTGTCGCCCAGCTGACTTTTTTTATCAGCCAACTGACCACAGAGTTGTCGCCAATTTCACTTTCATGTCGTCCACGTGATCTCCGCCCACCTGACGTGTCGCCCAGTTAATCAGGAACCATTATCAATTACATTCAATGCTAAACTTAATTGGCAAAACTACGTTGACAAATGTTTCCTCAGTCGCATGATAATATCAAATCTTTTAAAATGCCAAAATTGCAAGATTTATCTACATTTAACAGATAGTTAGAAATCATGGTCCTGAACCGATCACTGGGTTTTACTGGATATACAAGCATAAACAGAAACGGCATAAACGGAATCTACGTGTAAAGAAAAACTAATATGTTTGTTTTGTTGCTGTTCTGTTTCATTCTTAGCATGTAGTTGAGGGCGGGAGGGCTTATTGTCACTCAAGGGACAGTAAAATTATCAGTTATAGCTCCGGATTTTATTGCATTCGTGTTTGTAGTTTCAGCAATGGAGTGCTCTCTCTACAACTGCTATTGGTTTCTACATTTTACTTCAATTGAATTTAATATTGTTATATACTGTCAATACATTTATTGCCCAATATTGATGTTTCACCACACATTAGTTCTGTGTTTAAGGTAATGTTTTACTGTATTGTTGGCAGATATTAATCTTCAGTTTGTAGGATGGGAAGGTAAAATTATATTTTGTACAAATCAATTGAGTTTAAAAACTATTTATCACGTGCTTATCATAGAAATGAGATGCCCAATTTCTAACATTGATATTTTCAAATGTGTCACGAGATTCACAATGCCTTATTAATTAGAAGAAAGTAAAATTCTACTGAATGATACTAAAATACTGTTGGATATTCCCATTTTACTTGACGATTACAAAGGCTTTTAGCAAAACACAAAACAGACATCTTTCTAATAATGAGAGGTAAACTATTTGCGCAAGTTGTATAATAACATTCGAAATGCACAAATTATCCTCTTAATACATAGCTAAAGGTTTCTACCAAAGCGGAAACAGTCCTTAATGTTTCGTCTTGGTTGGATTCTTTTAATAAATAACAACGCAGATATTGATGCAAACAATCTTTAGACCTGTTAAAAAGCTCTTACTTCGATGCTATTTGAAACACGACACTTTGTATTTTGATAAACAATCCTTTAGGTTTATCCAACCGCCAATATACTGAATAGTGTAAGCAATGAACACAATATGTGTAAAACTACTTGTGAGGTTTGGAAATTTCCAAGTGATACACATAATAAACATTGAAAACTTATTCTTTTGTTACATACGCATTACACAGACAGAAATCTGTATTACTTAATCACGAAACGGTCATAGTATTTGAAGTAAAGTGCGTCAAAATGTATATATTTGATAAATATATTTGATTAATTTTTTGGTATGCAACTTCTCTCTTTTTATATATAAAATAAAGGTCCTGTCTAAAACGTCGTTCATAATTAACACGAATGTGAATTGCACAAGTTAAGATAAGCACGAATTGCACGAATGAATTCTTTGTATCCCTTAACTGTAGTACTTTTCAGAGGTTCAACGAGAAAATTGACACGCCCTTGAATTTTTATTTCACATTTAACAAATCGGCTGAATTCCTAATTGTTAGGCACTGATCTATAACCACGCATCTACACCAGATTCTTGCTTAGAACACAACAACACTTAAACCACACTATTGAATGCGCGATCTTTTGTTCTAAGGGTGTATTAATTTTCCCTAATACGCCATTACTTTACCATAATACACTCACATGAACAAAAAAGTGACCACGGAAAGTATCCATGCCGGGACCCTTAATTCAGTAAGATATATGAAACTAAGATGCCTCTTACTATATTTATCTCTTCTCACTTAAGTGCATTTCGTCAAAGTTAAATTAGAAAGCAGCGCTGATAAACACAATTCTTACATTAACTTAGTATTACAAAAAATATCCAAAATTATTTTTGGATTATTTCTGAACAAAAAAATCAGCATTTTGTTTCTCGAGACATATTAACACTTTATCAAGAGATGCGACTGAGTGCCAAAACCACGAGTGGAAAGGGTGGTGCTTCCCGTTTGAGATCGGCAGCCGTGGCTTCATATTTCACTCAGCAAGTCAATGTATGAGTGCGCTTGGTTTAACACCAAAAGAACGGAAAGACATGCTGTGTGAAGCAGGAGATCAAACGTAAAGAGCTTCGAGCTGGTTGTGGTTAAAGAAAGAATCCCGAGCTTGGAGCAGCTAGATTCGAATCTCGGGATCTTGCCAATCTCGCGGGGCGGGCAAGAGAGATGTAAGATGAGTAAGCCCTGAAACATCAAAGATCCTGTCTTCATCACTGACGAAATCGAATCTCGGCAACACGACTAATCCATGGAGAGGTGTCACTGTGTATGTGTCTACTCTTGTTATTGAATTCAATTATACTTGATATGAATAAGAAATCTATTTCAATTCAGTTAGATAATACCATATTTCCTGTAGGACATATATCTAAATAAATTAAATAATATCTATTTTAGCCATCTTAAATCACATAGTTGGATACTGCCAAGAAGCGACGCTTATACAGGGCAGTTATAACGATGATGTTGTAACGTACCAAAGTGTCCAGGTTAACAAACTGTCTGTATGTCCATTGAAAATAGTAGGAATCTGGCCTCATACCACAGAGGCTTAACCATATACTTTACTGCATGGTGATAGGGGGACGGTGTGGGCCGAGTGGTTAAAGCCGCTGTCACAGCCACACGTTGTGGTGCTGTAGGTCGTGGAATCGAATCCCGCTCATGGCTAGGAATAGCAATATCAGTTACACCCCTAGATATATGGATGTGCTTATATAGTTTTCTGCCTTTATACTTAGGAATATTGTAAAGCGCCAAGTTGGCTGCATCACATAGGGACTATAAGAAACACTGTATGAGCATGTCGAATTAATAGTAATCTTGGGTTAAAAATAAGTATGACTGTAATGTATGTTCGAAACTTAATGCACAGCGGTTTGAGCAGTTGCTTCAACTGAAAAGTCGCTATATAAAAGCTCACCATTATTATTATTATTATTATTATTATTATTATTATTATTATTATTATTATTATTATTATTATTATTATTATTATTATTATTATTAATTTTATCTTTAAAACAGACGTTGTTGCGAGTTAAAAATGAATTCGGATCTGGTTACAAAACAACCGAAATAGTGCTTGATAAAATTTCCACCAAGTCCTTTGGCAGACAAGTTCTGGGCAACATTTGCGACTGCTTCATAGGTGGCGTGACGTTCATGATGTTCATGACTTTTGATGTTATTAATCAGTCTGACTAGCCATTTGCTTTAATGGACTGATGCATAAAACATGAAATTGTAGTAGTTTATAATGTTTTTAGTTGTTTAATGATTGATATTTCTATTCATAATAGTTGTGTATTATGTTAAAAAAATTAACATGATGTGATTTAAGGCGACGTGCTTTAAGTCAGATAAACAATTCGACGTCATTGATTCGAGACACACAATACATCTTGGAAAACTCTCGATGCATTATATTTTACAAATAAACTCCTTCTCATGTTTTATCTGTAACATAACACATTCCGGCGACATCTTTTGAAATGACCATTTTATTGTTAAAAAACGTCAAAACATAACACATCTCTGATCCTTTTAGCAAAGTAACACATGTAGGTTTATAATTATTAATCTTTACTTTTTTATTTATTATGACTAGTTTAATTGAAATTTATTGTGTTTCAACATTTGATGAGAATATTCCCTGTATTGATATTAAAGAGCGAAATACCCCCTGTGTTTGTTTGGGCATTAAGACAGACATAACCGCCTTTTCAGATCCCTTTAGGGTTATAAAACACTTCTTATGTTGATGATAACAAGCACGTTTGCCAAAAATTTAATAATAATGTTGTATAATCCAAAAAAGGTCGCTTAGTGAAGTGATTTTTATAGTATTATAAGCTACACAAAACTAAATAATGAAGAAACTGGGTAACGTGCATCTGAAACTGCTCAGCTATAGTATAAACCAGCTGAGAAAAATTAATCCGACTGCATTGATTTCCAAAGTACACAAAGCTGATGAGGTCCAGCTCAGATTAATCGATGTTGCATTTTAATTTTACGAGTCCTACCGTTCTATTGCTTTACCTTAATAGATTACCTCAGTAAATATCTAAGTAAATATTGATGCTTTGCATGTATCTTCGCGTTCGTAGAAAATATCTTCTCTTGGGTATTTCTTGTGTCAGACATTGCACCCTGTCCATTTCACAATGTTTCCTGTTACTTTCGTGACTTTCCTGAAATGCCCAATACATCTTTTATATTAATAGTACCTTTAATCTGTTTTACAAAGTGGGCTTTGACAGTTAGAGGCTGGATATTTGAGCTAGAGAGTATGTGAATATGAGGTTAAATGCGTTAGCTTGATAGTGTGAGCGTGTGAGGCTAGCTGTGAGAGCGTGAGACAGAGAGTGTGGGATTTAGGTGTGAGAGTAAGAGACTATGAGCAATAGGGCTAGATTGAGAGATAGAGTTTGACCGTCTGAATGTGAGGTTAGTTGTGTAATAACGTGGAATACAGAGTGTGAGCGTGTAGAAGTGACCTATCCGTAACAGTATTTTAACGTGATATAACAACACTGGCTCTGATGTATATGAAAAAGATTGCTAGACATCTGTTGTACCTAATGTTTACGAGGCACGGTTTTTATTTTGCATAATTTAGATTCAAGGTTTAAGACTCAGCGCACCAACACACCCACTGCACATTTATCTTTGTGCGAACGCACTGAGTAACACGATCACTGGGAGAATGGTGATAGTGTCTTTTTTCATTCGAGAGATTAATCTAAATACACCACATTATCCATCTCACCAACATTCTACGAAGATCTGAAGTTTGAATAAATAAAATCAATCACTTCTATATACGAACAGTTTAGTGTACTTACGGCTATTTTAATTATTTACTCATTATTTGATCCTTTTGGTCGCTTTGTCCCGGTAATGAGCCCATAGAGGTGCAATCATAGGGGAAATTTGAAGACGTGTGGTCTTGTAACCATATCACTGTATGCGTAAGTGTATGAATACACTGCTGTGATCAACTGACTGATATTCAACACGGGAGCTCCTATCATAACGACAGAAGTGGTAATCTTTGTTTCATTTCTTATTGTATAACTTCATTAACACAAGTGTATGATAATGATCCAGTAATTGAATTGCCATGAAAGCCACTGTTTGTTTCTATGTCAAAACCATAAAAATATTTGTTACATGTGACCTCTTGTAGCAAGAAATAATAAGCCTAGAAACAAACATACTATATTCCTCGGTAATTTACAGTAAGCATAATGCTTTTCTCTGGTACGGCCAGAAATAAAAAGAATGTTGTTTCACCCCCAAGCCGGTGATCGATTTTTATTTTTTCTCGAAAAAATAGACTCTTCCAGGACCAAACCTGCTTCCTATTCCTATCCTATTTTTGAAAATTCGAAGACCCGGCATTGGCTAGAATTCTTTATTTGTTTTGTTTTCGAAAAATATTGAAACATGAATGTTTTTATAACACAACATTTATAATATTAATTTTATAATATCAGTTCTTAAATTTTGTACATCCAGCCATTCGGTCGATTTTTTATTCGTATTTTTTCGACTTGAGTTACTTCTTTTTAATTTGCGATTGTATTGACTAGTCCGGAGGACGAGAAACAAGATAATTTTCTCATCGCCTAAAACAATTACCCTAATACGCGATATAAAATGCAAAGTTTCAGAAATACATAAATATTCAATAACTAAAATTTGTTTAAAACCTTCTCATACTGAGGAAATGTAAGGAACATATATTATTTGAATGAGTGACTAAACTAAATCTACAGATTGTACTTCCAGCATCAATATAATTTTATCATTTTGACTATATATCAGCACAGATTTATCATTGTGATGATATGGCAAGAAAGTTTTTATCAAGATTGAGATAACTATTCTTGCTATGATGTGATGTAAGTGAGTTCAGTTTCATCAAGAACAGAAATAAGCATATGAGATATAGTAGATCCAGCTATTCAGAATTAAAACTCAAAAGAATGTATGTATCTACGTCCAACATTAAAATACGGTGAAATGTTAAATCACTTGCTAACTCGACTACTCTATACAGCACATATTTGTGATGCAAAAAGCTTTCTAGCTGTTCCCAACAATCCAAACACGGGGCAACATTACTGAGGGCTTCCCCGAGTGCCCTTTTGTTCGCGGCTTGGAATCAGCTGTGTAGGCAATAACACAGGGTAAGCCAGTTATCACATTGTTGCGGTTATAACCGTTATTATAAAGTGAAATAATCGTTAGCTAGAGTCTGGTGGCAATCACTATGTCTGTTAAAGGCCGTCTTTTTCCTCAAGCCCACATTTCATTTTCCGTTAAGATAGGACTTATGAGACATAAAGAGTTAAATTAAAAGTATATCGCCACTTTCTACATACGTTCACAGATAAAAATAACGTATGACTCAGATCCGATATAAAACACCCAAGAAGCGATTTCTTGTTTTCTTAATGTACTGTGCCTGTCGAAACTGCTATCAATGTAAATATATTAAAAGTGCACTAAGACATACAACGCCAGAAAACAAACTGCTATTTGATTTCGGCATTTTGCAAGAACATTCTACTTGAACACTGCTTTAATTAATTATGATATATACTCACGATATACTTTCAGTGTTTCTCTAGTTACTTTTGCTACTTTTGTTCCAAGGCGTGTTTCGGTGTTTCTGTGGTGTAACTTCTCGTGCAATATTTATAAATAAGAGCTGTTAGGTTCAATTCAGGCTCTGCTAAACATTTAAACAGATTAATTACCAGCTGCAAAGTGTAATTTGAGATCGCGTTATTTGTATTTATGTGCAAACTGATCTACATCATGACTTATTAATCTCTTTCTTGTTGGACAGTCATGAGTTTTAAAATATTAATTTTACAAGTTCATTTTTAAAAATGTGTGAGAAAGAGAAATTTATGCACAAATATGTGTATAACTGGAAACTATGTAGTACAAGAGGTGACAGTTATTCTGAAGTCAGATCACAAGATATGTTACAGCAGGTTGTCTACGTTTGGCCTTTGTTCTGGAGACGCATGCGCCAAGAACCATTTACCTTGTACAAACGTATCAGATAGTCAACAGAAACAGCTGAAAAGACCCCAGATAAATAAAGAATGTCGCACTCTACGAAGAATATGCAGACTGAGATGTCAGTGTCTAGGCCTCCTGTCCAAGGCGATTTATAATGCGTTCGGCATCATACTCTGAACCACATAAGGCGTAAATACTGTTTCAGTTAGCGCACATGTCCTTCATTCTCTTTAGTCTATCATTATTAGATTACTCAAATGCGACTTTGTCTTTCATTAAAGCACACTGTTGGCTTTAACATAAAAAGAACAGTACTGAAACCTTACGTCATAGAAACCACTTTTCTGTTTCACTGAAAAGGTGTCTCTATCCTTTTCAAACATTTACTTTCTTTTGGTGTGTTAGAGGAAAACACATCTACAAAATATCACTGGTTGCAAGTTTGAAATATCGTCTGAAGTGAAACGTTATAGAACAACGTAAATAAATTTTTGACGTCCTCTAACTGTTGCTCAATGCCCTATGAATGAATCTGTCAATATTATGAATAAACGTCTTTAACATATAAAAATAGCTAATTTCATGCCCGTTTAACGCATATCAATAAACTTGAAGAAAATCTGCTTTCCAATAATCAATCTTTTCGGTAAACACATCAACAATACCAGGGTAATATCACTTTTTGTTTTGTAGCAATGTGTTGAACAAATTTCCTCTATGTGGCATGCCAACTCACTTGGGTGAATTGGTTTAACGCGTAATAAGAAAATTTGCAATTTTAGTTCGACCAGTCAAAAGGCTGCAGTTTCAGGTGATACAAATAACATGGTTGTCAAAGAGAAGATGTGGGAAATTGTGGTATGCTAAGCACAACTGATTGTGTCACTTTTGTTTATCACTTTCAAGATTTTTTATCTGCTGAAAACGTAGAAAGCCAAATAGTAAAGAAATAGAAGGCAAAATTGTTGGTTTTGCCCCTTGACCACCATGAATGATTATATCCTTGTTTCAATATGAGGGTGGAAATAACGACATAACTTACTGACATGTAAAGCTGAAAACACTTTCATGTTAATGACTCACATATCTATTTGGAGCGAGGTCCTAATAAGTAGGCGATAACGGCAGCCTTTACATACTATGGCTTTAACATATATAGAAATTTGAAACCATGATCAACTTCATGTTTCACATTCCACATTGTCACGTCTGTGATTACTAAAATATAGTTGAAATTTAAAGGCTTTGAACTTTTAATCGTTGTCGAAGCAGAAAATTGAAGATTTTGCTTTAAAACATTATTTCCTCTGCAACACCTTTTCAGATTGTAGATCTATTTGTACATTACGATACATTAAAGTGTACGAGGTTATTGTGGTGATTCACAAGGGAATCTGGTGCCATAGTAACAGGAGTTACATTTCTTTGTTTTCTTCCTGACTACATAACTGTGGCATTTTACAGACACACAGGTGGATGCTAATTGTCATAATTATCGGGTAATTGAATTGCCACAACAACCAATTTTTGTTTTCGTGTCTGAAGCAACATTCACTAAATGTAACATCTTCTTTTGAAGAACTCACTTGGTTACAAAGTACTTTACTAGAGAACTGCTTTGTTACCATGTGATTTCTGGAGGCACATTTCAACCACTGAGAACTATATTTAAGTGGTTGCTTTCGTTTATGTTCAGCATTGTAAAACAACACATGCTGACATATTTCCTTATGCTGCTATCTCTACTTGACACCCGGTTATTCTGTTCGCTAAAAAAGCTTCGTGTATTTTGATACTAAAACCTAAGAAATTTATCTCAGTAAATCACTCAAGCGGCAACAGAGTGGGCTTTAACGAGTATTCTTTTATTTGGGGTGTGATTTTTAGTCGCTTGAGAACAGCTGTGTAGAAAATAATATAGGCTAGGTCAGTTATTACATTTCGGTAGTTGTGACTGCTAAGATTAGGTAAAATAATCAGCGGTGTACACGGTCATTGCTTCACATGTTTGGGTTTACTACTTTACTTCTTCCGCTAAATTAACGCTGTAGTATATTTGGATTCCTATACATAAGCCATATTGTTAATCTATTGTATTTAGATATCGCATTTATAAGAGAACAGATAGCGACAGTAACATCTTTTTAAAAACGTGATATAACCGTGTTATTTTTTTACAAGTCAAGTGTCAATCTAGACTGCCGGACATGTTGTCATGACTATAGTTACAGGTGACAAAGAGTACAGGAACAAACTGTATATATCATCTATCCACTAAAGTCATACATCTACGACACATAATGACGGTTTGCTCAAGAGACAGCTTCATATATTTTGAAAGCGTTACTTTCGAACAAAATAGTGTAACACCACACACAAACACATTACGCCTGCAAAATGCTAATTGTTTCATAGAAAGATATATCAGACAATCAGGAGTTTTATATATCTCTCCTTGCCCTTCCAAAAATACCAAACCAGTGTTGCTGCGGCAACCGATTTATTGGACATAAATCTGTTCCCTATATCTTTGCACACAGACATCATGTTCACATGAGGTGTGATTTCCTAAGCTGTGAACAAAGACCTAAACCCTAACACGGGACGTATAAAGAATAAACGAGACTCATTTTCTTACAGCTTTTCAGATAGCCTTGGCTCTTCGTATTCTGAAGTGAAGATTATCAAGGGACAATGGTATAACTATTTCAGACTTAATGCTAAGACTCGCGCCTCTTTTTCAATGCTCCCTGCAGTATCATCTTGTGCAATATTTGTTAGTTACAGCTGTGAGTTTCAATGCTAGATTTTTTCTGCATGTTGTTGGAATTAGTTATCGGCTTAATGTGGTGAGACAGAAAGTAATTTTTCGTAATTTCTATCACCAGTCCCTAGTTATTCAGAAAAAATTACTTTTTATAATTAGGTGTTTAAGTTTATTCCATTATTTTTATGTGGTCGGTATTAAATACGACTGATTTGGTGCCAATTATTCAATATTCTATACCTCAAAGACGCTACGAGTGTCTTGAGGGGAATCCTAGATATAGGACCTATTTCGGTTCTTTCACTGTGCATGTAATTCATGATAACTGCTGTTGTTTACCAAGTAATTCTCATGAGGTCTCGGACAATTATCATTTCTAACCTCTCCAACCCACATTTTACTTATCCCAAAGAGAAAAAGTATTTGTGTATTTTATTACCACTATTAATTGTATTGCTGTTGCTTTTGTTGTTTTCGGTTTATTATTATCATTGAAATGTTATTTATACCTTTACTTTATAGTTATCTATTAAACTGTCAATTATACTGTAAACTTACACAATGCCATGGAACAAACTAAGCTTGGACAGACCTTTGTCTCAACTATTGTCTCAATAAAGGTGGCGAGCAAAACAGTCAAGAATGAAGAAACTATTACCAATCTGATATCATATCTTCAAATAATACTCAGAATGCAATACCTTGTGTTATGCTATGCATATATATATATATACAGTGGAACCTCTGAAATCGGACCACCCTTGAGACCGGATAAAATGTGCCCCTTTTCAGAGGTGGTCCCGTTTGGGAGACTTGGTCCTACTTAGGTAAAATTCTGAGGGTTGACCTCAGATTCAAGTTTGATGTCCAAACACAAAGAAAGTAATATTCATTTATAATAACATCTATTATGTCTCAACTGTATAACAATCTGCATGTTATAGACACAAAAAGCATTCTATTTTGCATACTTTTGCAGCTATATTTAGCAAACGAGTCAAGTTTTGTTTCTACCGAAAGTTTGTCATTAATTATCTGAATTTTATCTTTTGAGAAAGTTTTAACAATTTTTTTCTTATTTAAATTACCTTTATGTGCTTAAATGGACATTTAATTGTCATTATGAATTCGGTGGCATTTGGGCCGGCTTAAATACTAAAAGAATAGGTACCACATAAATTAAGATTTCTCGGGTTTGTATATTGTCAGCGGCTATTGTTTAGACAAGGTGCTAAAGTATAGATAACAAAACTAAGCCCCTGTCTGGTTACACACTTGTTACCATAATCCCTAGCAACAATATCTAAGACGGCAACATGCTCAGTGTTGTAAGTAATGTGCCGCAAAAATACAGTGGATTCCCCACTGACTGAGAGTGGTCCGATCCCAGGCATTTTGAGGGCTCGAGACCGAAAAAAGCGGCCCGAAGTGGTCCGATCCGAGGTGGTCCCAACTGGGAGTTTTCTTAACCATTAAATCTATGGAGCGCATTCGGGACCGAAAAAAGTGCCCTAATTCAGAGGTGGTCCCAACAGGGAGGTGGTCCGATGCCGAGGTTCCATATATATATATATGAGCCTTGGCTATCTTGAGGGAGGAGGATTTGGGGCGGAAAAAAATCGATAATGTTTTCCATTACATGCGTCCAACCTTCGTTTTTCCAGTGAAACAAACTTGGTAAACATGAGGAGGTCAGAAAAGGCACTATATATTTGTAAGTTTTTATGATTTTTTGAAAAAACACAAATACACTAAAAACATTGGTATCTTATATAAAAAAGATTTGATGTAACTGATTGATACAGAGTAACTGTTACTCCTTAGCATTAAAGGGCACAAACATGTGCTCATCTCAAATTGCAATTGCACGCTGGATTACAATTAAGCTGTTGAATTGCAATCAACAATTTATTACGATGCCCAAGTATATCAGTTTACTATCCACACTCGTTGAACTTGGCAATTTCAACTGGAATTGCAATTTATTATCCAACAAATCGTATAAAAACCTCGAGCTGTTAGTGTTGAAAAATACCAATTTCAACATGGAAAACAACACGCATGCCAATGAATTTGCAAAAGGGTGCTGTGGACTGCACCTGTTGGCCCGACCCTGCGAGGGTGGATGTCTTGAATGTGACGCAAGCATTAAGCGCCCCGCCACAGAAATGCTGCAACATCCCAGCAAAAACACTTGCAAATGCTGTAGAAGGCATAAGCGAAAGTTACGAAAGACCAGAAAGCTCATTTCCTTCCAAGAAATTTCCACATCACTTCCTTGGAAATTCATGGAATTTCCAAGAAGTTCCCTCTTGAACAAAGACCAGAAGGCTCATTTCTTTCCAAGAAATTTCCATGGAAATTCTTAGAACTTCCAAGAACTTCCGAGAATTTCCAGGAAGTTTCAGGAATTTACCTCTGTCTATTTAAGACCTAAAACACACCCCATGCTTTGTGTTATCTGAGTTCCTTACTTCTCCTAAAATACTGCTTTGTTGTGTTTGCAAAGAATGTGTGAATTTATATGTATACAAGTAAAAATGCTTAAAACATATTAATCAAAATATAGGATTCAGTCTGAAAATTTCCAAGAAATTCCAAGAAGTTCTGAGAACTTCTTGGAAGGATTTAGACTGCCAACCTGGAATTTGATATCATGGAAAAACAACAGAGCTGGGATTGAAGACATTACGGTACCATAATCAAAGAAAATAAACAAATCGTTTCGAATGGATTCTTGCAAAACACGCGGTATATGAAAAATAAAGCATTTTGAAAAACACTTTGAACAAAAAGGAGTATTTTGTGGGCTACATTGTGTGTTAAGCATTGAAGGTAACGGTGATAATATACAATCAACTACGTTGTTTTATAAAAGCATTAAACTGCACCATTTTGTGAGCGATAATATATGTGTTTGAATTTTCCTTCTCAGAAGACGTTTGCGATTGTGAAACTCGGTACGTTAAACAAGTATTGTACTTTAGATTTTACCTCTGTAGCAATTTCAGTCACCAGAAGTGGACACCTTTCTGTATTAGGACCCACAAAGGTCCTATCTGGAACGTTAATAAGGCACGTTAATAAGGCACATTAATAAACCAGCCGATTTCATTGGGTTGCTGTTGTCAAATCAACGGGATACAACCGTCGTTGAAATATGCGTATGTATATATGTAAACTATACTAAAGATCCTTCTTCTCCCACAATTTGGAACACATTCTTTTCACATTTTCAAAGAGTCTTTTTAGGCCCCAACCCCTTCGGATTGGGGCCTATAGGTTTTGGGTGTCCGTCCGTCTGTCTGTCCGTTTTTTTGTACACTCTATATCCCCGGTTCTATTGGTCGTAGAATATGATAGTTAGCTTAAATGAAAGGTCTCGATCTATAGATGTGCCTTTTGGTACTCTCGGTCCGATACGGTCATCCGGAAGTGATCAAATTGACCAAAATGGGCGATAATTGGAGTTTCAGGGAAATAAGCTTGTACACGCTATATCTTCGGTTCTTTTAGTCGTAGAAAAGTGAGAGTAGGCTCATTTGAAAGGTCTCGGCCTGTAAATGTGCCTTTTGGTACTTTTGGTCAAATACAGTCATCCGGAAGTGGTCAAATTGATCATAATGGGCGATAATTGGAGTTTCGGGGAAATAAGCTTGTACACGCTATATCTTCGGTTCTTTTAGTCGTAGAAAAGTGAGAGTAGGCTCATTTGAAAGGTCTCGGCCTGTAAATGTGCCTTTTGGTACTTTTGGTCAAATACAGTCATCCGGAAGTGGTCAAATTGATCATAATGGGCGATAATTGGAGTTTCGGGGAAATAAGCTTGTACACGCTATATCTTCGGTTCTTTTAGTCGTAGAAAATTGAGAGTAGGCTCGTTTGAAAGGTCTCGAACTGTAAATGTGCCTTTTTGTACTTTTGGTCAAATACAGTCATCCAGAAGTGGTCAAATTGATCAAAATGGGCGATAATTGGAGTTTCAGGGAAATAAGCTTGTACACGCTATATCTTCGGTTCTATTAGTCGTAGAACATTGAGAATAGGCTCAAATGAAAGGCCGCAATCCGTAGATGTGCCTCGAAAGAACTTCCGAGAATTTCCTAGGAAATACCAGGAACTTCCAAGAAGTTCTCACCTCACTTCGGAAGAACTTCCGAGAACTTCCAAGAATTTCTATGGAAATTCCAAGAAGTTCTCACCTTAGTTTGGAAGAACTTCCGAGGACTTCCAAGAATTTCTATGGAAATTCCAAGAAGTTCTCACCTTAGCACGGAAGAACTTCCGAGAATTTTAAAGGAAATTCTTGGAACTTCCAAGAAGTTTCCATCTCACTTCGGAAGAACTTCCGAGAACTTCGAAGAATTTCTATGGAAATTCCAAGAAGTTCTCACCTTAGTACGGAAGAAATTCCGAGAATTTCCAAGGAAATTCTTGGAACTTCCAAGAAGTTCTCACCTCACTTCGGAAGAACTTCCGAGAACTTCCCAGAATTTCCATGGAAATTCCAAGAAGTTCTCAACTTAGCAAAGGGATTTTTTTTGGTGAATCGCGATGAATTGGAAAATGGCACCCCTTATAAATGTATTGTTAGCCGATTTGGAAATTGTTTTTCTCCAGCGATTTTGATCAGAAACCTATGAAGGTTTTTCAAACGATGATTTAATAAAAGATTGTGTAACTGTGCTATTCGTTAAAATTGGATAAATGGCGCTAATTTGAAATATATTTATTTTTCATAATGCTTCTGCTAACGCAATATCGATCAGACACCTTTCAAATTTTGAACGAATGTTTTACAAAAAAGGTTCTCTGAAACAAATCATTTTATTTTGCGATTCACAAAGAAGGACAAATGGCGCCAATTTGAATATTTTTCTTCGCCAATTTTTAAAATCAAAGAAAATAAACAAATCGTTTCGAATGGATTCTTGCAAAACACGCGGTATATGAAAAATAAAGCATTTTGATAAACACTTTGAACAAAAAGGAGTATTTTGTGGGCTAAATTGTGTGTTAAGCATTGAAGGTAACGGTGATAATATACAATCAACTACGTTGTTTTATAAAAGCATTAAACTGCACCATTTTGTGAGCGATAATATATGTGTTTGAATTTTCCTTCTCAGAAGACGTTTGCGATTGTGAAACTCGGTACGTTAAACAAGTATTGTACTTTAGATTTTACCTCTGTAGCAATTTCAGTCACCAGAAGTGGACACCTTTCTGTATTAGGATACACAAAGGTCCTATCTGGAACGTTAATAAGGCACGTTAATAAGGCACATTAATAAACCAGCCGATTTCATTGGGTTGCTGTTGTCAAATCAACGGGGTACAACCGTCGTTGAAATATGCGTATGTATATATGTAAACTATACTAAAGATCCTTCTTCTCCCACAATTTGGAACACATTCTTTTCACATTTTCAAAGAGTCTTTTTAGGCCCCAACCCCTTCGGATTGGGGCCTATAGGTTTTGGGTGTCCGTCCGTCTGTCTGTCCGTTTTTTTGTACACTCTATATCCCCGGTTCTATTGGTCGTAGAATATGATAGTTAGCTTAAATGAAAGGTCTCGATCTATAGATGTGCCTTTTGGTACTCTCGGTCCGATACGGTCATCCGGAAGTGATCAAATTGACCAAAATGGGCGATAATTGGAGTTTCAGGGAAATAAGCTTGTACACGCTATATCTTCGGTTCTTTTAGTCGTAGAAAAGTGAGAGTAGGCTCATTTGAAAGGTCTCGGCCTGTAAATGTGCCTTTTGGTACTTTTGGTCAAATACAGTCATCCGGAAGTGGTCAAATTGATCATAATGGGCGATAATTGGAGTTTCGGGGAAATAAGCTTGTACACGCTATATCTTCGGTTCTTTTAGTCGTAGAAAAGTGAGAGTAGGCTCATTTGAAAGGTCTCGGCCTGTAAATGTGCCTTTTGGTACTTTTGGTCAAATACAGTCATCCGGAAGTGGTCAAATTGATCATAATGGGCGATAATTGGAGTTTCGGGGAAATAAGCTTGTACACGCTATATCTTCGGTTCTTTTAGTCGTAGAAAATTGAGAGTAGGCTCGTTTGAAAGGTCTCGAACTGTAAATGTGCCTTTTTGTACTTTTGGTCAAATACAGTCATCCAGAAGTGGTCAAATTGATCAAAATGGGCGATAATTGGAGTTTCAGGGAAATAAGCTTGTACACGCTATATCTTCGGTTCTATTAGTCGTAGAACATTGAGAATAGGCTCAAATGAAAGGCCGCAATCCGTAGATGTGCCTCGAAAGAACTTCCAAGAATTTCCTAGGAAATACCAGGAACTTCCAAGAAGTTCTCACCTCACTTCGGAAGAACTTCCGAGAACTTCCAAGAATTTCTATGGAAATTCCAAGAAGTTCTCACCTTAGTTTGGAAGAACTTCCGAGGACTTCCAAGAATTTCTATGGAAATTCCAAGAAGTTCTCACCTTAGCACGGAAGAACTTCCGTGTTCTCCGTGCATACTTAGGTGTGACAGAGGCACTGAAAATGTTCATTTGGCTCGTATCCAACCCTTTTTGCGCAGACATGGTGACGACATGTTCAGTGGAGAGGAGAGTTTTATATATGGTCGAAGTACTGGAAACCAAAGAATAGAATCGTGGTGGGGAATATTGAGAAAACAAGGAGCGGATTTTTGGATACGCCTTTTCAAAGACATGGCATCAATCGGTCTTTTAGACACGGATAACCAGTTACACATTCAATGCTTGCAATTTTGTTTCATGCAACTTATCCATAAGGACTTATTTAGAATTGCAATAGAATGGAATCAGCACAACATACAAACTAAGAAAAATGACGAAGGGCCAAGGGGAAAGCCAGATGTGATGTTCTTCACACCGCAAAGATATGGCACTGAGTCGTACGCCATTGAGTGCCAAGAAGAAGAAACACATACTCTTTTAAACGAAATTGAACAAATATTGCCGGGGGATTATAATCCATATTTTTTGGACTTAATCTCAGAACTAATGCCAAACTGGGAAGAACCAACGAGTGTCGATGAAGCACTTACACTGTTTGTTCAGCTGCGTGGCTTAATTGAAGATATTTAGGCTTTGATATTATTAATTTATTGGTTTAACACAATTTGTATGAAACATTCATATAGGCACTAGGCTGCTTAAATTTTCAGAGTAACTTGATTGCTAAATGTAGAGAGATCACTATAATCTTTCAGTGTTTTATAAAGAAAGTGTTTTTGTCAATGTTGTAAGGTTTCTGTTCCACTTTTTAGGTAATCTGGATTAAGTGTAAGCTTTTCGATATCCAAGGGTAGTACATGTTTCTACCTAGTTTTCCACTTTATTTAGACCACGACTACTGTTTGGTCTATACCATCAAGATTATTTCTTGATTGGTTCCTTTTTTAAAATACGCGAGAGTTTACTTAATTATTAAGCCTGAATGTCCGAATTTGTCGAGCTAGTCGAATTTATCGAAAACATGAATCAAATTTCCAAACTATACGCAAATGCGTAAGGTGGCTTAAACTACTTTTCGTCACTTGGTTGCTGGGTGTCGTACTCAAATAACGGATTTCGATTATTTTGAAATCCGGCAGTCGCACTGGCGAACGACTTTGTTTTCAGTTAAAGTAATGAACTGAATGGTAGTGCTCTATGTGGGCCACAGGATCGATGATTCGAAATATAGTGCTTTTACAAAAACCTAATGTTAATGTTGAATTTGTACGAAAGAGCAACTACAATTAATATCATATAGTCAATGTTAATATTAAAAATGCAGTGCAGTTTTTATATTGTTTAGGACTGCTGGATTGGCGTGGGATCCTCTTTCAAAAGGGTTTTCTGATCATCGCGCCACATTCTATTGGCGTGCTTTTAATGCTATAAACGATTTTTTAAAGAGACAAGAAAATTTATGACAATTAAACCTGGAAACTTTCATTTTGATTATGTATTTATATTAATATAACTGCTATCAAGAGAATATAATTACTGTAATGAAATTATACATTCTAATGATAATTGCACTTTACAGTTGTTCTTCTAGAGGATGTTTATCTTATGTGAGAGAAAAGTGTTTTAGGGGAAACACTTAAGACTTCACATGAAGATAATAAACTGGAATTTTGCTTTGAGTTTTGAATCATTCAGTTCTTAAAGCATTTTAATTTTCATGTTTAGGTACACTGATAGCTACTCTTTGAATCCACTCATATGACTGTTTATTTACATCTCAAAGCAAACCTTACATGAACGCCCTTCTCGTCAAAACATGCAACGCGCAAAGCGGATATTCTTGTAACACGTGCCACACAAGCAAAATGCTCGATAAATCTTGCAAGTATTTGCATTTGGTGATACGCGTCGGCCAAGCAACCAGATAAACTGAACGTCCATTCGACTTAGACAAAAAGTTCGTATATTCAATATTCGCCGATGCAGTAATTGAATAACTGTTTCAGATGAAAATTTCTTTAACGGAGGGTATGGATAAGACGGCAATAAATGATTAAAACATAATGATGAAATGTAGGCAACACCGAGTCATAAAGTAAGTTTTAGTAAATGTGTACATATAAAAACCAACACAACAAACAAATAAAACGTTTACAATGGATTTTCAATGAAATATAATCTTAAGAACATTTCCTCATTCTCAGACACTTACGGACCATCCTCAGATTCAACGGAACGAGACGGCGCAAGCTTTGTACAGAATATTGATAAATTCAAATTAAGTAAAATATCTTAGACCTCAGACGGCTGTGAATGAGAGTTCCGTGAATGAAAATAGCAAGAATATTGATCCAGGCTGTTATTAACATTTAGAAACGTAAAATAATACACGCTGTGACCATTTCCGTTTATGATCGTAATGCACAAAACGAAGCTTTCATAAAATAAAGAGAACTGATCGAGGAAAAATATGCAAAACAATTCAATCCGCCAAGAAACAAATAAATGTGATATGCAATATGCGAGTGCGTTCATGTGTCACTATTAATTCAAATTTTAGTAACACATTGATGAGTAGTTCACCATTTGTTTTTTTTTATCTTTTTGTTTAAAAGTAGCTTCGTCTGTAGAAAATGTAATTCTCATTGTTCTTCAAAAACATCAAAATATTAAACAACGCAAACTTACTCTCAGGCACATTTTCGCAGAAGCAGTAGTTTGACGTGAACTAGTAAAAGTTTAAAGAGGGTTTTACCGTGTTTCGTCTTTTTAACTATGCCACACCTTTAGTCACTTTTTCAATGTTAAGATTAAGACCAAAGCATATTTACAATAATGACCCTCCTACAACGTCTCAGGTTGCTTAAATGACAGCATGCAGTCCAGTGAAAAATGTCTGGATATTTTTTTATTCCTCAGGCATGGCAAACATCAAAGTAAAAGGAAGTAAAGGAAGAGAAATCTTCATCCCACTCAGAGACTATTTGTGCCCTGAAGACATAAGTGAGTTTATACTGCAACTGCTCTTGTGTAGGGATTATTTTTAAGAAATTTGTAATCGTTCTTAGTTGAGAAACTTTTAAAGATGATTGGCAAATTAAGAAGTATTTCTATGTATCACCATAAAGACATAATTTAAAACATATCCATACATTGTTAATTAACATTTTCAACTATAAAAATGACTTTTATTCGTTGATCATGCTATTACTTAGATATGTAATAGCAAATCCAATGTGCATTTTAACATAGTATGAACTGTGGCTGCTTTTGTTTTCGGTTCTTGCTTTGCTGTCAGAACTGATAAAACATTTTTGGTTCGATTTCAGAGGCCATTTTTCCCAATACAACAGGATTACAATACAAGGACAGTGACGACGATATACCTGTCGCGGTATTAGTTCGAGATGGAAAGTATGTGGAACCAAGTAATGGGTGGGTAAAAGAAGGGAGATTGTACTTCACACAAGAAAGAGAAGAACCAAAGCCAACATTCGCTCAAGCACAAGCAGAGTCTGCTACTGGGACTACAAAAAAGAAAGGTTAACTATTTATCATTTTGAAGTTATAATTTAAGTATGTTTAATGGCCTTTATAAAAGTATGAATACACATTTGCGTTAAAAATGTAACTACTTCTTGATTTTCCATTTAAGTTATGAATATCTAAACAATGTTTAGCATTTAAGTGATAACATCTCCGACATTTGTGGTTTTTAACAATACATAAGACCAACCTTCATACTTTTCATATAATTCTGGAAAACTTAAATACTGATTTATAACTGTTATATTCACTATTATCTTCATATTAACTATATCAGCGTGTGATACTACAATAATTAAGTTTTCATTTATAATAGGGCATTTGAATGAGCTACTAGAAAAACTTAAAGCCGGACGAAAGAAAGAAGAAACATTTGTGGCAAGTATTTGTTTATATATCTTTCAGTTTTGTTACAAATCCGCATATGCACCTTGTGCAAGAAAAGTCTGTCCTCCGAATTGAAAAGTTTTGAAGCTGACAACCGAAGAATCCATACCAAGCAATATAAGATATTCCTGCTTTTTAGACTTTATCGAGCTGTTCTGGTGTGATAAAGATGGGTTTCTCTGTCGTTTATATAAATACATACTAGTGGGGATTCAATAGAAGTTTGAATTTTCATTTAATAAAAAAACAATATATAAAAATATTCAAACGCCAAGTGTATAATATTGGATAAGTCCACCCAATGCAATTACGTGCAGCACACTGCATATCAGGCCCTCTCCACAGAAAACCTTTTTATCTATTTGAATCCGGATCTAGAAAGTGCTCATAAGTAATAGGTTTTACCGTACTGCTTTTTCATCAAGGCTTGGAAGTTGAGTACAACAGAAAATTTTCTTGTACGTCTTCCTATGCAAAGGCAGGAAGGTGATCAGTACTGATAACGGTTTCTGTACATCCCTTTTTTGGTTCCTTTTTTCCGGATAGGGCAAATTGACATTGGAAAATGGTTTTTCAGCACATCTTTTTATCCAGGTCTATAACGTGGTCAAAACAGACAGTCTTAACGTCTGTCTTTTTATCAGTAGCCGAGAGATGATCATCTCTGACATCTGTTGCTGTACGTCTCTGTTATCTGGATCTGAAAGGTTATCATGCGAGTCTGGAGAGAGGTCGCTTCAGGCATGTTTTAATGTGCTACAGCTTTAGCCAGGTCAGGAAGGTTTTCACCAAATCGAAAACCTTCTGCATTAGTGAAGTTTTTGCAAATCGTCCCAAACCTTTCACCTAAAGGCAGGGTATGGGTGTGCATATACCCTCGCATCTATTAGTGTAGTTACAACAAACATTGTTGGCACGGTCTCATCACCCAAAAACACTGGTCTTATCGCCCAAAATACCAGAGTAATTCTTTATAATGGTCTAACATATACTTCATCTCTAGAAATATTTTAGTGCTTAAGTGGCGAACTTAGTGCCATAAAGATAACAGTTAACCTACATAGAAGGTGAATTGAAAATATCGAACTGCTTGGAAACCATGCTGCTATGAGACAAGAGAAGCATAGCTGTACAAGTCATGTCGCTGTAAACAAAATCAAGGGCAGTGGCCACATGCTGGGTTTGTCAAGCAAGGCAATGTTCTTGCACACATCGTCGGGGTAATTACCCCCAATATATACCTTGCTCAGTCTTTTCCGAGAGGAAGACTCATTCGACATCGAGCAGCACCCTGCACCCTCATTTGTTACATCGTTTTAAGTTTTACTTTTTGGGAGGACGATTCCTACTCTACCCCCAATTTCAAATACGGCAGCTCGGAATGCACTATAACTCCAGCTTCTCTCCCATTTGACGGATCCCTAATCCACCCATCCCGTCCTAGATACAACTTTGAATGCTTTGAACACATTTTTTTTCCTAACCAGGATACGAACCTGAATGTACAAAACCCTATTAACCAAGGTGTTTTAAAATAGACGTTTTGGGGTTTTAAAACGAGGAGTGGGAAGTCAAATCTGGAAACGGCCCTGAAAGCAAATCCATATCTTCAGTCAACGTCCTGCTATTGGCTTACACACTGTATACAGACCACAACAAGATCATTTCATCGATGAATTTATTTGAGTTTAAGTAAAGGATATTTAGCTATGTTTTAGATGCATTTCTAGCTGTTTCACAGAGGAATTATTTTTTCACATGTGACAAAATTATGCATATCTGTCAGAGCCCAATTCCTTACTGTGTATGTGAAAACTATTTCAGGAAGAGAATAAGAAGAGCGTTAACTATTCCCTAAGACTTGCCATCATTTATCCGGACAATAAGCTGGCCCGCAAGACAATTCTGTTTGGAGAATTTCATGGAGGAGAAGACTTCGAAGATGTTTTGCAGAAATGTAGGGACCTAACTGGAGAGGAAGAAGCAACTGCGTTCAAGATAGGCGCCCAAATTCAGAGACACTAACTTCTTTTGGAGGCAAAACATTGTACAACTACATGAAATCGAGGAAGCTTTACCCGTCAAAGACTAAAATATACATTATCAAGGAGAAAACTGAGCCTGAAAGCAAAAAGCCAAAGTTTGCAGAAAATGACCCCGAAACCAAACAATCCACTGCCACTGATTCGACTCAAGTGCCACAGATAAATGACAAAGATCTCATTTTAGGTGAAGAAATCGGCTCGGGTGGATGTGGCAGAGTTTTTAAGGCTTCATGGTTTGGAACAGAAATTGCGATGAAAAAGTGCAATCTGCCCAACAAGAGCATTGCAAAGGCAATAGCAAACATCTTAAATTCGGAGGTAAAAATGCACGCGGACTTGAAACATCCAAATGTTTTACAGTTCTTGGGGGTCTCCACTACTGCGAACAGCATTGCCATTGTCACTGAACTAATGAGTCACTCGTTAGATAAGGTGCTGTTTCCTGATCATGGAATCTGCACCTTATCAAGAGATTCCAAGACCTATATTGCTCTGGAAGTCCTCAAGGGTTTAGCATACCTCCATTCGAAGGATATTGTCCATGGTGACATGAAGCCACAAAATATACTGCTCAATTGTACCAACACTCAAGTGAAATTATGTGACATGGGCTTAAGTAGAGTTAAGAAGTCTGTACAAGAGACCAAGACAACATCTGCTATACCTGGTACACCCCTGTACCTGGCACCAGAGTGCATGATTCACAACGTGAAGCCTAACATATTCAGCGATATATGGGCCACCGGTGGTACTTTATGCGAACTGTTTACTGAATCGGACCTGTGGATTATACCGGAAGACGAACTGGACATCGTCAACTTTGTGAAGAAGCTTCAGAAAAAACACACAGTTCCACATGCTTTGAAAGCAATTAAAAAGAAGTGGACAAAGCTCCACACTGCGCTTTCCCCATGCCTGGCGTACGATCCGACGAGCAGGCCAAAAGCAGTCGAACTGCTTTCATCAGTACAGTCATTCCAACTTGAAGCTGACGGTTAGAATACCTGCATTCATATTCGGTTTAGTTTAATTTCAGGCAAAGAAGAAGTTAAGATTACTTGAGTTGCTGAGTGCATATGACTCGTGAAATTTTCCGTTTGTCTAATACTAGCATTTAAGTGAACATTTGCTTCGAGTTGACAGCAAGCACAGTTCATTATTAGGGAAAGAGAAATCCGTTTTTAGTTATTTCCTATCGTAACTGTAAGATGCTGATTTGCTGCAGTTATTAGTATACATACAGAAAAGGTGCTACGGCAATTTTTACGTTAACACTTTAATTTCATTATAATAGCAGTCGTTTCTAGTAGTTGCCGTTGAACAGTACTTTCATTTGATTTTTGATAATATGTTCAAATTTTGATTTAATAGGAGTCTCGTAATCAACGGCGTCTTTTGAAATATTTTATAGAAGGTAGTGTAAACATCGAGAAATGAGACTGATGTTTGCAACAAGTTTAGTGGTAGAATAAGATCATATTAAACCTGTTTTACATTTTTCTTTTACATTAGAGTTTCAAATTTAAATAAAAAGTTGTACTACAAATGACTTTTTGCCATTTATATACCGCCCTGAATTATCAAGTCCTAAACAAACCTCCTGAAAAGATGACACTACAATGATCTTTTTCACAATGGCAAAAACAATCCTTTTTACGTGGTGTGAGAATTTCTTGGAGCTCTAAGTTTGACCTGAGTAATCGCTTAACATTTCAGAATTACTGAAACGATTTCAGATGACCGGTGATCGGAAAGATGTAACTATGGAACATCCAGACGTTCTTTCAGTAGTAAGGGGAGAGCTTCTTGAAATCTGTCTAGAGTTCTTCCCAGGAAGGAAAAAGGCGAGAACTTCTTGGAATTTCCACGGAAATTCTTGGAAGTTCTCGGCAGATCTTCCCAAGTGAGTTGAGAACTTCTTGGAAGTTCCAAGAATTTCCTTGGAAATTCTCGGAAGTTCTTCCGTGCTAAGGTGAGAACTTCTTGGAAATTGCATAGAAATTTTCGGAAGTTCTCGGAAGTTCTTCCAAATTAAGGTGAGAACTTCTTGGAATTTCCATAGAAATTCTCGGAAGTTCTCGGAAGTTCTTCCGAAGTGAGGTGAGAACTTCTTGGAAGTTCCAAGAATTTCCTTGGAAATTCTCGGAAGTTCTTCCGTACTAAGGTGAGAACTTCTTGGAATTGCCATAGAAATTCTTGGAAGTTCTCGGAAATTCTTCCGGAATGAGGTGAGAACTTCTTGGAAGTTCCAAGAATTTTCGTGGAAATTATCGGAAGTTCTTCCGTACTAAGGTGAGAACTTCTTGGAATTTCCATAAAAATTCTTGGAAGTTCTCGGAAGTTCTTCCGAAGTGAGGTGAGAACTACTTGGAAGTTCCAAGAATTTCCATTGAACTTCTTGAAAGTGACGTGGAAATTTCTTGGAAAGAAATGAGCCTTCTGGTCTTTGTTCAAGAGGGAACTTCTTGGAAATTCCATGAATTTCCAAGGAAGTGATGTGGAAATTTCTTGGAAGGAAATGAGCTTTCTGGTCTTTCGTACCTGCATGGAAATGTTCTATGTCGGGAATTTTCCAGTCAGGTATTGTCTGGTAGGTTATTTTTCCTGTCGTTTTTCTTACTGAGCAAACGTAAACGATGGAAAGAAAAGGAAAGCGGATAAGCAAAAGCTAAAACTGACAGGAAAGTGTTCTGTCAGTTATATAGTAATCGATTCCGCACTTCAGACGAATAGCGTTGTAGGTATACTGCTACTCTAAAAAATATTTAACTTACTTTTAACTCTGTGTCGAATTTTAATTATATTCTTGTCTCGTTTTCAATCCTATGTTTCGCGCAGTGTTGCTATTTTAGCACCAAGACGCATACTGCCTGTTTTAATGGTGTTCTACAACCACTGTTTGAAGCTTTGACGTTGTCAATCTCTGTCTGTCTCTAGGAGCTAAAAAGGTTGCCCTCAATGTAAAGGATCAGGGATTTTTGCCTTCAGGTTCCAGTTTTTCTGAAGTCACCCAACGCAAGAGATTTTATCACCTGTCCTGCTGCCAAACCCTTCAGATTATCACGGGTCCATCGCGACGGCAGGCATCAAAGGAACAACATCCAATTTTTTGAAAGATAAACCAATCAGATGACAGATAACATTGAACAACCAAAAAAAAATGCTACAAACTGTCATGGTTACTGTCAAAATTTATCGCGCTGTTCCTCAATCTTATTATGACGTAATTAAACTGGGTGCCACAGCGAGGTAGTTCTAACACACAGGAAATAATACTTGTTCTAGAGTAATGATAAAATGCAGACAAAAGATCTGCATTGGAACAATTCACACTAAAACGTGTGGAATACCGTACAATTCACACTAAAACGTGTGGAATACCGTACAATTCACACTAAAACGTGTGGAATACCGTTTTCACATTTAGTTAGCTTGTTTCTGTTATCCCTATTGTAGATGAAGACATATTCAAATATTAAATGATATCTAAAATGATTTAGAGATATCTGTAAATAAATCGGATATCTAAAATTATTAACAATAACTCCATAATTTATAGATATCTTTAGAAGAGTTGCAGATAGCTAACATTCACTCCGAGATATCTGCAATTTAGACAGATATAAAAAAACTGAACATTAAATTTGAAAACGACATTCCAACAAAACACGGTGTTGATCAAATCCAAGCAACTGTATTTTAACAGCTGAAAATACATTGTAATTTTAATTATAGTAATCGTATCTGATTCGATTTAAAGATTCCACTGAATGACAGAACTGCTGATAGACCGTTATTATAACACAGCTGACCTCTGATGAGATCTAACTTTTATGTATGAACATACAGCGGACAGATATTTATAAAAAGTAGTACCTCTGTTTATGAATACTATTTTCGCAGAATCCTCAGTGGGTCTGCGGAGGAAAGACGTGTTATACACAACAGAGGTTGGCTATTAGATAACAACGATCGATAGAACTGTTGCTTTTCTCACTCTATATCTTCTGGGAAAGTTTTTTCCCCGTCAGTTGTAGCCACAAATTGTTTCCTGTTTTCTGCATCGAGTCGTACAAACTTAGGAGTTGTTTTGTCTCACCTATCTCCCGATTATCCCGTCGCCGGAAAATGAAATGGTGATCAATCAGGAAGAAAGTTGTGTTGATTAATCAGTATCGTTTAAAGCAAAGTGCTATTTCACGCACAATTGAACGACACCAAGTTGCTCATCAAACGCTTCTTTGCGTAATTTTGTTTTCTCCCCCGAATTGGGCCCATTGAAAACATTTACCAGAGGTTTATCAGTTGCACAGTTTGCAAAGAAACACCATTTGTGTCGTTTTTGATTGTTTGGATTTTTTTTAACAATGTACCACAATTTGTCCGTGAATGTACCCATGAGTCTCGTTTGTCCAGAAGTGACAATCTCGCTGGTCCCCCGACCTATCATTGCTCAAATCGGAGACAGGTTTTAATCCATTTATGTTTTTTGACGAGAGAAAGAAAGAGAGAGAGAGAGAGAGAGAGAGAGAGAGAGAAAGAGAGAGACAGACGGACGAACAAACAGAGAGAGAAGAAAGATGAGAGAAGACTGAGAGAGAGAGAGAGACAGATATATATATATATATATATATATATATATATATATATATATATATATATATATATATATATATATATATATACAGAGAGAGACAGAGAGAGAGAGAGAGAGAGAGAGAGAGATAGAGAGAGAGAGAGAGAGAGAGAGAGAGAGAGAGAGAGAGAGAGAGAGAGAGCACGAAAGAGAGAGAGATGGGTGGGTATGTGGGTGAGTGGGATAGGGCATTTGGCTAGCAGCTGGTTGAGCACAAGGCAATCTTAGTGTCTCGTGAGTTTGGCAGTAAAACAGCTACCAATAAAAAACAAACTTCAATTTCCAATATGGGCCTTGTGAGGTCGCTAAGAAAATATCTGATTGATTGCTTATACTTGTGGTATAAAACAAATGTTATCGTCTTTCTGTTATTGTCATTGCAGTTGTAAGTATTTATGTTTTTAAAAACAAACGTCAAAAACACGTCATTTAAACGCCTGTGTTTGCAATGTTCTGCACGCAGTACGAAAATGAAAATAAAGTAACCATTTTACTCTTAAACTGGAAGTTGCAATGGCAACTGTCGTCTTTAGCGGTGACAACTGTGTACTAAGGATTCACCATACACTTTCTGCCATAGTTGGTACATATATCTATATATACCTTTCGAACCGTACCTAACATAATATCACACACCCAAGTTACGATGAAAGTAAATCAGCCGAAATTTCGAAAATTATATTTAGTTCGCTTAAAATTTCTTTACCTTACAGTAATATCTTAGTGCTTTAGGGTTAAGACGCTGACGCTGAGGCCTCCATTGTTTTAATTAGACGACATTTCGAAGGGAAAAAACAGTCAAGTGTTTACTGTAAAGGCAGGAAGTTGAAAGAGGCGCTAATTTAGTCAAGTCTGTAAAAAAAATCAGCAGAAAAATTCAGATACGGGCAAGATAATTTGATTGCTAAAGAAATTGCTACAAGGCTATAAAAACACATTTTTAAAAAGGTGAGGCAAATTGTTTTTGAGTAAAACAAAACTGTATCGGAGAGCAGGTGGCTCGTTTCCGGGGATCAACCCTTGGAAAATACGCCATCTGCGCTTAGCCTTTGGAGTTAGTTGCAATGTGGGTAGATGTATGATATAACATTGGAAGCACCCTCTCCCCTCCTCCCCCCATCCCCCAACATTTTCCAATTATTTCTACTTCCCAAGAAAATCAAAAACAAAACAAAAAAAGTCAAACTCACCTCTTTTTATTCTCGAACTACTCCTATCATGAAGAGTTCCATTATATAGATGTATGGCGGGTAGCTTATTTGCTTAGAGCGTTGGCCCGTCAATCACAAGATTCCTTGTTCGAAACCTGCTCAGGGTGGTGGTGGTAGGGGGGGTGTGTTGGCGTTCGCTCCAATTGCCTAAGCGAATGGAGTGGGTTAGATCCCTTATCACTGAATTCAAAATTAATGCCAAGGGAGCCATCCCTTTAAACAAGATTGCCAATGGACAATGCCCCAGCCCGAGAATAATGTAACAATTTATGATATATAGTTATAACTGTTAACCAAAATTTCAAGACAGTAAGGCTTTCTCTGGCGCCAGTTAAGACTACTGATTTTTTTTGTCAATATTTAGGCAAATTTTTTGGCGAATCACCTACAAAAATAGCCAGGTAGGAAGTAAATTTTTCTCAAATATTTCTGCCAAATTTTTAGCGAATCCTGCAAAAAGTAATAGTCAGGGGGGGGGGGGGGGCACTTCTACCATCTACTTTTCACTAAAATCCTAGTAAAGGCTATGTTTTAAAGAAGATTGCTTTTTAGCCAATATTTCACCCTTTTCTTGGCGAATTGCCAAGAAAGTAATAGCCAGGTAGGTTCTAACGTCCGTTACTTCTTAGCAATATTTAAAGACATTCATGCTAAAAGCCTGGGAGCAGATAAGATTAAAAGCATACATATCCAGTAAATATTTCGACGTTCCATCAACGTTGCATAGACGTCGCACCCGAAGTCGGATCAACATCGGATTTGGTTGTTAATGGAAGTCGAAACAACATCTACCTTCTGACCTTCGACATGCGTCAATTATTTCACGTCCAATTAACGTTGCGGATAGGTTGAAAATGGAAGCCGAAACAACGTCTCTCTCTTGACGTTGTATTTAACGATCATAGCAAAAATCATAGTGTGGTCACCTCTCCGTCACGTTACACCCTCCCCCCCCCCCCCTTGGGTTATTGGTTTCGTCGTTTTAGCTTATTTTTAAATGGCCTGTCATGGCTACCATTTCCGGTGAGCGATAACGTAAGGAGGTTGTTTTGGTTGTCCGAGTCCGACGTCTATACAACGTGAGATTTCGACGTCTATTCAATGTTGTACCAAAGACGTTCATCAGACGTGGGAGAAAGTTTAAACAACGTTGCTTTCCTAACTTCATTCGACGTTGTGTAAAAACGTTGGATGGCCGAGACCAATCACAACCAATGTACTACTAGAGTTGTGGTTTGGTCGGGCCAACGTCGCAACCTCAAGTCGGCATTGAATCAACCTGAGGATATTTATTGGGTACGCACAAACGCACACAGTATTAACGATCACTTTAGCTCATCCTTTCGCAGGATGTGGGCTAAAAGGGGAATGACTTTATTGGGAGTTGGAAGTTGTTGGGACATAACTTTGAAATAAGGAATAGCTGATGATTGACAAGTAGTTTTGGAATAATATGAAAAGGGGTAGCGCTGTACCACAGCACTAAAAATCCAACACTTGAATCACATTCTACACCTGGTATAGTATTTTAAATGGCTATTCCCGGGAATTAACAGTCCTTAAAACCATACCTTGTTATATGGCATGCAGCGTCATATCCAGAGTAGTCATAGGAGCGGTGTATTGTGAATTTATTCCACAATTCCTTGATTTTGTCGCAAATACAAGTCTGCAGACTTGACTCGAGGGGCTTTACCCGGGGGGCTGGCAGTCTTAATTCGCTACCTCCGCATCAAATAATCACCAATAATGCCGAATGATGAGTGAGTATGGTAACCAAATCAAATCCATCCCTTTCTGTCCAATGACAGTGCACGAGTGGTCAATCATCGAGTGGTCTAAATGAGCAGAAATCGTGGTTTGATTTTGAGGGTTCTACAATAAAAATTCTACTCCAGACACACACTGTTTAAAATTCATGGCGCTCATTGACTGAACGTTGGGAGGAATCTTTTCAAGCAAGGTGTCTCTCTGCTAAATCCTTTCAAAAACACAAATGTAATGCTGAAACCATTTTTCAGCATTACCCCCACAGCATTCGTGTGAATTGCAAAAGCCTGAGATATGAAACACGCGGTAAACGGTCATCTGCCCCCCCCCCCCAGTCAACTGCCCCCCCCTTTTTTTGCAACCCGGTTGACTGCCCCCCCCCCCCCTGCAATTTGACGGGGTCGTCATCTGCCCTCCTTTTTTTAGTGAAAAAAAATTCTTTAAGAAATTAGGCAATTGTGATGTCCCCGTCTACTTCGTCTCTGAAACAATTGATCTTCATTGCTCTATTCACGAATATTGCTCTTAGGAATTCTAATTGCAATTACTTTCCTATAGGTGAATTGCAATTTACCGAGGTGCAATACATTCAATAAAATAAATATAATTTTATTTATTGTGTCTTTGTAAGCCAAGAACCCAAGAAAAAAAGCATATGGAGGGGGCAAGCGACCACTCCTCCACTTTGAAAGGGGGGGGGGGGCAGTCGACCGGGTTGCAAAAAAGGGGGCAGAAGACAAGGGGGGGGGGCAGTTGACCGGGGGGCAGATGAACGGGATTCGAAACACGCTGTCTGTGGGTGCATTGTGAAGAATCACTAAACGATGCTTGACCAAAACATCGAAGTCTTCAGATCGCTAATTCTGCAGAAACTTTCGCAAAACTTTGGCCATTTTGAAGAAAAGACAAGCTGCATAACAAGGAAAGATCTTTTACCTCTTAGCATTAAATGATAAAAATGGTGAACTATTCTGACCAATCAGAAATGATTACCCACAAAGAGTGAAAAAGCACTTAAGAACCACCATGTACTGTAGGATCCATGGTTCAGCTTTAAAAAGTCTTGATAGTCAACGCTAGAGAGACCACAAGAAGGGAAATACTGACTATGTCGGGGTTGGATTTTGTATGATCTATCGGGTACGACTCCCTTCATGTAACAATAAAGAGGCATACTTTATAATGAGAGAGGTTTTTTGTAGAGTCGCTTCTTGGCATTACTACACCTCCCTCCCACAGGGGGGATCCAGGTTGTTTTATTCAAGAGGAAGGGAGAGGAGTGGCGCTACCTTATAGCTGTTCAAAATGTGCACCTTTTAAAGATTTGACTTAAACTTTAATTTTCAACTTACAAACACAGATGCAAGCACTTGTTCATTGGTCCTATTGTGACCTTCACCCCCCCCCCTCCCCCCCTCCCCCCTCCTCCAAGCCTTCGGCCGCTGATCATAGAGAGCGTACAATGTCAAATAACATCACGAAATAATTGCTTCTGTTCTCTGTGAGATTAAGATCCAAATAGGGTTATCCTAACAAAAAATATCAAAACCTGGCATCCAAGTGGAAATTGAGGTCATGACATGAGAAAAAATGAGAGCAGACCTTGGGAAGATAAGCTTGTCATAGAAAAGTGTATAAACAGGAAGGGCGTTTTAATGCATCACAAGGGCTTGAAGCTGCGCCTCATGTTAAAGGAGAGTTATGGCATAAAACTGAATTATTGAGATTTCTTGCTAAAGCCATTTCAAACTGGAGTACATTTGACAATCATCTCAAGTCTCTTGGTTTCTGGCTCACTCAGCACTGAACTAGGAAACGTCTCGAGACCCCGTCGCTATTAGTTAACCACTTGGGATTTTTCGCAGATTTGGCAATGAAGTTAGCTTATAAACCATCTCTAAGAGCCACACTCAGTCAAGAGTTCTTCCAAAGAGGCATTTCTTAGAAAGGCGACTCAAACTGGGCTTGTTATCGGGCGTTCGTAACGCGCTCGGATTTTTCAGAGAAAGAGAGTGATTTTGGGAGTGACTAAGCACAGTTCATTCCCATTATATCGAGTACTTTCAAACCTTTATCATAAAAAAGCGCAATACCTCTTCAGTTTGTTTTCCACATGCTTAATCGAGTTTCCATTTGAATTACATAAAACTAATATTAAAATATTCGAATGGTGGCAAAAAATCACAGTATTAAAGATGAAACACCTCAAGCGAAAGACCCATCCCGTTGAGAACTTTGAGAAAAAAGCAAACATGTCCGAACAACCCTTTGTTGGAGTATTAAGGTGTTTGTTTACAAACTGGGTAAACCAGTAACTGATTTATTAAGGCCTCTTCTAATAATGAAGGAAGTTTATTTTTGGGCAATGAGAATTCAATAGGATCGATCTTTTAATCATAGAAAGAGGTAGAAATGTTTGTAAAAAATTGGTAAGGGCTGGCAAAGGACCTTTCGTCTGCAAGAAATTTAAGCCCGAACCAGCCCCTCCCCCACCGCTCCCCCCTCCTCCACTGCCCACGACACTCCAACCCCCAACTACTTCCATAGGAGTTCTCTTCCTGCAGATAGGTTTTGTCGGTTTTACATTGGGCCAAGGAAAATTACCTGTTTCACAGAAGTCCCCAGTGTAGCTGGTCCCCGTGCAGTCACAGAAGGCTGCTGCATCCGTGGACACACACTGAGCGTCATTTAGGCATGGATTACTCTCTGCGCATGCGTCATTTGCGCTTGTTCTCAACCCGCCATAGTCGATTACTTCCACTTCTACTTTTGGTTTCCCACAATTTGAGTATTTCAATCCTCTAATTGCTCCGCGAAAACGGGGTTCAAAAATAACTGCAGGCAGTGCTAGGAACTGTAACCGGCCCGTATAACCGATGGGTAGGCCACCTATGAACACATCACTGTGGATGTCGGCCATATTTTGGCCGAAAGTCAAATCTTCGTCTTTGTGTTCTTTGGACTGTGGGATTTTATCAAGGATGAAGAGGGTGTGTGCCATTCGCCGACGGATTTCAACTGTATGCCACTTGTTGTCGTTAAGCTGGGAACCAGCTGCCATTGTAATGGTGCCCGCTCCCAGATTCATCCGTAATCTCACCGTGCCACCGATTAGTTTGATTTCTATGAAGTCACGGCCCAGACCATCATCTGTATACATCAAAATTGCATTACCCTGCAGCGTTCTAAAGTCAAAGATAATAGAGCCATTGTGGCAGGGATGCCATCCGGGGAATTTAGCAAATGATGTTTGAGATCCTTCCAGCTCCAGTTCTAAGCCGGAACACAGATGCAGCAAGAAGATGAGAGAGAAGAAAGCTGAGCACCAATATGGTTGGTATAATCCCGGCTTAGTCGAGATATCCATCTTGATGGGCCTCCTAAAATGATGTGTCTTTTGTTTGCCACTGTGTTAAATTATGAGAGGTGATCAGAAAGCATTGATCAAATGTCCGGCCATTGATTGTTCAATTATAAGGATCTCCCTTTGGACACTGGCACTCTTGCGCATGTAACAAGTGCAAAATGCTACAGAAAAGGACTTTTTCCTGGTGACTGACTAGGCACTCGCGTGGTGCTGGTCGTAGAAACGTACACTTTTTTTGGCTATGCGCATGAGGGTGGTAAAATTGAGTCCTGGGTCCGAGTATGCAATGATACAATTCTGCTCTTTTGGGTTTTCTGTGATTACCTTTTTAAGATTCCTTCATTCACTGTAGCGCTTTCAATATCCTTTTTAATAGACTTTTCCTGATTGCCAACAAATCATCGGCAAAACTGTCAACTTTTTTTTTACTTTTAAAATATCTTCAATCTTTCAAAGATTATTTTTTTTCCGCAACATAGAACTTTTTCATATCCCTTCTGTAATCTACTGGACAGTGACATATTTAAATTGTCTCACAATTATCCAAATGCTCAATATCCAGTTCAGAAAAAAAAGCAACATACAGGCAAATTGTCACCTGCATGATGCGGCTTAATTTACCCTGCTAATTACAATATTCAGCGCTGTGGTATTATTTCTTTGTTATCCATTCACGCGTAAATATAGATCCTAATTGATAGGGCTCTTCACAACGTATTCTCATCTGTTCATCAATTAATTCAAACACTCATATCTATTGGATTTTTTTTACCGCATCGCTCCAATCAAACAGTCACGGAGTAACTGCTATTTTTATGTATATTTTTTCTATGCTCGTAGTTATTTAATAACTTTCTTTTGAAGGCAACACGATTACAGCGCCCTCTATGTAATGCAACCACAACAAAACGCTCTAGTGATAATCATTTGCGCTATCACGTGACATAGATATCACCAAGCCTCCGGCATTGCAACCTGCTCGCTATATATGACCAAATGCTATAGTTTTGTTACCAAGACATTACTAATTATGTCACTAATGAGTCACTTACAAAAGGATGGTGATGGCGTATGAGGTGTAAATACCCTTCATTGTTCAGACAGGCAGAATGCGGTTATTATTGGCCTGTTCTATGCATTCGTTGGCAAGGATTCCGTTTCAGTAACGCCCAGAACTAAACATGGCACTTCTGAAACAAACACGTATGTTCCATTGGGTTGTATCGTTAAGCTAAGCAGTGCAATGGTGGCATTTTGCAATGACTCTCTATGGCGTCATTGTGACGTCACCATACCTTTCATCTATTCGCTGTGTATTCATTGTCTATCGGGAAATGCGCATACGCTAACAGGATTAAAATATACAAAAAAAAAAACAAAACAAAAAAAAAAAACAAAAAAAAAAAAACAATTAGATTCTATTTCCGGTTAGACTAACCCTTTCCCAAGCGAAGTAATCATCGAACGATATTTTAAGTACAGTAATAAGCAAGTGCGCTGCTAAGAGTGTGAATTTTGCCCTTGCTCTCAAAATATGATATTACATTAAGTGTCTATATACAACATATCTGTATAGTATATGGCATCACACGAAGTATCTAGCGTCACATCAAGTATTCTGACGTCACATGAAGTAACGGACATCCATAAGGTAGTGACGTCAAACATGACGTCACAAAATCGTGTTCTGCCACGTCACTGTCTACCCTGTCCTTCATTATATGCCACGGTACAGTTTTGGGCTCTTTTTAACCATCAGTTTTTTTATAAAAGTACTTCAAGTTAAACACCATATCAAAAGAAAATAAATGTAACAAAAAATAACAAGAACACCAAATCAAAGACCAAGTATGTTGGAGATAATTTCATTGACCATATTAAGATCGACTGCGTTGGGGCCAAGAGCTACAAGGCACATCTGCAGTGCTGGTAGCAGTGCTCTATTGGCGGCTAATTGCTCTACAATTGTAAGGCCGTTTTTCTCCCCCGTGATGAGGAAAGGTGCGCGTGTTTCTTGTCACTTGTTTGCACAATCTGCGAATGCCCATTTATCTCTGCTCCGTGACCGGAATCCTTTATGACCCTTGCCGAGATCCTAGCAACAATTTTAACGAGTCACAAATGTTTCATTAGCTTGTGAGGGTACGTCTGAGGCTCACATGTAATAAGGCGAGGGCAGTCTGTGGTGGGGTCCCCGGCTAACAAGTATAGGGTCCAGTGATCATAGGTTTTGGGTTCACAGGGGGTAAGCCTAGGTTTCAACAATGTTTATCCCAGGAGCAGTCTACGGAAGGCCCAGGGTTCGTGGATGATAAGCCGATGGATGCAAGGGTGCTGAGCCTATGATACGTGGGCGACAAGCCTAAGGTCCATGACCATATTGAGCATATTTGATAACTTTGAAGTTAGAATCTTTCGGGGCTTGTTTCGGAACTGTTAGTCTAGTTTTAGCAATAAATTGCGAATACTTGACGTGAACACGTCCAAGGGCATTGCACTTAGTTGAAGAAAAATGCACAAACGATACCTTATATGCAGTTATGCTTAAAAACATATAAAAATGCAGGCACATTCAACTTGCCAGCTTCGAACCACACCTTTGTAGTTGAAAATAACCTGTTATATACCAGATTGTCCCAAGCACCGTAGTTATACCACCTTATACCTCCCCCCCCCCCCCTTCCACCAAACACAAACCCACACACATAGTCAGAGACGTACAGCAGGAAACTCGGTCATATTGGTACTATTTGGGGGGCAATAGTGTGGGCGTTTCAACTGTGACAGTGTATCTCGTTTCATACCGGAAGATGATTACGGAAAGGCTTCTTTACTCATCACGAAATCACCTACGCACCAAACAACAAGCAAAGGGTCTATGAAACAGTGCAGCTAATTAATGTACTGAAAAATCTACGGCAGGGGAAAAATTAAAAGTTAGCCAAAAAGATGCAACGCATTTATTAACGCATTGCCCTAGATTCTTAGAAAGCTAGGCAAGAAATATCAGAATTTTACGGTGTCGAGCATGAGTCAGAAAAGCACCGGGATTAAAATCGCAATTAAGATAAATCCTTATTCCCTAAGGTAAGGTGATGCGTGCACCGAGGCTGGACAGGACATAACTGATTTGTACACCGAGGCTGCTCGGGACATCACTGATTTGTACACCATACTGCTCAGGACATCACTGATTTACACATCGAGGCTGCTCGAGGCATCACTGATTAAGCATTAGCAGAACAAACAAATGCGAACTTTGGTCATGCAAGGTTTGATTTCAATTGTAAAATAATAAAATAACCAGATGATGTTCACTTGAGTGTGTGTGTTTCACTGGTCCTTTGCACAAAGTTATTCCAGATTCTAACCACAATAATTCCGTGGCTATTGCAAAGTTTGATACACCACACACCCCTTTTACTTAAAGAATATATCCTTCAGTTGTGACGTAATACGCAAATAATACTGTCGCTTTCTCTGACACATTTGCTATAACTTCCGAAGTAACTCGACATCTGTCTGTTTTTGTCTTGAATCCACACCAGAGCACTTTTCTCCGAGTCAATATCTGTCACAGATAAGACAAACTCCTTGCCTTGCTTTTATGCTCAATTTGCGAATGACAACATCTTTGATGTGAGGCGGGGAATTCCTACAGACAAATGCTGAAACAGAATAACCAATCTCTCCAAAGCAGCATAGCACATTCACAAACACGGCAGCATATTAATCCATAAGCTTTTCATTTTTAAAAGAGCTCTTTTCTGTAACACACTCCAATAATCCTCTCCTCTCTCCTCCCCCTCGCTCTATACCAATTTCTTTACAAGCCGTGTAACTTTTTGTAACAAACAAATATTATTTTCACACTTGCATGAGCTTTGATTACTACAATTGTCAAAAATCAAAGAGTAATTAGCAGTGAAGCATTATCTATATTAAATACAAATGGTGCTCGGGTGGAGAAAAGGCCAAAACCATTCCACTCGGCAAATAGCCTTTCCTTTGGGCTCGCGGTCTTCATTGCACACTTCACAAGGGTCCCATTTAACTTTTCATCAAACAGATTCATGCAATTGCAATAGATTATTTTCTGAATACAGTTGTCAATACTGGAAATAGACCAAAAATTTTGCGTTTTTTTTTAATATTTACATAGAGCGTTTCTAAAGGCTATTTGACGGCTGTAATTTGCTACTTTAACTTATTCAATATCGTCTGCTAAATGGCAATGTAAACTGCGTGTCTTTTCACTGAAAATTTTGCCATTGATCTTCACACGCTGAGAAGGAGTCTCATCCATTAAAACGGATTTTTTTCTTCTTCCTTCTATAAATTGAATATCAATCGATTCAGTTGTATTTCCGCAGCGTTTGCGCTCTAAGCCTTGTTGCAGTTTCGCACCATCAATTGGAGTGCTTATAATCTGACACTCCTAGTAGTTTGCTGGCTCCCTTTTATTGTGGGGGTGCAATCACGATGCCTCAATTTCGAGTCTCCCTTTAATGGATGGCAAGGCATCCCATATGAGTTCATCTGCTCACCCAGACCTACCGAAAGAGCTGAAGCGGCATGTTATTTCCCTATTTCAAACTTAGTTGTACTAGCCAGTCTGAATTAAGAATAGTTGTTTTTGTTTTGTTTTGAATGTTGCTTCAAATTATGGTTTTTTTCTCCCAGTCTGTCGCGTTAAGTCGTGACCCAATGAGAGTTTTCCCATGCTTATGCTTCCAATGCTTATCACTGAAATTGTTATCATTACGCTTGTGTTGTTTTATGGTCACTGGAGAAGTTCAAGTAATCTTCTATAATTGATGTAGTTTTTATTTAAGCTATCATTATCTCCCAGCAAACACTACGACGTTTCATTAACGGTGGATAGACGTCGCAGCCGGTTTTATGTTGTTCACGAAAGTCGAAACGTCTACCTTCCGACGTTGAACAGACGTCGATTGCCCGACGCCTAATCATCGATGCGTAAAGGTTGTAGGAACTGAAACAACGTCTATCTCTCGACGTTGTATATAGGTCAGGAAAGCAACGTTGTATAGACGCCGGAAAACGACGATGGTTAGACATGGGCAAAATAATCATCTAGAATGGCTCTCTTGTCAGCGACAATGTATGAAGCAGTGAGGTCACCCCCCTCCCCCCATAATAGTGCTCACTCTTGTGTCATCCAGCAACGCAAGATATGTATGAAATCGATTTAAATCAATATTTTTCAGAAGCAGGAGAAAAAAGACTTGGCATTATCTTGAAATTCTCATATTTAACGTGGAAACAGAATTTTGATTTCCCAAAGTCTATTTAAGGTGTATTTTTCAGGAATTCGTTGATGTTCTTTTTATGCTATCATCAATGGATAATTTTGAAAATTCTTTCACATGATTGATCATCAATAGATAAAATAGAAATTGCATGATCTACAGTAACTGACAATTTTCAATTGCAATTGAGAATTTCATCTGCCTGTCTATCTATCTATCTATCTATCTATCTATCTATCTATCTATCTATCTATCTATCTATCTATCTATCTATCTATCTATCTATCTATCTATCTATCTATCTGTCTATCTATCTATCTATCTATCTATCTATCTATCTATCTATCTATCTATCTATCTATCAACCTGCCTGTGTGTCTATATATCTGTCTGTCTATCTATCATACAGTAAATTATGTAACTTATTTAACTGCATAATTTACTTTATGATATCATTTTGTGCTTAAAACATGGTTGTAGCAAGTCTTTCTCACCCTCTGTTTGGAATTTTATATTTGGCAATCTTTATATAACTTATTTCATTTGAGTTTGTCTTTACACGATAACACTAGTTTGGTATTTCAAATGCTTTGTTCTTCTTTAGAGTTTCGAAAAAAAATGAACAAGCGGGAATCATTAAGATATTAGAAATATAGACGATCTCATCATGTAATTGAATGAGTATCATATCCACATATTTTCGTTCTTATTTGAATAATTTGAAATTTATTTAAGCACATTTATGTGTTTGATGTTTTAATTCTGCTTGTATACTAAAATGACATGATAGAACCGTTTTATATAAGAAATTAAAAGACGAGTTCCTGATGGGGTAAAGACGAGTTCCTGATGAAACCATAGGTACTCACTTCTGGCATCTGATGACCCACTTGTCAGGCGGATGAGCTTTGGACTACTTTGGAAAAGATGAATATGTTGTGCAAATTCATTTTGCCCGTACCATAAATATAAGAAAACAGTGTAGAACAATGGCATCAATTATTTTTAAAAAATATGGAACGTCTTTTTTTATTTAACTTAATGACACTTCCAAGAAAGAAGTAAAAACTAAGCCAATTTCCCATTCTATCTTTTCTTTAGCAGGAACATGCAGAGCAAGAGCACCGATCAATTGTTTCGATGCAGTATCATTCTGAGGACTGCCGGATTTTTTAATCATTCCTCATTACTTTCAAACATTACTAGACCGCTCCAAAAGAATTTTTTCCACAAAATTGTCTAGAGGTATTTTTTAAACTCTTAAGTAATGGTAAATTGGTGTCTCATAAATATCGCAAGCGATTGCAATTAAAGAGCTTGCTCTCAGTTTGAAGATAAGGCATATTATTGCCCGGTTTTAGATAAAAAACTTCAAGTTGAATTGCCACTCTAGTTATAAGTGTGTTAATTTTAGTCATTCAGCATCTCAACGAAGTGTTACAAACTGGAAATCCATATAGCTCTTCTGTTTTCATTATGTATTAAGTCAGTCACTTTTAGATTATCACAACACATATGTAACCATGTGTAAATATTGGAGGTTTATTTTATTTGATATGTACAAAACTCTCAAGAAATTCCTCAGAATATGCTATTGTTTACATATGAATTCATGCAAATCTTAGATACTGATTATTTTGAGCTAACGTAAACTCTTGTTGACTTTTAGGTCAACATTTTTGTAACTGATTAACAGTAACTGAATATTGATTGGAAATAAGATAAAATATACTATGTTACACGACATATCTGGCATCTTGATTACAAATAACTATAATATCTGTGGATTTTTGCTATCATCATTGAAAAACTATTGACTTGGGAATCGACAAATCTTTTGTTTCGCATACGCAAAAAGAATGAAGTTACTCAACATATGTTATTACTTATTTAGGAATTCATACGTGTAGTGGATTTGATTTATTTTGCGAATGCAGCGATTTCAGGATCATGATAACATCCGGATACAAAGAAGTGGTAATTATAATTTTTACTATAAGTGCACTTCATGGAGCCAGAGCACCATACCCGGATGTGAATTGCTGACAACAGTATGCAATTGTAGTCTTCGCTTGTCTAAATCTCATGACGCAGCTCCTCGTTAAGGTTTGTTTTATCAAAACACAAACACGGGCCAATTAAAGCCCAGAATGGCTGAGAGACGGAGACTATTACTAATCACAATGACCAATTGAAGACGTCATTTTCTTGCAGTTTACATTAAGTTAGTCACTTCGCAATTGAGTTGTACAAGAAAGTCAAAGATGATTTCTATATCTATATCATATATTTACCTACGCAATGTATGCCATGTAATATGTCAACAAAACGTAAAAAGTTATCAGAGTGGCAATAAGTATGCAATAAATAAGCTGGACTAAATAATTATCTATTTGATGGACGATTTAAATTTTGATGCGTATCTTTTCTTCTTATATTCTGATTAGTATGTATTACTTTTTTGTAGGTAATATCAGTAAACATTAACAAAACAGAATGGGGTCTTATTGAGAAAACTATATACCACTTTTAAATTGGTATAAAGAAATGAGAAAAACATTCTGCTAACAAAATTGGTCAAGTCAGGAATTCACTAGTATAAGTATATCAACTTTGATTTACGCTAAATTTGCATTAACTTTCGCTTACCCTAATCATTAGGTATATTCTGTGCATTGCAGCATTGCAAAAAGCGGTAATATAGTTTAGTTGGATAGTTATTTACATATGCAGTGTACGGATTTAAAGCAAAACGTTAAAATTTAGTGTTTCAATAGCTATCTTGGCTTTTAAAATATTTATTTTCGTTCTAAAATTTTCCGAGACAAAAGTTTTTGACAGAACTGATGAGAAGGCTTCATTTCTTCAAACAAATAATCAGCCGTGTTAAAACCAAGTTTTCTTGTGGAATACTCCTGCCGTTCATTACGTGAAAATATTTTTTGTTTTTGATAGATCTTGAATTTTATTCTCTGAGTGTCAAATGAGGTTAAGGTAAATGATTCCTCAGATGACATGTTATTACTCAACTCAGCCAGGTACATACCAGATACTCAAAGAACAGTAAGCAGTTTATTATACATTCTGCATAAAATTTGGTTTATAATTTTTCATTTCAAAATGTATAGACACTAGTGTATCATTTAGAATACATATGCTAAGTAAACGAGCTATATTTCTGGTTGTATTATAATTATTTCTAGTTATGTCTTCCAGATATACCAAGTTTTCTATGTATGTGTTGTGACGAACAAGACGAATATGTACGAACAGGTCTGTCATAATAAGTGTTTTAATCAATTAGGTAATGACTTCTATAAAGCTGTTATAGCTGCTGCACTAAAATTAAGTTTTCTGTCCATATAATACTTTACAAGATGGTTGGCTTCAACGGCTTAGTATAATTATTTACTCTGTAGAAAAGACTAAGCAAAAGAAAAACCACAGCTCTGTGATATTGAGCGGCACAAAGACAGCTTGTGGAATGAAGTGGCTTACATTAACAAGAGGTTATAGATGTAATCTGTTATGATGATATCAATGCATTCTTATTGAAATCTGTTACTTACATACAACTGCCTGTGTACAATGCCCCTATGCTTAAATGTTCAGAAGGCAGGAAGTTTTGTGCAAAGATAAATGAAAAATCAGCTACATTAAATTATTGATGTAAAATCAGTTTATTTAAGGCATTTAAATGTAGTACACCTAAGAAAGCAATAATCTATTTATCTGTTAATATATTAGGTAAGTATCAGCGAAATACGATCAAATGGTTTTGAATGTAGATTCTTTTATTTAAAAAATACATCCGTCAAACATTCTTACGGTTCAAGTCTAACTCACTTTTATATTCAATTTTTGCACTTTTGCAGCTAAATTTGGGATATAATTGTTTCAACACGTAGTAAAACAAGAAACATAAACAAAGCACATGTGATAGCACTTCATACTGCCACCATACTAGCATGGTTAAATATCATGCGGTTACCATGCCCACAGCGTTAAATGTTATTGTGTGAATCTACGACGCCACTCCTTTACTGTTCACAACGAAATCCCAAATATTACCAAGCCAAATTGTTTTTTGTAGGTAATAAGATCAAGTCGCAGTGCACTTTGGGTGAAGGGTCAAGTAATAACACAGCCCATGGTAAAAATATTGAATTGTCTGTGCCTAATGAAATACGTCTCTAGTTTTGTAAGTAAACCAATTGACAGTGTCGCTGTGGCTGGATGGTAGAATCACTCTCGAATTCTGAAAACTGTTCGCCTTTGTAACTGGCAAACAATAGGCAACGTTATAGAAGTCATGGTTGAGGAGAGCAGAGGGTGTTCAGATCCGCAAAACTTACAATTTACAGTAAACCCATTTAAGTACCTTTGTGTGTCAGGTTTATTTTTTGTTAGAGATTAATTGACTTATATGATGCTTTATATTAAAGTTTAAAATATGCTATAAATATCGCTTTTAAGCTGTTTCCTCGGTACAGGGATTAAACAAACTATTGAAAACATCTACCTGTTCTGTTTTAGATACTGACTGATACATTATTAAAATGTGCCAATAAGATTGTTTATTTATTTATGTAAGTGGTTAAATATTGCAAGCTACACATGATATCAATGCATATTGGATTCTCTCTCTCTCTCTCTCTCTCTCTCTCTCTCTCTCTCTCTCTCTCTCTCTCTCTCTCTCTATCTCTCTCTCTCTCTCTCTCTCTTTATTAATTTTGTAAAGGGGTGGCAGCAAGACTCAATAGGTAATATTCGTTTATTCTGTGATAGGTGACCTAACCCACCTGACGCCCTGCTTAGTACCCCCAGTTGAAAGTTAACATCAGACCTTGTGTCAACTAAACCAACGCTCTCGTCAACTTAGCTAGGCATTGGGTATTTTATTGTCATTTTTGTTTTCTTTGGCATCTGATTCATAGACACATTCAAGACACATAAAGCAAAGCAGACAAGTTAAATAAAAAGATTAAATTCGTTAAACTGAAATAAAACAGGTTTGCTTGCCATTATACAAAAAACACACAATGAAAAAATAATAGGTTCATTTTTGCCTCTCTTATCCACACATTCCCGTTATTTGTATTTAGAAGATGTATTTAAAAGAGTGGAGTTCATTATCACTTCTTTAAGCTTTGCCTTTGTTTTGTAGAATAAAAAGTGATTTTGAAACCTTCTGATACACACCGCCATCATATCACCAGGGGCAAAACTGAGCTTTGATTGCCACCTCTAGCTCGATGCTGGTCTCTTAAACATTGCATTCTGTCGCCATATAACCTCCAACTATGCTAGCTTAAGTCATCTGGCCTCACTGTTCTACACATCTTGCCATAAGCATCATTTCGCTGCCTTAAGTGCGTATGGTTTATATTTGTTTTCACTTTCAGTTTGAATGAATTCTTACAACACCCAAAATACATATAAATTTATTACATTTTCAGGATCAAAAGTGACCTATCGATACTACAGATAAAAGAACCTTGGTTCATTTCAAGAGAAGTCAAACAAACGAAACAAAAAGACAGCAAAGCACTAATTACAATACGCCAGAACACCGCAAAAAAAACTGGTTATTTGTTATTATTAAAAAGTTCTTTTTCCGTCTCTTATTTCACATAATTCCGTTAATAATGTGCCTTTTTTACCTGATTTTTAAAGTTTTGTTAAGAAAAAGTTGCAAAGAATATCTGGTAGAAGAGATATAATGTTCTCGTTAAAATGGAAAGGTATCATGTTTTCTATCTTTTCATTTAAATTTTCTTTCCTTTGTGTTTTAGAAGGATAAAGCATTTTTTCCTGAGGAAATTTAATCAAAAACATCTGTTTGTGTTATACAATAGTGACAGATCTTTGCTTTATTTAACCATTATACTGAACAAGAAATAATTCTACCATCATATATTATTTTTTCACCCTTAATATTGCAAAAATACAATAATTTATTATTTTTACCATTTACCAACAAAAGGGTGCATTTGTAGCTCCGGAAGGAACGAAGACACGTTCTTAAGGACACCATTCAATGTGTTTCAAATGATTAATATCAAAACTGTAATTACAAATATCAGTTAACAGAAACGGGTGATTACTGTTTCTGTTTGCATTAAAACATGATATGCTGATATGGATGATAACGGAGTATCATGCACAGTCATGTATTAGATAACCTCGTGTTCATAAAAAGTCCGATGTATGCTATCATGTACTAAAAGCAACCCATATGTGTAGGGCTTGTCTAGGCTTGCTCTTCATTGGTAAAAAGTACTTTAATTCCTTCTGTTTAATGCTCGGGTTGCACTTACAACCTGGTTACCATGCCTGTCGATGGCTTTTTACAGTGACAGCTATAATTTTGAAATAATACCCCATGTTTAACTTAACACTGAGAGCAGTTATGAAAGAATTTCCTTTTGTGAATGAAGTGGAGTATTGAATAAAAGTTTCTCCTTTTTAACCCTAAAAACTACCTCTTTCTCCTCATTTATGGAAACGCATGGTACCACATACGATACTAGGTGCCCTTGTCCACCCAACCCCTCCCCCAATTCCGGAGGGGGGGGGGGCATTACTTTTTGAGTCGCGGGTAACTTTTCAATGGGATTAAAGCATGATTAACAGTCGTGTTCAGTTGATCTTATAATTTTATTCTATTTGATAATTTTAATTCATATTTCTATTTCAGTCGCATTGTTGCAGTTAAGGATATATTGCCATTCTTGGCATCAGTAATACTATATGCATTAAGCAGCATTATAAAAAGTTTAAGCACTTCCTTGATGATTTGAATACTTAATTGAATTTTCATTAATTCTGCGGTTGACTAGTTTTTGGCTATGTTTTTGTCTGTTTCGGTCTATTTATGATATTTCTACTTTTGTTATTTATACGAACAGACAGTTTATATTCATAATAAAGATACTAATCTCTTAAAATACAGTATACTGTATCAGATGTGTATATAATATATGTATAAAGCCATGTTGTCTTTTAGTTTCAGGTGTCAGTTAAAAATAAGGGAATGATTAGTGAAAAACATTTGACTGTGAAGCAGTATGCGGAAAACAAATAGTAAGTTTGGAGTCTTTATTATTTTACGACATTTTTTGGTAGAATTATTCTCCAATCAGAGCCTGTTTGCACAGGAAATTGAAACTTATACATTTTCCCACACGTTGAAAGATAATTTCCTTTATAACGGGCTTACAAACAAGCATTCTGATTAGATATAAGCATTTTTTATATTTATTGAATCATGTCTGTGAGATCATGCGTGATGATAAGTTCATTTCTAGGCAAATTTAGACAAGGTTATTAGTATTTACTTATCCTTCCGATAATTTGTTTTACCCACGACTTCATCATCTTCGCCATATAACGTAAAGAAGTGCAAGGCTGCTCTTACAGCTTCGGAGCAAAATATGACTATTTTTGCAAAAAAAATTTGGTGGCCTCTTTTTTATTCTTTAACGGGATAATGACGTTATTTTGGCTGTTTTAATTTGAGCACTTCTAATGTTGATGTTAAGTTCATTTTACACAAAAATATTTTTGAAATACAAAGGATTTAAATTAAATGCACTGCCAAGTTCCTAAAGCATTCCCTTCGACCACCCTTCATCCAATACACAGAACCACAAAGTCCCTTGTAAAGCATAACAACAAAGAAAATGCTTATTTGTTCACAATCAGTATGCGGTCAATACATAGCAGTGGAAATGGAATGTTACATGTGATATTTGGCAACACATAGTATAGGGAGTATTACTGGTGAGATTGCTCAGAGAAGGCTAAAGCTATGAAACTTAGTAAAAGATACAGCTTCAGTTTATGCAAATGTCAGTGACCAGACTACTTAACGAGTATGCAAAATGGTTGTTTTTCTGACTCTTTTTGGCTTTTTTGGTAGCATCATATTGTGCTATACCAGTCCCATTGATAGAGTATTGTGTTTGTTTTGAGCAAACCTGTCGCAGAAGGTAGCAAAACCTTATAACCCCTGCTATTTCTACACCTTTCAGTAATCTATATGCAATTATTTTCTGTAGCTGGTAAAATACGGGATAAAAGTTAATTAAAATATTGATAAACCGGTACATTACCATTCACTCCAGTCCATTTCGCTTCAAAAACATCTTGGTTCATCCGTCTCTTGTCAAATAAAACACATTAGTATAACTTACGGGCTACAACTGAATTCGCTATATTATCTACTTATAAAAATTCCCCAGCAATTAAAACACTTTATTTGTTAAATTCAGGTAACGAAGGTACAAATTTAACATCACAGTTACATAACAGTCCTTCCCCCTCATTTTGAAAAAAATAATCTGTTTTTATATCACTATATTCTATACCCTGCAAAATTCGGTTCCATCATTACGAAAGCTTTAATATGCGTTCACAGCCAAATCCTTAAACTACTTTCATCATACTGACCAATAATGGCGTTATGCTATACCGAATTTATAATTCCAAATAAATCTACTCAATTCGGATTGGAGTTTTGCCTCTCTCTTTTTGTGTTGATATGCAACATAGTCAGATAATATACAATATTTTAAATGCCGTCATATTTAAGAAATCAATATTTACCTCAAAGGCTTAACTTCCTATGGAACCACCCATACAAAGTTTGTACCATTTTATCGATTTTTCCATCACTATTTGTTTTCATTTTAGCTTCGTTCAGCCTCCCAATATTAATGTCTAACACCTCAATTGAATCCTTGGCAACTTTTATGCCCTTAATTGTAGTTCGTTTATTTCTGCAAGGACCCAACTAAAGTAAGATGGAGTTGTCAACAAGAAGCTTCAACCATGTCAATTCCTTCGTGAGCAGAAGCAATCATCAGCCAACTGCTTGAATGTGTGCGTTGTTTTTTTTTTTATATTTTAAAGGCTTCAATTTCTTTATTGTGTCTAATTTATCCCCTAAAATTTAAAACACAGTAAAAACTAAAAGGTAGAGAGCTGACACACCTGCCGTAATGGAGGTCAAAGCACTGCCTGGTTAATCGTCTATATCAGACACAGCTTGAAATAATAAAATCAGATCCAAGTTTGGATTTGGCGGAGGTGGACAATAGAAAAGGCCATTCAAATGAATCAAAAGCCTTTTCGAAATCTAGTTGAAACTGAACCCTATCCAACAACAATTGATCTGCCAACAGTTGCTCTAGCGATTATTGATCTGAATAGGCAGGGTGTGACCACTGGTCTAAATTCTAAAAAAAAAAATTATTTTTTGTCTAATCAAGAGAAGTACTGGTACAGTGACTGTGACACGGAACAGAGCATGAAAAGAAATGAAGGAGAGCAATGAAGTCTCTTGCTCTATGTATAGGACTGTAAGTTGTGCAGCGAAGCTGTCGCTATAGGCCAGGGTATTGTCACTCTCATAACTTTGACAAGTTCGACAGCCCTTGACATTAAAAGGTACTTACGAGATTATCTTCGAGCACTTATAAATTCTGTGGGGTAGCTACATATTGATTGGTCTTGAATGAACTGCCGATTAGTGAATCCTATAGCTTTTTCAAGGCAGCCATGATATGCTTTGTTACAGTGAATTTGGTTTGGCTTAAAATAAAATCTAAAGTGAGAATGCTTTTGAATTTATTTATTTTATGAAACTGACAAATACGTGTACCTCTCCCAACAAAAAACAAGTTGTTGAAAAATAGATCATTTGTCCTCCCCTTCCCATTCAGATCAAGTGTCGCTAGATCAATTGTCGTTAGATCAATTGTCGAGATAACATTTCATATTATATGGTTCTAGGTAAAAGCCCCCCTCCATCCCGGTTAGAAGCTACCGACACCCAGAAAATATAAAAACATCATCAGCTCTTTTAGGCCTTTCAAAACACTTAAATGGAGCGAGAGAGGGCTAATTACAGGGTGGGTTCTTTTCATCTAAGAGGGCTATTTACCCAGGGAGGGGGCTTTTTATCGTTAACTATACATGTGTATATCTCTTGCGACCTATTTTGTACTTCTGCTTATGTAAATCAAAGCTTATCGAGGCAAATGACTTCATATTTTTCATTACGCAGTTAAGGACATTAGTAGGAGATAAACGAGAGAACTGGGCGCTTAACTCCCCTTCCCCTGTCGTGGGAAATTTTTTTTGACTTTTGCATATTTATACGTTTCAGGCAATTGTGAACATTTTTTTGGTTTTTGACCGCCTCCCTCCCCGCCCTTGCCGAGGGGATTTTTTTGCATATTTATATGTTTCAGGCAATTTTGAACATTTTTGGTTTGTGCGCCCCTCCCTCTGATTCATGTGCATATGATGTTTACTCTTAGCAATCATTTCTCATCCCACAGTAGAATAACTAAATCTGAATCAGGCTCACATGTGTGCAGCCGTAATATGTAATATGACTAAAAGAGAAACCACAAGTTTCAAGAAATTCAACATCATTTGAAAGCCAAGAGTTCCGTTTACTATCTACTAAAAACATTCAACAACATTCATACATCATCAATCATACAACTACGACAGCTTTTTGCATTCATGTCGTATCAGTTAGAGAATTCTGAGCAACATGCGTATGGGAAACTTTTCCCTCAGGGGCAAAGAAGTTTAATAAGTTCCATTACCGCTGCACAGACGTTCATATGTGTCAGTTTCTCCTGCGGTTGTTGTATGGCTACTGACTTTGGCTGAGTATGAAAATAAAACTCTGCCATTATCTCTGAAACGGCCTTAGTTGAGATCTCATCAGCTTGTAGAATATATTCATCGGGTAGGATTGGTGATGGCAGAGACTGTTCTACTGAAACTTGACTCGGTTTAGCTCTTTTTGCAGGCAGCTGTTCTACTGGGGCTTGGCGAGTTGGCTAATCAGTTTCAGTATGTAACTGCTTAGACACGCTCACATTATACTGATCAACCACAAGTCTTCAACATTGCTGAAAATATGTACATCATACATGTGATGATAGTTATACAACACCAATGAAGAACATATGTGTAAAAAGGTTAAATGGTGGGCCAGATCAACCTTCTGAGACAAAATCTGAGACAGAAATTAAGAAACAAACAAAGAAGCATGTAATGCAAGTGGGTAAGGTAGAAGAACATCAAGAAGTGTTTGAACCTGAAAATGGATCCGCCTTGCTACTGGAAATGCGACACAAGAAAATCGCATCACACGACATTTGAAAGATGAATTAGACAATGGAATAAAATGGTACATTGTTATTTTAGCTCGATTCAAGAAAATAACAAAAAATTATCTGGAAGTGATGAAAGAACGTGTGGATAACACTCATCTTCGAAAAAAGACTTTCACAGCATTCAACGAAAGAGATATTGATAATGATTTGTCATATGCATTCAAAGATTTGTTCAGCAAGTTGATAAATATGAACGTCGAGGATCTGGATGGGTGTTGGATAAGATTCTTCAGACTGAAGCTCATACAGCTACCTTAGAACCCTTGCAAGCCTCCAGTAAACATCCAAGCAAGTTTGTTGGAAGCATGGAGCACAACGATTATCATTTCCAAAGGATGCAATTATTCGAAGCAACAAAAGACACCATTTGTCATTTATGCTGACTTTGAATGCTGAAGAGAGAAACTGGGGGGTGATCGTTACCAACATCACAAGGTTAACGGTTTTGCCTATGTTGCAGTCAGCAATTATGAGAAGCGTAATCCTGTGCTTTACCGTGGAGACAGTGCTCTTCAACAATTTCCAGAGTATATGTTAGGAGAATGTAATTGCACTTTGAATTGGTTGATCAATCCAAAACCCATTGAGGATATCAAACAGTTTTCTAAGCTACTTATTGCTACATTTGCCACGAGTTGATGGGAGTGGATCGTATACGAGATCATGATCACATCAGCGGGAAATATCTGGAGCAGCTCATAGTGAATACCACCTACAGTTTCGCTTAAGAAAGGATCAGCAAGGAAAGTGTATTCATTCATTATTCCTGTCCTTTTCCACAACCTACGAGGATATGATAGCCATCTTCTTATGGACAATATAGAAAAATTCAAAGAGTTGAGGCTATCAGTCATTCCCAACAATGTGCAATTGCCATGGGTAATGTGAAATTCATCGACTCTTACCAATTCATGGGAGCATCCTTGCAAAAACTGGTAGCCAACTTAGCGGCTGAGGGAACAGAGTAGTTTCAGAATATGACTGCTCATGTGCGTGACGGCAGCAAGATTTACTATTGAGGAAAGGAGTAAATCCCTATGACTATGTTGATGAACCCTCCAGTCTGCAGAAACCGAGCTTCCATCACAAGAAAACTTTTACAGTCAATTGTCTGAAGAAGGAATTATTGACGAGGATTAAGCTCATGCACAACATGAAATAACTTTAGAGAGTATCATGACCTCTACCTAAAAACAGATGTGTTTCTGTTGGCAGATGTGTTTGAAAATTTTAGAAATATGTGTCTTGGCACACATGAATTGGATCCTGCTCATTACTATGCAGCACCAGGTTTGACATGGGACGTTATGCTGAAACATAGCATAGTTTCTATTGGAATTGCTAGATGATATTGGCATGTATCAAATGGTAGAGCAAGGTCTGTGAGGAGGTATTTCAGTGATTACACACAAGTATGTAAAAACTAACAACCCCTACATTCCAGACAATGATGTGATCAGGTAAACAAACTACATCATTAGCTTTGATGGCAACAATCTCTATGGTTGGAGTATCCCACAGAGTTTGCCAGAATGTGGATTTCCATGGGTGGAAGATCCAGAATCTCTGGACTACATGAAAGTGAGTGAAGATGCTGAGACAGGTCATATTTTAGAGGTAGATCTCACATATCCGGATGAAATTCATGATCAACATAGTGACTATCCAGTGGCTCTTGAGAAGAAAACTCTTCGAATCGGTGAATTATCTGAATATAGTCAGAACCTGAGAACACAGTTGGGATTAAAATGTAAACCTACGCAAAAGTTGATTCCCAATCTCAGTGATAAGGAAAAGTATGTAGTACATTATCGAAATTTGCAGCATCTTTTGGATTGAACGTGACAAAGGTGCATCGAGCCATTATCTTCCAGCAGAGTAAATGGTTAGTTAAATACAAGTAAAAACCTGTTTGAAAAAGACCTTTACAAATTGATGAATAATGCTATATTTGGCAAAAACATAGAAAATGTAAGGAAACGAATCAGTGTAGAATTGGTTCACAATGAGAAACGTTTGAAAAAAGGTTGTGCCCAAGCGTACATGTTACAAATTCTAGATTTTCAATGAAGACTTGACAGCAGTACACTGCCTCAAATTAGATCTATTGTTGATCAAGCCCATTCAGATTTGGTTTACTATTCTAGATCTCAGCAAAACCCTCATATATGAATACCATTACAATTACATGAAGAAGAAGTATCCAGAGGCAAAATTACTGTTCAGTGACACAGAAAGTTTGTGCTATGACATACCGACCAGAGACAGTTACAAAGATACGCAACAGTATAGTCAACTTTTTGATACAAGTGATTATGCAAAGGATTATTTTCTACATTCTCCTGTGAACAAGAAAGTGTTGGGAAAAATGAAAGATGAAAATGCTTGAGTATCCATTGCGGAGTTTGTAAGACTTCGGCCAAAGATGTATAGTTTGCTGGATGGTGGACAAGAGAAACATACTGCTAAGGACATCACACGCGCCTGTCACAGGCGTATAACACATGCTCAATACAAGAACTGTTTATTCAGGAAAGAGGAATCATCTGTTGTTGGAAACAGCATTCGAAGTCATAAACATCAAAGTTTTTTTCAGAGAAGATTCGCAAGATTGGTTTATCACCTTTTGATGATAAGTGCTACGTTTTATATGATTGTTGCATCACGTTAGCTCATGGGCATTACACAACTTATAGATCACAAAAGGCGAACGACATAGCAATCATTCTGTATCAAAATATTGAAGAGTGAGCATGTCTGCAGTGAATAAACAACAACTACCATCTATGACAATGCCAACAGAAAAGCCTATAGCAAAGACTGAGACAATGCCAACAGCAATGTCTAAGGCAATGCCCATGGCAAAGTCTGAGTTGAAGTCACCACCAATACAACAGCTTGAAAGGCGACCACATTTTAGAAAGATAAAAAGAGATGAGTTGCCAGCTACCGTGTGCCATATAAAAAGCGAAAAATGGAGTTTAAAGCAGAGCGTAAAGTAAGCGAGAACATCAGAGTCCATGAAGAAGATTAGTTTAGACGTTATGATACCCATTAATGGAGAAAAATATATTAAATTGGTGAAATATCAACAGCAAGTGATGGTTAACTTTCTTTTATATGTTACAGATCATGCATCTTGGAACCTGTATCCTACCAAGAAGGGAATTTTGTTGTCACTGAAAGATTGGCAAATGCTGAAGAAGCAAATGACGTCAGTGGATCTTGTGCCTTAGGAGATTGGTGTGTGTAAATGCAATGACAGTCAGAGGATAGTTCAGCAGAACTCATTTATCATCACGAATTCAAACGTGAAACTATCTATAGATCACTTAGATAAACTGACCATCTGTTGATGTGTAACTTACATTGTCTTATCTCCTGAAGATCAAGCTTTGGTGAACGGTTATTTTGAATCTTTACCAATGCCAGGATTTCATGTACAAGTCTCAGGCGATCTTAGTCTGAAAGTCATTGAACGAGAATATGAACGCTGTGTACAGTTTTAACAGTATGACGAGCTTCCAGATGCTATGATTTCATCACCCTCAGTGCAAAAGATTGGAGCCAAGTTTTTGAGGCTTAGCAAGAACTTGAAACTTAACTTTTGGTATTTACCAAATGGAAATGTACATTTGATACGCGGTTCAAAGCAAATTGACTTTACGCCTGATCTGTGGACTATGATAAAGACTATGGAAGGGTTAAGTGAACTGACATTATGAACTCATGTTGATGTGAAAGTGATTGGATTTGATCAATGTAATATCAGTTTTCATAACATTTATGATATTTATATCAAGTTAAGTTCTTGTGAGTTGGCTAATATGTTACATGTATTAGCATAATATGTATTTGATTTTTTTTTGTTTTCATTCTCAATAAATGTCAATATTTTAATTTGGTGTTAATGATAATTGTAGTTCTCAATAAGTATAAATAATTGTGATATTCAATAAAATAAGAAAAACACGTTTTTCAACTTTTTCTTTTTATCATGCAATACTTTTCTATAATACAAAACTATAAAAATTATATCAATGTATAAATGTATATAATTACAAAGAAAAACACTTTTCTATCACTAATATGACATATAATATAAGGTTAACGGGTGAGTTAACACCTCGCCAGGTACCCTTTCTTAAGAATGAAAAATGAAAATAAAAAGGTTTACGGGTGAATTAACACCTCGCCAGAGACCCTTTCTTAAGAATAAAAAATATGAAAATGAAAAGATTTACGGGTAAATTAACACCTCGCCAGGGATCCTCTACTTGAATGGTTTAGGGGTGAATTAACACCACGCTAGGGACCTCATTAGAATGATATGATACTAGAGTGACATTAGTAATCACTTACAAAAATATACATTCGTGAATAAATATATCACTTAATTACAAATTTAAAAATAAAAAACAATTAGTTTAATAGAACAATGGTTTATAATGTCTATAGATAAAGTCTCTGAGTACAAAATTCCCATCGCCTCTTTTTAATACATCTACAGTATCAAACATGCTATGATCGCGAGTTCTGTGTAATGTATAATATACGCAATAAAAACCACAAGTATTTGAAATGAGATGCTGTAATGGTATGGAATACTCATTACTTAAAAACTCTACTGGGCGATTATCTATAGGTGCAAGTCCATAAGAGGCAAAATATTCCACAACGTTGTCAATTATACGGCCACCTAATGTTTACCAGGTTCATCATGATTGTCTGTGTTGATGACATAGGCTATTTGCTGTAATGCTGGCAGTTAATCCACGAGGAATAAGTCTATTATCACGACATCATGGGTCAATATGGCATCTATCTGCTTCGTGCTCATGATTGATAGTCAAACTGAGTACTGCGATTCGCACTTATTTCAATGATGTTGTCAAATTCAGCATAGACTATGACTTTGACTGTATTTTGCAAAGCACTGGCAAAATTCATCTCTAGTCGCATTTTCCGTGCTTGATAAGGGCGTAATGGTCATCACCATCATAATCAAGTGTTAAGTCAAAAGAAAATAACGCAAAACCTCTAGGCAAATCTTCCCGTTTAATGATGGAACTTTTCTCACTATTCAATTTATCAAAAGATTTGTAAAGAGTTTCAAAGGTGTCAAGATATTTCTCTCGATTCATGTTAAGCTTGAGAGATTTGGGTAGGACTGGTTTACCATCAGTGTAAAGTTGCATGTAGTTAAAATTGTTTGGATTTCTCAACACTATTCCAGCAAAGGATTCATTATGAACCATTCGAATGACAGCACGTTTTGTTAATAGACCTAAAAAGATATTTTCTTTCATAAATGATTGAAATCCAGCGGAAATAGCTAAAATTTTACATTTCTGTCTGGTAATAGGAAACTTGGCTGGAGTTTTCATCAATACAGGTGTATATGTCCTAACTGAATATCTGGCCTTACCCTCACTTTGCGAATGGTTAAAAGCGCATCTCTCACTTCTTCTACCATAGAGCTATTATTTGTAGCAATTAATACATATTCGTCTTTTCTGTCTATGCAAGCGCAATTTTATACTCATTCCATTCGGAAGATAGCGATCCTGCTCAAACAAATCTACTCTTGAGGCACCTGAAAGCATAAACTTACGTCTTAGGCGTGTATGCAAATGATGATAATGTAAACCATTATTTCCTGCTTGAGGTATGTCTCCACCCTCAGCATTTACATAAAAGCCTGTTATATACTTTTCATGATTGGGCCTTTTTTTTACCTCAGTAGAATTCATTGATTCAGCAGTATCTTTATGGATGAGACGCATAGAGCGCTCAGAATTAAGACTTTCTTTCGAGCCATGAATGAGGTGAGAGATAATGGTGGTATAACCATGGGAACTGTTACTGTGTGAAATCAATCTACCATTCAGAGATAATTCAATATTGGACCATAGCAAATTAAACAAATCATTGATGAATGTTACGCTACACCACAAGCTGTTCCATCACGCTTTACAATGCTACATTCAATATGAAGTCTACTGTTTTTTTAAATCGAAATATTCTTCTGTACTCACAGGAATATAAATTCTTTTGGAACACCCTCTCTAATGGTAGTGAGTGTTTGATAGTCTACATTATAAGTTTTTCTACAGCAGTTTCCGTTGAGGGTATGTGAAACCATTCCAATGGTGAAAGACTACATTCACAAGAATGATCATGGATGATTGACATTTTTTTCTGTTTCCGAAATATATCTTTTGATGTTGCACGTTTCACTTTCTTTTACCTTCTAGCATCTTTCGTTGGTGTACTTCGTTTATCAATAGAACCAACAACTCCTTGAGCTACACGACCAGTCACGTCTTTAACCACATTTTTGCAGCCTCTTTAAGCCGTGGTGTAACAATTTCAGCTCCTGACTTAATGAGTGGAATAGCTGTAAGAGGCAATATTGAATTCGTACACCTTTAAATCCTTGCAAATCCCCACCCACTTGACGAAGAAAATGATTGCGGTATGCAAATGGATCGTGTCTATATACTTTCGTAATGCTTTCTGGAGAAAATGAATTTTACATATCTCTTTTCCAGTTTGAAATAAAACATTATGACCTGTGGCATCCTTAATATTCATTTCTATCATATCAAATTTCGATGACGTTTTTCATAAGTTTTCATAAAAAATATCACCATCATCACCTTCAATGTATAAAGTGTATAAAATCCATGTTTCACATCTCCTTGGTGTTCAGCAGAACCACCTTCTTTATACCATTTACCTAGTATAAATCCTAAAATCTCAGCTAATCCAGTAGAAAAGACAATATCATAATTATTTCTCAAAATACCAGAAATTCTTCGATTAAGTTTATCACATTTTAACTGAATAGGGTTTTCATTAATAAATTTTTGTTATTCTTCATTTATTTCATAAATATTACATAATTCAGGTATGGATCTATAGTAACCATGTGGAATAGTTACTTGATAAAACGCATCTAATGATGATCGATAATGAAGAGCATAGTCATATAGTCTATTCCTTGCCTAATTGTCGTCCATGTGTGTGAGTATTGAATTTCAGCTAAGGCCACTTCATATTTTCCTTTCAAATATAATATAAGAGGCAAATGAATTTGATCATTAGAGGCCTTATTAGTAGGATAATAGTTCATGCTAGCATTACTGGGTAAAGAAATATAAAAATGTAAATGTAAAAAGACTCGAATCGTATATGCGCGTGGATAGACTAGAAATGTATATGCATTACTTCATGCATGAGACACGTCATCCACACTGTCTGCACGATCTACTACAGTGACTTGTAAAATCCTCGCGAGTTGTCTCTTTGCCAAAAACAGTTTTTGGAATATTAGCGTCTACACTTTCCTCAATAAACTGCCTCCAGCCTCGATATCGGGGTTCTTGTCATTGTTTTATTCTTGTAGCAACCAATGCTTCTTTCAGTAAATCAATAATGTTGGAATTTTCAACAACATCTGTAGTTTTCAACACGAGATTATATTTATTTGTCCATCTCGCACCATGTTTCTTAAATTCTGAAGGGAGTTGTGTTAGTTTCAGATGATAAATAGGTTGAAAATGGCTTAGAAATGTTAACTATTGTGACTTTTCTGACTTTTCTACATTAGCTGATGCAGCAGACTTTCGTTGATGTTGAGAAGAAGTTGAGACAAGTCTATTGCAGTTTCACGATTTCGTTTCTGTTTTAACACCATCATTTGAATGTTGACTTTATAATAATTTTCTATATTCTGATTCAGGAATAAAGATCGTTTTCAATGAATGCTTCATTTTAATAACAATTGGATTAATAATGGAAGTAAAATTCCTGCAATGGTTCCAATAAATCCGCCTTTTTGATTAATCGAATTTTTTTTAAGCTTAAGGGAAATTTTCGGATCAGCCAATGGCATATTGCTTACGCTTTAATGTTTTATGCATATGTGACTTCAATGCTAAATGTAAATGTAATATATTCAAACATATTTCAAATAAACTGGATAATTCATCTTTTGTAGCTTGCTTCAATAAGGATTTACGTCTTTTATCACTACTACGTGCCAATCAATGAAGAAATGATTGATTTCGTCTAGACCTCTTGACGTTCAATACCGAACTGTTGTAATTCTTCTTCATACACTATTTTATTCACATAAACAAAATGTGTATCATTTGGTAGAATACCTGTGCGAATATGTAGCTTATCTTCTGTCTCTGGTTTTAAATCAATAAATAAATAACCAAGAGGCTGCTTGTAGCATCTTGATATGCCTCAAAGGGAAACTGAGATTTCCCTGGATACATTTGTCAAGCCAATGTACTAATCTGTTGACTATCCCTTGGATTTTAAAAAAGAATAATGTAATGTGTATTTAAACTAAAAGTACGCATTTCCTTCCATGGTGAAATTAATTGTGTACAATGCAAATAATGATTAGATTTTTATGACCACTTCCAACAGTAAACAATCTGAACATACGTTCGTTACTTTTACATTTAGTCATGAGATCATCAACAATGAGTTATTCTGTTTTGGATTAAAACTTTCTTCAATATCCTCTGGAATATCTTGATGAAATGTCACTTCTTTAATACTTTTGTACAAAGGTTGATCTGCAGCATACAGCCACAAAGTATTTTTATGAAATGGTTGAAACTTTTTGTTCAATGATTAATTTCACAAGAGACGTTTTTCCACTGCCTGTTGGCCCGAAAACCAGGCCTGTAAATGGATGTTTCATATTGCTTGAATATCAGATTCCTTAACCGACTGCTAAATTTCTTTGGCCAGTCTAACCACTTGATAAATAATTCTTTCATATCTCGTACTTTTTATGCCTTCGAAACTGTTTCAATTTATATAGATTAAATGTTTTTTTAAACAACTTGTAATTATTCTTCATAGAATTGACCAGCAATATCTTCGTCGAAGAAGTCTTTAGCACGATGTAAGTGTATTACTTGTTTCTTATAACGATGTGTGACAATGAACACCTATTGTGTATATTTTATATAGTAATCTCTTTAAAATACATATCTCATGTGTGAAATGCGAACATGTTGACCAATGTTAAACTCGTAGGGTTTTGGCTTTTTTTATTTCAATTTATCAATGTGCATTTGTTTCCACACTTTATGTTCAATGTTCTTGGTATGTTCTACCGGTGATAATCCATTTGGTAAGGATCCATGAGGTCTGTGATTACAAGTATAAACTAAGTCTTGCAAAATATCTGTATACCGATACATTTGCCGGTTTTGCCGACTTTCGTCTCATCCTTAGTAGTATATGCATGAATGCCTTCTTTCTTTAAAAATTGCTTTGCTCATCTTTTCGTAAATTCTGTTGCATTATCTGACCTCAGTGTTCCAGGTCTTCTTTCTGTTTCTTGAAAAATCTTTTGGAAGGCTTGAATGGCACTCGTATGGCTTTTTTTCGGAATAGGTTGTAACCACAAGTGTTTGGAAAAGACATCAGTGAAAATGAGTAGAAAGTGATTGTCTTCATTATGTTGTGCAATTTTAGCTACATCTGCCAAGTCCACATCCCACATATCATCAATGCCACGGGTAATGATTGTCGTTTAAATCTATATTTCAATGGTTGAAGTAAACTAAAGGCATCTTGATCTTGTAATCATTTTTTTTTACTTTGGACTATGTTACAGGTTGTTTGTTTTGTTTCAGTAGTTTGTATAACTTAGTAGGTCCTGCAAATGCTCCAGGAATTCCAGGTTTAAAGCAAGTAATGGTTAAGTAGTCTTTCCCCGTTGCCATATTAACTTGAAATAAAAATAAACATTCACATAGTAAAACTTTTATTGACATGCAAATATAAATCACTTAGCCTTTTTTATTATTGTTTTAACCAGTTAAAAATTGTCATAAACTACCATACAGACAAACTTTAATGTTCTTCAAACATTTTACCAATGTCTATATTCACTTCAACTCGTCCATTATTGAACAAGACAAGCTCTGATATATCCGTTGACAGTGAAACATTATCATCATACAGTAACATAACTCATCCAGCCACAACTAACATGAGGTCAGCTGCCCAAATTGTATTGGCGTTGATAAATGCTAAATTAATGTCATAAGTGTACCCTGGTAAATACAGTTCTTCACATTCACTCAAGAAAGATTGGATGAAGCGATTTCTTGGAATTGTTATTCTAACAGCTTCCCAGTGTTTATGCATATTCACTACTTATAGAATCCAGTCAGATTCAAAATAAGGAAGCTTTGAAAACACAAAGTCAGTATAGCCCACTTGGACGACATCAGCTAATGTCTCTATGCATCTGTGAAGAAGGGATTGAGATGCTGACATAGTTCGCTTTTCTTCTTCTGCAAAACAATCTCTTAATCCACAACGCGAAAGCACACTCCTACATCAGTACGAATAAATTGAAATACAGAATCAAAATCAAAGTCCTCTGCGTCTTCTATTGCAGTTTCATAACACTGTTCAATAAACCTGTTTTGCAATTCAATTCTGTTAAGGTTTTAGTGCGCCAAGTCCCAACAGGTATCTAAGTTCCAAAGCTGTTCTTTCTCGAATACAATAAACACGTTTTTACTGTTTAGTCTCTACGCGATATATATGATTATTCACCTTACCTAAGAGTTCTTTTATAGTGTCACTCTTCTCAGTACATTGACCATTCCTCTATATGCATCTCGCCAACTTTTAAAGCTTCAATTTACCACAAAAGTTTTCAGGTTCACATAATTTAAGGTCATATCTGTGGCAATGACAATTATCATCTTCTACATATCCTTCAGCAACGCAACATGTACATATTAATAAAAGCTGGTTCTGTACATTTGCATGACTCATCTCTACTTCAGCTAGTTGTTCCTTAGTCAGATTAGTTGTTTTCATCCGTTTATGCTCAGTTAAATGGACTGCTGTCATCCAACCATCACGTTCCGTACACTTCTCATCAAGCAAAAAACTGGATGTTGATGATGACGCCTCATGTAACACGCTGTTTATTTGTGGTATTACGTCCAGCAGCGTTGCCCATTCTTTATCATTGAAGTTGATGTAGGAAGTATAATTTTTCCCTTCAAAATGAGAGCTGCGTACAAAGCAGACATAGCGCATGTCGTTGAACGTAATCTAAACGCTTTGATTTTTCTAACGCTTTGATTTTGCTAAATAGAGTTTGAAGTTAATCATTCGCATCTTTTCCAAATTATCATTCACCCTTTTCCATAAAGAATCAGATCCCAGCCAATTTTCATTTAGTTTGATTCTAATGAATCGACCATCCCAACCATCTTCAGCTGCTACGCTTAAGGTAGCATTGATCTTGAAATTAGCTATCACCTCCATTTTAGTTACAAAGACAACTTATTGGTAAGAAATGCTTGTACTCTTTCAAGTGCCGAAGAACTTATATGATTTTCAAAGTATATCAGAATGCTTGAAATATGCTAAAATTTTCCCACGGGGAGGGGGGTGAGATCAGCGTCCAGTTCTCTAGTACTATATTTTATGCTTGGTCCAGTCTTTCCGTCTTATGCTTTATGCTTGGCTCAGTTCTCTCGTTTATGAATTTTCCCACGAGGGGGGGGGGTGGTCAGAGTCCACTTCTCTCGTTTATCCCCTACTGACATTAACGAAGAAGAGTTTTAAAATATATTGTTTTTAAACTATTATAAACACACTAAAGTTTAAGTAATATGAAAGAGAAATCCTTGGTCTCAGTTTGATTAGAAAAGATACATTGAAGTAAACATTTTAAAATGATTCTAATGAAACTCGTTCAACCACTGATGTCGTGCGTTATAATAAAATTGTGACGGGGGGGGGGGGGGCGGGGGGAGGAGGCAATAGTGTGTTCCGAATCTTTGCGTGTTAATAGCAAGAGTCGTGCAAGTGCTTTCTCAATGTTGAATTTCTTCTTGAAAAAAAGTCTGGTGGACCGAACTAATGTATGCCAAGTGAGAACCGTTTAGTTCGTTCCACTCTTCCCACATCGGATGATTAGACAGATGTTTTTTTTTTTCTTGGCAGGTGAATGTGCAAAATAATTCTGTTTCTCTGCTGTAGAGCCGATATCAACAGCAATCGGGCAGAAACTGGGGAGATCAAGTAAAAATGCTTTAAAAAAGCAAAAACTAACAGATAAACAAAAAGTGAAACTCAGGATGTTCGGAGAAATGCCAATGGCCCGTATATATTGGGAGTGGGGATACGTATTTTCTTTCTGTTGCCTCCCCAATCATCCTTTACTTTTCTGTGATGATGTAAGGATTTCTCTTACTTGCTTGCTATAGCCATCCATAACTGAATCATTAAAAATGCACAATGCCTACATTATGCCTTATTTTGCATTGCTTAAAAGTAAAGTAAAGAATTACTTATCATTCGAAGATATCATTTGACAACATAATAACTCTAACAGATAATAACCATCACCCGAAATAATGAATAGCTGCAGTAACCAAATACTTATGTTTATGTTTATTGTGGGACTAATTTTATGTTATAGCTATTAAATGTAATGATGTCAATTAAATTGCTCTGATGATTCTTTATTTCTCTTGGTCAAGTTTTTTTTCCAAATTTTTTCCGTCTGGAGTTATAGCAAATATATTCGCTATAATTCTGAATCAAAAGTTTCTAAATTTTGAATTTATATCTTTGGTTTATTTACAATAAAATTATTCACAGATTAGTTTTAGTGACAATGGTGCACAGCGCTCTGACTTAACTCATGACCCTACATGTGCACATTATAAACATCGTCATTTGTTTCTGCTTGCGAGATAGGAAATGTATTGCAAAATCATTTTGATTTGGTTACTTTAGATTTTTACGTCGATTTTGTTTCACAGAACCCCCATCATGATGCATGTTTTTAATTTTTGCACATGTGAACTTCAGCTTAAAAAATATAGTAAACATACCAAGATAAAAAAAAAGGTTAGAAATTAATGTTTCTTAAGAGAAACGAGCAAGACAGAAATAGTGCACTCGCACAGTACAAAGATCTTTTCAAAATGGAGATTCTACACCCCCCCCCCCAGCCCCAACCCCTCTTCGCTGTCCTATCGAATGATGCCATTGAAATTTAATCCATGGAAACTGTGAAAGCAGATCTGTTGAAGTGGCAGCCGTGAAATGTTATAATAACCGTACAGGCGGCAATATTGTGCTGTAATTCCAACATCCAGTTGGCGCCCAGACAAATCTCATCAAAATTGAAGCTGAACTCAAGTGACATTTCCTGCTATTAATTTCGTAGCAACCAGATTAAATTTTCTGCAGTTTCTTCTATGTTAAAAGAGACGTGGTGTTTAAAATTCAGTCTTCACAAACACAGGCTTTGAGCATATAGATCAGAGAGCTATGGGAATACTGTCTTCAAGCTCCGGATTAATTCAGCCGTGACAAAAACGACGTTGTAGAAATGTCATGGCTGTTTCTTTGCTTCAACAGCAAACAGGTAATTGCATGCCAAAAATAATTTTATGTTCAAAGTGAAATAGTAATATTACCGAGAAATGTTTTTGCAAGTTCGAAAAATTTACAGAAAAAATCATAGCTTTGCTATTTACCTTATGAAATATACCCCCCCCCCCCCCAACCCAACGCAACCCTCACCAAGAATAGTGAAACCGAAGCTAATTTATATGAACATTCAGTGTATTTGAAATGACCATGTCCGATTTTGCATCCATGTGCCGACCAGTAAAGAGAGCAAAAAAAGTCCGAAAGATTTTTCCCGCACAACTGCAATATACTCTTCACAAGTCTGACTTGCCAAGTGTTAATAATTACAACGGAGCTCCACTCCATTTTGTACAATGCAAAAGTCAAAAGAATGCTGCAAAGAAATGAGTTCATATTTTGCACTAGAGATAGGTCCTGCAAGTATGTATTGGATTGCCAACTTGTGGGTAAATTTGAAAATAATTATGGTCACGTTATTAATTTTTCACCACTACTTTTTTTTTTCGTTGCCGCTTTCTCATCATAAATGGTACGATTTGTGGTCTGAACCTTGTAACAGGGTGGAAGCCCTTACTTTAAACTGGTTCCTACGTGGAGTGTTATCAAGATCCAAAGTCAGAGTGGCTTTTTATGAGCATTTTAAATTTTGAAAAAAAAAAAAAAATTTAAAAAGTTTAAAAATATAGTGTCTATCTATAAAAAAACGATGAAGTGTAGCCCGTTTTAATAGGGGACGACGCTACCATCGATCCACACATTTTTTGGTTCTTGCAGGGACAGAGCTTTCGGGGGGGGGGGGGAGAGGGGGCCACAACTCGCATTGCCCCTGTAGTAGTATTCGTCCCTGACACAGTGCCATCGTATAGAACTGCATCAAGTAGCAAATCAATACGATGGCGTTGTAGCAGCAAGCATACTGCAGAAAGCGAGTTTAGGTAAAACCCAACAGCACATGCCGAAGACCATTTGCTTTTAAATGGCATGTACGATTATTCGCTGCATTTTGCACATAAGAAAGGCATTGAATATTTCAATATTTACATACATTCCTTTAATACCATTGGCTGGAAAGTAATTGGCCTCAAACGCCACGTTTGTATTTGGAACGCCGCAAATGCGATAAGGCGATTCGATATTGTGCTTCGAAACCAAAGTGCAATCAGCAGGGGGTATCTGGACAGGGGGGGGGCAAATTATCCCAGGTGGGGGGAAACTACACGGGGAGGGGCAAGATATCCTATCACACCGGTCATTTCACTACGGACGAAATAAGAAATCGACCATGTTACCACCACTTAACCCTTCATTACGAATGGAAGGATCTTACTCCGTCAATTTAAAAGTAAGCATCAAGATATTGAGAAAAAAAGAATGACTGCAAATTTCCCTGGTAGTGAAATAGTCAATTTTCATTCCGCTGGTGGTCACATGACTGGTGACCATTTGTCCGGTGGTCAATTGACCGGCGGTTAATTGATATGGACACCAGGGATCTGGGGAATAATCTTCCATACTTCCCACAGCGATTACAATTATGATACTGAAATCATTTCTTTTTCGAGTTCGCCAAATAAAGAGGCTCAAATGTTATACTTTCCACTTTTAACCGAAACGTCCCTGGCCCAAGTATCGCTGGCCTAAATGTCTTAGATTATTTGTTCGGTATTCGACCCCCGGAATAAACCCCCTTCCACCTCTCGCGCTTCTGCAAAGTAGGAACAAAGCGTCTCGGTATAAAAGTGTCTCGGCCTAAAGCACCGTCAGAACAAATATCATCAGTCAACCTTATAAATCAGAGTGATTAATATTATTGATCCAGACGCTTCACCGACGACATTTCATCCGACGTCATTTCATCCGAATTTTGTACATCACCACATTTCACAACACTCTAAAGTTCCTCACAATCACTACATTTTATCAATTTTACTACGTTACAAAATTTTTGCTTCGCAATAATTTACACTGTTTAGTTCTTAGAAGCTAGACGCCCAGTGTACATTTCTTCTCGTCGTTTTTCTTCTTTTTTTCGATTCACTGGTTTCCAGCGTATGCAATATGCAACACTAGCCAGGAACTACTTCCCAGGCAGAGCGTACACAGGCGTTACCCAATACTCCATGAGAAGATGCTCTGTGCAATCTGGTCCAGGGCAATCAAAGTGCGGACACTGCTGTCTTCCCGCTGCGGGACTGTAATAAGAGTCTAAAAACATACGGTGAGAATAACCAACAAGTACGAGAATCTGTTACTCCAACTCTTGGACGGATTGTTCACTTGCACCCTGTGTGGCCAGACACACACATCCACTTAATGCTATCATTATTTTCACTTTTATTCGTGTACGAGGGGGAGGAGAGCGAATGGCTACAGTAGATCGAAATTGGTGAAACTGAAAAGACCATCTCTCACAGCTGAAAACCGTTTTTATTTGTCAAGTATCGTAAAATAGGAAATATTTAAGTCGAAAGAGTTTGAACATTTGCTCTCTGAATACTCAGACTGTAATACAATTTTTAGAATTCTGTTTTTAAGATTCCCCAAGCAGAACACTTGAGGTTTGAAAACACTTTCTAAAGAAGTTTGAGGAGAAGTCTACTACTCAATTAAATCCAGACCAATCCACGCATTGCTAGTTCATAGAATTGTCTTGCACAGAAGTCAGTCCCCTAAGTACATGTTAATGCCAAAAAACCACCCAAACTGTCAGAGTCACGGGTGGTAACCCTTTGTCTAATCCATGACTTCAGAGTTCATGTAAGATCCCTCTACTCACAGCTAGTTCACAAAACCTTATTGCTCTGCAGGAATGCAAATCTCCTTTATTTCTCTTAATGTCAAGCGCCGTCTGAACCCTCGCAGTTATGGGGTTATTAATACAAAAATATTGATTTAAGAATTTTATATCAGTTGTCGTACCCTCCCCATTTAGATCAGTTATCGCTAGATCAATTGTCGTCAGACCAGTTGGATTCAAATAAAATGAAAACATTTTATTCTTTACTGACTTAAAACCAAAAGAAACAAACAACAACAGTACATATATATTAACCAATTACACATCAACATTGAACAAATTGCTTCATGAGTAGTTGTAATAGTGCAGTTTGCAAAAAATATTAAGATCCAAATAAATAATGAAAGGGGGTCGGAACACTTTGGGTAAGTGCAACAGCCCAGATTAACCCTCCTGTACAGTATATCCGGGTAAAATCTGGGCTAGCCCACAATATACCCCGGGGTATACTTTATTTTACACCGCGGGGTATAATACAGCCTAGCATGAAATAAAGTTATATTTCCACAAAGCAGGGATGGATAATACTCGGATAACACATGAAACATGCTTGAATATTCTTTGATATGGTAATTGCACTACTCGGATAATATATGAAACATGCTTGAATATCGTTTGATATGTTAATTGCAATATAGTGCAATTTCCAAATGTATTGATGGATAATCCCATCACAGAGGAGAAATAGAGAACAGTACTCTCTAAGTTTCAACTACAGATAATCTCATAAAAGATAAGGCTTTGATGTTATAGCAATGTAAATCTACCGTTTAGCCGTGAATAATCCATGAGACACCGACCTATAAATCCATAAAATAAACGATCTTTAAATATAATCTTTACAGACTCCGGACAAATCGCAAATTTAATCTTCATTTACTCCGGGCACTGGTATAAAATGTTCGCGTTCTGGCATTCAAATCAACTCACCAGAAAACGAGAAATGGATGACAATACCTACAGAGAAATTCTTAACTTTTACACATCAGTAGACCGAAAGTATTCGGACTGGATTTACCAAATCCCAGTCGAGAAATGAGTTGATGCAAAATCGAAGTTTCACAAAGTCTTGCGACCGTACAAAGTGGTAGATGGTGTAATGATGCACGATGAAAAGCTGGTTCTGGTCAAGAGCAAACTAGATGATGTTTTGAAAGCCTGCCATGATCATTCAACATCCAACATTTCACAGCGATACTACTGGAAAGGTAATCATTTTTAAATACAAAAATCACATTTTTTAAAACAAAAAATTGTTACTTAGGGTCTGTTCTGTTGATTTTCGGAGAGAAAAGTATACTTTCTTTATGAGCTGCAATATTTTATGTAATTTTGGAGCCAAATTATTTAACTATTATTTTTAAGAAATAATAATAATAATAATAATATAATCATTATTATTATTATTTTCAAATAATATTTTATTTTACAGGTATGAAGAGGGTGTGAAGTGATTTGACATTAACCCCAAACTGACCTCAGAAGCACCTTCCCTACACCCCGTTCCTGTCACTGACCATTTTTTCCGAATGGACAGAAGCGAGTGGCATTCCAGACAAAAGTGCCAAATCAGTAGCCTAATTTCTGTATACCGTTATGTGTCGTATGGGATGTATGGATTCTCTAATAAGTGACCAGGGAAGAGAGTTTGTGAATCATGCTGTGGAAAACCTTTTGGTTCATCACGAGACGGACCACCGCATATCATCTGCGAACCACCCGCAGACAAATGGTCAGCGAGCGCGACAGTCTGACCCTGAAAACGGCTCTAGCAAAGCTTGTTAACGAACGCGTCGACGATTAGGATCAGCTTATTCCCGGAGTATTATTTGCGTATCATATGTCCGTTCATTCCTCCACGAAGTGCACACCATTTGAGGTTATGTATGGATGTAAAAAATGCTCGCTGTATTCACCGAATGGGCTCCGAACTAGAACCGCTCTGGACTGGATCGTACAGAATCGTTGAAAACCTTGGGAAAGGACCTGTGTGTCTACGCAACGAGAAAACCAATAAGGCACGTCACAAATAGTAAGGTGTAACTAAGTGAATCCGCGCCATGTATGTGATTTAGCGTCTCCTGAACCCGCGCCATGTAATTCCGCGTCTTCCGAAACCGCGCCATGTGATTCCGCGTCTCCTGGATGCGCTTCATGTGACCCAGCGCCAGCAAAGCGCCACAGGTCACTGCGGTACCTTTTGTCCCATTTCTACAACCGTCCAGAAGAACTGTTAGATGGTTCTGGGTGTTCCGGTAGCTAAGCCTGTATACTTTGGAAAGAGTGGACCCCTAACGCAGCCACGGCATATGTATGTAACCAAGGGCGACGGAAACTGTTACTTTCGTGCGATCAGTTACATTGTGACAGGAACAGAATACTGCCACCTTTCAATTCGTGATAAAATTGTTGAACATATGACGGGACCCATTAACGCTTCACTGCAGAAATACCTTAGTTCCAATGTTCATGACTACATCAAAAGTAGCGGAATGGAGAGCAGTGGCACCTGGGCTACAGCTGCGGGAATTCTAGCGGCTAGTCTTCTGGGATTTGACTTAGTCCGAAAAGTCGGAGACCAGCTGGACTGGATAACTTATCCTGCGTCTTTCCACAACGCTGTACGACAAAACTGGGACTATATTTGCAAAAGATCTCCGAGCGTTTTAATGTAGTTATTGGTGTTGAACAGTGTTGAACATTTGAGAACATTCGGTGTGCGCTAGTACGCGTTGTTAGTGGTGGATATTAGTACATAAAGTCAGTTTTAAAGATCTGACGGGGTATAAAATGGGCGGGGGAGGTATATTTCAGGCTAGCCCAATTTATACCCCAGGGTATAAAATAGGCTAGTCCAGATTATACTCGGGGTTTATTGTAGGCTAGGCCAGATTATACCCGGGTACAAAGTGGTCATATGGGGTATATTCTGGGCTGTTACACCGGGATTCATCTGGTTCACATGCACAATGCACTGTGTTTGTTTCTTCATTGAAAACCTTACAGTTCTAGAGAATAAAGAAAGCAAAAATTAGTATTGTTTTCTTTAACTTTTATTTAACTTTCATATCACAATAGACTTCGGGGAATACTATTGAGACTTCTAACACAAAGAAAGGTCCTGTTAAAAAAAGCATTTTTTCAAAGCTAGCATGTGCACATAAAATTTGTTTAGCCAGATATAAAGTTAGTTCTTCTACTTTAAGACACAAAGATATGACAGACCATCTGCAGACATAGAAGCAACCTCATGAATATTCATGAGCTATAGTCCGTTAGTCACTTTTCAAAGTGACGTCACAGTTAGTTGAGTAAGCACGTGGTTTGTATATGAAGTCATATGACCTGGCTACGAGATATCCGACGGAGTATTCTATACTTGTTTCATAATATTTATCTCCATGGTTACAGACCATTCTATGCTTTCTTCATTACTTTTTATCATAGCACACGTTACATCTTGTACATTCGTTGTTAGGTACCGAGGGCGAGCTACTTAAAAATTTTGTGTGCTGGATGTTTCTCTCGGCTAGCAAAATGACCTCAAACTGACCTTATTAGACAACCTCTCAATCATGCAGACATTACACCGTACTTCCCTTGAATTAATGGGCCATTCGTTGGGAAAAATCTGTGAAAATGGGTTGGCTATTCACTTTCCAGTTTTTTGGGTTACTCTTATATATGTTGGCGCTAGGCTAAAAAAGAAACCACCACCCCAACACACAGACACCCCACTCCTTTTTGGGGTGAGGAAACCCTTGCTTGCTTTTAAGGCACTCAAAAACACGCAATGTGAAGCTAAAAGATCGCATCGCTTGCTGTAAGAGTGCATTTTTCACCTAAGTTCACACAAAGATATCTGTGCCTGAGTGCCCATTTAATATAAGGGTGCACAGTTGGTGGAGTTATCGGGTACGCAGATAACTGGAATCTCGTGGAGGACACGCTTCTTTTCGAGTCAGTGCGTCCTTCGGTAGCACTTTCCCGGCGAAGTATGTGCCCTGCCCCGCTATAACAGTCTGTCATAAGCTTTCATTTCCCGAACTAGCCACTCCAGTCCCTCCGCATTCCTCGATCATATTCCAATCTGTGATACGAATTTGAATTCAAAATTACTATAATTTTACTCAAAATGCATTCCTCGAATGTTTAAAGAAATAATTTTTGTGTTTTAAGACAAATTACAGAAACACTCCACCACACACTATTATCTCTGCTTGCAGATTATCCCTGTTTTCAGAGTAGTCCTCGTGTTACAGTAACACCGGTTGTAGTGCCAAAGTGGAATCCCGGCCCAAAGCGCCCCGAAACAAAGAGTTCCACCACCCCCTCCTCATCCCCTTCCAAAGCACCCCCTTTTCGTTATTTATTTTGGATTTTAGTGGTTACTTCTGGTAAAATGCACTATTATAATAAGCCATGAATATTTCGAGCTGATATGTGATTTAGTTAATGTGTATGTTATTTTTTTGGTAATTGTTTGTTTTATAACTGGCTAAAAATAACATTTGCTTAACTGTACTTAATACAAAAGGGACTGACTGAATACAAAAGTGTATGTGGTTTGCAGTTCAATTCTATCAACTAATTTCATTTATCTCAACTGCAATCGCAATGCAATCGCTCTTGTGAGTATATATTCAATAGCAATTCAATTTGATTGGTCAGTTTCATTAATCTAAATTGCAGTCGTTCCAACCAATTAATCGAAGATTTGAAGTTTTTATCCACTTGCAATTGATCAATTTGACAGATCAATTTAAGTTATCTTAAACTTAGTCATTCTAATCAATGGCACAGGGTCATTAGTCTCAATTGCAGTTCAGATTCATCAGTCTGATTGATAATTTTGATTCATCTTATTTGTTCTGTGGGCGCTTTTGGCCGGGGAGGGGGGCGACTTTCGACGGGGGGGGGGGGAGGGGGGCTTTGTTTCGGGGGTTCTTTGGACTGGGCATCGTCCAAGTAACCTTTTATAATTTCCTTTCGGGATGTAGTTTGCAAATAAAAGGAATTTTAACAGTTGACTCTTTATTTTACAGTAGATCTGGCAGGTAGACAAGATATCCCCGATGGGGTAAAGCTAGTGTAGTATATCTTCTTCCCAGCGAATAGAAAGCCGGCGTTTACACCCGAAGCACTTGTGATTCGATTTATCTTCTTCAGTGCATTAGGCCCTGTCATTGGCAACAAAAATACACTGATGCAGAAGTCACCAAAGTGCAATAATGTCGGGAGTTGCCAAAGTGCACTCATTTAGGGAGTCACCAAAGCTCACCAATGTAGGGAGTTCCCGAAATACACTAATGCAAGGAGTCATCAAAGTGTGTTGTTGTCCAACGGCCAACCTCTACGGCGGTTTGGTCTGTAGTGTGTAGCACCTTTTTATTCCACAGACCACTGGGGATTCCGCAAAAATGGTACTCATAAAAGATAGAAACTACTTTTTAAAATATCCATCTGCTCTTTATTGATATATAGCAGATAGATCCGCGTAGAGGTCAGCTGTTTTATAACAACGCACCAAAGTTTACCTGTTCGTGGAGCGAATAATGTGCATAAATGTAAGGAGTCCCCAAAGTGCACTTATGTAGGAATCACCAAAGTTCACTAATGCAGAAAGTCACCAAAGTAGAGTTGTTCGTGGAGTGAAAAATTGCATTAATACATGGCTATCCATTGCACCAATCAGGCCTTAATTGACACTCACGTTGTACACACACACTTTTAAAAAAGCAATGTTTAGAAAGAAATTAAATAGAGTCCAAATGTTGCTAGAAAAGGTATTTCCAGAAGATAAACCTCACATTTGCTTGTTTTAAAAAGGGAACAGTTCAATTTAAATATTAGACATGATTATGCAAAAAAAGACGAATATTTGAAGACCTGACGTGCCATTTCATACACTTTTTACATCATTTATGACATCAAACATAACATAACACGTGCACACGTGATCTACGATAACATAACACGTGCACACATGATCTACGATAACATAACACGTGCACACGTGATCTACGATAACATAACACGTTCACGCGTGATCTACTATTTACATAACAGTGTAACACATTTCGCTAGAAGAGTACTTTTACGCACAGGAAAGAGACTTCTAATTTCATGAATCGAATATTTTGTTTACTAAGAAAAATAGTGATACGCTGTATATGTATTCATATCTTGAGGGATAAATGCTCATTGCATAATACAAGTACAATGATATTTACAACATGTATCCAGTATTGTACTAAGTATACAGACCAAACTCGTCAGTACTTGACGGTTACCATGAAAGTGTATAATATGTAACCAATGGAAACTATTTCAATAAAAAAAAACATAACAGGAAACCAAAACAATAACAAAAGAAGAAACAAATATAATAAAGAAAGCTTAACAATCACAGATAACTTAGACAGCACTTATACACCATTCCACTTATAGATTCAAACATAAAACTCACGCCATTTGCGAAACAGGATTATGTATAACCCCTCAATTCTAGTCCGAAATTTCAAAAACATGTGATCTAATTGTTTATTTTAAGCATATTGTTGAAAATGCCATGGCATGGCTAATATTTGTAGTCTGGCATAACTTAACTCATTTATGGGCACCGTTAAAGCCTAAGAGGTATTCAGTTAAAAAAACATGTATTAAATTCTTTGTATCACCATCATTTTTTCGTGCGTTTTTTTCATCCCCTATGCTGTACTGCACACAAATGAATTTCACATTTTGTAACTGTCACATAAATGACGTCACGCCATTAACCTCAACACAAGTTTGGTAAGGATTTATCCGGACAGGAAATTACACACGAGAAAAAAAAGCGTGTTTAAGGCACAGCGCTACTCAATAGTTATATGTTTACATATACAACAGGCGCACACAAAACGTCAACATTTCATATTGATTGGTTACAACACATTGACCAATGAGAAGTCGCGGATTCAATCATATGCTTGGATCACTTTCACAACACGGACGACATATTTCGAAATAATCGGCACTATTCTTTTTTTAATTACGTTTCAATTTCAACAGATTCAGATAAAAGCCACTTTTAGCAAAAAATCCAAAGTTCTAAAACGCAGATTTTAACAATTAATCCGCCTTTTTAAAACATATTGCCGATATTTCTAGGAACTACAGAAGCAGGCGGGGAATTTTTCTACCAGATGAATCGTATACAGCTGGCAGTGACACCATTAATCCGCCCTCCCCCCCCCCCCAACATTTTCTTGCATGTTTGCCATGCTGACTGTGGCAGTTTGGTCAATGTGTCTACATCTGACTTTATTACCACGTACCGTAAATTATTGGATAAAATATATCTATCTAAGTTATGAGATTCAATCATGAGTACTATTTTAAATCGAGTATTTTCTTCTCCAGAACAAAGCATACGCTCTGCAGACCTTTCCTCAACATTTAAAATTAATAAATATTTATAAAGCTATTTTTTATCGCAAAGGATTGCCCTCAATGCAGAAACCCGCGCTAATTGTTATGTAATAAAGACATCTATTTGCTTCTTCAATAAAGAGTCAATAAATGGTGTTAAGATACAAAATAGGACAAAGGGCATACAGTTGTATACTCACAAATAGCACACACACTTGGCTAATCTATACTAAGTAGTCAATAAAAAATAACGGTCATGACAAGAGAAAAGGGAGAAAACCCCAGACAATAAAACGTCTTAACATGAAATACTGCCCTAAATTTAGCTATATTTTTTTTACCTTTTTGAAAAAAAAATTGTGCTTCATTTTGCATTAGCGATTTAGTTTCTCTCTACTGGAAAGTAATTCACTCTGTGTTGGACGAAAACAATCCTCTCGTAAAATCAAACCTGCACGATTATTTTCACGTCTCATACGCGTTTTGAATATGTTCTCGTAAAATAGTCCGCTTTTGTTTATTTGGCACAATGAGCGATTATTTTTATGCACTTAAGGCATTTTAAGGTATTTTATGCACTTAAGGCACTTAAGGCCTCTGCCTCATAAAACAAATCTACATTGTGTTCGACGCACAGTCGAATTCTGTTGGAAAAATATGTTTTAATTCAAATCCAATGCCGCATGTATTAAGTAAGCGTTTCTACTCAGTTTATCAAATATCAGTTCTTTCCGTATAAGAACTGAGTTGAAGCAAATGCTCTAAGTGTAACGCACAGCTTTGAACTTTATTTTAAAAAAAGTTGTCAATTTTACTCTGACGAATCCATACGTGAAGTCAATTGTATTTTCCAGTTCACGTGTGATATAAAGTAACACTTAATGGTGTCATTTATATGGAGTGCAAAAGGTTTCACTGTTTCATAGGCAAACAGACCAGCCGATTATTTATCAACGGCCTGAGTTAAAGCATCTTATAAAATATATCAATATTGAACCATACGAAAAAAAAACGGCAATCTTGCCCAAAAAATCAGTGTTCTATGTTGAACGCCTGCTATTAATTAATCTGTCATTGAACTGATCAAAACAAAATCTCGAGAGGCATCTCGAATTATTTCTTTCAATCGCGAAAATAAACATTTCCTGTCAATCAATCTCATTCTCGTAAATAGGGAATTATATAAGAGTTTGAAAACCACCTTTAAAAAAGCGTCTTTGCCATCGTGATAATAAACGTGCCCTGTCAATCACCACAATTACTCCTTAATCAAGGAACATATAGCGAAGGAGATTTTATTTTTTTACGAGAGCATGGTGTTCCCCCCCAACACCGACACTTAGCCTTTGGCTATCAAAAATATGTTTTGTTTTTAAGTTTTCCTTATTTAAAAAAAAAGGCTGCCAATTCTGCTAATCGGTAAATATAATACTTTTCCTATATCTTAACTCGAAAGCTTGCTGAATGGGTTGAATAAAGAATCTAACATTTTTTCAGAACTTATTTATGGAATGGATCCAAAGTTAGTAGACAGGGAAAAAAACTGCCAAATAAAATCAAAAGTTTTTCAAAAGAACACAAATAATATAATAAAAATAAGATAAAATCGAGGTTAATAAAATCCTATTTATAATTAAATTTCATAAATTAGTTCATTTAAGTCAAGCATTAGACTTGTATACTTCAGTAACAGAAAATAATACTTCAAAACGAGGCAGAAAAAATTTACACTGTAACCAAGGCTCACCTGACAAAATTATCACTTCGCTAATGAGTAAAACAGACTACGTGTAATTAGTTCGTTAATTACTAATATAAAGCTTAGTATTTCAAGTGTCTTGAAGCTAGAAATGATCATATAAGAATAGAAAACGGAACTGATGAAAAAAATACTCTTCACACGGTGAGATATTCACAACATTTAACTACCTCCATAAAATTAAAAAATTGTCAAAAATAAAAACATCAGGAATCATTAAACCGACATCGCGAATTGAATTCTGGGCAAATAATACAAACTACAAATTTTCAGATATTTTTTTTGCGTGTTAACATTAAAATCGTTGCTGTAAGTATAATCGATTTTTGTGTAGAGCTGAGTACAGGATGCGGTACCTATTTCCGGGTTGCCTGTGTTTCCCGTTCAACTGTAACACTTGGGAATAGCCTTTTGAGGAAATTTGCTGCTACCGCAACATGGCCCACAAGGAGAGTTTTCGCTATTATTAATAATAAAAAATGCTACAATTTTAATTTGTTTTGTTTTTGTTTTTTTTTTTTTGTTTTTTATTGTTTTTTTTTGTTTTTGTTTTTTTTTCTGTTTCTTTTTTCGGAAGTAGTAATGTTATGGCCGAAAAAGACAATTGGTAACCGATACGCAGCAAACAGACCTCTTCTTGAGTGCACTGCGTTTTTATGGAATGCCGTTTTCACATTTATTAGTGAATTATTGATATCAAGAATTAATTTTTAATCCCAAAAATTGATTTTTCGATATCAAGAATTAATTTTTGATCTCAAAAAATCCCTATTTTGATATCAAGAATTCATTTTTGCTATCTGTAATTGTATTTTTGATATCTCTAAATGTATTCTTGATCTCAAAAAATAATTTTTGATATCAAGAAATATTTAGAGATATCAAGAAATATTTATTGATATCAAAAATGATTTAATGATATCTAAAATTGATGTTATCTGATTAAAAATTCAATTCTTGATAGCAAAAATGAAATATTTGATAGCAAAATATCAATTTTGAGCTCATTAATTGATTTTCTATATACTGATATTAAGAATTTATTTCAGATATCATTATTTCAGACTGATACTTTTTTAATTTGTATTTTGAAATCTGCAAAGGATTTTTTGATCTCAAAAACTGATTCTTGATATCAAAATATCAGTCTATTTTTTTAAATAAAAAATAGCGAAACACGCATCTGTAAATAAATAATGGCTGTCCATGTATATTGAATCGTTATTTTAATTTTTTACTGTACAAAAAAGAAGCAATTCTTGAGATCAAAAATTGTGTTGTTATTATTGATCTCAATAATTGAAATTTTCATCTCCAAAATTTAAGTGACGATTCGTTATATTTTATGTGAACGTGTGTCTCCCGTAAGATTTTTTAGGTTTGTAAAATTGATTTTTTGATCTCAAAAATAAATTTTTGCCATCTAAAATTCAATTATTGATATAGCAAAATATAAATTAATGAGATCTACATTGATTTATTGATATCTCTAAATATATTTTGATATCAAAAATAAGCATTAAATGTTAAAACGGCATTCCATACGTTTATTCCACAACAATTTTTGTTGTTGATAATTACTAAACGCCAGGATTCACGTGTAAAAGCAACTTGGTTCCATTAAAGCTGTCGATCTGCAGCCTCCAAACTGTTCTCAAGTGAAACAGCTGATCTGCTGGGCAACTCATTTTGCATGAGGCCATTTTGATTTGATTTATTGTACTGACTGAGCGTAGACATGGATTTATTGTTACCGAATTGAGTGTTTACATATTGGTGGCCAGAAAGGGGCTCCTTGTATGAGTCCGTTGTGGCGTTGGGCGGATCGGGTGGCGGGAGGGACTGGACACTGGCGTTTGCCTTTAAAGGCTTCTCAGTCATCGCCCTGATCGGGGGTAGGTCGGGGTTCATTGAATTCACAGGCGGGAAGATGAATTTTGGAGGCGTGGTTGGAGCTCTAATGCTGCCCTCGCTGCTATGGATGGCATTACTCGACTTTCCATTGCTCGATAACCCGTGAGATGATACCGAGGAATATTCCACTGATAATTTTGAGGAATTTCCGGCATCTTCAGGGGAATTTTCCAAATTCGAAGCTTCACTGGCAGACACGTGGCTCACGTTACTATATTTAGGCGAACCATTCAACTGACTAGCTTGATTTGAGCAATTTCCATTCGCAATGAGAAACGAGTCGCATCTTTCGACGCCCCTTTCGAAACTTCTATCAATCTCACTCGTCATCACAGAATGCTTCTCATTACCACCAGACAAGCCCTGGGTAACAGGCTCGCTCACCATTCCTGCAGGCTCAATATGGTTCATCAGAGGTTCCATATGTTCCTGTTCCTCATTCTCATCAAAAGAGTCATTATATGTAAACATATGGCGAGCACCGCGAGCTCTGTCTGTTTTTGAATCATGAAACACAGTTTCTTGTTCTATTGATATGTCAACAGTGGGACTTTGTGGACCAATCAGAGGCTGCAGAGAACTGGGGGTGTCAGGTTCTAGATAGGACGAGTCGCTGTTTGCTGAGTTTCTGCCGTGGTGATCAGGCTGGCCCCCGACGCTGTTGTGACGAGCCACTGTGGCTGGATGTTGAAATACAGGTAGCGGTGAGTGAACAACATCGGGGTCCTGAAACGATGTAAGCATTTCATTGATGGTAAGGGGAAACACTGTAGCGGTACCAGCAAACACTCATTTATGGGTGGATATTATCAAAAAGTGGTTTGTGGCATTCTTTTTTTTTTCTTTAGTTGAGATTCACAAATTATTGCAGCATTTTTATTAAATGTCATATCTGTGGTATGTTGAGTTTTAAAAAAAGGAAAAAATTGTCGAAAGATTTTAGACAGCAGACCAAACATTTTATTTGATAAACAGGGTCTCTCTGTACACAAACACACACTAGCGCAATTAGGGTGCGATTGCTGCACCGATCGGACCGACTGTTATACAAAAGCGGTGAATTAAAAGCAGAAATTGGCTCACTTGTTCAACGACGGTCTATATACACAGCTACAAGTTTGTTTTAACCTTTTATAACTTGTAAAATTAGATTCAAGTATAAATATAAAGATAAATACCCTAAGGCCTCAATGGATTAAGATGCAAGAGAGAGAGAGAGAGAGAGAGAGAGAGAGAGAGAGAGAGAGAGAGAGAGAGAGAGAGAGAGAGAGAGAGAGAGAGAGAGAGATATTCCAGGAATCGGCCTTTTCAGTGCCACTACTGGTCCTATTTCCCCTTTTCCACTCTACTTGGGTGTTAGCATACTGCTAGCTCCTTTACCTGCAGACATTGCTGTAGCTTTTCGATGATAGTAGCGAAGTTTGGTCGTCTTTCTGGTACTCCGTGTGAACAAATTTTCATTATCTGATATCTGATTTAACAAATAATAATAACAACAATCAAATAAAAATACAAAGAGAAGTTCAATAAGTTCAACAGAACAAAAGAAATTGACGAAAGTTTCAGTTCCAAATTAGGTTAACTGCTTAATTGCTATGATGGCACGAAAATTATTTGTCAATTATTCTCACTTTTATGCACCTACAGTTGTGCACTTAAGGACAGTTCACAGAAAAAAAACAGCACTTACAGAAAGTGCCACTTCATCACAATCATTTCCGCATTAAAAACTATTACATATTTAAAAATATATTTGGACATTAGTTGCTGAGGCTAAATTGAACGCAAAATAGGTAATTTGTATATATAATATTTGACCCTTCATCTGCGTGCAAAATTTTTAATGGCATTACACTTGGAAAGTTTCAATTTCCTACTTCAATTTTACATGAGCCTATATAGAATGTGATCTTAACATTTATTAGGGAATTTGTGATATCAAGAATTAATTTTTGATCTAAAAAAATGATTTTTTGATATCAAGAATTAATTTTTTATCTCAAAAAATTGATTTTTGATATCAACAAGTAATTTTTGCTATCTGTAATTATATTTTTGATATCTCAAAAATATCTCATATGTATCCCATATGATATCTCATAGGTATTGTTGATCTCAAAAAATAATTATTGATATCATTTAATATTTAGAGACATTAAGAAATATTTATTGATATGAAAAATGATATAACGATATCTAAAATTTATATCTAGAGATCAAAAATTCAATTCTTGATAGCAAAAATAAAACATTTGATAGCAACATCTCAATTTTGAGCTCAATAATTTAGTTTCCTTTTATTGATATCAAGAATTTATTTCAGATATCATTACTTCAGAATAAAACTTTTTAAAACTATTTTTTGAAATCTGTAAATGAGTTTTTGATCTCAAAAATTTAGAAGCACACATCTGTGAAGAAAATAATGACTGGTCCTTGCATAAAGAATCTATCTTTTAATTTTTTACTGTGCAAACAAGAAGTAATTCTTAAGCTCAAAAATTGTGTAGTTATTATTGATATCAATAATTCAAGTTTTCATCTCCAAAAAATTAATTGACTTTTCTTTAAATTTTATACAAATGTGTGTCTCCCTTAGTATTTTTTTAGTTTGTGAAATAGATTTTTTGATCTCAAAAATAAATTTTTGCCACGTAAAATTCAATTTTTGATAGAAAAATATTAATGAATGAGATCTACATTGGTCTATTGATATCTTTAATTATATTTTGACATAAAAAATAAGCGTTAAATGTTAAAACGGTATTGCATAAGTGTAGGGGGATATTCATTCTGGTGCTTTGTGAAACGTAGATGTTACTTTTTACGGATGATAAGTTTATATCGTACATGGGCGATAACAAAATATAACACGAATATTACACACTCTTAACGCAATGCGATGCTCTACTTTTTTATGTACTTGTATACAACATTTCAAGGCCTTCTTTGAAAATGGAAATCGGTTGTTTTTATCCCCTTGCCGGTCGCATGAGTAGCGTGTTCTATCGGAAATACACTCCCCTCCCCGGGATGACTCTGCATTTTAACGCATGCATAACATCGCACCGTTAAGGGAGTAAAAGACCGAACAGAATACTTACATTGGTTTTGGACAGTTGGACGGTGGCTCCAGCCTACCTCCCGCTGTCACCAGCTGCATAACTTCTTGGTTGCCACATCCAGGGTACGGCATGTAGCCCATTGAGAAGACTTCCCACAGGAGAATGCCAAACGACCTACAAATACGCCACGCCATTGTAGAAAGGTATACGTCACAACTTCCTCACAAAATTTTGATTTGAAATACTGAAATTATATAAAAAAATGGATATGTTTAGATTACGTCCAAACTATACAAAAACCGGAAATATTTCCCAAAGATATTGACTGACACATCTCAGTGTCTTAATGTGTCGTCAGTGTGTCGTAAGTGTGTCGTGAATGTGTCGTAAGCGTGTCGTGAATGTGTCGTGAATGTGTCGTAAGCGTGTCGTGAATGTGCCGTCAGTGTGTCGTAAGCGTGTCGTGAATTTGTCGTCAGTGTGTCGTAAGTGTGTCGTGAATGTGTCGTCAGTGTGTCCTATGCGTGTCGTGACTGTGTAGTCAGTGTGTCGTAAGCGTGTCCTGAATGTGTCGTAAGCGTGTCGTGAATGTGTCGTCAGTGTGTCCTGTGCGTGTCGTGACTGTGTCGTCAGTGTGTCGTAAGCGTGTCGTGAATGTGTCGTCAGTGTGTCCTATACGTGTCGTGAATGTGTCGTTAGTGTGTCGTAAGCGTGTCGTGAATGTTTGGTCAGTGCGTTGTTAGTGTGCCGATGCTCTGGCTTCGATAAAACAGACACTGCAAGCACATACAGATTGCTGGCTGAGAAACCACGAGTGACTAAGTCACTCACCAGTAAACCATCTGTACGAGAAGTTTGTTAGCTTTAAACCATAGTTTCAATGATATATATTAAATGTGCGTACAATTTTGCAGATTGCAGTGATGCGCTTCAGTGACCGCTCAGGTAAAGAGACTACTTATTATTAAATAAAAAGTGCCCAAATGAGAAACCCCTTATGATGACGTAAAATGGCACAGCTATACATACTGTAATTTTTAAAATTCAGAATCAAAGAAAACAATGATAACTGGCAAAACCCCATAGAAAACAAGTTCCAGATCCCAATCTTGATATCACCACGATAAAATGCTTGAATATGTATATGTTAATTGATAACAATTGTATCATGCTGAAATTTCGAGATTTGCATCACATCTGAAAAAAAACTTTGGTATTATGCCTATAAATCTGTGTTCAGACGAATAGTTTAATTTTTCACCAGAATGCCATCCTTCACATTCAGTGAGGACACATCGTGAAACAAAAGTGGCTAAGAATCATTTCCAGAATGCCAGAAAAGAACATTACTCATTTGAAAATTCAGTGTGAGAAAAACCATACATCGTAAACAGAGTAAAAGTGCTGCGATGTTTGACCTGTTTGACAAATGGAGATGAATAAAATGAGTATTTTGAAAAGCTTTGAATGTTAATGTACATAAATAAAGGTCTAGCTGTATAAGTACACGGAGAATTGTAAATATTATGTACAGTTTCTTCTTTGGCATTAATATCAGTATGGCGTTAGTCTACAACCAATACAGTGTCATTATGTAAATTTGTTATCCGTCCATTTGTGATTCCTTAGTATACTGCCAATATATGGTTTGTTGTCAGTGTGTGTCGTTACTGTACCGCTAACACTTACCAAACGTCGGTCTTGGAGCTGAAAAAGCCGTCGAGGAAGGCTTCCGGTGGCATCCACTTGACAGGAAGCATCGCCTTGCCGCCCTTCCGGTAATAGTCCGCCCTGCAACACATTACACCAAAACATCGTATCTAATGCTAGAATAGGGCCAAAAAACAACATAGAAATTATACCACTATTTACCTGAACTCTTGTTAAGCTCAATATTAAAATCGTCTCCAAGATAAATGCAATTTTCATAGAGATAACTCACTGAAATTTTCTGCAATTTGTCCAGAAACGCTGCTCTTTTGTTCTCATTATTTGAACCATAGACATTAACCACGGAGACCTCTGCGGTTCCTTGTTTAAATTTTTAAATTTTGTTTTTAGCCTTGCATTACTAGTTTATGCTCTATAATTTCAAAGTGATGGCTTGACCAGCACTAGCTGAGCTTGGATTATTTAATATTTTTCCATTTCCAACGTCTTTCTCTGATCTTTAAATCCTCGTGAATAGAGTGCGTTTCTTGTATTAGGAATATGTCGTGCGTTTCTTGTATTAAAAAACACAACTCATCAAATGCACCACCTCATCAAATGCACAGGACATCAGAAGTATAACTTTTAATCGCCCTGATTAAAATAACACTTCAGTTATGCAACAGTGCTCTGTGATATCGGCCAGAAGGTGGACCTAGACACTGCCAAGAGAAACCTGTGGTGTATCTCACCAAACATACAAAGTTCAATCCAATGGATGTCGTCCCAACCCAGTAACTTCCGTGCTACCACCTTTATCAAGTATCGAGGCCCACTAAAAGTATCATTTGGTACAAATGAACTGGTGTGTTTTGTAACCAATATTTGTTAGAAAGATGGATAGCACATCAAATCAACGAAAAAGGTGTAAAATTCATGAAAACAACAAATTTACATTCGTGTATAACGTCACTAAAATACACGAATCAGTTTGGGGATGCACAGCACGCAAATGCAACGCTAAACTTTATGTCAATGATCAAGGAATTGTCAGAGTTGGAGAAGTTGCGCACAGTAATTCGGATAAAATAAAAGACATAACTGCGACAATCTTTAAAGCAAATTGCTAATTCAAAGCTACATCAGATGTAGACGCTCGACCTGCTATGACGGTTCGCAACCAGCTGGCTAGTATTGACAGAAGTACATTGAAACTACAAGAACTCCTGAGTGCCAAACAGGCAATATACACGGTACGTAGAAAAAAACTTCCTACATTGTCGCAATCAGCTGCAGAGACCACCGAAAAAATAAAGACAATACCCTTATCAACTGCGCGCAACGAGGATTTTCTGATGCACGTGGAATCAATAATCAGTGAAAACGGAATCATAATTTCGGCGTGCGAAACAAAAATCCGAGCATTGTGTGAAGTGATGGAACCTTTTACGTTATTACCGTATTTCTACTAGTTATATATAGTGCATGCACACATCAATGGTCACTACCTTCCACTGGTGTTCAGTTTACTTCCGGACAAAACAATGCTCTCATACACCCATATGCTCAGACTGATCGTAGAGCAGTGTTACGCTACTGGTTTCACGCTAGGATTATCTTGCTGGGTTTTGAGATGGCAGCGAAAGCAGCGTTTATGGAAGTCCTGCCCGAAATAACTATCCGTTGCTGTCGGTTTTATTTTGGACAGGCCTGACTGAAGAAAGTGCAGAATGAGTATCTGTACAGAGAGTGACATCGGGAACTGGTAAAAGTCTATATTTGGAATTATATTTCTCGCAACCATTGAGGTAGAAGATGGGTCCTTTTGACTTCGATGCCCGATGATCCGAGTGCTTCAGTATTTGCTGACTACATGGTTGAGACGCACATTGACAGTAATTCGCGCTACCCACCAGAGCTATGGGCGGACTACCCATTAGAAGATGACGGTTCACGTACAATCAATGCAGCCGAAGATGTCTTTTTCTGGCTTTTTTATTGCTATTTTTACATCGAACCAAAGAGTACATTGAAACTATAGCAATGAAATTTCTGCCTGTCGAATAGGACACAGCTGAACATCGATGATGTAATAGACTACCTGAGTTTAACTAGATAAATAAGACAATCGATTCTTGATGTATTTTCTGTGCATTTTATATCCTGTGCATTTGATATGTGTTATCTGTGCTTTCGATAGCATTTTCTGTGTTTTTTATATGCTCCGCTTTTTTAGCTTCGAGATATGTAAACAATGATAAAAACTTGAATTGGGAAGAAAGTAATATTTTTAAAACTTATGAATAAAGCTAATACGTAATGAAGGCATTGGCCTGTGAATGTAACACGAAAATTTGACCAAAGTATTTGTAAACCACGACTATAAGCCCCTCCATAGCAAATTCTATTTTAAATTGATGTTTAATCATTTGGGCATAAAAATTTAAAAAACGGAAATCTGTTCATACCTGTCGTACTGTGATTGATTAAGCACACAGAGGGTCACTTGAAAAGTTCATAAACTCTACGGTAAGTGTTTGTTGTTCATTTTCACACCTTACTTAATTGAATATTTTTTCAACATTATTAGTAAATGTACGCGTATCATTTGTCAGTCTTTACCACAAAGAGAACTCCGTAACTGCATTGCTTCCATGTGTAGACGAGTTAACTCGTGCATCGCACAGCAAGGATATTTTCACCACATATTGACAGTTTTTGAATTTTGAAAATGCCCCCACGTGTGTTTGTGAGATCACAGTAGTGAAAGTAATTGGTGAAAATTTGTGAAGTTTCTTTTACTCTGTTGCCAAATGAACACCGTTTTCTTACATATAATTTCTTTTAGATCAAAGTGACAGCAAAGTACGAAAAAAATGATCCCAAATTTAATATTCCACACTTTTTCACAGCACTGTTCATTGAGAATGAGTGATTTTTGATACAAGGTAAAGCCTGATCTTCAAATGTTTGCAACGGGTGGTTCGCAGTGTTGAAAAAGAGATTTAGGGTAGAAACTTCGAAACTGCACGTTTCCGCGAGGGATCAAGGAGCGGTAGCTATCAGAAAGTCTTGCATATCGTTATTAACACTTGAGAAGCCTTTCACTTGCAAGGGCTAAATGAAGTTGTACGAGCAGTCGTTTGTATTTTTTTCTTGACAGTGATCGGATTTCCTGTGTCATCTCCCCCAATGGCACTACGGGCCCTACGGACACGAAATTTATGAATTAGGTAGAACCTAATAAGAATGTGTTCATGACAATTTTTGTTTTCGAATTCGATTTCGTTTGCTTGTTCAAAACGCCCTGTGAAAAGAGTGTATTTTTTGCAAGTAAATGCGATACATTTAACGCATAGCACCGAACACTACACAGTTGCTCAGCTTTGTGCGAGCTCTCATTGCGTAAATAGATAACACGGCGTATGCCTGATCAATCAATAAAACCTTAAGTCAACAAAAACTAAATACTACTCGGCTTATAAGACGTATTCAAGCTGTATTGTTTGCTAATATAGTTAGCTGGTATTAAGATATCAATCTATGGAGTTTTTTTTCTTGACAGTGGTCCGATTTTTTTGTGTCGTCTTCTTCTCTGGCACTATGGACCCTAGGACAACGAAACTTTGAACTTGTGTAGAATTTTTGAATAATAATAATAATAATAATAATAATAATAATAATAATAATAATAATAATAATAATAATAATAATAATAATAATAATAATAACACGGATAATGCCCCCAGTTTCAGAAAATGGCCCCCTAAATTTTTCCCCGGGGCCGCAATGGCCCCCAGATTCCACCAATTGCCTCCAGTTTTTATGGCTGGGGCTATTGTATGCATGTTGTAAAATACTTTACATTATTCAAGAAATAACCCATTGAAGGAAGTATTTTTGCGTTTTAATTTTTGTCAAGTGTTTAACATTTCGCTAGCGAAATGAGGTTCTAGTTTTCAATTTTAGCTCTGTCCTGTGATAATTGTCTCTACATTCACTTTGCATTCCTCTGAAGAATTCATTGTCGTCTTGACTGATCTGCCCAGGCGTTAACTGTCTATTGGGTCATCGAGAACCAGGATGTTTGTGTGGGTTTGTAATGCCCTACAACGTTTCGCCCGTCTGGCTTTGTAACACTGTTCAACACTATTGTGTTGTATGCCGTCCATGTTTATTTGGCACTTGTAGAAATTGGTTTTTAGCCAGTATTTCCCCAGTTTTTGCGAATCGCCAAAAAAAGTTAACAGCCAAGTAGGTACTCATGTCCGCTACCTTTGTCCAAAATTTCAAGATATTCAGGTTAAAAACTTAGGAGGATATACATTTTTTCAGTTTAAAGCATACATAAGTACATAAGCACATACTATGCTATGGCCCTTGCTTCTGTAAGAAGCTGGGGCTGAAAAAGTGATAAAGAAAGGAATCTGGAAAGTTATCTTGGAACACAGGAAGTTTTTTACGAGTAAAATTGTCTTCCATTTTGTATTAGCATTACAGCTGCTATCAAAATATTCAATGAAACTGTTACAATACAAGGACGAGGATAAACATAACAAATAAATGAGATACACATGGGAAGAGTTAAAATTATATAAAAAGTATTAAAATTTTTTGATAGATTTAAACACTAATTTTTTATCTCACCTGTAGATATCACGGGCCATCCCAAAGTCGGCAATCTTGGCGATACGACTGCTGTTTTTCGTGGTCAGTAAGCAATTTCGGGCAGCTATATCCCTAAAATTATAAATACTTAAATAAATAAATCACCGTATAAATAAATACAAAATGAATAAATAAATAAATAAAAACCTTTATTTTTAAACTTCTGGCCATGTAGAATCAAAAGTAGGAGTAGTTACATTCTGCAAATGAATTCGACAAGGTTTAAACTGATTTCGTCTGAACATACAGCTTGTGGGCTATATCCCTGTGTGATGGATATAGCCCACAAGCTGTACCTAAAAGCATTTAGCATTGCAGAGATGAACAGCCTTACCTGTGAATAAAACGATTTTCTTCTAAATATTGGCATCCTTTGGCGACATCTAGCGAGAGTTTTACCAAGTCAAGCATAGTCACTCTTGATGGTCGACCCTGAAACACAAGTTTTTTCGGCACTTTAAATTATTAAAAGAAAAATACTTCACCCAAAATAGAGAAAAAAATCCAAAGCTGCTGTTGATAAAATTACAGCCAATCAGAGGCTTCTGCTTGAGATTTTTTCCTTTTGAATCCTTAATACGGATTAATTTTTTAAATGAGAACACATGCTTCAAGCACGTTATTTATTTATTTGGTTTACTTTTTAACTCTGCTACGGTGATTTCTTACACACAGCTACCGGTGTTTTTGTTCCCGCATACTAACTCACGAATACTCTTTATATTTTGTCCATTCACACGCAGTTGTAAAAATACCTATTCGTCCGAAGTGTGTGATATATCCAAAACAAATGTAATTAAAAATAAGTAGGAGAAAAGGAACATGTATAATATACAAAAAATACAGACGTGTAATAATGACGTGTGTTCGGGAGGAGAGGCGGGGGTGTTGGAAAATTTTTATAGGCTTAAGTTCATTTTAACACGAATAATAAAAATAAATGTACATCAAATCGTGGCCAATGGTGGGGTAAGAGGGGTGGGACAGATCTCACAGGCTTGAGTTTGCGGAGGGAATGTGTTTGTGTGTGTATGTGTGTGGGGGGGGGGGGGGAGACTCTTAAAGGCTTGGGATTTGGGGCTGGGGAGGGGATGCCTAGGGGTGGGGGTAGTCCTTACAGATCTGGGGGGTTGAGGGGATATTGGAGGAGGGCTGTGTAGCAGGTGACCTTTACGGGCCTAGTCTTATGGTCGAGGCTTGGATATTAGGGGAGGTGTGGGTGGGTGGGGTGGTCTCAGCTCTCTCAATTTTCCACCTTGAAAGAGCTCATAAACGATGTTGGGGTGGGTGAGTGGGAGGGAGGCTGAAGTCGCTAGGGATGTTGGGGGTGGGGGGAAGGTATGCGTGTGGCGGGAGAGCTCTCACAAGTTCGGGTCTTGATTCGCGAAGAATATCTTGAGATCATCCCCACATCCCCCCTCCCACCCCTCTCCCCCGTTGCTTGAAAAAAAAAAAACATGTTGTGAAGAGCAGAGGGGCGGGATGAGGACAGGTGGAGGGGGTTGGGGAGGGGTGCTTGGGGGGGATATGAGAGAGAGGGAGAGAGAGAGAGCGGGGTAGAGAGAGACAGAGAGATCTTACAGGCTTTGGTCTTGACTCGCGGAGGAACGTCTTGAGATCTCCACCCTCCAGCAGTTCGAGGATGATGTAGCGCGGGTGCTTCTCGAAGCAGACACCGATAAAGCGTACAATGTTTGGATGGCTGAATTTGCTCATGATGAGAGCCTCCATGAGAAAGTCCATCTCCGCCTGGTCCGTGCACAGTGCCGGTAGCGTCTGCCACAGATACAAAAATAATCTGTACAAAATGGAAATCGAACCATCACTGGGAATGGGGACTAAAATCCCCCTCCCCCACCACCCCGGTGTCCGTGGTGGCCTTATTTCTGTTTTTTTTTTTTTTTTGTAATTGAAGGCGACCAGGTCGGGACCATTAAAATGTACACTATCGAGTTCTGTCCCGGAGTTAAATTACATTAATATTTGTTAGAAATGAGGGTTTAGACTTGAAGACTTTTTCCTATTGACTGACTTTTAAACAGATGACAACATATCTAGGCCTTAGTACAGGTTAATATAAAAGAGAGTGGGGAGTGGCGGGAGTGGGGAGTTAAAAAAAAAACGAAAATAAGCCATGCACTTGATAACGTCTAACAAGTCAAATTACCATATTACCCTGACCCCAACCTCCACACTGAATATACGATAACAGCTATTGAAAATAATGGTTTTTATTTCCATTTAAAACATACTGCCGGTTGCGAATAAGAGCGGGCTGACTGTACGCATACACACCTTTACGGCCACGGGGAGGGTGGGGGGTTCTTCCGGCACATTTGTGAGGATACCTTGATATACTTCGCCAAAAGCGCCTTGTCCCAGCGCCCTAAAACAACACAATAAAAATGTTGCCCTTTTATACAAGTCGGCGAAGGAAACCTAGTTATTGGCTGTGCAGTTTAAATAATTAATCCTCAACATTATAGACACAAATAAGAGAGAGAGAGAGAGAGAAAGAAAGAGAGAGAGGGAGAGAGAGAGAGAGAGAGAAAGAGAGAGAGAGAGAGAGAGAGAGCGAGAGAGAGAGAGAGAGAGAGAGAGAGAGAGAGAGAGAGAGAGAGAGAAAGAGAGAGAAGATCGGGAAATTGTAGGATCAAATAATGCCAATCTTGTAGTATTCAAAAATAAATTAATTCACTTTTTCGGGACTATAAATCCACTTGGGAAATCATAAATACACGCCTAAGCTTGTTCCAGCTAGACTCTTTTGTCTTTAACATGTGGGATTTTATACCTGTCAAGAAACGCTTACCAGAAGATAATCTTCTCGCTTTCAATAAAATATCACATTTATCAATTTCAGACCACAAGGAGAAGCCTCAAGAGTTCAACTTTATCAAAATGCTAAAATGTTGTTCATTATATAGCTATACATTGAAAGGATGAAATTTTGCTAAAAAGGCTTTCTTTGGTGTCATCCTTCTGCAGGAAAAAAAAGAAGTGTTCTTTAAAAACACTGGAACTTTTCATCTGATATTTATTGAAGAATTTTTTCCTTTTTAATTCTTGTAACAAAACAAGTTTCTATTAACTTGAGCTGCATCATCTATCCTGATTTACATGTATAGAAATTGTAAATGTCCCTGAGTACTATTCTCCCACACCGCATACTTGATATGGCTGTGTAGAATAAAATTCGTAAAAACGAAAAGAAAAAAGCCTAAAAAACACACACAGAAATGAGATCACCTTTGTGACTATGTCAAGAGACGTCTTAATTCCAAGATGGTCTTATTTCGGGGGTTTCCTGCAATGTGCCTGAATAAAGAAGGGAACTGGCGTCTTATTTTCGGGGTGGTTGTCATTTTGGGGTGGTCATATCCCAGAGTTTTGGTGTATTTTAGTCTTTGATCATTTTAATTCAGCAGGGAGAATGGCAGCGACAAGTCTGTCCTGTCTCACAATTCACCTTAGTAAAGGAAGTCAACGGTGACAAAAAGTAGGTGAAAAAATATTTAAACTTGATACTGTCAATGAAATATAACACGAAATATGAAATGAATAGGTTGAAAAAAATAGGTCAGTTATTTCATCGTGATAGTTACCATTTTTGTAAGATAGTCTCAATCGATGTCAATAATAATAATAATAATAATATCAACCAATTAGATTGCATTATTATAATTATAATTATTATTATTATTGTTTTGTTATTATTATTTATTGATTTATTTGATTGACTAATGGGCGGCCTATTGCTGTAGATTATGGCTGGGTGAACCAGAGAGATCACTTTTGAAAACAGAGAAAACAAAGAATCGAACGCCGGCTTGTAGTACTAAAAAGTATCTTTGAATTATGTAATCAAATGACTGAATTACAAAACACAAAGATCGTGCATACTGCATACCAATGTTTTAACAATTAATGCATTAATCAACCAGTGTTGTATAATGAATAAGATAATAACATGATATCATTTGTTTGTGACTTATTCATGGCGAGGAGCAGTCGCAACAGTGGTACCAACTGCTCGTAATTACTGCATTCACAAAATAACTTTGCACAAAGTTAAAAAAAACACAATAGTCGAACAAAAGGATCAATCAGACGTAACAGGCCTGCGCTTCACTTGGTATTTGATCATTCAGCAGGTAAAAATGCAGTGGGGAGTAGGGGGGGGGGGGGTCGACTACGATGTAGCTCAGTTCAAACCTGTAAAACTGGTTTTCTTTCTAAAGTTAACTTCAGGGGTCTTCTCGCCAAAAGTAAGAAACATGAAGGAGGTTTTCACTTAAAAATCGGTGAACACACATGTCTTTGACATTTCAAAACAAACCCGAATTGCGGAGGGCCAATTACACAAGCCTTTTTTTTTTCAATCAAATACGGACATCGTAGTAAATTTCGCCTCCTACAGGCCGAGTATCAAATTAATTAAATTAAATTAATTAAAAAAAACGATGTTTCATCACATTGTATATTTATGAGAACAGAGCATGCTACTGAACCATAAAACAAAAACTGGCCACATATATTGAGAAGTATGTGCATGCAATTTTCGGGTCCCGATTTTTTTTTGACCAGTGCAACTCCAAAAGAGCCACCCCTTCTTGTGTGAAACGCCGAACAGTGAATGACAATTACCGTTTCTCCCCCCAACTCCCTTTTTTATACGAAATTGGCACTCCACGTCAACTGAAAATTACCCCTCCTCTTTCTCCTTGTTTTTTTTTCTTTGAGACGCATAGTAACACACGAACTAACAAGTGTCCACCCTCCTCCCCCCTCCCCCCTCCCCACCGGGCCAGCTACATCCGCACTTTGTTTTGTGGATAAAAAATTTTCAGCATTAAAATTAAGCGAAATGATTTTTCTCTTTGTTTCCTGCTTTTATCCGTTGTTATAAAAAGAGCTGACATCTGAGGACACAAACAGGACGATTGCCTCCGGAGCAACTGTTCCCCGGACCATTCCACCCGCCCCCCTCCGACAATTGCCTCCAGGGCAACTGCCCCGAAGGACTATTCCTCCAAAGACTCTTGCCCCGGTGTAATGAAACGTTTTGACCCCCAAACAAATCGACCCCCCGGTCGATTTGTTTTAAAACAAACAGACCCCCCGGTCGGTTTGTTTTGGGAAAGCCCGCCATAACAAACAGACCCCCCCTATAATAAAATGACCCCCCTTCAAAAAATGATGTTTAGATATAAAATGGAAGTAAAAAAGGTACATATGCTTTTTAAATACGATTTTAAGCATTTTCTACCTTTTGATGTAGAAATTTAGTATTTTAACTCGTCGAAAAATGCTCTGGAGTTCTATCAACATAGAAGCTTATTTCTCTATGTAAACTTCAGATATAATCCGGATTATACGGGCATGAATAAGGTATGTATATAAAGTGAGCACCTTGAAGAGTTACTTTCATGCATGTTTGAGACCATCAAATGTAGATATAGAAAGTTCAGAAAAAGTCAAAAATAACAAAATAGAAAGTGATTGAAAAAAAACCAGACGAAAAACCGGGATAAGCGAAATACCCAAATCTACAATTACGTTGTGCTTAATCAGTATTTTGAGCCATTGAAATGCCATTATTGAGGTGACTGTATGTAAGTGGTATTGGAAGTGTTTTCGTGTTTGAAAATGAAGATGTTAGTTGTTAAATAAATCGTTATTCATGGATATAGTTTTTATTTCACTTGAAGAAACTAATAAGCTGGCCATATGTGAAAATAAATAGAGAAATCAAACAAAAAATAAGGGGGGTTAAAACATTTCAGGGGGGGGGGGGGTCTTTTTGTTTTAAAACAAATCGACCGGGGGGTCTGTTTGTTTTAAAACAAATCGACCGGGGGGTCGATTTATTTTGGGGGTCAAAACGTTTCCTTACACCGGGACTCCCTCTGACCATTTAATGACTTTTTCAGACAAGCCACTTCGCCCGGCCCGTCTAGTCACATTACTCTGTGTGTGTGTGTGTGTGTGGGGAGGGGGGTGGGAGGAGTTGTCGTCTGTATGTATTATGTATGTGTTACAGTCCATCCGCAGATGGGCTTGGCCCATCTAATAATTCGCAGAAAACATATAAATTATACAAAATACAATACAAAGTAACATATAAATTATACAAAAAATATTCTCAGGTGGGCCAAGCACATCTGCAGATGGGCCAGGAAAAATGACTTTTTATGATTCGCAGATGGGCTGCCCTATTGCGAATTCCTAGATGGGCCAAGCCCATTTGCAGATGGGCTGGATTCGCAGATGGGCTCTAACATATGTACGTATGCATGCATGCGACCTTCTGAGGAGCTCCATATTACAAATAAACATAGAGCGGAGCGAGTGTACTTCGTCTCTTTTCTGAGTACTATTATCGAGGAATACCCAGGGGTCTGTGGAGTTAAAAAAAAAAGTGTTATCCACAACAAACCAAACTGCTGTAGAAGCTATTGTTGGACAACAATGTTCTTCATCTTTCAGATCTTTGTGTGACTTAGTGAACGAGTTTTCCAGATGGAATGTCGTGTAATTTCCGAAAAAAAAATACAAAAAAAGAGACAACTTACTTGACAAACGACAGCTTGTCTCGTGGAATCTCGCGCAAGTCTTGAATGGTATACTTAGCATCGCCGAAGTCATAGTTCGGATTATACTCGGTCATCATCGTCGAGGTTGTGTTCGTTGATCGGAGACGATCGAGCTGACAATCTGCATCGCTTTTCTGTGCGTCGAAGCGGATCGCTTGTCGCTTTTGTTTTTGTTGTACTGTTCAAAAACAACAAATATTAGCTATATGTTCATATTTTCCAAATACAGTGTACTCGTGTTTAAATATAGAACACAATATTTGGGCCCTTCTTCTTTCTACATTTTTTTCCATATTTGACCCGTTATTTAATTTGATGAAATAATTTTGAAACGGGTTGGTATTCCCTTTTTGTTTCTTTGGGGTTTTAAGTGCATTTTAAAAAAAAACGTTTAAATATCAAACGAAGTTAAAATGTAAGCTATGAGGCAGTTTAGTAAATTTTATAAGCAAACACATTAAGTGTGTTACAATGCGTAGTCACTGGGATTATAATGTTCGCAACTACAGAAAAAAACAAGTATTTATATATTTATATATACAGTTACACAGAAATATTGTAAAAACACCAGAGATTGTTGTTGTATTTCGAGGATAGTTTAGGGACCATCCTTGAAATACACGCTTCCTGTATGACCATTTCTGCTCATCAATATGACCTTGGATTATGACAAAAAAGCAAAAAAAACAAAAACAAAAACAAAAAACAAAAACAAAAAAAAAAAAAAACAAAACAAAAAAAAAACAAACAAAAACAAAAACAAAAAAAAACTGGAGAAAATGTTTTATCAAATGCCGAAAAGACACGAAGTAGAAACCAAAACAGTGGCGCTGGGATTCCGTCGGTGTAAGTAATTTTTCTAGACATTAGATTAATTTGGATATCTGCACCCCCCCATCCCACCGCCCCCTGAAAATAATAATCAGGTAGATTTTTTCATATTGCTTTCGGTTGTAAAATTGATCTTGTTCTATTTTTATGGCGAGTAACTGCGGAAAAAACCTCTTTCGAGTATTGGTTCAATATCAGCTTCTAGTGACATTTACGACAATAGAATATGGAATAATAAAATACAGAATATTTTTTCTAATTGTAATTAAAAAGAAACCAAAAAAAATCTGCTTAAATTTTTTGCTCATTATTGCAGATACCGCGAACTGAACATCTGAAATAATGTCCACTAACAACTGAAGGTGTGAAAATGATAAAAAATGCTAGAAAACCAAGTGTGCCAGTTTATTGTTAGAAAACGTTGCCCTGAAAAAAAAAAAACCAGCTTGATTCTTTTAATTCTAGGACACCCACAAAACACAGCAGTGTAAGTTTATTTTCATAAAAAATGCAAAAAAAAAAAAAAAAAAAATCAATAAAACCAGAAAATAAATTCAAAACAGAACAAGTATGCTTTCTCCCTATCAAGTTAAACAAAGCAAAAGCAAGTTGAAACTTTCCCAGTAAACATTACGGAACGCATCTACTACCCATTAGGAGTGACTATGCAGTTGCAACAAATTCCGACAAACCTTTGAAAAAGCTCTTTCGCAATCCCCCCTCATCCCATCCTTCGTCAAAGACGAACAACCCATTTTGCTGAAGAAAAAAAAAACAAAAAGAAAAAAGTTGTCCCAAAGACGTTGGATATACGTTCCGTGGACGTTGTTCCAAAGACGTCGCATATACGTTCCGTGGGCATCGTGAAAAGACAACAAAAGCTGAAGTTTGTTCTCTGGCTGTGGCAACAACATCGACAGAATGACTTTCACTGACGCTGTATAGTCTAGCAAATTAGTTTTAAATAGGGAAATTTTAACCTTAAATATATTTATTAAACGGTGCCTTTATTAGACGCCTGAAAAGCGTTGTTCACCCGAAATCACTACAACGTTGTGAGGATGACAGTGTTTCGCTTCTGACGTCACGCTGACGTTGCGTCCCTGCGCCTACCACACGCGTGTGGTCCATAAATGATCGTATTCACAAATATTTAATGTACTGATTTCGTCAACTCCTCCGCTAGCATTCAGAGTGTCCAAAAGTAAATTAACAAATTTTCTTGCTTAAAGAAATAAGTCCATCTAAAATTATTTGCCTGAACTGAATTTCACTTCTCGCATTATAGTTAACTGTACAGTTAACTTTTGTGAATACGACGACAGCAGTTTACTGGGAAAGATTTCTTTGCGCACTTCGAAGATTCAAGCAACAAAAGTTTCCTCATGGTTTCATGGTTTAGTAGGTCACGTGTAAATTTTTTTGTCCAGTGTTAATACAGTGCCCATATATCGCCGTATCATCAATAAGCGTTGGGCCTGTCACTTACTTATACAAAGCGTTGCCAGAAAAGCTACGAGTCCAACGAAGACCACACTTATGGCTCCAACCAAACCAAATGCTGTCACGGTCGTATCCTTCAGCTTTGTATGATCTGACAAAAACCATAAATAACCCGATAAAGACAGACATGCATATTATGTTAAATAGTGACTTACTGAGGTAGAATCCGCAGTAAAGAATAAATCCGATGACGACGATAAAACAACCGCTGGCGATGCCCAGTTCCAGCCTCGTCGGCGAAGAAGGCTTTTCTTCTTTTGAATCAAGTTCGTTAGGATCTGACAACAAAATGGCAGCCGTCATTTTTCAGATAACAGAAAAAGTGAGGATTTGAGTGTAGGATCTGAGAATAAAATGGCAGCTGTCAATTTAGGATGTGAGAACAAAAAGACAGCTATCGGTTTAGGATTCTGAAAACAAAATGGCAGCTGCTTATTACATGCATATCTGCAATTGTGCGTATCCTTTTGGAGACCATTTTCATGCTCATATGGAACACATGTACGCATTTATACGAATCTATGTGGTATATCATATGACGCACGGATTTGTGCTCATCTATTTGCTTGTGGCGCACAAAATGTCCCTAATTAGTAGACAATGCACCTAGGAAAATGCACATGGCGACAAAATGTCTAACTTTTTGCATGGTGCGACAATATGCCTCTCGTTGACTGACGTGAACGGATGAGTTTTTTTTTTTTTTTTTTTTTTGTAAACTCGTAATTTCGTTAATTTCGAAATGCTCATTTTTTACATTTCCAAAGAAAAAAATTCTCCCAAGTTGTTCCCAAATGAGAAGTACTTCGAAGCTCTGTCCTGCGAAACAAATGCAGCACAAAAAAGACTTAAGAGTTCTATCATTTCAAATCAGGGTCAGGGAATACAAACGAAGCGCTATGCCGGAGTTCTATAGACTTTCCTACAAGTTCAGGAGTGGTATCCTGTCCTTATTTTTAAAAATAAGGATAAAAAGCTATTCTGCTCTACCCTCAAACTTAACTAAGTCTTTTAAAAATAAGGATAAAAATTAAGGATGAACCATCTAATCTCAAGAATAAGGACATCCTTAAAAATAAGGACAGAGCAGAATACCACTCCAGGGCGTAAACAAAGTAATATTTCCATTGCTGCCATCTGGTCTCAAATTGACATGCTGCAATGGACGATAAACCCTTTCTAAAAAGCTGACAACAAGAAACTTATTCCGAGGATGCCTTTTTGCCATCAAATGTTTTAAAAAGACGTAGTATACAAAAAAAGCACACTATATGAAAAGTGTTTTCAACAAACAAAGATTGCCTGTTCCACAGTTTTCTGAAATTAAGGAGAATTATTGCACCTTTCAATTCAGGTGAGTTGTCACAACAAGTATTGTCGCCAGGCGTATTGTCACTAGCCATATTGTCGCGAGGCGTATAGTCACTAGCCGTATTGTCGCGAGGCGTATTGTCACTAGCCGTATTGTCGTCAGGTGTGTTGTCACTAGCCGTATTTTCGCGAGGCGTATTGTCACTAGGCGTATTGTTGCCATTAATATTGTCACTAGGCAATTGTCACCAGGTGTATTGTCACTAGGTGTATTGTCGTCAGGCGTATTGTCACTAGGCGTATTGACACTTACATGTGTACACATGTGTACACATTTATGACGAAGGCATTAGTGCATTTATTGCATGTCTTTGTATGAATTTGAATCCATTCCTATAATACGCCACAAATGCCACCAGGAGTTAATGGCACCCGGAACAATACCAACCGGAACAAATGCCACCCTGAATTAATGGCACCCGGAACAATGCCAACCGGAACAAATGCAACCCGGAATGAATGCCACACTCGATAAATTGATTTTTTACTTGGCTTCTTATTTTACGATTTTTATATTTACAACCTTTCGTTCTAATAAGCAGCCAACTCCCCCCCCCCCACTAGAATCACGGACAAAACGGCAACGGCCAAAACGGAGAAGACCAAAACGGCGACCTCCAAAACGGCGATGGCCAAAACGGCGACGAAGATTAATAATTTAATGTTGAAAATCAAAATACAAAGAAAAGTATTACCGGATAAATCAATTCATTTCTACTTGAAGATTAGTATAATTTGAACCCATATTTAAAATTTAAGGGCAAAATAAAATGGATAATTTAACACTTAATTTCTTGTATATTCCTGATTGCAATTATATGATAATCCATCGTGGGGAGAGGGGGGGCTAAATAGATAAATCAAAGACGAAAATAAAAAGTGACATGTTCAGATCAAGCTCTTCATAAGTTTCATGGTCGTAGGGCCCCTAGTGTCAGAGAAGAAGAAGACACAAAAAATCGCAAAAACTGTCAAGAAGAAAAAAAGGACGAATTTTGCTCGCACAGATTCATATAACCCTTGCAATCCAAAGGCTTGTCAAGTGTTAATAACACGGCTCATTCAATAAAACCTTAAGCCAGCAAAAACCAAACACTACTCGGCTTACAAGACGTATTCAAGCTGTGTTGTTTGCAATATATTATTCAAGAAATAACCCATTGAAAGCAGTATTTTTGCATTTAATTTTTGTCAAGTGTTTAACATTTCGCTAGCGAATTAAGGTTCTAGTTTAAGTTTCCTTTGACGAAAGAAAAAAAGACCAAACAATTCATAGATTTAAAATTGGGGTTGGGGAGAGTACAGGCGGCTCAGTTGATTAAATGTGGCATTAATTCCGGTTGCCTTTTTTTTTGTTTGTCAGATGGCATTTGGACCTACAATGCAAGAAGGAGCAGTATTTATTACAGGCGGCATTTCGTCCGAACACCATACGCAACACACATAATGGTAAAGCTTCATTCTATGTGTGCAGAATGTTATTTTTTGCCTGAAAAAAAGGGGCGCTGACAAAAAAGGGTGCCCGTAGACTGAAAGCAAAAAAACACGACTCTGCTCATAAGGAACGGCATATTGCTCTTATTGGTATCCAGACAGAAGGACCTTGGACAAAAGGGCCTTGGACATAAGTGCCTTTGCAAAAACGGCCTTTCCCGAAAAGGCCTTTCCCAAAACGGCCCTAAACAATAAGTTGGACAAAAAGGCCTTGAGGATTTTTTCTAGTATTTTGAGTTTTAATTAATAAAAAAAATATGCTATAAAATAAAAAGTAAAAAAAGCAATTTCATTGTGCTTTTACGGATAACTGCCTTGATGTTTTGTTTCAATTACTCCCAATCACTCTGTTGAGATTTCCGAAGCTCTGTGTCACACAGCATAATCCCTATTTGTACCAGTCGCTTACTTGATGTTTTACTCATTGCAAAGACTCTTTCAATTAGTTCCTATCACTGCCTTTAGATGCCAGATTTCGGAGTCATAATCTCTGTCTTTAGCTTCGTTCCTCTTCACTGTGCTGTTTAAACACACGCGCTAATCCGGATGGTGTTGGCGTGTCAGTGTCTTGCCAGTATAAGGAGTTCTGAATTTGAGGTCTTTACTTGAACTGTGACCAACAGCAATGGATATAAAGGCAATGCACCATCGTACATTTCTGAGCTTATCAGTGTTAGGAAATGCAGTCGCACTCTAAGGTCATCATCAAAACTTTTGTTAGATGAGCTTAAATGTCGAACTTGTTATGGCTCAAAAGCGTTTAATAGTCAAGGACCTTCCCTATGGAATCAGCTTCCAGAAAGTATACAAAATGCTGCAACCATTACTAATTTTAGGAAGAAGCTTAAAACTTATTTTTTCACCAAGGCATTCAATTGTTGATTTATTTCAGTATTAGAGATTTTATTTCGTTTTTTAAGAATGTTTAATTCTAGTCACACTTTAGTAATGTTTTAAGTCAATTTTAACTATTATGTGATTGTTATATATTGTACAGCCCTTCGAACTAATATCGATGAACGGGCTACATAAATGTTTCTATAATAATAATAATAATAATAACACAAAGTAATAAAGGACAGCCAAAAATTTGTCTCGACGGCTTCATGTACGTTAAGAAAAATAAATGTTCTGAGAACCATATCCAAAAAAATTTCTCAAGGCCCTTTTGTCCAACTTTTCATTTAGGGCCGTTTTGGGAAAGGCCCTTTTGAAAAAGGCCGTTTTGGGAAAGGCCTTTATCTCCAAGGCCCTTTTGTCCAGGGCTCTTCTGTCCCGGATTCGCTGTTATTATATGCCTAACTTCTTGGATACTTCCGTCTTAATTTTATTAGTTTATAACAAACTAGTTACTCCCTGCGTATGCTTAGTTGGGGCGACGCGGCATTAGAAACGCTACTGGGGTGGGTTTTCATTGGACCCTGGTTTTGTAAGTGCGTTTTAGAAATAACTGTATTTATTAACAAGTTGTGAAAACCTTTTAGCTTGTTTTACCAGTGACTGAACCAGTTTTTACGTTTTACTTCAATGTGAATACAACTGAGGTCTGGAAATATGCTTAAAAGGAGGCGGGGTACAATACGTATTCGCAAATACTGCATCCTGTGTTTTTTTCTATCATTTCTTTGCGTACGACCCGCCAAACATATAATAAAAGATAAATGTTTAAGATTATCATTAGTTCGTAGGTTGACTGTTGGAGAAAATAACATAATATCGTTTTTATGTGGTTATAATAATGAATATTAGAGACATTGGTATTACTGTAGTTGTTATTATTCAAGTACTACAGCTATTCGGAAACTACTTTAGTAGGATTAGTGAACAAACAAAATAACAAAATTATTAAATGTGTTACAACTGGGAACTAAATATTACTAGAGATACTACACGTGGCATCAGGCTAGTACTTGTCTAATACTTGTCTATTACTTGCCCAGTACTACGCCCGAACAATATTACTTTGTAAGAAAAGTGCTGCAAGTTCAGCCTCAGCTCGAAACAGCTTGTTTATTCACTTCGCACCATTACTTCGTGGTATTATCAGTCACGACAATTATATTTTAATTAAATGCTCTGAATGAAATAGAAATAAATAGATGAATAAATGGATAGGTGGATGGATGGATGGATGGAGAGACAGACAGAAAAAAAGCTCGACAAACTACCAGACAAATAGACAGACAGAGAGATAATAAATAGAGATAGATAGATAGATAGATAGATAGATAGATAGATAGAAAGATAGACAGATAGATAGATAGATAGCCTTTTTGGTTGATTGATTTACTGATACAAGTAAATAAGAAAACTCCATGTAAATTATATCCACAGCTAATTGTCTAAGGGAATTTAAGCGTTCGTTATGCGGTACAGTACGAAAAATCCGGTAACTTTCTGTTAATTGAGGAAATAAGGCATTAGTTTTTGTTTTTTTTAAGGAAAATACAGTAAGAGAATTACTACCAGTTGAATGGTAAGATGACATACCCACTTCAAGGTCATTACTGCTGATTGGTCCTGTCATGTAAATCGCAAAAATTATGACGTCACAAGCAAACTTTTAAGTAACAATCCTTCTTATCAAACATTCTACCGGGAGTCATAATTAGGGCGGAACACCATGTTATTTACACTTGAGACTATCTTGGTTTACCGGAAATTCTGGAAGATTCTCTTTTTTTCCTTTTTCCTTTTTTTTTTATTGCTTTTCTCACGTCATTTTCTATCGGTTTCCACACAATTATACGTCATGGGGCTACTTTTTCGCAAAGACGTTTTGGTAATATGTGACGTCATTATGGCGTCACGATAATGCTTTTAAGTTGTTTTTAGCATTTCTAATGTTAATTTGAAGTTCCTCTGATACAGACAGTTTCAAATTACTAGGATTTTAAGATGAATGACCTGGCAAGTTCTTAATACTAACCCCTGTTCAAACACCTGTAACCCAAAGTACCACTAACTCCGCTGTAAATAATTCATTAAAGAAAATGTTTATTTCATTGGCTATGTGCGGATAACAGTGTAGTTACAGCATCGTTAAACTATTGAGCCTAAAATAGGTTGTAATGTATACACAAAATGTATGCAAACTATTGAGCCTAAAATAGGTTGACGATGTAATGTATACACAAAATGCATACAAACTATTGAGCCTAAAATAGGTTGTAATGTATACACAAAATGTATACAAACTATTGAGCCTAAGCATAAAAGTATGTATTGATTTGTTTCATCTGGATCAAAGAGCGAGCGCAATTGCAATTTGATTGCTATTACGGTCGATTGCAATTATCTGGGAATCTTTCAAGTATATACACCCCTCGAAACATAGGAGTTCATATCATTCGTTTAACGAATAATTTTTAACAACATTGAATTCATCAAGAACCTGAAAGGAGGAGAAACACTCTGCATACGCCTGCAGTGAAAAAAATGACTGTAATGAGAAACTAGACAGAATTAAGTTTAGATTTGGTTTTAGATTGTGATTTTACATGTAGTTTTAATTTTAATTTATTCAATAAAAACAATTGATTTCATTTGTTTAGTCTTGACTTGTAATAATTGAGATAGATACTGAAAATGGGGAAGGGGGGTCCGCTCCTACCACTGCAAAAAGTGGGGTCTGTTTCTGGGGGGAGGGAAGGTCCGTTCTGGGGGGTCAGTTCTTTTTACCTATATATATATCTGCTAAATTTGGAACCATACGAAAACTCCTTACCGAATCGCACGAATCCAATAAAATAAAATTTTCTTTAGGTATTATTGTTAATTTGTGGTTAAAATGGCTGTTTTGTATATAACGGAGTCTTAAATTTCGCCACATGAGTGCCAGAAGGAATTAAAAAGTTTCTCAAGTGAAGGTTTTGGAAGCGGAGAATGCCACGCCATGTCATGTCACTACGATAAACATTCCGCTATGCACACGTGAAAATACGTGGTACGATATTACCATACATTCATTACCGTTTCAACTTAATGTTATTTCATTTGCGAAATATATATCTCCCTAATACCAAGTCTATAATATATAAATTCAACACCTAATCATAATTAAAGCTCAAATACTATTTGATAATAATGTTGTCAGTATATTTACCATTGTAATTATTGCTATTTTATTAACAGTCATTATGACCATTATAATTATCTGATGGACTAATTGTGTATTAAATGTGAATGCTATTTCATAAAACAATGCAAGTAGCAGTTACTTTTTTTCTTTTCAATTTAATGAGAGGCAGGAAAATATTGACAAAAAATGAGAAAACAAACGGCAGCTTGGGCGTGAGAGATCTCCAGCAACGCCGAAATTAAAAAAAAAAAAAAACACTTGTAATTCAGTCCTAATTTCACCAACTAAGCAATTTATGTTCATTCAGTCTTAATCAACAGTTACATTGTTCTATTTCGTCATTTGTAAACGTAATGAAAAATGTTTAATAAAAGGTTGAATACCAGTGTTTTAAATTGCCCCATCCCCAACCCCTCATATTTGTAGTCTTTGTATATGGTTCAATAGGGTAGGAACGAAAATAAACCGTTCAGAACCATTTACATATCAAGTTTCATTCAAAGCATTTTTAATGTTCTCATTGAACTGTATTCTGCATATTAACACAGCTTCCATGAAAGAAGATCGACCATTGCAGCAGGTCATTTATTGCCGTTTCGACTCACGCCTCCAGTTCCAATAAATAGCTTACTAAATGATTTTCATGTAACAACCTGAACATAAAAAAAAACGCCGGGCCATTTCTTGACAAAAATATCCGTTCTGATCATTTTGACTCAAATTCCTACTATAACTCTTACACCACTACTGTGATAGAGCCTCATAATTTCTTAATAATCACGTATTTAATTTCCCAGCATCCATCTCACTCAATGATGCAAAATGGGTGACGCATAAGGTATAAAAATGTATAAAAAAAAATAAATAAATAAACAAAAATAAATGCTTGCAAATTCACAGCTGAATACCTGTTCAAAAAAAGTTAGGACAACAGTTTAGTTCATTGTGTTGTTTTTGATTTTTTCCTTTAAATTATTTCTTTCTTGGGAAGGTGGGGGAGGGGGTAGGGGGAGGGCGTGGGCATCGTAATGCATGCATGAAGGAGATGAAGACCGGGATTCTAACTTTATGCATGTTCTTGGGTTGCTGCCCCCCCCCCCGCCCCCCCCCCAACCATGACTCCAAGCCCCGCCGATTTTTAGTGACAACAGTGGCTTACCTATACATCTGAGACCATCGTCTGCTAATACGTAGTTGGGGGCACAGTAGCAGGTGAACAACTGATTGTGGTAATCCTTGAAAATGCACATGAATTCACATGGACAGTCGAGCACGAAGGCGATCTCCACTTCCCCCTGTGGTCCAGTATTCGCCCCTGTCGGATATAGGCGCCAATATATTCAAATTGAGCAGGGTCACAGATAAAAGTGCAGATGAAAAATTTGCAAAAGAATGTAAAAATATTGATTTAATAAATATTTAACATTTTAAGGAGTAAAATCAGTGAGGCAGAAGCTACAAGATACAAAACACGAGCTGGCGCAGTATCCAAAAAAAATAACTTAATTACAATAAAATTAACTTAAACATATATAAAATGTACTCATATAATGAGACATATGAATACATCACTTCATTATCAGATAAAAAAGCCCCCCACCTGGCTCTACTCTTTTGCTTGTTCCATTCGGGTGTATGTAGTTGCGACCACCCTGACCGTTTAGCTCTGGGTCGTCGGTTGAGGACACGTTGCCTCCTGCAGCGAGAAAGGTCACACCGTCATTATGATATGCGTCATAACCATATGTATATAAAAAAACCATGTCATTTTACAATTAGAGCTATTTATACAGTCAATTATTTCAATGGTAGCAGTGTGTAAATAACGATAATGTCGATGCAAACGCATTGACAGGGCGAAATTGGAAAAAGAGCATTCAGTACAACCGCCATACAGATTCCTAGAGCTTTACAGCTTCACAACAATATAGATAAAATATATTATAACACAAAATACATAGTAAAGAAAGATACAGGTCTTAACTGACACCAATTAGTTCAAAAATAGTACTGTAATAGCGGAAATAAATGATTTTATACAACGTGGCACATGTAGTGTTAACCACGGCTGTTCCAAGGGCTGTTCCAAACGATGTGCAGATTTCGTAAAAAATTCAATAATTCTGTTACGAAATAACTGCTACAAAATTTACACAAAACTGATTTTATCAAACATTTTTTCGATATTTTTTTCTCTATTCCATTGATATCAAAGATACCATTACCAGTTCGAAAATAGTCACGGCACTGCGACTGCCTTTTATTGCAAACGAAATAATAAAGCTATTGTTCGCTGACTCCTTTGCGTCTTTTGCAGGTACGTGTTATATAAATTACAAAGCAAAGGTAAATTGCGAGCCCGCAGCAACAAGTCTCATTCTGAGTGCGATACGCCCTGGTGATATCACCTCATGAAAGGAAACCCACTGTATTTTTTAGGGGGGGGGGGATCAGCTAAAAATGAATTAATCCTCTGTTGGTCATTAGCTTCTAACTGACTACTTTTCGCACTGCAAGACCACGTCTGAGAATGAGCTTCAATAGCATGAAAAATTTTTATTAAAATTTTCTGCTTTACTTTAATAAGGCTGTCAAGTAACGGTGTCCAAGTGCCTCCAGAGCACCAAAACACGAACTGGCACTGCGCTTTTTTTTTTTTGCAAAGCACGGTATACAGTTGACGGAAATTCTGTTAGTAACTATTTTCTGAGTTCAGTTTTAGTTCCCCGTGCCCCGAAACAAAAACATATCGTCAGACAAATGAAACAAAATCACGTGATCATACCGCTAAAGCCACCTCCGCCACCCCCGGAACTGCAGCCTCCGCCACCGCCTCCAAAGCCGCCACTTATCTCCCATCCAGATCGCGCCGCTCTTGGACAAGGCTCGCCGCCTATCCCGCCATTCTTTCTGAGGCCCTCCGGATCCCTCTGATCCAGAGAGCGTCCGGCTTGTTGAAGCGGGTTGGTTATCAAGGTATGAAGACCACCGCCTCCGCCTGGAAGTATTTCGTGAAGAGATTGTTTAAGTAATCAATAAGTACTTCATTAAATATCATAAATAACACCTAAGGTGTCAGGAACGCAAAACCAAACTGGGAACAGTAGTCACCTTTGTGATTGACTGTTATGATATCCATCAGTGGTGTTATGGTCACACTTGGAAACTTTTACTTTCTTGGTGTGACTAAGTCCATGTTTCTCTCTTTTTTTCTCACAGCAAATCGTTTCTGCGCAACTCGTCAGTTTTCGACAAGTTTTCAACAAGTTTTCGAATGGTTGTCGACGAAGCCATTGTATATAGATCAATAGTAAATTTCATTCTGTCAGTATGAGGAAGTCCGGAGTGTGTTCTCTTAGGAAAAAAGCCCCTTCGGATAAAAACCCCTTTGTTTTGATACATGAGAGTAATATCCCCTTGGCAGGGTGGAAAACATAGCCTTCGGTGAAAACTCAAAAAATCGTGATTAAGTTTCAAGTTGTCTTTAAGTCGTGTTGGCTAAGAAGTAAAAGTACACAAATAATCCATGCAATCATCCTGATTTGCACCAACATGTTCCTACTATCAACATACAGAAGTTATTTGTAATTTTAGACAACATGTGTTCGGGTTATAATCCCCAGCTATCGATGCAAGGTAAGACGCCTTGACGACAGATCCGCAATTTAATGCCTGATCTCACGCGACATAGCATAGACCTAATTGTGGCCACAGATCTACAAATTAATCCCACATCACAGATGTACACACACAGACCAGCCACCACACTTCTTCACCGTATTATCAGTGTTTGCAAAGGTAGGGGATGTTATTCATGTACCATAAAACATGAAGGGGCTTTGCCTCCTCGGAACCAATTTTATCTGAAGGGGGTACATTAGGGAGAGTTGGGGGCAATCCCTATTAATTAACTGATAAAAAGTAGTAGTGACATTACATAAGGCAAGTTCAGAATAGTACCTTTGGAAGTGACAGAAACAATTCCTGAGCACAGCAGTGGCTGAAGAAAGAAAGTGCCAAAAGTAAACTCTATAACTATAGGTACAAAAGCAGCAAAACGTAGAAAGTAAATTGATGCGAATTAAAGAGTGCCTGGTGCAGCTAAACACCCACAGGTTTAGTACTTCAATGAGGATTTTGATCAGCTGCATCAATAACAAAGTATGAACTTGACAAACTCTTTAAACAGCTTCTGCAATAAAGCTCAGATACTCCACGTGTAGTTTACACATGTGTTTAATACTGCGGGTTAAATAGTGAGCATAATAAGGTAACAGCAGCGACACCTACTTCAGTCCAGTTTGTCCTCACACAATTCTATATACAGTGTGTATACAAATAATAAACTGCAGTGTTTCAAATGTAAAATGTGGCATCTACTGATTTTCTTTATCTATGGCAAGTAATTTACATAGTAGTAAAAATAAGGACATAGCTGGTGTCACACCATGGCTTATGTCTGGAAATATCCGTGGTGGATCCAGTATCATAATCTGCATTCTAACTAGAGCGATGTCGCCCTGATCCTTGGCGTAGTGAGATAAAGGATGTGTCAGAGGATGACATATGCCTCGTACTCCTTGAGCAAGAGTTCAATGCATTAGAGATTAGGGGGGGGGGGAGACAAGTGGGAAGATATACAGGCGAAGATGTAGATACGTGGATGTAATTAATGTTTAGGTTTTAGCCACGTTGCAACTAAAAAGTGACCTTTTGGACGAAGCTCGGGGTTCTTTGCAATCCACGACCAATGTGCAACAGCACAACACTGTTACAGACAAAGAAATATGCATCAGTTACTCGATTAGCAACACAGTAAGTTTACCTTCAAGAATTTATGCTGTATTGAGACTTGTTCTAAACAATACAAATGGCCTGAATTTATTTTAAAAATGCAATGCATGAAAATGGCTACAAGAGTAAACCGTTGATACTATAACACTATAAATGTCGAAGAAAATTGAAAACAATGTGCTCAATCTCCAAAGTGGACACCAATTCACAGTGTATTTCTATTGTCTTTGGCACATTTTCCATTATTTCTGTCATTTTCCGGTTTGTATAGCGTACTTCCAGTAACCTCGCATTGTTCTACGATTTAAAAAGCGCAAGACTTTTTTACTTTCATACTCTTCAAAGATTAAGGATTTGAATAGGATGAGAAAGAATAGTGCTTCGCTACCGAGATTTCAAATTTTGTTGGTGTAATTGAATTATGCAATTCTTTCAGAATGTTTTATATGAAGTAGAAAGAAATCGATCAACTGATACAATATCGTGCCGCCCTGTCCCTGTTACCAATTAAAAATATCAACTCAATAGTTTAGCACTTAATTTAGCACATGCTACGTTCGCATTGTCAGCTTGACTTTCCACAATTGTTTAAATATGAACAGATTGTTTCCGGTTGAGCAGAATAATTTGTGTGTTAAATAGCGAGCTGTTATTCCTCCCGATATTATGTGATTATAAGTATTAATGCCCTGGGAGATATTTTAGTTCATTGTTGGCCCATAATCAGCACTATCCCACTTCATAACCGCATTGAAGAATGAATACGGCTTCCTATGCTGAAAACTTGTGTTGAAGCGGGGTTTAAACGATGCCTTTTTTTGGTGCCTGGGCTTGCTCATGACAGCAAGCTGTATCTTGTAAACACAAAGTTTATATGACTTTTATGACCTATCCGTCGTCAGGCAGCAAGCCCGCGAAAACAGAGTCCATCCCATTGTTTTTTTTCGTGAGCACAGATATGCTAATCAGACCACACAGAAGAGATTAACTGATAAGTGTCTCAACTGGATGCCAGGCCAGTTGCTTAAAGCCATTAAAAGTGGGAGAAAAGCAGCCATTTTCAAATGATACCCGGAGCAAGTAGGGCAGCTTGTTCATTAAAATTTCGTTATGTGGTAATCAAGGAATTCGGTGCTATATTGTGTAAACTCCCTGAACTTCGATGTACGCTTTGCTCGTGATTGTAGCATTGACACACCCCAGCATTGAAACACCACATCATTGTATGGGCCCATCCAATGGCTGGGCTAAATCAATACAGAGGCTATTGAAACAGCACATACAGTTTCTCCCCATGAAACACGACTCGGTGATGGAAAACACAGCGAATAGGGACTTCGTCTGTAGCCTCAGTAAAACATTTTGTTTTATATTTAGATTTGGGTGATATTTTTTCTTGTTAAAAAGGGTTGTCGTCTGCTCGGGACCTCAGTACCACTAGTGGTACTGAGGTCCCGAAGTGGCACTGAGGATCCGACAAATTTTTCATATGAACTCCCCGCCCCCGCTCCGTTCCCATCTTTAATTGTGTCTTAAAATCACTGTTTCTTCCGCCCCCCATCCTGCCACCCCGTTAGGCGTCGCCGTCAGGGGTGGCATGGGATCTTTTATCTTCTTGTATTCTCACCGCCCCCCACCACCCAATATATGTTTATCTCAATATCTTACAGTTTTTTCCATAAAATATATATAAATACACATGTCTATTCATAAATTGTTCAAGAAAAAAAGATGCAAAATTTCTCTTTTTGGCATATATGTATATATATATATATATATATATATATATATATATATATATATATATATATATATATAATATTTATACATAGCCCCCCCCCACCCCTTCTACCCAGCAAAGACAAATTGCGTTTTTTTGCCTTCCCACCGGCTTTGTAATTAAAGTCTTGAAGAGGCTTTGATCAAAGCAGCAATATGAGCAGCATTGTTTTGGTTTTGAGCGTTTCTTTCAGCTTAAAACCGCCTAATCTACCATTCTGAAGTGAAAAATAGTTTGGGTCCTCAGTGCCACCAGCGTGTCCTCAGTGCCATCGGATCCTCAGTGAGATCCCAAGCAGACGGTGACCCCGCCTCAAATATTAGGTACAATTCTGCCGGCCTTGCATGTGCTGCTTCCATGGATGGGGTATTCCTATGCAACTGTCTGTAGATTTGGCCCATATTCTTGATCAGATGTGTTGTTTCTATGGATGGGGTATTCCTATGCATCTGTCTGTAGATTTGGCACATACTGATTCTATATATGCTGTTTCTGTGTCTTACAGCTATAGCATGGGCCCATTCTACACTCATCAACCATTAAATCAGCCCATCTTGTTCACAAGACAAGGCAGTTTGTTCCCACTTTTAAGGGGAGAAGAAAATATGTGCTATTCCAATAGCCAAATATGGGCTGAAACTATAGAAGCTCAAAACAACGAGTATGGGGTAAATCAATACCTCGCTGTTATTGGATGGGCCCATCCTACGGATGGGCTGTTTCAATACAACAGTGGTTTTTGCATTTGAACATGCCCTGCCGTGTAAACCGGGCTTAACTCTGTTTTTATGAGATGTTCTGTTGAATTTTAATGCATATGTTAAATTAGTGGATCATGATTCTGTGCTCCAAAGTATTAGATTCATTACTCAAAAGCTAAATTGGCCTAGTTTAATTATGTGTTATTTCCTCATTAATTTTAGTAAAATTATTTGAATAACCCAGTGCAAAACTATTAAAAGGTAATTAAAATTTCATAAAAAGATCCACTGCCCTTCATGCACGTTTTACCCTTTTAAAGCTTAATTCGATTCGATGTGAATAGTGTAATGTTTGAAATCACCGATAACAAAAGACGCTTTGACGCTTCAATCTTCACTTTTAAAAAGAGGGGAAAACGTTCGATAGAAAAGGGGAAAATGTGTAAATTATGATTGCGTTATAAGTGAGATATTTTACACCTTTGTAGTGAATTTGAATATTTAATTAACATAGCCAAGCATAAAAATCGAGGTTGACCAAATATAAAAGAAATAAGGCTAGTTAAAAAAAAAAACCGTCGGCGTAACGAAACTAGAAAGCGAGAAATGAGGACAAGAATTCTCCGACAACATATTTCGAGCATAAATCGTGGGAATAAATAGAAGAGTCATCTGTGATTCTATAACATACGGGTCATAGATTGGACAGTAGCAACAATACACATCTTTACAAAAAAAAATCTGTCTAAAAAAAATTCTAGGGGAAGACATACTGGATTGGGTGAATGTACGGTTCAGCCAATTCCACGGCTCCATTCTTTTTCCCTGAGGGTGAGCTTGACAGAAAATTAACGTTGGTGTAATGAATTCTCATTTGATATCCATTTTTAAATAATAGGATTTTTTTATCATAAAATAGAATGTTTTGTGGGATAAATAACCTACATCCCCTTATTTGCACATAAAACCCTATTTTCAAAGTGGCAACAAAATTTGTTTATGCTTTGACATATGACTAAAAGCAGCAAGCAATTTTCTCGCTGGAACGGGGGTTCTGAGTAATGGATATCTCAACATCTCCTTCCCTATAACTTTAACAGCAGTCATATAGCACAATCAGTACTAGCAATGCGGTTTATGTGACACCTGTCAATCAAACCAAATTGCGAACGTCACGCGTGTAGCAACAAGGCTATAATAGGAGCAACAATTCTTATTATTTAAAACAGTCTAAAGGTTTTATCTTTTCTGAGAAATTCGTGTTTGATTATTTTTTGTTTTGTTTTTATGATGGCCGGTTTAGCGAAGTCGCACGTGTTAAGCAAAACAATGGCAAAACATGACGTTGTGATAAATTTATAAAAAAATGTTGGGATAAAAAGGATTCTTGCAAAGCCCTGTTATATAACTAAATTGAGAACTAAAATAATATATAATACAACTTTCAGGGATACTGTATACCAACTTGATTTATATAGTTTTCATTGATTTAGTTCACTTGTTATTTAGTCATAGTTCACCATTTAAATAAACTCTATTAAATTTGATATAAAGGAGTCAGTGCCTCATTTAAACGACACATTCAATACCAAGCGATTTTAATGCCTGGTTAAACAACGAGTTTGAGCTTGAAATAGCTTTTTGGTTTGTTTAATTAAGGTTTGTTGAGGATGAAAATTCCACATTTTACACTTGGAACGGAATTACTCTTTTACCCGGAATTCTGGAAGTTTCTCTTTTCTAACAGTTTTACGCCATTTTCGGTTGGTTTCGATACAACTCCTATGAAACAGCTGGAGCTAGGAAAATAAAACTTGGCATCTTTATAGATAATCATGGAATCTTGAATTTATTTTGTCCCACGACATCATCTAATGACGTCATGAAGTTTTTAAAGCTAAATATTGCGAAATCGGCTATACTTACAGATTCAATGTAAAATATGTCATGAGTGTACTGTGCGTTTTGTCTATCTCTTGTCCTGCTAAGTTCAGTTTTTAACTTTTAAAAGCACTTGTAAACTAATGCCATTTTAAGCCCAGTAAAAATATTTTCTGCCATTATCATTTTATTTATTATCTGGTTTTTCAAAGCACTTGTAAAGTCATGCCATTTTTAAGCCAAATAACAATATTTTTATCATTTCTTTATTATCTTGGTTTTATAATGACTAGTTTAAAAATCATGAATAGACATTTACACGCATACTTGTCTCGCACTGCAGAGCCAATTGATTAAATTTTAATAAACTTGGCATAATCTAATAAACACAGTAGTAGATGTCACATAAAAACCGTAACTGCTCATGCAAAGTAATTCCTTGCCATACTGATCGCCTGCTGCAGGGTTTCTCAAAGGAAACATATATTGTTACAGCAGTCGTCAATTCTGTGTGGTCTACCAGTTAATATGACAGAATCCATGTTTTGTTTTGTTAAGAGTTTAAAGTGTTGTTGAAGTAATGAGAAATAGGCCTCGTTAACACAGCAACCATGAAAAATTAAGTAGCAGGCACGGGGGGGGGGGGCACACAATGGCCACGCATTCTTTTTTGACCTGACGTTTTTTCAAATGCGTCATATCAATATTAACTTAATATTCACAGTGAAACATAAACAAAGATGACAAATATGAGACGACGAACTTATATGTCTTGTCCTGATTTACCCTACCTGCCCTAGAGTAAGTATACTTGCCCTGAAATTTTTCAGAGCAAATATACTAACCTTGGGTTTTAGCAACCAAAAAAAAAAAATTAAAGACACCCTGAAACTAATGTATCACAACATGAATGCCTCTCGGTAAAAAGCAATTCAATTGAACTTTTATTGCAAATAAACATGAAACGGTTGTTCATACAAAAGCATCTATTGATGCAATCGTGCGTGTCTTCGCTTGCATTGCAATTCAGTTTGCGATTGTTAATGGTAATTTGATATCCATCACATCAGACGTAGCAGACCTCGGGGATTATGCGCGAGTAGGTGAACGGAAAATGGAAAAGAAAAATTTATTGTCATTTTTCACATCTGAGTTATTTAAAGTCCCATGGAAATTCGGATAAATATCCACAAATTGGGTAACACAATCATGTATACATTCCGTCAAAAACAGGATCATACTTCGTTCCGTGACAATACTCTCTCTTTCCCACATCGTTTCCCTCTCCCCTCTCTCATCTGTCCTCTCTCACCCCTCCTCCCTTCTTTCTGACACAACTCACCAGAGCCGTTGGTGGGCGTGTAGGCGGCCCGGCTGTTCCCGTCACTCCCATATCCGCCTTCGGCCTTGACCAGGTCTCTGCCTTGATGGAAGGACTTCCCGCCCCCGCCGGCAGCTACGATCAGCGGAATGATCTCCTCAGTCACCTCGTCGTACTGAAAACAAGAAACAAAATAAAATGAAAAGAACTCTTCTTATTTTTTCACGACTAATCAAACAACGTTTCTTAAAAACAATGTACATAAGGCGCATGCAAAATGTAGTCGTTTTGGCTGCGAACTTTGCTACTAGAACGGACTTCAAATCTAAAACAAATGGTATATGGCGATGAAGGCTTCATGTCCTAGCTATTAGAATGGTGTACAATCGTGACTTTTCTACTAGAATAGTTTACATCAAGCCTGAAAAAAGTGGTATGTGAGTACAAATACCTTCATCCGATGACGTATGTTTTGAGATCGAACGCGCCAAAATGAATGCGGTCTGAAAAAACTCCCTGTTCGAGTTTGTGTGATATGAGTTTTATTTACTCCTTGTAGCACAATTTGCGACTTTTGCGATCAATTTTAATTAAACCTTTTAGTGCAAGAGCAGTCAAACAGTCTTCTTCGTAATAGCGATGGGAAACTATACAATCTTTCGCTAGCCTTTTTTTATGCCCTCAAAAGGGCACGAGAGAAAATTACTTTTTTCCTTAGTTACTGTTTCACTCCATGATAGAAATAACAAACTGGATGCCAGATTCATCTTTATAACAATGCAAGCGAGAGTAATACTTTCAGTATATGTTTGCATTTTAAAACCATGGTTTGTAATTTTCCAGTTATCTTCAGGGTGTTTTCTCAGTTACGAATCCATGCTAAATTTCAGTCCGTTATCAGCATGCTGTCTTTGAACTTTGTCGCCCCGGTTGTATGATCTCTTATTTCCCGTACCCCTTGCGTAAAGAGTTTGTGGACGTTTAATTTGTAAGCCCTTATATAATATGGTAGGTTGAGTTCGAAATGGGGACCCTTTGCTTGCCACCCCACCGCGCAGGTGAACTGACAGAATGGAAGATTTTATAAATCTTATTCTACAAAGACAGGGAGAGAGAGAGAGAGAGAGAGAGAGAGAGAGAGAGAGAGAGAGAGAGAGAGAGAGAGAGAGAGAGAGAGAGAATGAGAGAGAGAGAAAGAGAGAGAGACAGAGACAGAGACAGAGAGAGAGACAGAGAGAGAGAACTGCGTATTGACGGAAAAGTTAATAAACACGTTACCTTGAAAATAAAAGTGGCGCCACCCCCGCCGCCGCCACCCAGCATGTTCTTGCTTTCTTGGCTTTGAGTGCCATTCCTGCAGATCGGATTCTTGGACTGCAAAAGAATCGCAGGAGTCACAACCAGGAACCACAGCCCTTTTGCACTGCCGGTGTAGTGATTTTAGATTCCCCCCGTTTTCAATTCCCCCCCCGGAATTCTCAATTCCCCCCCCCCCCCGGAATTTTGAAATCATGACACCGGGGCAGACACGGATGCCAGCCTGCTCTGCACGTGCACTACTCTGCTTTGCATGTGTAATTGCAGCAATGAAAAAATGAGACACATAAAATAGTGCAATGCCCAGTACACAGGCAAAAGTCAATCCAACGTTGATTTGAGGTTGCGACTCGGTCCGACCAAACCACAACATTACACTCTGGTTTTACTTTGGTTGTGATTGGTCGCAGATAAACGCTGTTAACAAGTTGCTTTTGGTCGAAATCAAAACGCAGTTTTCTCCATGTCAAATCAATCTCTTTGGTGCAACGTTGAATACACATCGACGTTGAACAGACGTCGAAAAATCGACGTTGTATATGCGTCGGTGTCACACCAAAAACAAACAAACAAACAAACTAAAGACAACTTGTGTTATCGCTCACCGGCAATGCTAGCCATGACAGGTCACAAAGCAGACCGAAACGAGGACGTACAAATATGAGAATTTCAAGAGCACGCATGTTTCTTTCCTCCTACTCATGAAAAATATTCATGGATATCGACTTCATATGTATCCTGTATGACCCAATGATCCAGGGTGGGGGTACTGTGACGGAGGGTAACTACACTATGATTGTCGCTGTGATAGTGATTCTAGGTAGATATTTTCCCGACGTCCATGCAATATCCTTTCCCGACCTCTATCCAAGGTAGATATTGTTTAGACTTCAGTAAGCTACCAAAATAACGACGTTGATCCGATGTGAGTGCCACGTCTACCCAGCGTTGATTGAACGTCGCAATGTTTACTGCGTGGAGTCGGTATTTATTGATTTCAAATTGGCAACAAGATTGTTTGTAAGCCCAACGACAACGCTTGGTCTGGTGGTTATTTTCTATAATCCATTCCTTTTTATACTTATCTTCCGTATTTGGAATTCCGCGATTGCTACGACCGTAAAAATAGTCCACTTAATTCGGTCCAACTGGTGGTCCCTTGGAAAACATTTTGCAGTAGCTACATTATGGGAGATTTATTTTAACCTACAAACACAGCACTATGACATAATGTTTGATTTTACTTGTTATTCTATAATATTGCATTTGTAAAGAATTTATGGGGAATAATGTATGAATTGAACAACAGAACTCAAGCGGAAATATAACACGTGCAGTTATCGTTTTGTAATATTTAACCCTTTTTTGCATATTTCAGATTGAATTTCAATAAAGCAAACCCACTTGATTATGATTTTCAGGAGAAATTTTAATGGATTGTTTGAATTATCTATTCAAGTGAAATGCAAGTCATGTTTAGTTTTCATGAATTTCGCTCAGGTGTTTATGCTGTTCCCGTTTTCATGAGTTTGTTTTAGCACAGAATGTTATCGGAACAACAGCTTTTTTTCACCCTAGAATCCAAAATGATGTGTGATGGCCTGGTGGAATTTTATAGCTTAGCAAACCATACTGCATACAGAACGCTACACTTTCGTCTGAAAAAATACGCCCGGTATCCGGAATAGGGAGGTCCTTGAATTATCTGGGTTCTTATTACATGGAATCGAATTGGGAAATTAAAAGGGGCTGATTTTTTTCGAATTAAGGAGTATTCCACATTGTACAGGTTTGTCCGGAGGCAGGTTTTAACGTACATATTTTCTCATACCGCATCAAATGACAAGTAGAAGGGAAAAAGACATTGAACAGAGAAACGAATTAAAATTCAAAACAAATCAGACGGAAAGTAACGGAAAGTCTTCACCAACCCTTTTTTCAACAGCAGTTATACTTGACACAGCAAATAAAACCGGATGTCTCACAATGCTCCAGCCAATTTCTAATTGGAGTAAAAGCTTGCTTAATCGAATCTTCTGTGTTTTGTGTTTTCCATACTGCACAGAAGAATGTTTAATAACGAGACCAGCTCCTCAATGATCAACAGATGTAACAGCCGCCGCTAGGGTGCGCTATAGTGGTCAGCTTCTCCTCGGTCGCTACCATGGTTTTTATCATATTTTTTTTCCTCTATTCGGCAATGAAACACATTGGATCTGAATAATCTGGTGGTCAATGAACTGCCAACATTCCAGGCGAATGCTACGCATTGTTTCCATTAAATGAATTTTGCTCTCTTTCCTTTAAGCCCTATTCCATTTTTTTTTGTTTTTGTTTTCTGGTATAAAAGTAACGTTTTTGCTAAGCATAAATAATTTTGTCCTGGTATTCTTTTACTTTACTGGTAAAACGATGATGAACAATTCGAATTACTGTACAGTGTTTTGCCGAGTGGGCATCTGCTGATATTATCCGCCCGGTCGGGATACATTCTTGGGGGGGGGGGGGGACTACTGTTCGTCTTGGTCTGAGATCAGAATGGGATCTCATGTTTCCCATCGGTAGCGGTACAAAAAATAGAAAGAAGTACCCCAGTAAATATTCTAACATCGACCCAAATTCGATTTGAGGCTGCGACATCGACCCGACCAAACCACAACATTAACTCCGGTTGTGTTCTTAGCAACATCTTTGATACAACGTTCAACACACATTAGGGAAAAGCAGCATTGTTTAGACGTTGTTTTTGATCCCAGCCAAAACGCAGTATCCTCCAAAGTCTAACCAACGTCTTTGGTGTAACGTTGAATTGATGTCGAAAAATCGGACTCGGGCTCACTTCTAAAAAACAGCCTGCTTGTGTTATCGCTCACCGAAAATTGTAGGGATGACACTAAATAGAACATAGGCCAAAACGAGGACGTAAAATCTGAGAATCCTAGGAGTTTTTCAAGTTTTCACAGACCTATTTTTTGAGAAATATTCATGACAATCACCTTCATGCATAACCTGATGGACCAGATAACTCAAGGGTTGGGTGAGGGGGGAGGTGTGATGGAGGGGTGACCATACTTTGATCGCCTATACAACGCTGGAAGGCGTTGTTTCGTCTTTCATTTCAAGCCCACTCGCAACATTGAGTAGACGTTGGATAATCGACGTCTATCCAACGTTGCAAGAGTGACGTTGTTTTGACTTCCATAAACAACCAAAACCTGACGTTCGTGCGACGCCGAAAGTGCCGTCTAACACATACTTATTTTAAACAAGATCTATATTCTACTGTGAGAATAGCGACGCCAAAGGAGATAACAACTCATTGGCAAATAGTTAACGTCGGGGTTTGGTTGTTATAGAAGTCCAAAGTTTGATAGGCATCGATTATCCGATGTCTGATTAACGATGTGTAAAGAGTGCGAATAGAAGTCGAAGCAACATTGTAGAGACATTTTTTATATCATTCTCAATATTGTACAGACGTCGGAAAAGCGACGTTTCATAGACGTCGGGAAAATATTAGTCTAAAATCGATAACACAGGGAGGTTGATTTTGGTTACGAGTCTGAGGTCTATATTCAACGTTGACCAAAGACGTCTAAACAACATTTAGTACCTAACGCCCAGCCAACGTTGTGTGAAAGACGTTGGCCAGAAGTTGAACTCTGGTCGCCACTGGCGCAACTAGAATTAATGTGGTTTGGTCGAACTGACGTTTGATCGCCCTTAGAATGTTTACAGGGCGTTTGCATTCTTTTTTTCACTTCGAGATGCCAAAAAAAAAATTGTGTCTCGCCTGTGTCTCAAACTGTCGTTTCTTATTCACAACACAATATAGTGTTTTACTTCGCATTGTAGTTTTTGTTAATCAACTAAATTGCTAATTTATAAAAAATAGAAAAGTGTCTTTACGGCGCCGTGGCGCATCAATTGCGTACAATGAAAGTCGCTACAACACATTTCCTGTTGTGTTTTCAAAAAGCTTGTTACTGCTAAATTACAGAGGAGCAAACTATAAATAACTCATTGTGGCGTTTCTGAAGGAAGAAGAAATGGATCAAATAAATGGCACATTGTCACCAAAACAGTTCAGAACAGTGTTCCTCTCAAATAATAATAATAATAATAATAATAATAATAATAATAATAATAATAATAATAATAATAACAATAATAATAATAATAATAATAATAATAATAACAATATACAAAATTGTGAAATCCTAGGCGAAACACTTTTCAGTGAAGTTGCAAAACGTCGGTCTCGATTTTGTAATATTCTGTGGCCGGGGTGGTGTTTTCGTTGCGTGTCAACAAACGAGTCAGGGAAATGCTCCCAGGACAGAAGATACCCAGTGCACAATGTACCCAGGTCAGAATGCAAATGGGTTAGAACCTATCCAGAACAGAAAGTAACTGTGATTGACGTAATGCAAAATGATGTGACAGCTAGTGCTTGTTGCAGAATGGTAGTAACCTTTTTCTTTTTATAAATTTATGCAAAATGCAACAAACACTTACCGTTCCGACAGACAGTTAAAAATAGAAAAGTTACTGCTTGTCCATTTTCAATTCAAATGACCTTTTTATGTAACGAAAAGAAAAGATCTTTCAAGCCCGTTCATGGTCTGATGAGATCACTCGCCCCGCATTTTCCGTGCCATCACGACATAGGGGAATATTCACCCTAAAGTTTAGACCGCGGAAGCAGAACAATGCCCGGTTTGGAAAATCCCTCGACATTTTTGAAGAATTTTTTAGAAAAGGTACGTTCTAACCTAGGTATATGTTATCCGGGTACTTACTGGCCTGCGTACGTTCTGTCCCGTGTACGTTTTGGCCTGGGCATGTTCTGTCCCGTATACGTTTTGACCTGGGTACGTACTGTCCCGTGTGCATTTTGCCCTGGGTACGTTCTGTTGCGTGTACGTTTCGATCTAGTTATGTTCTGTCCCGCGTGCATTCTGCTCTGGGTACGGTCTGTCCCGTATACGTTTTGATCTGGTTACCTTCTGTTCCTTGTACGTTTTGACCAGGGTACGTTCTTTTCCGTGAACGTTTTCTACTGGGTACGTTCGGTCCCGTATACGTTTTGACCTGGGTACGTTCAGTCCCGTGTGCATTCTACCCTGGGTGCGTTTTGATCTGGTTATGTTCTGTCCCGTGTACGTTCTGTTCCGTGAACGTTTTCTACTGGGTACGTTCGGTCCCGTATACGTTTTGACCTGGGTACGTTCAGTTCCGTGTGCATTCTGCCCTGGGTACGTTTTGATCTGGTTATGTTCTGCTCTGGTCTGTGTGCATTCTGCTCTGGGTAGGTCTGTCCCGTATATGTTTTGACCTGGTTACGTTCTGTCCCGTGTACGTTCTTTCCTGTGTGCGTTTTGACCTAGTTACGTTCTGTTTCGTGTACCTTTTGACCTGGATACGTTCTGTCCAGAGAAAATTCTGACCTGGGTACGTTCTGTTCCGTGTAAGTTTTGACCTCGGTATGTTCTGCCCCATTCCCCTGCACCAGCTTAGACACTTTAATAAAATAAAGGCTGGTTCAGAGGATGAAACCTGGATGTATCATTTTTCTCATTGTAGAAAGATTTGCAATGTTAATACTACCCTCTTGGACTTTTAATGATACAATGGGGCCACAGAACGTGTTCCATTTTTATGTTGAGTGTGAATATGCAAATGAGTGAATATTTAAAGTATGGACGACAGAGGTGCGGAAAAAATGGCAACGGTAATAATGGCACGCGGAAAAAATGGCAAAGTGGAAAAACGACAAAAAAGCAAAATAAGGCATAAAAACAATTTTTTCTACTTTATTTATTTACTTATTTACAGCTGTGGTTTCTACTTTAACCATTACGCTTATTCCACAAAATTGTACATCATACCACTAATAACATCAGTCACTACAAAACGGGCGCGCGGATCTTCTAGGTTTATTGTGGTTTTTAAGACCGCCTTGCAATGGGTGGTACGTTTTATACACCTCCACGGACTAAAACCAGGTTTGCTGATTTCTTTGATGTACATGAATCCATGTAGACAAAGCCTGCTTGTAACAACTTCCATCTTTCGTTTTAAAATTGCTTTTTTTCTCCTCTTATATACTTTTGTCATGACACAAAAGCATCGCGCAGATTAACCACAGTGTCTAAAAGACGTGTTGCACCTGACACTGTGTGTCATTTGTGGCACTGAATGGACTTTTCTTTGATCCTGAGTAGGTAAGTGAGGTAGCGCAGAGATTAATTTGCAGCCATAAAGACGTCTTGTGTCTGGGAGTGTGTGTTAATGTGGCACTGAATGGTCCTTTCTTTGATCGTGAATAGGTGAACGACGTAGCTACTATGTTCAATTTAAACACGACTAAATTTAAGAGGACGTTGCCATATTTTCCGTTTTTACACTTTTTCCCTTGCGATTATTTCCCCGTGCCATTTTTTTCTGTTACCATTATTTCTGTTGCCATTTTTCCTACTCCTGGACGACCATTAGCTCAGCTTGAGTCACATGACAAGTATTATTCAAGAATTTCCCATGTTTATTCCACAACCGGAAGGAGATCAAAGTGGCAATCAAAATGCATTCAGTCTCAGATTAAAGATCCGTGTTGTGTTATCTGACCACTATAGACTTTGCTGATAACTTTTAATGGATCTGTTCCGTCCTCCGAACTTGAAAGCTGTACTGCTTTTGTGCACTGTCAATATTTTGTTTTTGTTTTTACAACAACTGAATGTTTTATTTTATTGAAGTGTGCTTCGGATAAATGACAATAAAAAGTGTGTGCAGTGTCACTTAATGTATAGATGGCAGGAAACAAAACGAAACACAAATGGTGTTCTCCTCAAACTAGGTCTCCAACCAATCACAAGCAGCTATGATCAAAGAAAACTGTTTAACGAATAGTCAAAGGCGACGGATACAGAGGCTAATGTCATAGACGCCACAGCAGAGTAGCCATGAGTGTGTGCAAAGTGTGAAGCTTGATATCCGCTGAAGTGGCTTACTGAAAACAGGGCATGCGAATCATTTCTTGTTTCAAATGCGAGTTAGCCCCTTAATCTTGGCACATTATGGGATCTTGCACCTAATAAGCATTGCATCCTTTGTGTTTGCATAATGTGTTGTTTTAGTTGATTGTCCGAATGAATAATGGTAAATACATGGAAGGCAAGGGGCGTCAAAAAAGCGATGCCTTGCTGTTGTCTCAAGTGCATTATACCCTGTTGTAACAAACATTGGTGTTTTAGTCTACAGGCTAGCAGATACTATAAAATACAGTATCCATAGTAACAAATAATTGATGCTGAAGTCTTGAGGGTGGCAGGTACCATGGTAACAAGTTTCGATACTAGGGTATTAAGTGTGTTAGGTACCGTGGCAACAAGTATCGATGTTAGAGACTTGAGGTTCTACAGAGTGACAATTGTCATAGTAACAAGTATCGTTGCTATGGTGTCGAGGTTGGCAAGTGCCGTGGTAACAAGCATCGTTGGATGACAGGTGCCATGGTAACAAGTACCAAATCTGGAGTCTGAAAGGCAGCAGGTGTCATGATAACACTATTGATGCCGATATCGACAAATATAGCAATATCTGAAAATGTTTGAAATAATGACTAATAATCATACAAAGTTTCTGAAATATTTTGTAAAGGGTCTGTTACCACATACTTACTTATTTTAAAAAGCAACATTTTTGCACTACGTCAAGGTGAGTATATACTACAGATATATTAGGAAATTGTCGAAATCGTCCCGATTCTCTGTCGCAAGGCAAATATATAAGGCTAGACATGCACCTACCATGCAATTGTAGGCTTGCACCTCTCTTTTGTGTTAATGGTCGTACAGTAGAAACGTGTGCTGCAGAGACATGTGTCAAACACTGCTACTTACAGGTTTGTATTGGTGAAGTATCGCGTGTTAGCGGCGATAAAATGTAACCTTGTTCCTGGTACAAAGTTTAGAAGCTTAAGGATATTTTACAACCGCTTTTACCAAATACGCTATACTCTTCATAGTCGATTATGGAATATCAGATTTAGTGTCTTTAATTGGACTTAACTTTGCTAAACTCAGTGAAATACCTCTGACATTTTTGGCATAAGCATTATGGCTAAAATTAGAACTTGATGATTGTACGAATGGAGCGATTTTAATATCAGCTCTATTAGGCAAGTTGAGCCGTTAAATAGAAAGTGATAATGCTAACAAAAACCAAATTAAAGGCAGATTTTGTCTTAAAGAGTAGTTTTGGTTTTAATGGGCAAAAATGAATAGCATTCTATTTTTCGAGGCGCACAACACTGCAGCGGATTTTGCTCTGCAAATCACATTTTAAAAGAGATTATATGAAGACTGCCACAGCGTTCCTTGTTCTACCACCAATTTACAAACGAATCGTTATTATTGCTGTTATTTTTGTTTTCCATGACTTTATTTCAAATATGCACACATGGTATGGTGGGTTGTAAAAAACCTTCCATATGGAACTGGAGTGGAGGTGGCGGAGGTGGGTGTAAACAACCTTCCATTTGGAATTGGAGTGGGGGTGACGGAGGCGGGTGTCTGCCCAAAAAATACGCGGTATAACTCAAAATTTTAAATATTTAAGTCGGGTTTAAAAATCTAAGTTAATTAAATTTTGAATAACATGTATAATAGATTTAGTTATGTGATTCAAACTATTTTCTGATAGAAAACTATCGAAAAATAATGGACGAATCGGATCTGTTCTGCAAAACCATTGTGCAGTTCGAGTAGCGAATAACCTATAGCATTGTAGCTCAGCTCGTAAAGTTAAAAACACGCTCGTCTGTAGAAGGGGTCATCAGATCCAAAATTGACTATTTATGTGGCCAAATACCCCTTGGTGCATAGGAGTGTGTATTGTCCTATTGTTCCAGGGACGTCGGTGAGTGCAGTTAATACATCTCACTTAATAAATCCCCCCAGAAATGTGGCAAGTTAAAACTATAAAAAGACGCAAAAGTTCTATAAAACATCGCAACACAATTGCTCTAGTGCATTGTAAAATTAATAAATTACACAAGAAAACCAGGAAACCCCATACCTAAAATTAATAATTAACAAGACAGTGATGGGCGGTGCCCAGGTGCCGTTAGAGTAACAAGACACGAGCTGCTATTCTATCAAAACACGGCGGAGAGTGGGTGAAAATTTTAAGTCTGTTTTTAATTTCGCTTTGGGCTGCAAATTCCAAAATATCTTCATTCCAACAACAATATCATGGCTGCATAAGATGCAACGGCGCCTTAGTCTCTTTCATTTTCTTTTTGTTGACGTGAAGGTGCACTAGGCACACTCTGATGTTGTGGAAACGCACATTAAAACGCATAATGGAATCGAGTCTTATTGTTGACGCCAGTTTCACCGCATGTGTTTTTCACGCTGTAATGTTTCAACAAGCTATGTCTCATAGTTTCGAACAACTTGTTTCCCCCAGAAAACCCCAGAATTTGTTCAAAGTGGTAATTTTTATCAAGTTTTGACAACGCGTCGTCGAGCTGATTTGCACCCGATTTCGCAAATAGTACAATGTTGCACGTTACATAATATGTATTTCCTTAGTAAAGTTTAAAAAGGTTGGGCCTGAGAATTTCTGGAAAATTGTACATTTTCATCCATAATAACAAAAAATGTCGCTCTATCAATTTTAGGACCATTTCGCAGATAATACATTATTGCACACCGACAATGCATGTGTTTTTACTGTGTAAAGTCTGAAAACGCTGAGTTTCGTAAAACTGTTCATGACAAACTCCTCATTCCCGCTGCAAAAACTTCAGCTGCAATGACCGTGCAATGATGCGTCGATATCGCTAATGATATTATGTTGCTTATTTGCCCCACAAGAATTGAACTTATCATAATGTTTGTTTCTGGCAATATCTTACAGTCTTTTATCAGTACATGGGCATGACCATCTTGAATGCTTTATACCCTTTACTTTATACCTTTGAGTCCATTGTTTATCAGCCATGTACTACGGGACTGTTGCCAGTTATTCACAATACTTGCTACATCTTCTTGCAAGCATTGTTTAGACACAAAATACACCCAAAAGCAAAATAAGTAAACAAATAAAATAAAATAAAACAAAAACAAAACAAAAACAAGAAACGAGAACCATTAGCACAACACCTGCAACAGCGGTAAAGGTCAAGATGTGGCCTTGAATAATGTCTAGAAATCACCAAACTCTTTTCAGTCTGATTAGTAACCAATATGAACAATCACAGTAATTAAAATCCATTCACAACTCCAAGCATAATCGTGTTTACAAAAGCTGCTCTTATCGCAGTGTCAAAGATAAATATTCAAGCTCATGCGTGACCTTGAATAATGGTTCGAGGTTACCAAAATTTGCGGTGACCTTGCGGCAACTTTTGGTGGAATCCTGTTTCCAAAACCATCTTCCACGACTGTATTGAATGTAATATTAAAAGTCAAAATTATATGCAAGATCAAAGTCCAACCGTTACCTAGAGTGGCAACTCAATGTTACCAAAATCTCTTTGTCTGTATCCATGAGGGATGATTAAGAATTAGGGCAAATCCGTTCACAGCTCCGGGAAAAATCGTGTTCACAAGATCTACCCTTACAACAGTGTCGAAGGTAAATATTCAAGTCCATCTGTGACCTTCAATTATGACTCAAGGTCACCAAAAGTTCCATTGAGATTTCTTTTGTGGGTTTAAGTGGAATCTTTAGTGAAATATAAATGCCATCCCTACAACAGGGTCGAATGTAATATTCAAGTCCAACCTTGACCTATATGTATTACTATATAATGCTTAAGATATATATCATATTATATTGTATTATATTAAGTAGCCATTTCTCTCATTATCACAGCCTGGCATGAGAATGGGTTTTTCCATCTATATGGGCGTAGCCATCTTGATTGTCTTAAGCTATCTACACTGTGTTTTTTTTTCGGGTAACAATGTGCCACATGATTCTTTGAAGCCAATGGTTTGCCTTGTTAAATCAAATTTGCATAAATCGACGTCAACTTTCAACTCACTGTACATCTATTAAATCCATCAAAATTTAAAAGTGATTCAGAAGCTAGCAAAAAATGCGCCAAAATTTGGACATCAAAGTGCCAAAATTTAGCGAACCGCCAGAAAAATGAATTCAACTCAGGCGCACTAGAGACACTAGTGTTACAAATTTGATAAAGAACACAAAAATTACAGTGAAAACATTTTTTTGGCAAAAAATTTTGAGAGCTTTGGCTTAAGTACTTTTTTGTTCTTAACCCAGACTACCTTCAAGCAAAATGTCGAACAAATTTAATAAATTTGTGAAAGATTATTTTATTTTCGAAATCCGCCAAGTTTCGCCATTTTGGCGAACTGATCATCACCTTTCAGAAAATCAGCGAATAGCTAAAATAAAATAACACGTATTTGTCGCGATAAGTGGACACTCTTTCCACAACATTTAACTGTAATCCGATGAAAACTGAGTAGCAAGAAACAAAAGTTTACAGACGTACACACAGACGGACAGCTAGACAGACGAACGACAAAGCCCTCACGCTATGGGTACAGCCCATGTAGCCACTGAGCAGCTGGGCTACAGATCAGTCTGCCACAGACATACGAGCAATAATGTTCATTTATCCCAGAGGTATAAAGCACAAGGCATAAAAGACTATGACAAAAGATGCCATTGTTTCATAAATCGCAAAGTAAACCCTAGAAGGCATTCTATGTAAGAGCTGCTGTCCGTAAAAGTGAATAAGAATTTTGTTCGCACAACTTGCGAAAATATCTTTCACATATCATAGTTACTACATAGTGATAACGATTAATGTCAAATAACAAACACCTGTAAACTTAAATTTGTTTGTTTGTTTTTTTGGTTTTTTTTTTTTTTGTTTTTTGTTTTTTGTTTTTTTTGTTTTGAATTCGTCGTAACGATTTCGAGCTTCAAACAGCTTGCTATGAAAATGTAACGGCCACGACAGCCTGCAGAATCAAGAACAAACGTAGCATAGAACTTGGCAGCAATCAAACACAACTGTAGCATTTTGAAAAAAAAAGAACTCATACACAGATGCATATGGGCGACGAATAAAAGTAATCGGAATAGCCGATCAAAAGCAGTCAGTAGGACTAAAAAATAATGTAATCCGCAAGAGCACCACTCCAACCCCTTAAATTCGGTTTTAATAAAGACATAAGGAGGAAAGCCTTTTTCTACAGCTTTTATTGTATCGGCAGGATTAACCGTAGATTATTAAAAAACAAATTGTCAAAAGGACAACTGAATTAAGGGAGACTATGCGGATGTTTTCATGTCACTGTTTAGCCCGAGAACCCTTAATTTCGCCCGATTAATACAAAACCATCATTTGTTGTATAACACAATAAACCAAAAAAACTATTTGCCAGTTTTTTTTTGTTTTTTTTTTTATTTTTGTCTGCTTCTGAACATTGGTCCTTTTAGTATGAATGACATCTCACATAAAAAAAGAAGCACCGCTCAGGGTGCGACACAAATGGAAAGCCATTAGGTCAATTTCAACGAGTTCGACTGAAATATTCAGAATTATCTGGATTTGCAATACCGGTCGAAACTCTAGTAATTATAAAAAAAATGCTAAAAATAACGCTCCTTAAAATATTTTTTACTTTTCAGACAAGCCACCTGGTTCATTTTAACACGTAGAATTCTACACAAAAGCCATTTAAAGCATAAGACTAACTGTTATAAAAACATCTTCTACAAATAGTAAGCGGCAGCTAGAAATAAACAAATAAAATTTGTGAACGCATTTTGCGGATGAAGCCTAACAACGAAAGGCGAGCCTCTTGCGGGAACAATTGGTTACCTGCGGGCAAGCGCTCGATCCTGATTGGCCGATAAGAAGGTAGATCTTCTCTCCTTTCGTGAAGTTGAACTTGGCGTGCACATATGCCCCATTGGCGCCTACTGGGTTGCGTACCCCGGCCCCGCCACCTGCCCCCAGCGCCGTAATACTGAAAGAAATCATTCACATAGTCACAGGCGGGGAAAAATCTCACATTATATTCGGTATTAATCTGTACCGAGATGGGACCACCGCACAAGTAGGTGAACCTCACACATGGGACCGTCACTCCATACTACCTTTCTCGGCACCACCCGTTATGAAGAACCCTACAGAGAGCACCACACTGGAAATCATACACTGTAGTTTAGTTCACTTGGTTCTGTTCCCGGTGTAAGGAAACGTTTTGACCCCCAAAATAAATCAACCCCCGGTCGATTTGTTTTAAAACAAACAGACCTCCCGGTCGATTTGTTTTAAAACAAACAGACCCCCCCTGAAATGTTTTAACCCCCTTATTTTTTTCTTGATTTCTTTATTTCTTTCCAGACATTTCCACCTTATTAGTTTCTTTAATTGAAATAAAATCTATATCCGTGAATAATAATTTATTTTGCAACTAACATCCAAATTTTCAAACACGAAAACACTTTCAACACCACCAACATACAGTCACCAAAATATCTGTCCAAGCTCAATGATGGCATTTCAAAGGCTCAAAATAATAATTTTCTACATCGAAAGGTAGAAAATGCTTAAAATAGTATTTAAAAACCATATGCACCTTTTTTTACTTCCATTTTATATTTAAACATGATTATTTGGAGGGGGTCATGTTATTATAGGGGAGGTCTGTTTGTTATGGCGGGCTTTCCCATAACAAATCGACCGGGGGGTCTGAGTGTTTTAAAACAAATCGACCCGGGGGTCGATTTGTTTGGGGGTCAAAACGTTTCATTACACCGGGGTTATATTATATTGTTAACGTGCCAGTGCACTTTGTACAGCCAGTACTATTTCTTTACTATGACGTCACGATAACAGTCTCCCCCCCACCCCCACCCCCCCCCCCCCCCTCGAGATTGAACACTGCCCCGATAAACACAAGGACGAACGAACGCATGGAAGACCGAACAAATAAGATCCGTCACAACTGCCGCTGGTCTTTATTTTAACCAAACAAAATAAATAAAAATACGTTGAGGATTGAACATTTGCTCTTTGGCCTCTTGTTTTGAAATATGCCTTAGTCATTTTACAGTTCCATTGTAATTACACGGTGTTATGCATCACAGGCAATTTCCATAATTTGCTAGTTTTTACTGCAATTTGCTTTGTCTCCAAAATTGCTAAGGGGGCGGTTGAAAATTAAACGATTTTTTTTCTAAAATCCGGTTTGGTTTATACCATGCTTTAAGCGATACTTTAAAAAACAAATATAAAAATCAACTAACAAACAATTACAGCCCGGTTGGCCTGCGTCTCATAATGTCTACGGCTCCTAACGCCTACGATTTCAAATTTAACTTCGAATGAAAAGAACTGCAGGCAGCAAATTTATATGTTTTCCAATACCTTTATTTTACTTGTGCAATGAACTAAACATAACCATATAAGTGCACTGATAAAAGTGAACTTCAACCCTTTAAAATCCTGGCTACTATAAAGTTTCTCAGTTGCAGTAAAACCTAGCACTTTTACAAAGCAGTTACAAAAAATGTAATCTTTTTATAGTAAAATGCTCAGCAGTTGATATCCTCACGTTCGCCGGTGGATTCGCCAATCAGCGATGACCGCATTATGAAAATCATTCCTGAGGATATACTCCAGGGAATTATGAAGATATACTCTGGGAAAGAACTGACAATGTATTTTTTAACGTGTACTTTAAGAGCAGTGTATAATAATTACTGTCACCTATGCTGGACAAACTTGTCTATGGAATGCCATTTTAACATTTAATGCTTATTTTTGATATCAAAATATATTTAGAGATATCAATAAATCAATTTAGATCTCATTAATTTATATTTTGCTATCAATAATTGAATTTTAGATGGCAAAAAATTATTTTTGAGATCAAAAAATCAATTTTACCGACCTAAAAAATCTTACGGGAGACACGTATTCACATAAAATATAACGAATCGTCAATTAAATTTTGGAGATGAAAATTTGAATTATTCAGATCAATAATAACAACATAATTTTTGATCTCAAGAATTGCTTCTTTTTTGTACAGTAAAAAATTAAAATAAAGATTCTATACACAAGGACAGCCATTATTTATTTACAGATGTGTCTTTCTGAATTTTTTATTTAAAAAAAATAGACTGATATTTTGATATCAAGAATCAGTTTTTGAGATCAAAAAATCGTTTGCAGATTTCAAAATACAAATTAAAAATGTATCAGTCTGAAATAATGATATCTGAAATAAATTCTTGATATCAATATATAGAAAATCAATTAGTGAGCTCAAAATTAATATTTTGCTCTCAAATATTTCATTTTTGCTATCAAGAATTGAATTTTTGATCTCAAAAAATCAATTTTAGATATCATTATATCATTTTTGATCTCAATAAATATTTCTTGATATCTCTAAATATTTATTGATATCAAAAATTATTTTTTGAGATCAAGAATACATTTACAGATATCAAGAATACAATTACAGATAGCAAAAATGAATTCGTGACCTCAAAATATGGATTTATTGAGAGCAAAAATTAATTCTTGATATCAAAAAATCAATTTTTGAGATCAAAAATTAATTCTCGATATCAATAATTCACTAATAAATGTGAAAACGGCATTCCATACTTGTCACACACAAAATTGTCAACGCACTTCTGGCTAAAAAAGATCAATAAAGCCAAGAAGAAACAAAATGATTTTTCATCCCTTTAACAATGACCCGGCTTGTTGGCAACGTTTTACTATTGTTATTTTTCTTGAATAAATTAGATCTGACTGAGGCCGAACTTTTTTTTTTCATTTTTGAAAAAAAAACTGATGACTGAGTAATGGCCCAAATTCTTGGTCCTTTTTTTCGCATACAATGGTTTAATCGTTTTATAAAACATTCATATGACATAAAACGTATATTTTATTAATTTATCATTTATAGAGCAAAATTTAAGGTAAATTTATGTTTTTGAAAGGCCATTTTCAACACTTTCAGCACAAATTTTTTATTACTTTTTTACATTTACAACTTGCACACCCGATCAGCCAGCCTATTTCTTGTTCCTGTGTTTTTTTGTTTGTTTGTTTGTCTGTTTGTTTGTTTGTTGTTGTTGTGTATGTGTGCGTGTGTGTGTTTGTTTTTTTTTTTACTCGAAATTCTCGCAAAACATAACGCAACATGAACGGAAAATGAAAAAAAAGTGCACAGTGTTTGTCGTTATGACCTACCTAAACTCAGCGTCCTCCGGAACGAGCCACACCTGAACTCCGGGAATGGGAGGGTCGGATTTCTCATCCAACACTGTGACGTTCACTTGCGTCTGTTTGTAAGCATTGTCGCACTGGTACTGCGTTGGCCCAAACCGACCCGTATTCACGCATGTCGTGAAGGCGAAGCCTGGATAAAAAAAAACAAACAAAACAAACAGTAGTTAGTGCCGTAATCAAATAAGAAGGGCGTTGATTTACAGTTTCGGATCCAGTCTGTTTTATGTTGTTATTATTTCATGTTGTTTTGTGGCAGTTGTGATGTCATTATTACAACATAATAACAGTAACCTCTTCCCCAGTGCTAACGACGACTGCCCGAACCTGAATTTCCACGAAATATTGCGATCGTTTCACTGACATATTTAACACTTGACAAGCCTTTGGCTTGCAAGGGTTATATGAATTTGTGCGAGCAAAATTCGTCCTTTTTTTTCTTGACAGTTTTTCCGATTTTTTGTATCTTCTTCTTCTCTGATACTATGGGCCCTACGACCATGAAACTTGGGACTTATGAAGAGCTTGATCTGAAATTTCTATTTTCGTCTTTGATTTCGTTTTCGTTGTTAGGATGCCATATGAAAAGAGTGTATTTTTTGCAAATAAGTGCATAGCATTTAACGACAGCACAGAATACACATTTGCTCAGTGAGCTTTGTACGAGCTCTCACTGCGTAAATAGATAACAAGGCGTATGCCTGATCAGTCAATAAAACTTTAAGTCAACAACAACCGAATGTAGGAACAGACCCCCCCCCCGGGCCAGACTCCCCCCCCCGGACCAGACCCCCAGGAACAGACCCCCCCCCCCCTCATTTATATATATATATATATATATATATATATATATATATATATATATATATATATATATATATATATATATATTATGTCCTGAGATATATTTTTTAAATGTTTTTTTTTTTTCATATATATATTATTTTGTATTTTACAATTTTCAATTATTATTTTAAATTGCGTGTTTATTTGTAATGCAACACCTTTTCATCACGATGAAAACATGTGCCAATGTCCTTTCATCATAATGAAAGGGATTTATTGATGTTGTTTCATCGCAATTGCAATTTGATAAAACTATTAGCAATAGCACAATTAATGACTGTGAGATCACACAAATAACACAATTACAGAACTCGAATGCAATCAAAACCTCTCTGTCAAAACAATTAACGGAGATTTAATCTGCAGATTAGCGAAACACCCACACCCCGACCCAAGAGCCGGAGATGTATTCAATAGAAAGTAAACATAGATTCTGGATATCTGCTCGCTGCTCTGCAATCCCCAAAATTACTTGATTTTTTAAATTTAATTTCACAGAGATACTGAAACATTATTATAATAATAAAAAGTGGGGGGGGGGGGGGTCTGTTCCTACCACTGCAAAAAAGGGGGGGTCTGTTCCGGGGGGTTGCGTTCCGGGGGGGGGGGGTCTGTTCCGTTTACCACAACAACCAAACACTACTCGGCTTATAAGACGTATTCAAGCTGTGTTGTTTGCAATATATTATTCAAGAAATAACCCACTGAAGGAAGTATTTTTGCGTTTTAATTTTTGTCAAGTGTTTACCATTTCGCTAGCGGAATGAGTTTCTAGTTTAACGTTAAAGTAGGTTGCTTTCCTATATTTCACTGCACGGCAATTGTAGAACAAACTGGGCCTCAATTAGTACCGCTTTGTTTCCAGGCTGCTGGTAGCTTTTTCCCCCCCTTTTTCAGCCTTAAAACTATTTCGCATCTCTGGAATTGTTTCAGCATTGCCTTCTCCTGCTTCGTGTTTAATTTGTTTAAACAATCACACAGATATAAGCTTTAAACCAAAACTTGACTACAAAGAGTCTCAAGTTTCGAAATAACATCCCGGAGCATTGATCAATGTTTAAGTACATGCGAACTTAATATTCCGACTATTTGCTAGAAAAAAGAAGTAAACAACTCTGAAACGACAAGTTTTAATTATTCAATACATTTTATCAAGTATATCTTAGAAGCGATTCTAGATTGGTGTCGAAGTATTTTGGGACCAAATAATGCCAACTATCGACTATCCCTTATTTGATTACAACAATAATTTGGCATCTTCGCTCCGCTGTGGAATAAAAAAACAAGGAATGTGTTTGTACTTGGAAACAACTATCCAAACAACTTAAATACACATTCAGCGTTTTAATAAATTAATGGCGAAGAAGTGGAGAGAAATATAAAGACCTATTAACTTTTGCTTTTCTAAAAATTTAAACTCGTATGAAGTGTTAAAAGTGTGTTGTGTTTGGATCTTATTTTGTCCATGACATGGGTGGACATAGAAACGACATCTTATTTTTGTAACGTTGTCAAAGTGTCATCTGACCCTTTTGACCGTTTCAAACCATTATGGCCGTTTCTTGGACCATTTTGCTAGTGCCTTACCATTTGGTCCTTCGTGGACCGTTTTGGCAGTGTGTTACCATTTGGTCTTTTGTGGACCATTTTGGCAGTGCCTTACCATAATGGTCGTTTCTTGGACCGTTTTGGTAGAACCTTACCATTATGGTCGTTTCTCGGACCGTCTTGGTAGTGCTTTACTTTTATGGCCGTTACTTAGACCATTTTGGCAGTGCCTTGCCATTTGGTCTTTCGCGGACCATTTTGGCAGTGCCTTACCATTTGGTCTTTCGCGAACCATTTTGGCAGTGCCCTACCATTTGGTCTTTCGTGGACCATTTAGACAGAACCTTACCATTTGGTCTGTCTAGGACCATTATGGCAGTTCCAGTTTTGACCATTTCTGGCCATTATGACCATTCCTCTGACAATTTCCACAGTTCCTGGCCATCATGGACTTTTACCTGACTTTTTCCACAGTTCCCGTTCCTGTACGAATCATGCTCAAAATAAATTTTCTAGAGAGGAGAAAAGACGCAAAAAAACTTGTCTCTGAGCTTCTTGCCCAGAAGACACTTTCGAAATCTAAAATGCCTTCAAAGTGAAAACGAATATCATAGGTAATTACAGATCAACTTTATGAATTTGTGTGGATTGTATAACTTAAAGTGATGTAATACATGTATGCCATCCATTCTCATTTTTAAATATAAAATAAATAAATAAATAAATAAAAGAAAACTTCACATGCGAATGCGTGACTTAATCTGCGCAGACTTGAGTTTGGGAAAGACTCAAAAACTATATAGCATATGCGGTTATACGTTATGTTTATATGGTGCTGGTTTCAACTATCAGCGCGTGAATCTTTCATCTTTCTACACTGATATGAGCGATCTTTTAACGATGATTCGCTTCTATCGGTTTCGGCCCTGTACTAAATTTAGCAGCCCTTTTTTTCAAAATTGAAAAAATATATATATATATATATTTCAAGGAACAAGCCTTCTCCGAAAATGATTTTTTATTTACCTTCGGTCCGCGTGCAATTGGAGCCGGACGTACCAGTCAGCAAATAAACGCGTCCCTCTGTTCGCCGCACCACGGCCATAACCAGTGATATGGTGGAAATTACCCACATTTCCAGAAGCATATTTCGTGTTGCCCTCATCAAGCGAGTCGCTGTAATTCTGTTACCCGCCCTTTTTTCTTATTTGTCTGTTTTGTTTTTGTTTGTTTTTTTTTGTGTTTGTTTGTTTTTTTTTTTTCTATTCTTCAAATGTAAAATTAGCACTGTTAGACGTATGGCCGTCAAACAAAGATCACAAATGCCTTTGGGCCGATCCAATGCTAGATAAGTACCATCTGTACAACTTGTCGCCCTCAATTATAGAATTAGATCACAATCCTGGTAGCAGAGCCCAAGCCCTTCAAAACCTTTCTAGTCTGTCCTGGAAACCAATAATAAGTCTTAACTTAATCAAACCTTTCGTGCCAAGTTTTCAACTTGCTACTTGCCTAAATACTTGAGTACTTGCCTAATTATAAAGAAAACATTCAACAGCAATATAATCTATTGTAGCCCGAACTCAGAGTGATAATTTAATTAACTTTTATGTAAGCTTCCAAAACTACTGTCATTGGCTAACACGCAGATGTTATTAACTTTCTATGCAACCTCTCTATAATTACGCCACGGTTCTGCACAGGTAAGTAATAAATCTGTGCATCTGAACTTTAGTCCCGTTTTGCCACAAGGAGATTTTCTGCCAGCTGTTTATTTATTTGTTGTTTATCTTTCTTTCTTTTTTTTTTTAAATATCTAAATGAAATGTGGTCGATTAAAAAGAAATGTTGGGGTGGGGGGGGGGGGGGTACGGATATATCTCGGATGCAATAAGAAGAGTCCAACTCCAACCCCCTCCGGAAACCCGACAAAGAAATAAACACACACACACAGGGCTGAAAGTCCGTGATGAAATCAACGACATTTTTGCAATTAACTTTAAACAGTGCTAAAATAGTCCTTTTTTACTTTTATTAATTCGTTTTTGCTCCTGACACAACATGATAAATCGAATACTATTTAGAAAAGTGTATTAACTCATGCAGCTCATATGTAATGTTCCGTTCCCTCTTCCTGGACCACGAACAGAACCAAATTAAACGATAGTTACCTTTGCCGGAATTGGGTACACCGGCAGTGGTTAGCAACTGACCAAGCATGCCCATCAACATCAACAATATCTTGCAAGATAGATCGGAGCCATTGTGTTTGAAATCCATATCCTTTTTAATATTCCTAATACGTCCACGGTTAAATTCAATCCCTCAGTAGTATCAGTGTGTGACTGAAATGCCTTCCGTAATAATATACAGCGTTAATCAACTCACCAGCCGTAACAATAACGACAGGATTCGTTCTGCAGATAAAACAACACTAGTAGGAATACCAATACACCATTCCGATACGGAAAAATAGTTCAAGTACCATTATTGTCTCATATAATTGAATTCGAACCCAACGATCCTTGTAATTAATAGCTTCCATGAATACCACATAGTTCTTGCAATATTTATGAAGAATGCACGCATCCCTGACTTTCAGTAAAGCAATAAAACTGTAAAACTGATATTTTTTTTTTTTTAAAGAACGCTGTTCTGGAACGTGCATGATGGCAAACCACAGCAACTGGTGCGTGCGATGTGCGTTAGTCAATTGACCTGATCACAAGCGGTCTTTTCATGGCAAATTTTACGCACCTCCGATTTATTTCAGTTTATTTTTCTTCATTTCTTTGTAATTTTTCATTAATTTTTTATTCATTCTATTGATTCAGCTATTCACGTGATGGGCCATACAAAATCGAGTTTTAAACGATACTTAGTTATGCTCGGATTTCGCACCTCAGCGATCACGGAGAAACAACAAAGATAATTCCGTTTAGATCAAGGACCACTCATTTCGACCTTCCATTAAGACCTTTTTATTTAAAGAAAAAAAATAGTTATCCACATGAAACGCTTTCGCTGTTGAAACAAGGCCAGTGTTGCAACTGAAGTATAACTCACAACAGTACTTCGCTTGGCTCGAGTGTTGCTTACTCGTTACTTATTAACTGAGTATTTAGATACTCAAACTCTCAATTCCTTTTTATCTCGTTGCATGAAGCATTATTCTCTCAATTCCACCTTAAGATACAAATAATGTTATGAACAATATCAACAGCAACCAGCGGTCTTCGTACTTTTGTTCCCCTGCGTTAGTCTTTAATTAGAGCTCGTTTTTTTTTAATTTATTGTTCTATTTTGCCACAGATACTCTTGAAATATTGCAATGTGACAACTACCGCATTTCGACTTATTACAAGTCAAAGTTAATTTGAATTTTTGAGCAAAAATGAAAATTTTATCAGAGAAATTTTAAGTATTTTAGCAATACTAATTAACTGGTATTTTGGTACAGTTTACTTAACAGTCTGGCAGTGGATTTATGTTTGATAGATTTAGGTAAGGGGTGATTATTGCAAACACATTTTATATCCTAGTAGCATATATTATGATGCGTTTGTTTGTGCATGTTTGGTCTCTTTCAAACACAGGTGACGGCTTCTATCCCACCAAACCACTTCGCTGCCTCTGGTGAAATGACACGTACAACTTCCCCCTTTCGCCCCTCCCCCGTACCAAGCACCCCTCCCCCCTCCTCCCCTGGTCAAATGACGCAAACAGCCTCGTACGCCTCACACTGGCCACCACTTTCCCTCTGATCAAATGACGCGTATAGCGTTCCTTAAGCGCCGGACAATTGATGTGTATCCAACGTCTGGGTAGATATTGTTCCGATTTCCATAGTCAACCAAACCGCGACGTTTATTTAACGTTGGATGCGACGGCGATCTAATGTTGTATTCCAACGTCGCAATGTTCTCTGGGCTGTACCACCATATTAAATCCAAGTTTCGGTCTTTCATAAAATGGAGCCCAGTGGATAAAATGATGTGGGTACTGTGGGTGGGAGGTTGTAGGACAGCCATGGGGCATTAAGTAAAAAAAATCTGGGTTGTGTTTCCACCCCCACTCCACCCTCCCCCTCCCACCCCCTTGACATGGCACCATATCCACTCCTGCAGTGTCCGACCCTATCGACACTCGCTCTCCTTCGTATCTGAGTATCTACTCCATTTCCCATTGCATGAAATATGTATGGCTACGCTTGCTCATTACAATACTGAGCTTTGTTATTAACTTTAAACACGCCATTTTCATAGCCAAACCAAATAAACAAAAAAGAATAACAACCACAATACTAAACATAATAGAAGCAATAATGCGTAAGTCATGGATAATGCAGAGACATCTGAGTTATCACAACAAATAGAATTTTTTCACGTTGAGCTCTCCAAAAAATATTAAATTACATTAAAGTGTTATTCAATTACTCTCTACACGGCAGGCTGTCGCATGTTATTTAAATTGTGAGGTATCTGAAGTTTTTTATCGTTAATAAATACCCATGGGTGCTCTTAAAATGCAGCTTTAAATGTTGTATGTTTTATTCAGTTGGGTTTATTGAGTTCATAAAGTGCACACAGGTAGGTTTGGATTTTGTGCACGAGCGCACACTGATCTATGGCTCACTTGAATGAGTACATAACATGAGAGAAATTAAAACCCTCTATTTTGTATGACGGAAATGTGGACTTCACCTGTTTGACAGGATTTTGGTCAGGATACGAAAGTAAAATATTATTATTTCGTAATATTTTCTCTATATGTTTATACGTTATATAATAGTAATAATAACAACAATAGTAATTATTATTATAATTATTATAATTGCAATAATGATATTAATAATAACAATAATGACAATAATAATTTCGCCGTGTGTTCTAACCGCAGGATACCCCACGAGGCGACTGCATAGAAAAAACACCCGACGATAGGGGGACTGTTTGTTTTGCCAAAATGAGCTGAATATTCAACTTCTTAATGCTTAAAGTACCACCCCCCCCCCCCCCCCCCACATATTCAGTTTTAATGCTTCAGTCACTCTTTTTCTTCAATTTAGATGCCTTTTATATTCCAACTGAATGGAGGAATTCAGGAATTCGTCCATTCCTCTCGTAATTGCACTTTTTAAATATTTTGCTGTGCCTTTCATGTACTCAATTGCAATTACACAACCAGTACCTGGTCCAGAGTTGCTGGTATTTGGGCGTATTTATCCAAACCAATGAACTTTAAGTTGACCACCTCAGAGCCAGCAAAAATTAATTAAAGCTGGAAATTCGGGAGTCGTTGGTTTTTACGTGGTACCACCAATCCTCAGCAATCCATATCCTATAAAAGATGCAAGCCAACACAACAAGAAAGAGTTGCTCGAAAGTTGGCTTTGGATGGCTATTTGCATGTGAAACAGAAGGACTTGAAAAAAACAGTGTAATGTCTTTTGAGTGCGAAAAGCGGCGCCTCTCTGGTCAAAACCAAGGGCAATGCAGGGCTAAGGTCAGGATTCGTGGAGATGAAGTAGTTGGGCGGACAAACGAACATACGCACGGCCCTATACACGGAACGGCCGAGATGTTTCGGGCACAGCAGGAAATAAAGCGGTGAGCGAAAGATACCGAGGAAACACCTGAACTTAGCATTTTTGATTTTAAAGTGTTTTGCAAATTAAAATAAAAATAAAAATTAAGTGAAGGCGGGCGAATAGTCCTGGGGGGGGGGGGAGGAATTCTCCTGCGGAGGAATTGTTCGAGGGCATTGTCGGGGGGGGGGTTGTCTGGGGGAGTTCTCGGGTGGAATTGTCCTAGACCCCATATTTCAACTAAATCAGATCCACGGCTAAATTCGTTCACCTCCAGTTTAACATTTTCTTTTTCATCGAGCAAAATAAGTTCTTGTTATGTATTTTCCTACCTGACATTGCAGTGCCAGAGAGCAACCATTTTTTGATAATCGCATTGCCGAAATTTATCCGACTGTTAAAATAAACAAGTATACAGAAAACATACTTCCACGTACAGAAACTGTTTCCAGTGTGAGATCATTGGGTGCCCCTTTGATGTAAATCACATTCAAACTGGCCGCAAAAATAAAAATCAAAGTCGAAGATGCGACACAGACTTCTTTTCAATCGCGACCCTTTGAAGTAACCAAAATATACACGAAGTTGACAGGTTTTTGGTCCATATTTGACATATATCAAGGCCCGTTTAGTTCATTTTTTTTCGGGCCTTTTTTTATTTTACTTTTTTTCAACGTTTAACTGGATAGTTTTACTTTTCCAAGAAAGGATGCATCTTAAGAAATACGAAAATAAACATAGACCAAATGGCATATAATGTATTTACAACTGCTGAAGAAATGCTGTAAATAGAATGATACATTTGACTGCGCAGCTTTTGGATACACCAAAACACTTTGTTTTTACTATGAAAGGGATCTAACGAAAAACTTGCATGATTGGTTTTGCACAACTAAATCTTACATTTAGCTGCATATACAAGTTGAAAATTGTAACCTAAACTCAAACTGGCACTTCTCCCTCACCGCCCCCTCCACCTCACTCTTCCCCCGACGGGTAGTATTTTACCAAGTGTTTATTACACCACAAGTACACTGTATTGGCACATTATAGCATCACTTGTTCTGGGTATACTGTAAGAGCGCATTGTGTCTACACCTGGAGTGGTATTCTGCTCTGTCCTTGTTTTTAAGGATGCCCTTATTTTTAAAAATAAAGATAAAAAAGCTATTCTGCTCTATCCTCAAACTTAACAAAGTCTTTTAAAAATAAGGATAAAAATTAAGGATGAACCATCTAATCTGAAGAATAAGGACGTCCTTAAATATAAGGACAGAGCAGAATACCACTCCTGACGGAGCACATTTTTAAGCAGAATTGAAAATATATTTGCTCAATGATATTTCTCAATGAAATGAATTCAATGATTTGCCTTTAATCTAAGAACATTGAGCTGGTAAATGCCATTCTGTTGGGGCTACGAAATAAACAACACCCAAGCCAATGCCCCACCGCTAAGTTTTCACCGCAGTAACTCGATCCCTGAGACTTAATTTTCATTTCATTCAAGTTACGTTCGTTTTGTGGTTAAATGGGTAAGAATATGATGATCACTGCTGTAATCACGTCACGATCTCATGCAATGGTTAAAAATAAACAAGTCGTAAAAGGATAAAAACTGGGTCTTTAAAATGCCACTGTACCTAAAAGAATTCAACAAAATCACGTCTAAGGGAACCTGTTTCTCAAAGCGAAAGATAAAACATTAAATTTAAAAAATCACTTTCACCCTTCGAGTAGAACTTAAAAACTTTTCAACCCGATTTCGGTTTGCTTTTCTTTTTCTTTTTTTTTTTCTTACAGACAGGACACGCGCTGTTCTTATGAAACCAACACACGCATTTCTCGATGAACTACGTATGTGGCCTACGCAAACGAGAACCTATCATTCCTCAAAGGCGACATATCAAACACTCGGCCAAAACATAATATTTTTAAAATTGCTTTCTCATTTCAAACAGAATTTTTTAAAACTTGAATTTGGCTTGCTTTTTCACTCGCAGACAAAATTTTTTCTCAGATTCTGAAACTTTTCTAATAAACTTTTGGCCAGATCAAAACCTACCTAAAATAGTTTCGCTACTTACTTTATGAAACGGCATGAACTCCCTTCCCATCCTCCACCCCCACCCCCAACAATAATGCTCAACTGAAGCTGAAAATTTATATGAACATCCAATATATTTGAAATGGCTAGGTAAGATTTTGTATCCACGCGCGTTCTTAAAAAACCAATACAAGCATTTCACCATGCACAGCGTATGTTCTTATAAAAACAAGTGGGTCATTGAAACTGACTATGTCCCCCGCCAGCGTACAATCCCAGTATTTGATTTTGTTAGGTTGGACTACAACCCTTAAGCAATTCGTATCATATTCGTGAATTTTAAAATTCCACTGGGCCAATATCCTTGGGCCGACCTGGCTCATTTACAGTACCAATTCTTGCTACCACCCATACTACCTATGTGTATAATATTTTGCCAATTGATCCAAAAATGTAGGCTTGAGCGTGTTAACAAACTCATTCCAGTATTTAAGGGTTGTGAAAATTTCTGAAGTTCAGCTGGGCCAATATCCTTGAGCCGATAGGGCTCATTTACAATACCGATCCTTGTTCGTTCCAGTACTACTCACAGATACAATATCTTAACAATCAGTCGAAAATAAAAACAAAGATGAAAGCAAAAATCCAGGTGCGTAACTTCAGATTTAGCACTACATATCTGCAAAATTTGGGGGGTTCTAGGGCCAGTATGGTCAGAGGAGTAGTAAAGACAAAAAAGTCCAGTAAAGAGAAAAAAGTCCGAAGCATTGGACCTGTACAACTTCATTATACTTTTTATAGGTCTTCGACTTGCCAAGTGTTAAATATTTAACTTGACTACGTCTCGAGTAGTACTTCTATCCAGCGTGGGAGATATGGTGTGTGTAAGGCTGTTGCGTGTTGACAACGCAAAATTTAGAAGTGGAAGGATAGGTAGCCTAGTGTCTAACATTTAAACGAATCAATCCATTAACCAGTAGGCGCGTGAGACTGCCGTATATACGCTAAGTCAAGCGCCGATTTCCAAAAGTCCGCCATTTTGTCAATTTTTGCCCGATCCGAAAAATTCTTGGTCACTGCACTGCGAAAGGATCCAGAAAAGCCGTGTACAAAATTTGAACCGAATCCATGCATTAATGTGGCCTGTAGGCGCGTGAGACTGCCGTATATACGCTAAGTCAAGCGCCGATTTTCAAAAGTCCGCCATTTTGTCAATTTTTGCCCGATCCGGAAAATTCTTGGTCACTGCACTGCGGAAGGGTCCAGAGAAGCCGTGTACAAAATTTGAACCGAATCCATGCATTAATGTGGTCTGTAGGCGCGTGAGACTGCCGTATATACAGTCAAGCGCCGATTTTCAAAAGTCCGCCATTTTGTCAATTTTTGCCCGATCCGAAAAATTCTTGGTCACTGCACTGTGAAAGGATCCAGAGAAGCCGTGTACAAAATTTGAACCGAATCCATGCATTAATGTGGCCTGTAGGCGCGTGAGACTGCCGTATATACGCTAAGTCCAGCGCCGATTTTCAAAAGTCCGCCATTTTGTCAATTTTTGTCCGATCCGAAAAATTCTTGGTCACTGCACTGCGGAAGAGTCCAGAGAAGCCGTGTACAAAATTTGAACCGAATCCATGCATTAATGTGGTCTGTAGGCGCGTGAGACTGAAGCGTGACAGACGGACAGACGGACGGACAGACGGACAGACAGACGGAGAGACGGACAGACCGAAAAGTTCAAAACTATATCCCTCCGTTCCACGGAGGATAATCTGTATTCACGAGGGTGCGAAAGCTCCTGTGCAACCAAAAGACATGATACAGGGTTTTTACTGGACTAGAAATTTATAACCAATCAAAGGACTTCTTTGAAGCAGGTAAAATGCATGACTCATCTTGTTGTTCTAACACATTTTTAAAAAAAAAAAAAAAACATTTTGCTGCTAACTGACGAAAATATTTATTGACGCCCACGTAAATATTGTCTTTAAAATTTAACAGACATAAAATAAAAACAATAAACTGAGACTGCATCTGCTTCGAAAACTCATTTTTCTCTGTTCTATAAAAACACTGGCTGGTGGTTTATTCGGTTACAGTATAAACACTTATAAATGTTTTAATAAATGCTCGTATTGATCCTATTGTCTGTTTTACTGGCAATTTTCTTGCCGCCATTTATTTTGCAGGGGTTCACAATGAAAAAGGTTTTGATTTCAAAAGAAGATGCGCCATTATTTGTTGTCCAGGGACGCATTTCTGAAGAATGAGTAGCTATAAAAATGGTATACAGTATATATTTTACGGCAGTATGCAGTCAGTTCACCGATATGCATCGGTTAAGCATGTTAATTGCTCATACAGGACTTTGTTTTTGGGCAGGGCTGAGTCTTCATTTGTACAGGACTATGTGTTTTTATTGTGCAGGGTTGTGAGTACAGGGCAAAGTCTGTGTGTAATATGTGTCTTTGTTTGTGCAGAATTGTGCCTGTGATTCTGCAGAACTGTGCCTTTCTTGTGTTTCGCTCTTTGTGCAATACTGCCCTTGTGTAGGACTTCGTCTGTGTGCTGGCCTGTGTCTTTGTGCAGGACTGTGTGCTTGTGCAGGACTGTGTCTATGTGCAGGACTGTGTGTTTGTGCAGGACTTTGTCTTTGTGCAGGACTGTGTCTTTGTGCAGGACTTTGTCTTTGTGCAGGACTGTGTGCTTGTGCACGACTGTGTCTATGTGCAGGACTGTGTGTTTGTGCAGGACTTTGTCTTTGTGCAGGACTGTGTCTTTGTGCAGGACTTGTCTTTGTGCAGGACTTTGTCTTTGTGCAGGACTGTGTCTATGTGCAGGACTTTGTCTTTGTGCAGGACTTTGTCTTTGTGCAGGGCTTTGTGTTTGTGCAGGACTGTGTCTTTAATTGTGCAACAATGCGTCTTTTTTAGGGCTGTATGTTTCACTTGGCAGCTTTTTGCTGGTGCAGTAATTCAGTTTTTCAACACTGTGGAAACTAAAATGTCATTTCATTTTCATATACAAGATGACTATGGACTACTCAGAATAAACAAAAATAATCCAGCTTCGCAGATGCTGTTACATCCGAAGTTGTGGCCAGTTAAACGAAAATAACACTGGGGAGGCTCCCCTTGATCGCTGTGAGACAAAATTAACAGGGTGATTAAAATATTTGAGGAAAATAATTTGAAATCGCGTACATTGTATTTTGCAATGAAAAATGTGGGCATGAATTTGTTTGTGGCTTCGATGAGCTACATTGTAAGTCAGTTCCCTGAGCCATCTCAAGATCACCCGAATACTCGTTCGTCAAATTATTTGGACCTTCTCCATCACTGCCTGTATGTAGAGTTTGATGCATTCCCACGCTGACTGTAACATTAGGGGCAGATCCTTCACCCCCTCCTCCCCTCCTTCGCAGATGACTCCTGAAGCATTTCTGTGAAACGCGTTCTAAATTTCTAGACAAACATTTTCAAGATATTGGAAAAAAGGAAAAAGACACATTTTGCTTTTTGGAACAGATTGTGAGCCAGAGAAGAAACACTATTCAACTGTCATTAAATAAATATTAAAATAAAAAAGACAATATAAAACACAAACAGTAAAAGAAAACACACACATACACACACACACGGCCAGTTAGGCTTAGAACTGAAACTCACTTTGAGAAGACATGGACCAATCATGAATTCAGCACAGTTACAAGATATGTAGGGCATTGTTCGCTGGATAATTAAAAAACACTTTGATTTTAATTAAGAAAGTGCGACCTGCCCCATGGTAGTACTGTCGCTTAGTTTTCTTATTTACCTATGTTGTTCATAGTTAGTGTTGAAGCTCTCTTAAAACTAACTATGTTTTATTTGCCTCAGTGATAATGGCCTAATTTCCAACATTGGCGTCATAAAATAAGAAAAAGAAAAAAAGAAAACAAAGCTCTAGGGGGAATAAGATGCACGCTACGCCGAACATGTAACGGCCGTTTTTATATTTTTTAATAATTAGTTGTAACACTTATTCCATTACGTCTCAAGATAATTTCAGGCCAATTATTAATATACATATCTATTTAACGATATCTAAAATCAGTCGATGTGATAACCGAACCTATACAGAAAGAACTGCTACGGAGAAACGGACCATGCAGTTTGGTACACAAGTTTGCTCACATTTGCCATGATGATTTTTGTTGTTGACAAAATCGTTATTTGAGAACCAGCAAAGTGCAGTTCTGAATAACTCGTGAATATGGGTGGTATTTTCGACATGAACCACTTACGCACAATTACTACGAACGTTTCACGTTGCATGACATTCGAAGCCATCATCGTGAAACGGCATTAGTAAGAACTACGAAACAGCTACCGAATGATTTAGATGAAAATCATTCAAATGGTGGCGGCATATGTGCCTGAAAGTAACGCACTAGTAATCAGAAATGCCGAGGACTCCCACCCCCTTCCCCAACCCCCCAAAACTCTAAAACAGTTATTATTTAGAAATCAAAACATTTCATCTGGAATAATCATTGCCTAATTGTTAAAGAACAAATTGCTACAAAAATGCAAAAATACGAGTCCTCCTAAGAGTACATATGCACTTAATCACACATTTGACACCCGAACGTAAAACATGTGACCATACCGATTGATTATCGACGAGCGCACACGCAGACCCAGGAGCGCTCCCCCCCCCCCCCCCCCCCAACCCTCCGTCAACCTCACCCACAGCTACAAATTAAAGAATTGTTGTAAACGTATGTTACAAGGTCAGAAAAATTGAAAATCTAATTACCAAAGACATTGACATTGATAGCTGGAAAATGGCTATTTAGTGCCAAGAAGATGATTCGAAAATACGAGCATGTCCCTGTTACATTTGAATCTGCAGACATTTCGGCTAATTGCGCAGCGGCTGTACGAAGCCAAGAACAATGATGAACAATTTACTTTTACCTTCGCTTTTTTTCTGCATCCGACTAAACAGTTATTTATTAGACGGGTCCAGGATACTGCTTTATTTTAGATTTTAGTGATTCAGCTTAGGGTCAGAAACAGCATCATTATCTTCCCTTTTTCTTTTCGGTTACGGGGGGGGGGGGGGGAGATCTTAACGTGCATAAATAAATTTGATCACCGTTGTCTAAACTGACATCGAAACTACATCAAATAAAATTCCGGTACGATACTGAAATTTGATCACGTAATATTTTTAATATTCTGTATAATTCTTTAAAAAAATCTTTTATCAACATAGCAACAGTCGTAAGGCACGTATTAGCTCTAAATTAAGTTAGCATATAGCTAGTCATTCCAGGTTGTTCAAATATGACTTATCTGAAGACGGCTTTTCATTGGCGATGATGAAGCTTACAGCGCCTATAGTTACAAAGGCAAGCACAACAGGCCAACCCGGCAGAGCTAATGCAATTAACCACAAGGCTTTTATAGCATTAGATGTTAAGAAAAGAACAACGCATTTACGATGCATTATTTTTGAATAGTGCACTGTTACAAATTACACAAGAGGGTGAAAGAAACGAACTTACATTACATCTCAATTAGTAGATGCACTGGGCATCTCACATTCGTGAAATATATCGTAAAGACCAGTGCATATATTTAACGATCCCCTCCCTCCCTCCCTGTTTCAGATGTATAGACCACATTTTCTGTTCAGATATTGCAGAAAGGTGTGCTTTAAATCTGACTTCACGTAGATAGAAGAAACCAGTGTAATAATACAGTTTGAAAGTACCTTAAAACATGTGAAATTTAAGGCTTAAATAAAAGTCAACGATATCAACATGTAATGTTCTTTTAGTGTGCAAGCTTAAACTGCACATAATGGGACGTTGTTTCTTTCTTTTCTTTCGTTTGTCTGACGTCAGATTCATAAACGAGTCCTTTCTGCATAGTAAGCAGGTCAGATTTCTGATGGACAAGTGCATTTTTTTTGCTACAAAATTACAACAGTGTGGGAGTCTTAATGGAAACTTTCTTAAAAACAATGATCAAAACAAAGCAGGCGATGAGGTCATAATTTAAGAGCATAATGGCATTCTACAAATGTTATGTATCGCAGAACCCAAATACCCACGAGACACGCCTCGAAATTCGACGTGCTTTTCAACGGCGACTTCATCCTAGAGCATTTTAATATACTAGAACAATTGTCAATTTTTGCATTATATCCTTTTCAAACAACTTGTGTTTTGATAAAAAAAATGTAGTCTACTTTTATATCAATGAATACAACTCATTTTTGCGTCGCGGTGTTACTCAATTCTACAACATTAATACAAAGGATTGGCAGTAAAACTTGACTACAGACCGTTAAATTACTTTTTTTTTGTACGAGATTTCCTGGGGCATGGTGATGACATCATTATCTCTTTCCTCCGGTGTCATTCATTTCAGCAGCTATATTTACTTTAAGCTGCCAGAAAATCCCAACTACATCAACCACCGTTCCTTGTTCCAGACAGCACACTGAATGGTCTCTTGGCTGTTTTGTTGTAATTTGTATTTGTGACGTCATCCAAAATTTTCTGACTTCTCTGCCTGAGAGGAATGTTTGTAAAATGATCTCATTATTTATCAGAAAAGTGTTAATGAACTGGCGTATAACACAAGCAGTATATGTATGAAATTAAACGAATTTCTTCTTCCATTAAAACTGTTTAATTGAAAAATTCTATTTCGAATAGCCATATCGAATTAGATAACTAGAAATCCAGTTTGAAAATTAAGAATAAATATAATTCTGCAATGCTAAATATAGCCACAAATCGCAGAAATGATGCCCGTCATCTGCTCCGGCCTTCAGTGCATTTAGAGATTAATTACTTGCATAATATTAATTCAGAAATCACTTTTCACGCATCGACCTTCGTCCCACGTAACGCCATTCGCCTATTTTAAGCACCACAATGTCTATTGTGGTTGTGTTGCATCCCACGCACTTTGAATATTTATCTCTTTAATCCAGGAGCCAGAATTCTCGCCTGCCCATTCTCGGTTTATGCTATTTACATACTTATTCTTTCTTCACCGCTCTTTTCTTTTTTTTTTACTTCAACGCACTGCGAATTTCAGATTAATGCGCAGGTAACGAACTTTTCAACTGCTTTAATAGCCCCACCGAACTGAATTTGGCAAGGCCAATGGAGTAACATGTTCTACAAAAATTCAATTTTTCGTTGATTTTTTGAAAAAAATACCAGCTTATTTTACACTCAGTCCATTCTTTAATCTGAATAAAATTATCGATTTTAATTGTTTTGGCGCCAGAAAAGCGTTCCATCAATTTTCATTTCAAAAGGGCAAGGAAAGGGTAAAGAAAAAAATAGTCGTTGATTTGCCGAAGTGTGCACGAACTCAGGTCACCGAAATATTGGAGGCTCGTCAAAAGCGACCGCACAGCGGAACCCCCAGGATAGGAGCAATCCGCAAATGGGACTACCTTATAAACAGGAAGACCATTCAACAGTCCCATTCCAGGTGCCTTCCACTATGAATAACCATGCGTCCCCCACCCCCCACAAACCTACCTTCACACCCCTCTCCTCACCTAGCCCACTGCCCCGCGTCCTCCAGCACCCCCGAAACCACACGCCCCCGTCCCCCCGCTTCTCCCCCGACACACACAAAAGCGACCACCTCGTAAATCGGACCAGATACGTTCAGTCCCACTGGTGGTCCTATATCCGGGATGCACTGTTTTTCCAATACTACCCGTTTCAACTCACATCAATACATAAAATTTGCATGATCCGTGTAACAGAAACCTTGGTGTATTTTTACATCCAAAACAAATTCTCTTACATTCGAATAAATTCTTGATGTTTACACGCGATGATCATAAAATGCCGTTTTATTGTATTACCTTTTTCGTTGACGTTATGAACTTTTAATGGGTTTAAAACTAACATGTAATCCTACAATTTCAATATTTATGAATGCCATACGGATATTAAAAGCTACTTTTTCGTTTTTCGAAGTTCGTCATGAAAACGGATACAGTGATCTGAATGTTAATTTTTCGTGTTACAAAGGCATGCGCCTATGCATGACAATTATTATCCAACCTATTTAACAACCCTCCTCCCTCCCCCCTCCCCCTCCCCCCCCCCCCCCCGCCCACGCACAACTTCCTTTTCTTTACATCCTAGAATTGAGATTTGACTCACTTTGTTAAAGACAACGACGAATTCTGTTACAATAATGAAGAAATAGTTTGTTCGTAATGATCTTTGTCGTTTTTTTTTATGTCCTCGGTATAAAACGATATAAATCATTGACTTCTTGCCCGGTATAAAACAATATATAAATCGGTCCTCGGTATAAAACGGTATAAATCATCGACTTGATGCACCGTTTACATTGCCTTGCCCACAGCTCTTAATTCTCTGAGAGGCGACCGGCATCCCTCACCCCCACCCACGCTACAAATCCTCCCACTCACTCCATAATCTGCTAGACTTTTGTGCACCGAGATCGTCCGACATTCAGAAGGGTGTATTTTATTTCACTCAGCTTCTTTCGTGCCATGTCCTTATATTTTTCATTACGTTAAGCAAAACGCGATGTTTTTTTTTTAAGCGGCCGACATCTTTTTGTTTGTATTTATATCAGGTGGCAATTAATAAATGCTCCCTTGTGTGTTAGCTTGGCCATATTTGGGCAACATAAATTCTCACATTAGCTCGTGAAGGATAACGCAGAGTGAAAGTGTTGTGAAAGATTAAGATATCATTCTTCGTATAAGGGGCGGGGGAGTGCGGGCGGGTTGGCTTGGGGGTTGGGGGAGGCGGCTGAGTAAGAACAGCAACAACAACAACGACGACATATATTCAATTGAAGTGATCCGGATCTGGTGACTTTGAAGTCTTACATTAACATGTGTTTGTGACTTATATATATATATGTAGTCCATGTTACAAAGTGACAAATCAGGCAGTTTACAAAGTTCTTGATAAATTACAAAAGTAACTGAAAAATTTAGGCAGTTTACAAAATGGCTGGCTGACCCAGGCAGTTTTCAAACTGCTTGAAATTTTCAGGCCCTTTGAAAACTATCTAACTTGACAGTTTACCTTAAACATTTTCAATGGTTATGACTGTGACTTTTGCATGCTCAGCCGGAGTTCGTTAATTTTAACTGTGAAATGAGCTACACTTTCTGACCTGAACTCGTAAATGAACATGCAAGTTTTCAAGTTTAACACACCTGTAACATAAAGCTGTCTGCGTGACAACGACATGAAAATTTTATCATTTCTTTCACCTTTTTGCACCTTGGCCCGGGAGGGGAGGGGGGTGTTGTAGGGAGTTACTCCTACATATGGCATCACTGCGGCTGTACAGCACAAAACGACTCCCTCTGCACTCAATCATGCAACCTTCTCGTCATTTTCTTTTTAAAATTTAGTGATCTTTAGTAACTTTAAAACTTTCGTAATTATTTTACTTCTCCGATTTTCATCGTTTATTTTTTTTTTCAGTTCTGAAATTTGCGACTGCGACAAAAAAATTACGACATTTTCGCCTATTAAATGACAACTCTGCTCTCTCTCTCTCTCTCTCTCTCCATGTTCTTTCACTTGAAAATTTAGAAATGTCATTTTGATTCTTGCCTTAAAAAACCAAGTGCCGAAATGTGAGATTTTTGACTGTTCATGTGGCAAAATATGCGATCTTGTTATTCTTTTTCACTCATCGCACACCCCTAATATCAGATTTCAGGCTAAATAACAACCCCCCTCCCCCCCCCCCCCCCAACACCACCACCAACTTCCCACCCAAATACCTCATTCAACTGTTGTGAAGGAAACCCCGAAATAAGACCGCCCTACCAACAGGACGATTCTTCAATACTGTGAGTCCGTTCTTGGCGTCTTCCGTTATGAAGACCCCCCCCCCCCCCCCCCCACCAAGCAAATGGGAGCGCCCCAGGGGTTCAACTAATAGAGTTCAGTCAAATGGTGGTTATACTATATAACCACAGGCTGTTATTGTAACAGCCTAACTACCGCCTGCTGGAGCAATGAGTTGATAATTTCTTGTTCACACCTTTCAATAGTTTTCAGCGTGTAATGCATTTTGGAAGTCACTGGAAGGCCATGCATTCCTCTTGATTGATGCGAGATACTCAAATTTATTAGGCCAAGGCTGTCCCTTGTGGACACTCCGTTTAACGGCCTCAGTTCCATTCTCATTGTGGGAGGACAATGCAATCTTTTTCACAGAACTGAATCTATAGAATTTAGTAGTGGGATTCGAACCCTAAAACAGGGTTCGAATATTCGAAAACATTTTCGAATATTATTCGAATATTTGCATGTTTTTGCAAATTGTTGTTTATTTCTACGGAAAATATTTACAGATGATGTTTTATTGTGAAACGTCTTTTATTTATTCTAAAAGTCATACATTTGATAAATTTCCTTGCAATTTCAACAATTCTTAACTATTTTTATTCCGTAATTTACCAAACGTACAAGCATTATACTTGAATATTATGTGAAACCTAAAACAAAAATTATATATATATATATATATATATATATATATATATATATATATATATATATATATATATATATATATATATATATATATATATATATATATAATTGTAATACTATCTGTTTATTTGCTTTTTTACTGTCACAAAGGCACATTCAATGAGTCTGTTTTCGTTCAAATGAAGAAAAAAAAGAAAATCTTGCTGACGTGTGTCAATCAACACCTACATTTAAAACGACTAACAAAAATTCAATTGCAAGTAATTCTTAATGTTACATATCCGGATTCTATAGAGTTATTCAGAAACATAAAATCATTTTGATTAACTATGTTAAAATGAAAAATTCTTGTTTTTAATGCGTTAGATAATTTTATGCTTGTCTTTGACTTCAAGATATAGCACATAATATCTCTACTATAATTTGTGCTGAGTTTAAAACAAAACTCCGAATATAATCCTGCGAACTTTTCATCTTTTTAAGTAACAATGCTCTTAACTAGGATTTGTAAACCTGCCATTGCTAATGAATATTTCGTTTGCACCACGAAGGCTGTTGCGCGAGACCAAGATACGTATTTGTATACGCTTTCTATGTATTCTTGTTCAAGAACATGAGTAAATTCACATTCTCGGGTTTCAGGTGTGATCTCTGTTTTGTGACGATGCTTCCTGCCAGGCTAAATATTCTTTCAGCAGGCACTGATGTTGCAGGCAGCAGTCGATATCAATGGATATTTTGTATGATTTTCACGCCACCACGTCAGAGGACATAAGTTAATGTGTATCTGTGCTTCAGACAAGTATCGTGCTGTTTCAATTTCAATTATTTCGCTTTAAGTAGGCGTTTGGTCAGAGCATTGAATGATGTCATCAAACATGTCAGGTGTACATGCTTTCGGTTCTGGAGCAGCATCTTCAGCATCTTGCGCTGCCTCATCCGGGAGGCATGGCAAAGGTGGAGCATTTGTTTCGACTTGAGGTTTTGGAGTTCGAGCTCTGTTCTGTCCAGCTTCGTATGTAATGTCACATATTGCTCTTTCAATGCATTGGTAGCCTTATCCCTGTCTTTTGCAGTTAAAAATAAAAGGCGTTTTGTTCTGGGGTCAATTAAAGATAACGCGTACATTGCCAAGTTGTCTTTTGGTTATCGAGATCCGATAACATTGAGCGTTTCAGTTTCGGGACAGTTGGAGGGTCAACATCGTTCTGATCCAGTAGATTTTCAAGTTTCATCTGCACAGGAAGTACCATTGAAATGGTTGGAGACCTGTCCGCTGACAACTTCTCAGTGGCAAATTTGAAAGGGCGAAGAAGATTAACCATTGCGTCAACAACTATATGCTCATCGTACGTATAGAGTTTTGCCCTTACAGTAGCACCTAGTTTGAAATTCGGGTCAGTAGCCACTGCATGCAATGCCAGTGTTTGCTCAATTATATATCCAAAAATGTAGCAACTCTTGCAAACGTAATGATTTTTTCATCTACAGCCACCCCTCCTCCTTCGACCCGGTTCAAATATGGTCTAATGACCGCAATGCAAAAATATAATACTTATCTAGTTAGTTCAGATGACTGGCGGGACGGAGAGGTCGCGGGGGGGGGGGGTCAGACAGGAGGGATGGCTAGCCATTAAAAGTTATTTAATCTGTCTTTTTAAGAGTTTGGATACCTTTTCGAGGGCATCGATGTGAGGGTATTGTTGTATGGAGAGCAAATTTTTGGGTCCATTTATCTTGGATTAAAAATTCAAAGAAAACGGCCAAGTGGGTTGAAGAACGGGTAGGTATTTAGCGAAGATCACTAATAAACTCTTAAAGTTGACTTTAAATAAACCTTTACAATTTTTAACCGTCAAACTTGCGAAAAAGAATTACGAGAAATTGAAGCTGAGACAGTAGAAATATTAGGCTATTTGATGCTACATACCATTATGTATAAAAACATATAAAAACTTTATCTCTTAAATAGTTTGGTTGAAATATTCAATAAATTTAACTTTTTGCATACATCTTCTTACTTGTTTTTTTACAAAATGGCTGCCACTTGTACAATCTACGCATGCATAATTAATGAGCTTAAGAGCAATCTGATTGGCTTAGAGAGATCACGTAATACATCGCGAGACTTCGTGTCTCTTTCTCGTTTATAGCGTGTGTCGATCCTGGCAAATAACAAGTTCTATAGAGCTCACTGGGAAACGCGCCGTACGTTCCGCGAACATAGGGTCTAAAATGCTTTACTGTATGCTGCCCTTGCAGATCTCAAGCGATCCCCTTGTATATTTTCATTTTCCTATGAAATAGTCCTTTGTAGATGAAACTCGATTCCAAGCATGCATTACCGTATGCATGCATTCGTGAAATAATGTGTACATATATGATTCGTTTGTTGATTAAAAATTGTCATTTTATTTGATATAAGTTTTGCATAGCTTCAAAATGAATTGGCGTCACTGGTTTGGTCAAATAGTAAAGAAAACTAAGTACTTAAAGTTTTCGAATATTCGAACCCTATTTTAGGCTTCGAACCCTGTCAAAACGAATCGAATATTTGAATATTCGAATGTAAGGCATACCACTAATAGAATTTATTTATAATCTATATTTTCAAATTAAATTATAAACAAATCGGATAGATCGAACAAGACGGCCATAAAACAACCAAACTTCAGATAGTTTGGGCCAAAAACTTAAACAAACTTATGAATACTATAAAGTCACAAATTGATAGGTTTATTTCTCGTGATCTACAAAAACTTTATCACTGAGAAGTAAAAACGACGACATAGTTTGTAATTGGGAATAAAACAAGTAAGGTGCAATATTTCGGCAACACAAACGAACGCAGACTTGAAACTGTATCATATCCCTCCGGTAGTCACATCAACTAGACCGTATTTGACGGATTTTTTTTTTAATCTAGAACTACACGTAGACAGACACGTGACCTTTTGAGAAATATCTGCAACAAAAACTAAAAACATCTCAGTCACGGGTTGAATGTGAAAAAAAACACACTATATTGGGTTTGATTGTATTATTGTTTAATAAGTACATGCTGATATCATTCTCTCCCAACGGCACAAAAGACAAAGAATCATCGTAAACTAGTGTCCAAATTGAGCTTGATGAAATATTATCTTTCGCATTTTGTAATTATCTATATTTCCCTTTATACATAAATGTTTCTTTCTTATTTTTTTTTCATCATTTCCTTTTACATTAGCCGTCTGATTAACACAACAGTAAGGTATGTCATTTTCACACGTTTTTAACATTGGGTGATATTGACAGTGGCATATCTATTTATTGAAACATGCATTTATCTTTTTTTTTTAAATCTAAACCACAGTGATCTGTTATCATTTCACACGTATGTAACTATTTATAACTGTAGATATATTGCATTCATCACGCATATCTCCAAAAAATCAAAGGTATTCTTTAAATCCATTGAGAGATTCTTGCAATTATTCAGATATATTTCATTTAAGTCATAATTATCAGAAATTAAATAAGGGATTCGAAGACTATCATAAGGTGCAGTACATGTCAGATGTTTGCATTTTCTTCTTTTATGGCAAATATAGTGACGTAACAAAAACATGATCAGTTTTGAAGCGAAGGATCAATAACTGCCAATCAAAGATAAAAATAACTGGCTGGTCTTATTACTCAACCTGTCAGACGATCTTTCTTTTCTATTTTTTTTCTTATTTTGTTGAAAAAAAATGATAATAATCACACGACAAATGTCAGGGCATGTAATACAAAGATCAAAAAAGATTTCTAAACATACTTTGGATGACAAAAGCACTATTTCTCTGTCTAAAGGACACCAATACAAAAGCAAACAAAACAAAAACAACAACAGCAAACAAGAAAACAAAACAAAAAAAACAAGATCAAAAACCAATAAAAAACAGATTTGCAGATTTTCCCCAGTTAGCACCTCCACATATAGCCTACGTCGGCTATACATGGGACATCCGGTGTTCCCACGTCGGCAATATGTGTGCTTTTCGTGGGTTGTCCCATATAATTACGTGGGCGCTTGGCGATTTTGAAACACGTTCCGACGTATACCCCACGTGGGCTGTCCGACGTTGTCTATACATAGGCTGTCCCACGTTGGCAATACATGGAACAGCCTACGTATAGCCAACGACCATTAATCTTTCAAACTACACTACAACCCACCATTCTGATTTTTGTTTAGCAACTGACTGGGTTTGAACCGGGAACCTCTAGCATCCTACGCGTCGACCTTACCTCTACGCCACGGGGGATCCATGTAATAATCAATGTTATTCTTCCCCCAAAAGCTTCTCGTCCTCAGCAGTTTATTTTTTACAGTGATGATTTTGTTAACTGTTTACTGTTTACTTTTATAATTATTTGTTTAACAAAAATCGTTGTGCTCTGCTTTTATACTGGGTATTTGCTTATATGGAATATCATTTAGATATCCTAATATAATAAAAAATATTCAAAATCAAATGAATGATGTCTAAATTCAACATTAGATTTTGCAGTTATATATTAAAATCATAAGTAGTATCTGAAATTTGTCAAAAAATGGCATTTAGTTTATATGGTTTTCCATGACGGTCCAAAACACAACATCCAATAATATTGATTTTTCATAATGCTCCAGTGCAAAACGTTGGGTATACGTGGGAGTAAGAGGGGTCATCCGACAGTGGGACATCCCACATAATGCCCACTTGAAGCCGATGTTGGACAGCCGACGTGGGCTACACATGGGCTGTCCCACGAAGGTTAAACGTGGGAGTAAGAGGGGCCATCCGACAGTGGGACATCCCACATAATGCCCACTTGAAGCCGATGTTGGACAACCGACGTGGGCTACACATGGGCTGTCCCACGAAGGTTATACGTGGGAGTAAGAGGGGGCGTCCGACAGTGGGACATCCCACATAAAGTCTACGTACAGCCGACGTTGGAAAGCCGACGTGGGCCACACGTGGGTTGTCCCACGTAGGGTATACGTGGGAGAAAGTGGGCACGCCCCACCGTGGGACATCCATCTTGATGCCGACGTATAGCCGACGTTGGCTGTACCACTTGGGCTATACGTGGGCTGTCCCATGTCGGTTATACGTAGGCATTAGGCGGGACAAAGTGTAACTGGGACATCCCACACATAGCCCACGTGTATCCGATGTAGGACGCCCCACGTCCCACATCCCACGTAAAGCCAACCTAATGCCAACGTCGGCTATACGTGGGAGAAAATCTTGTGCTAACTGGGTCTTCACGTATGAAAATATACATATGGGCGGAGAATATACAATAATTCAAAGAGACACAATAAGAAGTTATATTATTTTTTATGATTTCAAGCCTTCCTGTGAACACGAAAATAAACACGCAGGTGGGATTTTTATAAATTTCTTGTACCGCCAATGTTTAATTAATATATTTACAATTATTTAACATCAATACAATTACGCAACATCAGTACAATTACGTAACATCAATCCAATTACGTAACATCAATAATTGATAGATGTAAAACAATAAAGAAGAATTACATCACACATATTTATAAGAAAGAAAAAATATAATTCACTGATCCAAAATTTGTCTGGGGGTCAAACAAATTGAAATCCCCACCGTAACAAAACAATATATGGAGGCGATGGGGCGGAGGAGGGATTTAAACAAATTTATTTCTTAGCTTAATTATATAAAATGTGTTACACGCGAGGAGAGTAAAATGAATGAGGTTGCTGAATGCTTAACAGCTACCCTCATTGAGTACAGATAATTTTAGACCAATCAAATCAGAGGGACGGCTTATTCATAAATCCGTCTAGGTCAGTGGGCGGACCTAAACGGCAATTTATGATTTCAAGCCGTCCTGTGAACACGAAAATAAACACGCAGGTGGGATTTTTATAAATTTCTTGTACCGCCAATGTTTAATTAATATATTTACAATTATTTAACATCAATACAATTACGCAACATCAGTACAATTACGTAACATCAATCCAATCACGTAGCATCAATAATTGATAGATGTAAAACAATAAAGAAGAATTACATCACACATATTTATAAGAAAGAAAAAATATAATTCACTGATCCAAAATTTGTCTGGGGGTCAAACAAATTGAAATCCCCACAGAAGAACCCCACAGACAAACGGGCAATCACACTGTGAAAGACGGTACGCGAAAATATTTATCAATAGCATTAGAACGCCACCTGCCAATATGAGAAATGCGTGTTTTATTTAAACCTTTTTGGAGGCAATATGTCGCGGCACCTATTCGAAAGGAATGTGAAGTATAACCCTTACAAGTACCAAGGGAGAGAATTAATGCCGATTTGAGAACGGTATTAAAAAATGATGGAGAAATAGGCTTTCCGCTTTTTAAAACGAAGAGAGAACCAACTTTTTGTGTACGAAGTTTTAAATAATTTGACATCGCTTCAACGGGGCAAAAGGGGCCGGGGGAAGAGGGTATATGCAAATCAAAGTGTCTACCCTTACTATGCTTAAATTGTTCAAAGTGGATAGTTAAACCGACTGGTTTTCCTTGCTTCCTTTTAATTTTAATATTATTAGCTAATAACAAATTTGGATTGTTGGCGGATGTGGAAGTGAATTCACCAACACGAAGAAAGGCATGAAATGCTAATAAAAATAAGGATTTAAATAAAGCAAGATTATAATATTCAGTAAATATTTGAGGAAGAACGTCACACATTCTGTGTAGCAAACTCACGGAAATGGGCTTTCTATGGTCAGAATGATAATGTTTATTTTTGTAACCAACCAAAGCCTTTCTAATTAAGAATTCTTGGGTGAGGTCTGGTTTCTGTTTAAAGCGATGAATAAACGCAATTGCAGACATGCGAGTTAACACTGTATTGTATGAGAAACCTTGACAAGAGCAATACGCAATATATATAAGCAACGCATTGATTGATGCAGGACAAGCTGGCTGAGCGAACATTTTACATGTTTTTTGAAAATGCTCCCACGATCTTTTGTACACAGAGCGGGTTGATACTGACAGACTATTGATCACCATAGTGGTCGCAATAAACAGCATGGATCCAGCTCCTTGGGAACAATAAGAGGATCGTCGTCTAAATGAGGTGCCATTTCCTTATATAAAATGTGTTACACGCGAGGAGAGTAAAATGAATGAGGTTGCTGAATGCTTAACAGCTACCCTCATTGAGTACAGATAATTTTAGACCAATCAAATCAGAGGGACGGCTTATTCATAAATCCGTCTAGGTCAGTGGGCGGACCTAAACGGCAATAATCCATATGCTTGGTTAGCTGCTCTAGTTCAGGTTTTCATAACGACGTTTTGACTCTCGTACATTTAAGAAAATGTTACGCGCTTGATGAAATGACCAGCAAATTCCCGAAAATATAAAAAAAAACTTGACTACTTTTTTGGCACTTTCGTGAAAAAGGCTTAAAAAACTGGCGTTACCAGCAGCATATAAAGAAGAATGCATGTACCCTGTTAGGGTTAGACTGTAAAAATATTTTGAGTCCAAAAAAAAAAATTATGCGTGTTGTCGGAATGTCACGATAATACCTTTTTTTGCATCGTACAAAAATATACATGTTTTTTTTCTTTTTCTATTAATTTCTTTTATTTGAAGTATTTTATCTGTGTGTATTTCTGACGCGCTGCATCTTTTTGTTTATCTCATTTGTGTTCGGAAGTGACCTGTTCTAAGTAAACGTTTTTCAAAATAAAAACACTTTACTATTAATCTTCACTTTTCCACGTTTTTGAAGAAACTCTCGCTCATCCTTTCTCTGATGTTTTCTTTATATAATGCTGTGTTCACAGTTATAGCCCAATTTTAGGGATCAATAATTATTTAAATATATCTAGAAGTCGGCAACAAATATGAAAAGAGCATTCGGCTATTTTTCTCACCCCCCCCCCCCCACCCCCCCCCCTCTCCGTCTTTCTCTGTTTCCGCTCCTCTCTCACTCTCGCTCTCTCCCTCTGTCTTTGTTCCCCACGCCCTTTCACACCTTTTATCTTGTATCATTTTTCCTACTTCCCCTATTTTCATCGCTTTCACCACCCAACAACAAGCATTTGAATATTTTTAATGAAATAAACCCATATAAATATCTGCGCTGCGACATGAGGAAAAAAATTGTAGAAAAACACATTAATGAGATATAAAAACGATGACGTCATCCGTGCTAAATAATTGTTACTGTGGGTGAGATCTATGTCTTGGCATGACAAGCCAACTCGTTTAAAACCAGTGAAGAAAAAAATTAAAACTAATTAAAAATTAACCTTTATGCAAACATTTCAGCTTCAAAACACTTGAAGAATGTCACACACCCCCCCAGTTCAAAAAAAGTTACGTTAATCTTCAACCATAGGGGCCGCGCACTAGGGTCCACATGTGGTTTAACAACTTCACAGGGCACAGAAGTGGTTCATGTCATGAAAAGGCACTCATTTACAGGTTCCATTTACGGCTAATCGCATTCTTGTTTTGCACTTTATTCGCACATTCCAGCCGAACTACTGGCAAAAGATGGCTTTACCCTCATATTAATGAATTCACACATGGGTTTACCCTCATATTAAATGAATTCACACATGGCTTTATCCTCATATTAAATTAAATCACACAAAAATACAAACAACATTTTAATTGCAGTTGAATATTCTTGTTCAATCCAATTAGTCAATCATAAGCAAGATTGAGCTTCGTCAATACGACATTCCCTTCCGCGTTTTTTTTTTGGGGGGGGGGGGCAAATACAGATTTTTGCGTGTGAATCAGTTGAAAAGGTGCGACTTCGCCTCACTTTTAGTTCATTTAACTAACAATGACCTACTTAATTATTCTGGTATGTCTGGATAAATTTGGTTCGATATAAGCCTAGCTTTTAACACACACACACACACACACACACACACACACACACACACACACACACACACACACACACACACACACACACACACACACACACACACACGCCCCCACACACACGCACACATCGTCCAGGAGTTTTCAGTCGTTCTAGTCCACTGTAACTGTCTTGACTGCAAGCTATCTCCAGTACTCAGTTACCTAGCCATTGATATGTTTTGCTGCGTTTGGCTACTGCATTCCTGACAACATGGTCCTTCCTCAAACTGACTTCCATGGTCCTTTCAGTGTCTATCTGGACGAAGGGGCATACTTTGTGCGGCAGTTGGAACTGACTTCCATGGTCTTTCCAGTGTCTATCTGGACGAAGGGGCATACTTTGTGCGGCAGTTGGGACTGACTTCCATGGTCTTTCCAGTGTCTATCTGGACGAAGGGGCATACTTTGTGCGGCAGTTGGAACTGACTTCCATGGTCTTTCCAGTGTCTATCTGGACGAAGGGGCATACCTTGTGTGGCAGGTGGAAATTTGAACCAACCTTCTCACTAGAAAGAGATTCTCGCCGACCAATCCCAAGCCGACGGTCAGTCTTGCGACGACCCTGAGTCTGATGATGAGGAAGATGCAGACTCAGAAAGACAGGAATCTCCATTGTGTGCGTCCCTTTCTCTTCAGGTGCGACAGGTGGATTTGGTACACTCTCCTTGTAAAGGACAAAGCCTATGTAAGGACGCAGCAGCGGAAGGGAGATGCCCTGATAGCCCCTCGGTACCTCGATGCCGCTTTTTTTTTTTTCTTCTCAGGAGCCGTAAAGCTGTGAAGGTGATCTGAATGTCACAAGGGGATTCTATTTCAACGAACCTGATCACACTTCTAAGAGGGAAGTAGATCAAAATGTTACAGAAGCAGGAACAGTTCACTGCAAAAAAATCGAAGTAAGTCGAAGATAGGTCCGCTTCTCGCTTCGTCTACAGTAGTGGCGGATTTTCTGGACTGTGTATCAGCCGCAAAACACCAAAACTCAAGTTTTATCAAAGATTACAAAGCGGCTATCGATACTAGCCTCAAAGCCACCAGGGGATATAATCCAGGAGAAGACTAAGCCTTATCCCGTCTGTTCAGATACAGCAAGGTAAAGTGGGATCTCGCTAGTGTGTTTAGATATTTACAGAACGCTGACGTTAAAATCTCTCCCAGGAATGCAATGGTCGGATTTATCGTCCTTTTAGCCTTAGCATCGGGCCAACGGGAAAATGAAATCCACGTCTTGGGCCGAGAAATCCAGAAAGAAAACGGTGAGTGGAAGACGGTCTTCCAGACTCCGAGAGCAGACCGTATGGGAAAGACCGCGTTGCTGCCCAGGTGATGGCTATATTTGAGCGTACTGTCCTTCCAGCTCTTTAACTTGAGTCAAGAAAAGAAAGCTTGGTTTTTCAGTGCCCGTCAAAGCCTACAGGTGTCTGACCAATAGAGGTTGCAAGTCAAAAGTCATTCATCATTGCATATGCGCCAAATTTTAACAAAGTTCTGTTGATGACATGTCCAGAAGTCCCCTTTTGAGTTATCACCTATTTACGTGCTCTTGGTACACGAATTCCTTTGTAATTGTTTGATAATACATTAAAGCCTTTGATTATGATTATCTTATGATCTGGGTCGGGCTTTCATTCTGTGGGCGGTTGTAAGGGATGGAATAGGTTCTTGGTAACTAAGGTTTACTCAGTTGGTATGTTGCTGGATATAATGTTAACCAACATGATTATGCGTGGTTAAGATGGTTGGTACGATTGTTACCTTTGGTGTGGTCCATATATTGTCACGATCTTTGGTTAAACCGACCATCTGTGGTCTTATTAATCATTGGTTTTTCTTGGTTTTCCTTGGTGAATGCTTGATAAAGCTTGGTAGTTCGTGGTAGTCCTTCAGCAGCCCCGGTCATTCTTGGTATTCCTCTGTGATTTTTTTTGGGATTTCTTCGTTTTTTATGATCCAAAGTTATTGTTCAATGGCATAGCTAACCATTGTAGCCCCGCCGTGCCACATGGTCAGGAGCATAAAAGGGGCGAACCCACCAAATTCCTCTGATGATCCAGCGGGGGAAGCTACGGCAGTGTAGAAGGAGCATTCGACACTGTATACTGAACTTAGGGCTTAGTGTTTCCGACCTTTTTACACTTAGGGATTTTCAGTTTCCACAGTGTAGTGAATTCGTACGATTCGATAATGTGTTTTCGTATAAGTCGTTTTTACACCATAATCTTGACACGCGAACTTGTTTGCAGAAATTCGTTAGCATTTTATATGTAAGAGAGAGGAGGTTAAAATTGCATTCCTAAATGTAAATTCTATGTTTCTTTTGTTTCTTTCATTTTGCCATTTCGGGGTTCCTTAGCTGCCAAAATTATAATTGCTACAGTAATGTTATGTTATTATTATTAAACATTTTGGCGTTTCATCAAATTTTTTCCGACGTCGATTTCCACGTCCTCACAAGTCGTCAATTTTCCGAAATTTATTCAACGTTGCACTATTCATTTAAACGTCGGAAAAAGGTGGGATTTCGGCAACGAATAGCAAAGTCAAATCTAAACAGTGTTTTCTCCAAAGGATGTTAAAGACGTTGCGTAAACGTTGATCTATGGTTGCGATAAATTGCATCCAAATTACAACTAGGTTTAACATTGCGATTAAGCCGGTGTTAAGAGGCTAGCTTACCCCCCGTACAGCTTCCCCCGGGGGGGGGGGGGTAGCCAGACTTGGCTATCTTCCCCCCCCTCTTGGATATTTTGTCCTACAAAACTCAACAAATGCCACAAAAATCCAACTTCAAAACTCTTTTATTTGATAAATGCTCAATTTTTAACAATAATAACCACTAATTTGTGCAATTTAAAAAATGCAATTGCCGATTTTCACAAGGGTTAAAGGTCATAAACGGGAGTGTAGTGGCGGTGAATGTTCGCAATGTAAATCATCATGATAGATTTTGATTGATTTCTCAGATAATCAAAAATGAGCTCTACATTATCCAAACAAGGCTATGTCGTTTGCCGAGCGCTCGATTCCATTTTGAATGATGAATTTCAAGATGAAATTCTGACCTATTTATACTTACCTGTGAACAGTAACATCTCACTTCGGAGTAATTTTTTGCCGCAAAATGAATTTCCATGCGATTCTTAGTGGTGAAGAATCTTCTACTTTAAATTTACAGTCAGGACTAATCGCCTGTTACAATAGTCTAGTCTATCTTCCCCCGGTTGGAGGGGGGGGGGGGGGGGAAGCTGTACAGGGTTCAAGATAAACTGTTACACCGGGCTCACGGACGCAACCTCAAATCGACGTTTTATCAGAGTCAGAACGTTTACTTGGATATAACATGTCAAAAATTGTGTTACGTAGAGTTTTGATGCAAATGGTAATTTGGCATGACTTTAAGCAAAGATTTCAAAGTAATTCTAAAATTTTACATATTCAGAATCTTATTTTTTGTGGCCCCAAATGTAATCTGCGTTACTTACTAGTGAAAACGATTTAGTTAATCCTCCGCCGCCGCGTAGCGCGAAGCGGGGGACTATAGGATTCGGGTCTCCGTCCGTCGACACTTTTTCTGTCGGCGCCATATCTCCGTAACCACAGAACCGATTCGATTTTTCTCTTGTACATGCAAAGACTATGTAATGGACCTGTCCAATGAGGGGTTATTTGGAGATTTTCTAAAAATTGGGAAAATAGACAAATTTTGAAAACACAGCACAATTGACCTATTCAATGGGTGTTTTTTGTCGTATTGAAATCCGGTGACTGCATGCTTGCGGGGGACTTAGTCAGTTTTACTGACATACTTGTTCCCACTTGCAAACTTCGTTTGCAAATGGGAATAAGTTTGTAGTTTTTCCCGAAATTTCTGCCCTTTTTTTTTTCCTTTTTTTTTTCTCTTTTTTTTTTTCCGTCACGGAGGTTTCCAGAAAACTCCTCCTACGCTATTTGACGTAGGACGACGAAATTTGGCACAGTGATAGAGGGTGACGAGATGTCGTCAAATCCGCAAAATTTTTTGACCTTGACCTTGAAGGTCAAGGTCAAATTTGAGGTCAAAGTTTTTCTGACCTCAAAGTGGTTTCCAGAAAACTCCTCCTACAGGGTTTGTCGTAAAAAGACGGCATGTGGCAGAGACATAGAGAGTAATGAGTTGTCGTCAAATCCGTAAAATTTTTTGACCTTGCACCCCAGAGGTCAAGGTCAAATTGAGGTCAAAATATTTTTGAAAACACCTATTAATCAAGAAAAGTAGCCAAAAAGGTGCTCAAATCCCAGTGTGAATGCATAAAACGTACTAAGTAAAGGGTAAACTTTCATCACTAACCTTGACCTTGAGGGTCAAGGTCAAAGGTCACGTGACTTCAAGCGTCCTTAACGACAGGCCGACTCATCTCGAAAACGGTTAGAGATAGAGCGATTTTGAGCTTATTTTCGACCCTTTGGGCCTAAACAACGTTACATAAGAGGTACCTCGGTGACCTTGACCTTCTGGGTCACGGTCAAGGTCAAAAACCGGAAGTTGACTATGATCTCGAAAACGGTTACAGATAGAGCGATTTTGAGCTCATTTTCGACCCTTTGGGCCTAAACAACGTTACACAAGAGGTACCTCGGTGACCTTGACCTTCTGGGTCACGGTCAAGGTCAAAAACCGGAAGTTGACTATTATCTCGAAAACGGTTAGAGATAGAGCGATTTTGAGCTCATTTTCGACCCTTTGGGCCTAAACAACGTTACATCAGAGGTACCTCGGTGACCTTGACCTTCTGGGTCACGGTCAAGGTCAAAAACCGGAAGTTGACTATTATCTCGAAAACGGTTAGAGATAGAGCGATTTTGAGCACATTTTCGACCCTTTGGGCCTAAACAACGTTACATAAGAGGTACCTCGGTGACCTTGACCTTCTGGGTCACGGCCAAGGTCAAAAACCGGAAGTTGACTATTATCTCGAAAACGGTTAGAGATAGAGCGATTTTGAGCTCATTTTCGCCCCTCTGGACCTAAACAACGTTACATAAGAGGTACCTCGGTGACCTTGACCTTCTGGGTCACGGTCAAGGTCAAAAACCGGAAGTTGACTATTTTCTCGAAAACGGTTAGAGATAGAGCGATTTTGAGCTCATTTTCGACCCTCTGGGCCTAAACAACGTTACATAAGAGGTACCTCGGTGACCTTGACCTTCTGGGTCACGGTCAAGGTAAAAAACCGGAAGTTGACTATGATCTCGAAAACGGTTAGAGATAGAGCGATTTTGAGCTCATTTTCGACCCTTTGGGCCTAAACAACGTTACACAAGAGGTACCTCGGTGACCTTGACCTTCTGGGTCACGGTCAAGGTCAAAAACCGGAAGTTGACTATTATCTCGAAAACGGTTAGAGATAGAGCGATTTTGAGCTCATTTTCGACCCTTTGGGCCTAAACAACGTTACATAAGAGGTACCTCGGTGACCTTGACCTTCTGGGTCACGGTCAAGGTCAAAAACCGGAAGTTGACTATTATCTCGAAAACGGTTAGAGATAGAGCGATTTTGAGCACATTTTCGACCCTTTGGGCCTAAACAACGTTACATAAGAGGTACCTCGGTGACCTTGACCTTCTGGGTCACGGTCAAGGTCAAAAACCGGAAGTTGACTATTATGTCGAAAACGGTTAGAGATAGAGCGATTTTGAGCTCATTTTCGGCCCTTTGGGCCTAAACAACGTTACATCAGAGGTACCTCGGTGACCTTGACCTTCTGGGTCACGGTCAAGGTCAAAAACCGGAAGTTGACTATTATCTCGAAAACGGTTAGAGATAGAGCGATTTTGAGCTCATTTTCGACCCTTTGGGCCTAAACAACGTTACATAAGAGGTACCTCGGTGACCTGGACCTTCTGGGTCACGGTCAAGGTCAAAAACCGGAAGTTGACTATTATCTCGAAAACGGTTAGAGATAGAGCGATTTTGAGCACATTTTCGACCCTTTGGGCCTAAACAACGTTACATCAGAGGTACCTCGGTGACCTTGACCTTCTGGGTCACGGTCAAGGTCAAAAACCGGAAGTTGACTATTATCTCGAAAACGGTTAGAGATAGAGCGATTTTGAGCTCATTTTCGGCCCTTTGGGCCTAAACAACGTTACATCAGAGGTACCTCGGTGACCTTGACCTTCTGGGTCACGGTCAAGGTCAAAAACCGGAAGTTGACTATTATCTCGGAAACGGTTAGAGATAGAGCGATTTTGAGCTCATTTTCGACCCTTTGGGCCTAAACAACGTTACACAAGAGGTACCTCGGTGACCTTGACCTTCTGGGTCACGGTCAAGGTCAAAAACCGGAAGTTGACTATTATCTCGAAAACGGTTAGAGATAGAGCGATTTTGAGCTCATTTTCGACCCTTTGGGCCTAAACAACGTTACGTAAGAGGTACCTCGGTGACCTTGACCTTCTGGGTCACGGTCAAAGTCAAAAACCGGAAGTTGACTATTATCTCGAAAACGGTTAGAGATAGAGCGATTTTGAGCTCATTTTCGACCCTTTGGGCCTAAACAACGTTACACAAGAGGTACCTCGGTGACCTTGACCTTCTGGGTCACGGTCAAGGTCAAAAACCGGAAGTTGACTATTATCTCGAAAACGGTTAGAGATAGAGCGATTTTGAGCTCATTTTCGACCCTTTGGGCCTAAACAACGTTACATAAGAGGTACCTCGGTGACCTTGACCTTCTGGGTCCCGGTCAAGGTCAAAAACCGGAAGTTGACTATTATCTCGAAAACGGTTAGAGATAGAGCGATTTTGAGCTCATTTTCGACCCTTTGGGCCTAAACAACGTTACATAAGAGGTACCTCGGTGACCTTGACCTTCTGGGTCATGGCCAACGTCAAAAACCGGAAGTTGACTATTATCTCGAAAACGGTTAGAGATAGAGCGATTTTGAGCTCATTTTCGACCCTTTGGGCCTAAACAACGTTACATAAGAGGTACCTCGGTGACCTTGACCTTCTGGGTCACAGTCAAGGTCAAAAACCGGAAGTTGACTATTATCTCGAAAACGGTTAGAGATAGAGCGATTTTGAGCTCATTTTCGACCCTTTGGGCCTAAACAACGTTACATAAGAGGTACCTCGGTGACCTTGACCTTCTGGGTCACGGTCAAGGTCAAAAACCGGAAGTTGACTATTATCTCGAAAACGGTTAGAGATAGAGCGATTTTGAGCTCATTTTCGACCCTTTGGGCCTAAACAACGTTACATAAGAGGTACCTCGGTGACCTTGACCTTCTGGGTCACGGTCAAGGTCAAAAACCGGAAGTTGACTATTTTCTCGAAAACGGTTACAGATAGAGCGATTTTGAGCTCATTTTCGCCCCTCTGGACCTAAACAACGTTACATAAGAGGTACCTCGGTGACCTTGACCTTCTGGGTCACGGTCAAGGTCAAAAACCGGAAGTTGACTATTTTCTCGAAAACGGTTAGAGATAGAGCGATTTTGAGCTCATTTTCGACCCTCTGGGCCTAAACAACGTTACATAAGAGGTACCTCGGTGACCTTGACCTTCTGGGTCACGGTCAAGGTAAAAAACCGGAAGTTGACTATTTTCTCGAAAACGGTTAGAGATAGAGCGATTTTGAGCTCATTTTCGACCCTTTGGGCCTAAACAACGTTACATCAGAGGTACCTCGGTGACCTTGACCTTCTGGGTCACGGTCAAGGTCAAAAACTGGAAGTTGACTATGATCTCGAAAACGGTTAGAGATAGAGCGATTTTGAGCTCATTTTCGACCCTTTGGGCCTAAACAACGTTACACAAGAGGTACCTCGGTGACCTTGACCTTCTGGGTCACGGTCAAGGTCAAAAACCGGAAGTTGACTATTATCTCGAAAACGGTTAGAGATAGAGCGATTTTGAGCTCATTTTCGACCCTTTGGGCCTAAACAACGTTACATCAGAGGTACCTCGGTGACCTTGACCTTCTGGGTCACGGTCAAGGTCAAAAACCGGAAGTTGACTATTATCTCGAAAACGGTTAGAGATAGAGCGATTTTGAGCTCATTTTCGACCCTTTGGGCCTAAACAACGTTACACAAGAGGTACCTCGGTGACCTTGACCTTCTGGGTCACAGTCAAGGTCAAAAACCGGAAGTTGACTATTATCTCGAAAACGGTTAGAGATAGAGCGATTTTGAGCTCATTTTCGACCCTTTGGGCCTAAACAACGTTACGTAAGAGGTACCTCGGTGACCTTGACCTTCTGGGTCACGGTCAAGGTCAAAAACCGGAAGTTGACTATTATCTCGAAAACGGTTAGAGATAGAGCGATTTTGAGCTCATTTTCGACCCTTTGGGCCTAAACAACGTTACACAAGAGGTACCTCGGTGACCTTGACCTTCTGGGTCACGGTCAAGGTCAAAAACCGGAAGTTGACTATTATCTCGAAAACGGTTAGAGATAGAGCGATTTTGAGCTCATTTTCGACCCTTTGGGCCTAAACAACGTTACGTAAGAGGTACCTCGGTGACCTTGACCTTCTGGGTCACGGTCAAGGTCAAAAACTGGAAGTTGACTATTATCTCGAAAACGGTTAGAGATAGAGCGACTTTGAGCTAATTTTCGACCCTTTGGGCCAAAAAGACGTTATATAAGAGGTACCTCGGTGATCTTGACCTCCTCCGTCATTGTCAAGGTCAAAAACTGTAAGTTGACCAGTATCTCAACAACGGTTAGAAAATTGAATTTGATTTATTTGTGCCCAAATGAGGTTACATTATATTCATTTCGATGGCCTCGTTCAAGATAATAATCCGGAAGCTGACAATTATGTCGAAACACTGAAAATTGTGTGTTTGATTAAATATATTGTGTCTCTGCCCTTGCAAGTGGGTGCTATTTCGCTACGTGTAGCGAAATTCGGTCTAGTTTTTATTGAAGTTGTACTGGGCCAATGTTTTGGGCTTTTTTCGTCCCTTTTATTTTATCTTCAAATAAACTGAGTGTTCATAAGAAACTCTCTTCATTAGAGAGGGAGGGATGCCGTTTTATAGAGTAAGTAGCAAACTGTTTTAGACAGGTTTCCAACTGCCAAAAATTTTCTTAGAAATGTTTTGAAATCTGAAAAGCACTGGCTTGTCTGCAAAGGAAAAGCTAAGCAAAATCAGGCTGAATAGTTGTTAAAATTCTACTCGAAGGGAGAAAATGATGTTAAAACTGTTATTTTTTAGTCAAGTATTTACTATTTCGCCGTTGAGAAATAGATTCTCGTTTGTGTATTAAATTTGTAACGCTGTGTACAAATATATTAATATTTTATTCAGTTCCATTATCGTAGTTCCATGAACTATTCATCAAGGACGTCACCAGGTCTGCTTCAAAATGCAACACAGTAGAACCTCGATATTAGGTACCTCAGTGGTAAGACCATCCCAGTTACGATCTCTTTTTCCCTGCTCCGTCAAAGCGATCACAAGGACAGAGGGGACAGGGAAACCCGTCGGAGCTTAGATCCCAGTGGATCCACCCTGGATCATGCTCATGCTACTTAAGACATGCTCACCTTCCCCGAGATTCTGTTTCTTGAATCCTACGAATGGATGGTCGAGAATGTAACTTGATGCCACTTGCATACATACACAAAAAATCAATAAGAATGCGTGAAGTCTGTGTAATATCCGCGCTTCAAAACATCCATATTCGGCCAAAAACCGCATCTTTAAAAACGCGTTTTTTTAACTTTCCAAAAGTAACCACACGTTTTCTGTTTTGTATTTACTTTAACCAATATCACACATCTTGCTTTTCAATTATCCAATCTCAAGAAACCCTTACTAACAATTTTAGACCACCGAAAATATTCCCTTTTTAAAAGTTTTGTTAGAAGCTTTACCAGTTCAGTGAGTTGAAACCCTAGGTTTTTTGTAATCGTGTTCTATTTACTGTTTTTCTTTCAAATAGTATTGTTTTAGAATGAACCTTTTTGTTTAGTTTAAATATTGCCAATTTTTCAGGTTTCGTCTTTGAAACGCTTTTCGCTATCCGTGGTGTTCTCAGACACAATAATATCATGCATATAATGAAATAAAACAATCCATCAGAAAAACATTACATATGATGAGAAGATATTGCTTATTTAATATCAATTATAGATTTTTAAAGTCTTTTCTTCTCATTTGCAATATTATTCAAGATCCATTTTGTAATATATGGAGTAGTCATGCTACAAACGGATTTGAAAAATCATCTATAATTATGATGTTTATTCACAGAAATAGACAAATCATCCGAGGCCAAAAATGGTCCTGTATGTACACAGTGTAATGTTAGAATGCAAGGTCAGTCCTCTTTCTAAACTACATTTCATTTTGGGCAACTGCACTACATTGTTATCAAACACGCGTGACAGAAAAATGCACTATGAAAATATTATGTCAACAATTCATATAAAGAATAAAACAAGTTAACGACAACGAATGATGTCAAAATTTGGAGGAGGCGGGGATTTTAACCCGACACGAAAAAAAGACATATTTTCGGTTGTTTTCCATCGCGTGAACATGCCACAAAAGTATTGCTTTTCAACGAAACGTGTTACTGCACTATAAATAAAGCTACGAGTACAGTTCATGGGCGGGGTCAGTGTGTGACGTGTCCAAAATACCTATCCATCAAATAATAACAACCAAAAGTTGTAGAAAAACAAAAAAAACGAAGAAAAAGACGAAAAAGAACCAGACAAAGAAGAAGAGGAAGCAGAAGAAGAAGAAGAAGAAGAAGAAGAAGAAGAAGAAGAAGAAGAAGAAGAAGAAGAAGAAGAAGAAGAAGGAATTGGGTCAGCTCAAATTTAACACATAAACTTCTTTTACGGCAAAAACGTACCTACACCCAAACAGGTTAACAGCCGCCTTGAGCTGGATTAATATTGCGGGTCCTTTTTAAGCAGTGTATTTATTCATTTCTTTTTTTTTTTCCAAAATATTCGATTGATTGAATAACAACAAGTTATCAGTGAAACTGATGAATGTCCCCCACCACGAACTATGGTCGAATCGAAAAATAATGCAACGTCGCACAACTTCAATATATATATTTTCACTGTAGCAACAATCAAAAGCCAGAATTGAATAGCGGCTGAGATATCGCGTGCACAAAGATGCACTGTCGGCAACAGAAATACTAAAACATTGCCTCTTTTCAACAAGTCGCCATTTCGTCATTTTTTGGTCGAATCAAATGTATTGCAACATCGCACAACTTCAATATATATATTTTCACTGTAGCAAAAATCAAAAGCCAGGGTTGAATAGCGGCTGAGATATCGCGTGCACAAATTTGTGCTTCCAAGTGTCGCCAGACAGACAGACAGACGGACGGACAGACCCGAATACTATAGTCCCCCGCTGGGCGCTACGTGGCGGCGGGGGACTAATAAAAAGGGTCACTATTAAATGAACTGTTTAATAACTTTGACGCTCACGAAAACACGAAAGCATCTTAGACCTAGTTTGATACAGTGGCTGTTGAAAAATAGAACAGGATGCAAGCACGCATATGTACAAGAAAAAAATGCCGATGCTGGGCTACAAGCGAACTACAGGTGAATCCTAGGATATGACCACCCAACAAATGGAAGCATCTCATGAACAGGACCACTTTTCAATAATCCCAATGCAGGTGCCTTTTATTATGAAGACACTCACAAATTGGACCAGCCACGAAACTGGACCACATTTTAGTTCGGTTCTACTGATGGCCCTACTTACGGGGTTTCACTGCAAGTGGCAAGGTGCCTGAGGCCTGGAACTGAATATAGGCCAATATGAAGAGTTTAAAGAGGGCAAGTCAGTCAGTCAAGGTGGCTGTCCTGGAGTTCCCCGAGATATACGACCATAGCAACGCTCCATCTAGTCTAATCCTGGGCCGCTCCTTTTCTCTCACAGTATGTCTCACTCCGCGCAAGTCTCGAATAGTCGTGCGACTACTGAAGCTTTGACATTACTCGCCCCCGAGAAATATAAATTATTTCGAACCTGCCTTTTAATATAGCAAGTTGTTCAAAGTAGAGATGGCTGCAGTTGCTGGGGTGTAAAGAAATAACACGCTGCACTGAATTCCTCCACAGTGCCAAATGCTATTTTTCAAATTAGAAATTCAACGAATTAATAGAAGTCACAACCCACCAGCTGAACTATAAGAGAAATCGCACTATTTTTATGCGAAAATTGCGATCTACCCTTACATTGGAACCAAATATGAAAAGTAAGATGTAATTACAGATAGCAATCCGTGGGTAATGAGGCGTGCGATAAGAGAACACACAACTATTCCAGACGCATCGTCAACAATAAATATCTGAAAAAAATATTTTCATGTGAAATCTACATTTGATCTGACTCTAGCAGATTGGAAGTGATTCGCTCCCATAACAGAGCGTTAACAAATGTGTATTTTCCCAGTGCAATGACTTTATATGGGGGCAATTTTTGTTCAGTTGTAATGAATGAGATTGAACCCAATAAACACTTTGAGCCCCCATCCCACCCCCTCACCCCCCCCCCCCCTTCAACGTCGATATTAGGCTGCGATATCGGGTCGACGAAACCACATTAACTCTGGTTGCACTTTGGTTGTGACTGGTCGCGATCACAGATCAACTTGTCTGAAGCAACAAAAAACCGCAACTTTCTCGGATGTCTAACCAACGTCTTGTCTAACAACGAACAGATGACGGGAAATTGATGCTGTATAGATGTTTAAAAATCGACGTGGACTCACAAAAAAAAAAACAATTCCCTTTAAAAACAGACCAAAATGATGACGTAAAATATAGCATTGTGCACATTTTTTTCTCACCTAAATAAAAAATTTGAAAAATATCCATGAAAATCAACTTCGAACGTATTTTGCTTGAGGATGGGGTTATTGTGGTAAAGGGGTCTATACACTATGACTGAAGCGTATCTGTCGTCTAAGCAACCCGTAGGTAACGTTGATAAGATGTCGGATAACGTCTATCCAACATCGGAGGGAGGACCACCAAAACAAGCAAACAAAAACAACAACAACAACAACAACAACAAAGACATGGATCCGACGTCGGGTGCGACGTCCATCCAACGTTGTCGAACGTTATAATGTTTCCTGGGAAACTTTGTTGATCAGATATAACAGAAAATATTTTATACCGCACGGTCGCACACACGTGAAAGTAGACGGGAGGGGAATGGGGTCCATCCTCATACCCCCCCCCCCCCCACCCATGCCCCCCCCCCAAAGAAAACAAAAATCAAAAACAAAACAAAATAAAAAACGCAATTACTGACTGAGCTGTGCACTTGAAATATGGGGAAAAAATTAGCCTTGCGACTGCAGCCCCACGCGCCGCACCTCCGCGCTCCGTCGTGACAATCAGCATGCTGGAGCCATGTCTATCACACTACGGATGGGATCACAAAGGCAGAAAAAAATCAAATGTAATATATAAACAATGATGTGATAAAACCGGGAAAGTGACACTTTTGAATGAGTGCCTTTTACGGATTTGCAGCAGACGCGGCGGAGGATTGAGGGGGTAGTGGGGGGAGGCTGACACATTTTACAATCACTCCTTGATACCTTATATGCTCATTATCGGTGGTGATTTGTTTGGGTCCTTAGGCAACTGCGAACTGTGGTAACCAATCAAAGAACCTTTTAGACTCATCTTTTAAAAAACATGACAACTATCCCCCACTTGCTGTGACCCAACCACGTCCGTTGTTTCTCGAGATAACAAACTGGGTTGATGGTTCGGCACAAACAGTTCAACAACCAACCTCTTCGGCGGTGTATACATAACAGATAGATCTCATCAGAGGTCAGCTTTTTTATGACAACGTGAACAAACTGTTGCTGTTCAACAATCAACCTCTTCGGCGGTTCGAAATGTTGCGTAAAACACCTTTTTATTCCGCAGATTTACTGCAGATTCCGCGAAAATAGTACTCACAAAAGAGAGGAACTACCTTTTTAAAATATGCTCAACAACCAACCAACCTCTACGGTGGTCCGAAGACCCTCTGGGGATTCCGCAAAAATAATATCGGTAATAAAAGAGCAGAACTACTTTTTTAAAATATCCATCCGCTCTGTGTTTATACACAACAGATAGATTTCATCAGAGGTCAGCTGTTTTGTAACAACGTGATCAGACGTGTTGCTTGCTGAGGAGTGCAAGGCTGCTCATTTCAGCCTAGTGGTAACAGGTAAAGCCGCTTAAGATGTGAACGAGCACAGGTCATGCAATTTTATCTCTCGGCTTCTAATTATTTCCTGTTGATGATTATGATGATAAAAGTGACGAAGGGCAAAAAGAGATAATAATCCCCCGCCCACTTGGGGGAAATTGCGTCATAACACAAGAGCTGTTTCTTGGAATCGAACTTTTTTTTTTTTTGCAGAAATAGTTCATCTCAATAAGCATGGCGGGGGAATACAATTAAATGGTATTTAACGGTTTTCAAAATGGAAAAATATACTACTTTTTCCAGGGAAGGGATTGGGGGTGGGATGGGGGGGGGGGGGGGAGGGGCGAGAGGAGCGGTGTCACAGTCCACCAAGGTCTGTGTCCCGATGGCATTAACATAATTTTTACATCGAATTCAATTTAATTTAATTTAACACACATTTTCACAGTTTCATCAATGGTTTCTACCATTCATCCCCAAACTTCAGCAGTGAATATTCTTTAAATGATCGGTGCATATTTGTTACAGATTGCATTAGACCTTTCTGAAAAGTTTAAGACATAAAAAGCAAAAGATACCACAAAAACTCATACTGCGATACTTAACCTTTACGCAGTAGGTTGTTAAGATGGGGGTAATGTCATGTAATTCGCAAAAGTAAGAGAGTAATTCAACATTTATAAAGCAAAATATTGACAAAAGCCAATGAAAACAAATGCATCAAGCCAGACAGTTCGCTAAAATAGGATCAAAATTTCTTATCAAAACATAGACATAAAACTGATTGAAGTAGTTATTCGCGATGTTTGAAACAGAACGATCATCCAGGGGCTTGATAAATAAAAAACACAGATATTTGAACAAGAATACGATGAGAATTGCATGAGTAATTCTATTTAATATTTTAATTAAAGACCAAAAAATAAAAAAAAAAATAAGAAGGATTAAATGTCGCAGCAAATCAAAATCAACAATATCAAATTCGACTTTCACACACCAATGAAAATTTCTTTAATTGGATTTAAACAATGTCACAACTTCTGTTTCTCTTTAACTGCAAAATGAAATTCATAATGTTTAAAACACAGTGTACCAATTGTGCATTAACATTTTTTTTTCTATGAATCTGATAATTAGCATATGTAATGTCTTAACGGCTCTCCTTGTTTGAACATGAAGTTCGATATAATTTCGGAAGCAAAAAGATTAGGAACTGTGTTGCACTGCACTGCGGTATATGATAGATACTTAAAAATCTCAGTAAAAAAAACCCCGCAATCTATAAGATTATAGCCATTTCTAGGAAGATCTGAAAAGGAAACGTATAAAAAGAGGCGACTTTAAAAATAGAGCAGTGTTTCAATCTCAGGCCATATATATATATATATATATATAGGGAGAGAGAGAGAGAGAGAGAGAGAGAGAGAGAGAGAGAGAGAGAGAGAGAGAGAGAGAGAGAGAGAGAGAGAGAGAGAGAGAGAGAGAGATCATAACGTTATTGAAACCGAGAGCACTTCGGATAGTCTCGTTTGTTTTGAACGAAGATGACTAAGGTTCATATAATGGGGAATAACGAGCTCTCTCAGAAATGTCCAATTATTTTTTCTGGTTAAATCATAGAAACATGAAGTTGTCTTCCGCCTAGGGGTCAAACATGTTAAATAATGGACCAATAAACAACTACAAAAAAAAAAAAAAAAAAAACAAGAACAAAAAAAAACGCCCTTTTAGGCACTTCAAAAACTTATAAAACAACTCCGTAACTAAAAAAAACTTGAGAAAGGGGCATCTAATGATGAACAAAGATAGAGACGCACCAAGCGCAGAAAGACCACACAATTGAAAAAAAAATATCCTGGAAAGTCGAAGAGAAACATCCGGAAAATTGAAACAAATAAGCCCGCGGAGGCCACTTGGTAGCACGTGTGTCAAACCATGTCAAAAAACACCAGAAAAAAGGGTGGGTTGGGGAGGGGGGTGATTTTGGGGCAAGCGGAACCAATTTCGTTTTCAAAGGAGGAAGTGGGGCAGGGGTAATTTTCATCCAGCAGTCCGCGTTCCAAGCAACAAAGGGGTGTTCGTTCGGAATTGCAATACGCGTTCAACAGATAGGAAAACCCCAAAACTGCCCACGTGCAGTTCTCAAAATGTAATTGTATGTCTAGTTCTTCGCGCTTGCGGTAACGTGCGGTCTGGCTGCGCTTGTACCCATAGATATGCAATGGGTAAAAAGGGGTGTTCGTTTTAAAATGTCATGGACGAGCACGGAAAACAGTCTGTAAGTTAATGCCCCCACCCCCTCCCCCCCGGGCAAATAAGCCATTGCCAGGACCATAGACGCCCCCTCCCTATCACAGAGTAGCTTAACAAGTCTTAACGTGATAAAACCGTTCGGCGAAAGGACCACTTTTTGCATGTATTTCATGTTCGAGCTAAGGCTGCACTGAGAAACCCCCTGGCTTAAAAATACGATATAACCATTAAATACAGGTATGTCAGAAAACATAAACAACTGTCTACATAAAAATAACATCTTTGTGATAATTTTTCTGTTTTGGTCCTTACAAACAACAAATCACAGTTTCGTTACATTGTACCCCTCTCTTTATCTTCTGTTGATTACTTTGTTTTATTTGCAAGGCCACTAATATCGCCAAAAAGGCTTCCTTTGGGTGTAGAGTAATCCTGGCATCTGGCAGTAACCAAGTTTGATACATAGCTTTTCCTTTTGTACAGCATATATACACACACCCAGATTTCATAATTATATCATATTTTTAAGCCAGGGGTGTCTCAGTAAAAATGCAGTCGAACTTTAAAGAAAAAATATGCCAAAAAAGTGATCGTTTTATCCAGCAGACCTCTACCACGTACCTGGCTGATTCCTTTACGTACTTTATGTAATCACCACCACGGCCTCCTATTATTGTTTTTATACATGTTCAGGGGCATCTAATTGCAGGCCACAATTAATACAGGTCTTGGTGTTTAAAATACAACGGTCTTTTATTTACATAGTTCTAATCCAGTGAACGTCAACAGAAAATAATAAATAAAGGGCATTTAAGGGTATAAAATCACCAAGTTTTCCGAACGGTTCTACATTTGTTATTATAGCTTTTAACTTCATGTACAGCATTGTCCACAAACTCAGTGACAGCACATGGGTTATTATTTACATTTCTGTTGAATCTGAAGATGGTATTAGTCTTTATAAGGTAAAGAGCGGTCAAATCAGAGAACACTATCAACGCACAAAATTACTCTCATCGCCTATTTTACAACTTTTCTATTATTATTGTTTTAACTGAATCCCTAGCCGAAAAAATCCAAGCATGGAATATGAATGCTTTGACTCAGTCCCCATTTGAGTACAGATTACAGTGCACTTCACTGTTAAAACTAACTAAATATGAAACTTGAAAAACAAAATGCCATCGTAAGTTATTGTAGGATTTCCAGCCCAATATGTAAGAACGCATGTACCCTCTCTCCCTTTGATCCGAACCGAATATAGCTAAGTTTTAATTTAGAAGATATCTCTTACAGAAGTGCTTTTCAAAACAAACAGCTTAATTGACAACCTGTTTTGCAAATAGTACAAGGACCTTCGTTATTCAGCAGCACAATGATAGCGTAACAATTTAACTTTGATGCTGACTGTTGTTAAACCGGAAATCATGTCACTTTTTGAGGGGGAGGAACAACCCTCATCTCTGCTCACATTTTTTTGTGCTTCATTGGCGTTTGCTGTCAACTATTGTCAAACGTAGCCTTAACGCACTGCTTTGGAGTTCCCCTTAAACAAGCACTGTTTTTGTTCCACTTGATGCTGGATGCTGGATGTGTGGTGATTTACTCGAAACAATCACTTTCTATCACCGTTGAATTAAGTAATTAAGTAATTTCGAGACAATTTAAGTATCTATGATCTGTGCTCAGACCTACTGAGCTACATACTACTGGTAGCGTCACATACTCTCAGTAGAATCACATGCAGTCACAGAATATATGTAGAGCCACACAATAATTATCGAGCCTCAGATTATCTGCTGAACCACAGAACAGTAAGTAGATTAAGTATAGTAACATAATATTTATGTTGTCTCAGCTTCACCACAAAATACCTGTAGAGTCATATTCTACGTGAAGATATATCATATCTAATCCTACTGTCTGTTTCTAAAGAAGGTTGTGTGATCTGTTAAATCTCACACTATCAGCGCGCTATAATATGCCACATATCTGTAGCAGTGCATAATATTGCCAAAGCTATATATGCTATTAGTGAAAATAAATGTTCTCTTTAAAACGGCATTCTACCAGCAATATTCAAAAGACAGACGAACACACTCTCTTCTTTGTTCTTAGCACTTACTCAAAGAAACAGTGATTCGGAAACGAAAATCTACGGGACTAAATGACAACTGCAGAGTTGCAGCATGTCTGTCAAGCTTCTCGCTATGGGTGGATCCACTGTTTACTGTCAGTAAGATATAATGCAATCGTTAAAGTCATATCTAACAACTTTCCTTCTAGCTTTTGATGCTTATTATTTCTGTCTTGCTGCATTGTCTATCACAGTAATATATCATAGCGGCATAACATATACTGAGTGCACTTCTGTACTTCTGCCAGCCCTCTGAAATGTTATATACCATGTTCTGACTGAATAGGTGAACATAGTACTAAACTACTCTGGGCTATTTTACCCCGGCAAAGCCGCTTGGCTCCTATGTGTTACCGCTGGTGCGCAAGGGGGGGGGGGGTGATTTAGGGGCCTGAGGCAGTCCGTGTATAGTGGCAGTTTCGTTAAAACGAGCGGTAATTTCCATTCAGTACTTCTCGTTTCTCCACAAAAGAGATGTTCTTTTGGAGCTGGACTCCGCGTTTGGTTGAAAACGGTGTCTTATTCCAAACTTAGCACTCCACGTTTAGGGGTTGAGTTAGAAACCCATGGGCACGCATGTTATTGGCCCCTTAGGGCTATTGTATCTTACCAGCACAGGAGAAAGATACACTGTACAATGTAGTCCTTTGTAGGAATGTCACAAAACATGAGATAAACATTGATTTTCAATACCTTTTAAACCCACATCTCTAGGTAAAAAGTAGCATAAAATATGACAATTAAAAAATCAGCTTTAATAGCAGCAGGCGTAGATTGTATTGTATTACTCATAATGAAGTTTGTGAAATCATATAAGAAGCTGTTCTGGCATTGATCAATGCAATAACACAATCTGTCACCAAGATTGTTGTCTTAGCACTAATGTAGTAAGACGGCCGGGACCGGCCCTATCGAGTTCATCGATTACGTGTAGAAAAATCAATGAACATTTTAAATTCCAGAACGGCTTATACAAGAAATGGGATACGCGATATGACTTATGTTATTTTTTACAGTGACTTAACATCGAATTATGTCTGTACCCAACCCCAATGAAATTTGTCTAAAGTAAATTTAAAATAGAAGAGTGTAGTACTTCTATAACAACTAGTGACAAATGTGAAAATAAAAATCAAAATTAATGGTATATAACATAGATCCCTATTATGTTAAATATAGAATATATATATATATAAGTGCTTTATTTGGTTAGCAAAGCTCTATGGCAGTTGTGTGACTGAGCCTTTTTATTGATTAAAGGCATAACAAGTGTGATTAAATTACTGTCACGTTTCACCATATCGAAGCATTGTACTTGAATGTGTTCTTCGCCATTTTGAGGTATATTGATGGATATCTTTATTTAAAAAATTTAAAAAAGGAAGCCAGACCTATCAAACTTTTCTGTAATCCAGGTGCACACACAGCTTCAATTCTTAGGGACTTTACAAACGCAACAAAGAAATGTATTTTTATTTTTTAAATTTTAGTTATAATTGCAAAAAGGCAGCCTATTTATTAAGCTAAGGTAACGCTTCAGTGCCTAGCTACACCTTTCTGACTGGATATATCACTGTGTGAATTCTGAGTTAATTGTGGTCCGTGCAATTTGAGGTCCTGTGACCTGAATGACGGGGACTGTTGTTTTACAAACAATGTTGCTGTGCACTATTGAAAAAGAAAAAATCTACGCAGTTGAACAGTCTTATTCAACGCGGAAATTACGATGCCGCGACTTTCCGAAAACGATAGGTTACAGTCTATACTGATGTTGATGGGTGGTGCTTCGCGTACAGAGGTTACAAGACAGTTTGGTGTTACCAGATCAACAATTCTTCGTCTCGTAAGAGGAAACCGGATCGACGTGCGATTGCCCCAGCCCAGGCAGGCCGCGAGTAACGACCGTGGATCACATTTCAAAGTGCTGTGGCTACAGCGACAGTTACAGCGAGCAGACACAACCCGCGAATCAACTCAAAGACTGTGTTGTGACGTCTTCGTGAGCGCAACATTCAGCCATACCGCGCCTATTGTGGACCTGTTTTGGACAACCGTAGACAGCCTTTAAGGCGTCAGTGGGCACAAAACCACTCAGGCAGACTTTGGCAACGTCACAATTGGAACCGCTTGGTGTTTAGCGATGAATCACGTTTCCTGCTATTCTGCAATGATTCACCGCCGAGTAGAACAATGATATCACCACGCATGTGTCCGCGAGATCGACAGATTTTGAGGTGGTAGTACCATGGCGTGGGGACCGATAAAGTGCGGATGGAAATTACGGCTCCTAATCATTTGCGACTCTCTTACTGCTCAGTGTGTTTAGGGCCGCTGAACGGGAAGTTGAGTGTTATTTTAACCAAAATCCTCGTGCAATATGCATGCACGATAATGCTCGTCCGTATGTAGCCGTTATTTGTTAGGATAGGTTAAGCGCCAACAACACTAACATTCTACAGTGGCCGCCTTACTCGTCCGACATGAATCCCATGGAACACTTGTGGGATATCCTCGACCGAAGAATTCGCGCGCGTGTGATGCAAACCCAAAACGCATGCAGGGCTGCGCCAAGCCATGATCGAGGAATGGAATCGGATACTACAGTATCAACTACCTCATCACGTCGATGCCCAGGTGGATAATGCCCTTATAAACGCGCGAGGTGCCAACACGCGTTACTAAATATTTTGTTCAGTGGCGGCGGTTACAACCAGTGTTCGAGAAGAAAACCGTGTACTCAGAAAAGGACTCACAGTTAATTTAAAAATTTAATAAAATAGGTACAGAACATTGCTACATGATTTTTCTTTTTCACTGTTGCGTTTTACTGCCCTTAAGTATATAAGTCGCGAAGATAACGTGACTTAAACAACTACTTGAAAACTACACAACGCAATGCTTCGTATTTAATAGAGAAGCATTTGCTATAATCAAACACATCTGTTGTAAATAAGCGTATTTGTTTTTTTCTTCTTTTGTTCAGCTTGGCGATCAACCTTTGATACTATTTTTAGCAAATCTTACCTTCTCCCATATTCTCTCTTTCAAATCCAATAAAAGTATCATACTTGGAGAATGCAGTTTTACAGAAATATGTAATTACTATAATGACGCACAACACTGTTCTGTATTTACCATACATAATCCAAGCCATCCTAAACCTACGACCGTAACATGCAATGTTTTGCAATTGGTAAACTCTTTTGAATAAAGAAACTCGCGTATAGCTATTACTAATTATCAGCGTTTTGTTAGTAGCTAGTTGTGTTAGTGACCGTCACTTTGTTTCCCGTGAGACGCATGAGTAGAAGATATAAACGCAACATATGTAGGCTCTGCCCGCAGCATGAAAACAGTGACTCACACTCGAGCGACTTTCCCAGAAGTGATAAATTTTAAGGCATTTTACACAGAATAGCATTGTTGATAGACTATATATCTAATTTTGTTTATTCAGGCAACACCATTTTTGTTTGGATTGGTTTCAAACATGAGCTAAAAGTTTCCTGGTTTTAAAATTGAAGCTGAATGTTTATGATTTACTTTTGCTATATATAGAACGAAAGCTGCTACTATAAAGTTAAAATTAATTGTTGAACTTTATATAACATATGGTATTTTTTTTACAAAATTTAGCTAAGTTCCGGATAAGGAAATGGTTATTTCGTAACAAAATTAAATCACAATAGGAAAATTGTACTGAAAAAGAATAATTTGGATAAAAAATCTAACTTAGCGCAAGTGAGTTTGATAATTTAACGTGACTCCAGATGACTAACATGGGCAATCGTTTAAAATGCGATGAATATGAAAAAAAGACACTATACGAAGCATGCTTTTTCCACTGGTTATAAAATGCCCTCTCTTCATTCCCCATCTCCTGTCTCCATATATTTCTTTCTTTCTCTGTCTCTTTCTTTCTTTCTTTCTTTCTTTCTTCTTTATTCCTTTCTTTCTTTCGCTCACTCTTTCACCTTCTCTCTCTCTCTCTCTCTCTCTCGCTTTCTTTCTCCGAGGCATTTTGAATGCGATACACTGCCGTGAGCCCATTCTTTATCGCAGTTACTTACGAATGAAAGCCCAGTTTTTTTTATCTTCCGTCTAATGTGAGTTGCCGACTCATGTTGACTCATTACGAAAGCCACATGTTTTACACATAACGCCAACAGAGCAATCACACGCTTCACAAGTGACTGCATTCTTTATGACATGACAGTAGGTATCCTGTCTCCCATATCGTCTTTATTCACCTGTGCTATGCGGCAAAGGACATGTAATCCAGAGGCATAGAAAAATAGGAACGATTAGGCGTCAGGAAATAGGCCTTATCGGAGATCAGTTAGCATGACCATTATATACACATCTGACTTAAAAGTGAACGCAGATACGCATTCTAAGGGTCGTAAATGGTTTGTAACCAAAGCGTAAGTGGTTTGTCAATGAACAGAGTTTAGAGTGTCAAGAGGAAAAGGTTTTCCTTTTTTACCATTCCCGTATTCTCAGTGCCAATACAGGTTTTGATCGAAGGAAGGGGGGAGGTGTCAAGGGGGTTGCAATCCTGAAGCGCTCTCCCTTGGTCCGCCTTAGCTAAATTTGATGTATAAATACAACAGCGCACTTCAATGAAATTGTTCACTTGTTCCCCTGTCTTAATTTGCCTCATTTCCTCTGTCTTCAAATTAAAAATGTATAAAATAAATTTTAACACAATGAGCATATTCCGATTAGTTTCAAAATACACTTTGATTTGTAATGTAACGTTGAGCCAGCTAGTCAATTGACAAATAACTAGTGGTAAAATAAGAAAAAAATGTCCTAAATAATAGCACAGTCGAGAGTGGGTATAAAATATTTTTGTATCTTTGGCTGTTGCATGAAAATTAAAGATAATGGTAGATCGTGTGCTTAGTTGCTATCACTGCGCCACACATCATGATAAAATATGGACAGTTGTTATCATTAAGTCACAGGCGATGCCGTACATCGAGGCTTTAAGCCATTTCAATAACTCTAGATATGTGCGTGTCAAGGATTGCAATCACGTTAGATTTATTTAAACAGGTCTCTTTGTTTTTTAAGCTGTAAAGCAAATAACTTCGTAATAGGCGTGTTTGTTTGTCAGAGTGAAGAGCTTATAATGGAACACAATAGTATATTTTTACGATACGCTACACAACTCTTCCAGTTAAAAATGGAATGTTGTCCTATTTTTGTTTCAATTTATCCACGAAAACGGTTGGGTTTGTGATGTATATAAAATAGCATATTGCAAATGTGTCGAGACAAAAATGCATATACTGAGGATCAGAAAGGAATAAATATAAATCATTATTCAAAAATTATCATGCTATACACAAAAATGGCGTGTTATAACTTATCTTTTCGGCATGCTTTTTGTCATTTCCATTATGTTAGAATTATAGAACATAAAAACATGGTCAATATCTATTAAACAGAATAGTATTAGAATTTTACTTCGGATTTTGGAAAGGAAAATAATCGAGAAAAAATTACAATCTGAAATACAGTATTGTGAGCTGATGAACAATATACATATGCATTGGATGTTTAAACATATTTTACAGTTATTCAATATTCTCGCAGTACTTACTTCCACCAAGAACATGTTTATCGTATCCAATAAATTTTTCGATCTCCTCACAATCGGTCTTAGACACAAGGAACAGAAGAACAACCAGGAGCACTTGTGATGTAAACACTTTGGGTGTAAACACTTGTGACGTATACCAAACATCACAAATAATCCGTGGCGTGAATAGCATGTTAAGAAGTGCCATTTTATGTTAAAATATATTGCTCGTCGGACATTAGTATAACAGCATCATTTTAAACTCAGTTCCTTGTAGGCATATAAACCGTCGTTACGGAAAGATACACATTTGCATACTTAAGTTTTGAAATTTCGAAATTCGTTTTTCTTCAGTACAAATTCACGACGGTATCTTTACGATGTTAAATTATTCATCGGAAGCACACAACTTTCGATTGCGTTTGAATTTCACAATAATGAGCTACTATTAATCAATCTTTTCATATCCCATTTACTTGTCTATAGCAACATGTCAAATTTTACAAAGATCATCACTCTTGAGATGTAATTTTGCAAACACACATTTTTTTTTAAAAGTTGCCACTTAAATTTAGCAATTTATTCATTTGCGAAGATTAAGAGAGTTCGTGAAGTCAAATCACACAGAGAATGTTCGTGAAGGTGGCAATGCCTGTCCTCACGGATCACAAATCAAAGAGCAAATAAGCTCGCCTTTCACAAAGCACAGAGATATCTGGTGTATCGTTACTAAATTATTAATAAGGCTCATGTATTATCAGTGCAGAGTTTGCGATACTTTAAAACATTTTGCGGGAAGGCTACTTGTTATTTATATTATAACGAATAGGATGGCATCAATCTTTATTCAATGATTCATTTCATTCTTTTAAAATGCAAACTGCACTTTCAATTTTCAATGACAAAAATAATCTTCGTTGTGTGTTAATTTACCTTTGACTTATGGTCTAAAATCAATTATCAAGTTTTAAACTCTTTTGAAAATTGAACATCTTAAGTTCATTTGTATTTTTAACATATTATGTGCAACCTAAAATACAATTTATCTAAATCGTCCAACCATTTAGATCTAATTAGCTTCAATTGAACATCTGTAATCCTACCCTTCTCTGATGTACCGACATACGTCGTTATATTGATTAAACTTCAGTAGACGTCTCTCTAGGTATTCACCACTAAGGGACCATTCATAAAGCACGTACGCAAAATTTTCGAAATCTTGTTTCTATCGAATTATACTCTACGTAAACGTTATGACATTATCCATCTGCTACAGCGCAATGCTCCTGTTCCTCTCACTTTTTCGTTAGTATGTTGTATGTGGAGGAATCCTAAGACTAGTTTTGGTCAATCTCAGTCACTTTTATACAGCTACTAAAATAATGAGTTTTTCTAAAAGCAAGCAATCTCCTCTTTCCTATTTTTTATAATGTGATAATCAATACAAACTTCTCTAAATCCGCAATTACAGGATTTCATAATTGTTTTTACAATTAACTTTATCACCATCCACATTGGCATTTTTTCGTGATGATAAATTTGATACATATCGATGTTTTGAAAATAATGGAAGAACATACACACTTGATTTGCTGAAAAAACGCAATAGTAAATTTTCATTTTCTTATTTGTAATGTGTAACAATTCCCGCTAATTATGAAATATGTTGCAAATATATTTAATAAAGGTCCCTCATGTGCCATTTTCACACCATCAAAAATATTAATAACTAATGTAACAATGTGGTTGCAATACCAATTGATTGATTGCTATATCTACAGTATTTACATGCCTGTTATCCATTTAGGTGTCGATAAAACTTTCGAATATTCCCTCAATGATTGTCGTTTTTTCTTCGCTTCATTACCTTTTCTATATATTTTGACGCCCTGTTATATGTAAATCAAGAATATTAAAAAGAGCTTAAGAATGAAAAACGCGTTCAATAATGTGATATGTTTAAAATAATCCTAGGCTTTTGAATATATTGTAAAAATTTGTGGACAAGCCAGAAAAGAAGTATAATTAAAAACATAAAAATAATATAATTAAAAAGGAACTGGTTTAACACGACAATAAAATAAATAAAGGTTTTTTATAAAGGTTTTATAGATTTATTGCCTTACTAGTTTTGGTCGTATGGACCTTCTTCAGCCTCTGTAATTGCACGATTACAGCAATTACAGCAAGGAGAAGAAAGCTCCAGCGCTACTAAGCTTGGTCGGCCCAAAGGTCTTCAAATTACTGAAGAATCTGTTGGCTCTAGCAATACTAGGTGCTAAGACCTATGAGGAACTTCGCAAAACCCTCAAAGACAACTTCACACCAAAAGTGAACCAAATAGCACAGCGATTCAAATTCCATAATATGAAACAGCATTTGGGCGAAAGTATGCAAGACTTTTTGGCGGCACAAAAAAGCATCAGTCTTAACTGTAGATTTGTAGAGGGCTTGGAACCACGGCTGTGTGACGCTTTTGTTCACGGAATGACAAATTTACAAATCCAGAAAAAGCTATTGGCAAAGAGCGACCTGAGACTGGATAGGGTAATTCAAATCGCATCAGCCATCGAACAGGCTGATATGGACCCCAGTAAAAAGACTGTGAACATATTAGAAAGAAGAGACGAATCCTGGAAAAGAGAGGAAAGACGACGTCAAATCCTTGCTTTCGCTGTAATGGTAAGAATCACAGCCCAAATGAGTTATTTAAGGACTACTCATGTGACATTTGCAAAAAGACGGGTCATATCATCGCTCCAAAACAAAGTGAATTGCATTCATGGAAACTGAAAGAAGAACCATGGCAAAGGATACACGTCGACCATGCAGAACCTTTTCAAGGTAAAATATTTCTAGTTGTGATTAACAGCTGTTCAAATTGGCCACAAGCAGGAATAGTGAACTCGACAGTTCCACAACGATCGAAAAACACCAGGCCATGTTCACAAGGATTGAAATTCCACGACGTATTGTGTGCGACAACACAAGGGTCCACGTCACAGCAGTTTAGCGACTGGTGCAAGAAATTGCAAATAAAACTAACTCATTCTGGTCCGATATCCCCACAGAATAATGATCAGGCTGAGAGATTTGTCCAAACGCTAAAATGTGGATTTTCTGCGACCTTCTTTGAGAGAAAAAAGACAGACAGCTAAAAAAAATGATCTTCCACTTAGATCATTTTCAGAAGGCCAGAAAAATCTAAATCGCGATTACCCCGCTAAAGACAAAAAATGGCACACAGCTACAATTGTAGAGAAGACAGGACCAGTTTCTTATAAAGTGTACACAGACGATGATCTTGTGTGGAAAGCACGCAAATCAATTGATTAACAATGGCGAGTCAAACAACAACAGCGCCAATGTTTATGCTGACCAGGATTCGGACACAGAAGAAGTTGACATGCCAGAATGAGATAAAATCAGGAGAGCCAGCGGAAAAAAGTCAGTGAAACCATCAAACACCCTCAATCCAAGCAACACCGAAGAAACACCTGTACACGCAAACCACCAGATTGACTCTCAGTGCCTATTACGCATATTAAATCTTGGACCTTAAATCTTATTTAAGCAGCATAGAAAACAGTGATAAGTTTGGTTTATTTTTGTTACTCGAGAAAATTTTCTTTGACAATTAAAATAGACACCACAAATTAACACTTATTAATGCTGATTTTAGCTGTGGGATAGTTTATTTTTCTTTCATGTTTTTTTTCTTTTTAGCTACATGTGATGGATACTTCACAGTTGTATAACACCTTTTTGTAAAATTTATTTCAGTTGTAAAGAGAGAGAGAAACAGAGAAAGAGAGAGAGAGAGAGAGAGAGATAGAGAGAGAGAGAGAGAGAGAGAGAGAGAGAGAGAGAGAGAGAGAGAGAGAAGGGGGGAAGGGGAGAGAGTGTGTATGAAAATGAAATACGTGTTATTTGGTAAATTCATCTTTAATTTAAAAAAGGGTGATTTTTCAATTAAGTGGGTAAGTAATGCAGTGTAGTGTGTTTTAATATTTTGAGATGATCCGTAAATTTCTCCCACTATCCATCACGTGGTTATTGGTTAGTTCCTGAATAAACGCCGGAGTAATAACAAGACGTAATTTCTTTTATCTTAAAAATTATGACTTTAAAAATAGGGAACTGAACAATGGTTATTGCCATTACAGGGAGACTAGGAGATGACTGCAGTCCCAGAGAGGATGGTCGATTACTGGAATCACAGTAGACTACGTTGGCTCTTTGGACAGAGAGCAAGACAACTACTCTAGTCACCGACAGACTAGTGGAATACTGTATCCACAGAGAGTTTAGTTGTCTGCTGTAGTGACAGCGATACTAAAGTGAATACAGGAGTAAGAGTGAGACATGGGTGACTAGGGTAGTCACAGAGAATCAGCTAACTATTGTAACTCTATGTCAGCTAAAGAAAGACCTGCAAACAATAGAAGTGTAGATCACTGCTAAAATGTAAATCCCTTTTCTAAAATTGCACGTGTTTCATTGAAGAGATTTTTTTTTGATGTTTTTAATTACATTGCGGCTTTCTTGTTATTTTCTTTTCTTCTTTTAATTCTATTGCGTACTATCCAATAAAAATACCAACGCTATTCATCAAAGCCTTTTAAAAACTTAATTATCTATTTCTCCGTTTCATTTTTATTGTTCTTTGACAGCTGAAACAGTGATATTGTTCAGAAAAAAATGTTTTCAATAGTTCTCACTACAAAAGTGCTTGGCCTGTTTTGGTGCTGTTACCTTCATCTACCCATTTTGCAAACATGTTACTCACTGTGCTATCCATTTCTATAAATTTTAAGGGCAATATGACAAGCCCAAATTACACAAAATTGCCTCCACTGGGTTTAATGCCAGTGACTTTTATATGTTGTGACACGACCAGCAAATCTGCACGTTATAAATCCTGTGTCTCACACCGATACTTAAAAAAGCCATGAACTCCAAGTAGGATTTCAATTTACTGTTTTGTTACTTTGCCTCTCCTTCGTTATTGATGTAATTGCCTTCTAGTAATATTGCTTCTTTTACACTTCACGACATTAGTATCTTATTACCACCGTTAAGTGATATTACGTCTCCGGCATTGAACAATAGTTGTAATGTTTTAATAACATTGCTTCCCCTACATTCTACAATATTAACCATCATGACGCTTATCAGGCCTTTAAGAAACTCCTTTTAGTTTTGCGTAAAGAAACGTCACTTTAAAGCACGGAAGCGCCGTTATAATACAGTGGTGTATCTGGTAGATCCGAGCTAGTAAGCTTTCTAAGGCATGAGCATATTTGTTTGTGTCATGATAGATTTAGGTCAGGGGCTAGTTTGTTTTCGATTTGATTCAAACAGCCGTTCAGACATAAAAGACATGCAATGTTAGTTTGCATAGGGCACTGCCCTGATACACGTTATCAGTTCTTTGAGGTGATGTGGCCTTGTATGTTCATTTTCTTAAGAAAAAGATCAATAAGGTTTTAAATTTCAACTAATTTCTATAAATATGTTAAGATGTTACATTCGTCGATAAGTTGGTATCAGTCCTGTAGCTCAACAGCAACAAAATTTGAGAATTTTTTTTTGGCGGTCTACAAATCAATAGGAATGGTTTATCAAACATAACTATGTAGTTTCCGTGACCTTTAGAGGAGATACGGTATTTATCCTACGTATATCTCTTGGAAAAGCTGTCGCTGTCCTCATCCAAGGATGAGGGGTTTGTTCTAGACCTGTACACGAATGATGGATTATTTTTGTTTACTCTAATGGGGAGGTATGATATATAGGTGAAGGCCATGCAGAAGTTTTGTTTAGCTAGGGCCACTATAGACTTTTCTCGCCAATAAACGCTAATGGTTAGTGTTATTAGCAAAGTGCAAATTAGTGTTGCTCTGTTTCACTGTGGTTGTATATTTTATAAACGTAACAGACTTTATTTTCAATTTAAGTAATACACGCGGTAGTAATCCAGAGACCTTTGGTCTGCGATTTGTATGTGAGGGGACTTTCGCGAAGACTTTCAGATAGTTATTAAAGTATTCAATACGTAAATTAAATCATATTTGGCCAAAGAATAAATACGATAAATAAAACTTGTGTGAATGAAATACGATTCGAATGTGAATGACTTTCAACAAGTCTAACAAGCGGGACAGAGATTTCAGAGATTAGGCATTTCCTTGAACACAACTGGATTACTAACATTATATTTCGGTTATGACAATGGGATAAAACGGATCGAAAAGCCTATTTCCGGACACTTCAAAATATCGCAATCTACTCATAAGCAAACTAAAGAAGTTGTATCACATCTAAGGGCCATTCAAAGCCCGCTGTCTCAGCGTTAATACCCCGCAGAGTCTCGTGCATGATGTCTCGCATTGCTTCCAGAGTCTCGTGCATGATGTCTCGCATTGCTTCCAGAGTCTCGTGCACAATGTCTCGCATTGCTTCCAGAGTCTCGTGCACGATGTCTCGCATTGCTTCCTAAGTCTCGTGCACGATGTCTCGCATTGCTTCCAGCGTCTCGCGCACGATGTCTCACATTGCGTCCAGTCTCGTGGACGATGTCTCGCATTGCTTCCTGAGTGTCGTGGATGATGTCTCGCATTGCTTCCAGAGTCTCGTGGACAATGCATTGCTTCCCGAGTCTCGTGCGCGATGTCTCGCATTGCTTCCACTGTCTCGTGCACGATGTTTCGCATTGCTTCCTGATAGTCGTGGACGATGTCTCGCATTGCTTCCACAGTCTCGTGCACGATGTCTCGCATTGCTTCCAGAGTCTCGTGCACGATGTCTCGCATTGCTTCCAGAGTCTCGTGCACGATGTCTCGCATTGCTTCCAGAGTCCCGTGCACGATCTCTCACATTGCGTCCACATTCTCGTGCACAATGTCTCGCATTGCTTCCAGAGTCTCGTGGACAATGTCTCGCATTGCTTCCACAGTCTCGTGCACGATGTCTCGCATTGCTTCCAGAGTCTCGTGCACGATGTCTCACATTGCGTCCACAGTCCCGTGCACAATGTCTCGCATTGCTTCCAGAATCTCGTGCACGATGTCTCGTATTGCTTCCCGAGTCTCGTGCACGATGTCTCGCATTGCTTCCACAGTCTCGTGCACGATGTCTCACATTGCGTCCACATTCTCGTGCACAATGTCTCGCATTGCTTTCAGAGTCTCGTGCACAATGTCTCGCATTGCCTCCAGAGTCTCGTGCACGATGTCTCGCATTGCTTCCTGAGTCTCGTGGACGATGTCTCGCATTGATTCCAGAGCCTCGTGCACGATGTCTCGCATTGCTTCCAGAGTCTCGTGCACGATGTCTCGCATTGCTTCCAGAGTCTCGTGCACGATGTCTCGCATTGCTTCCAGAGTCTTTTGCACGATGTCTCGCATTGCTTCCAGAGTCTCGTGCACGATGTCTAGCATTGCTTCCAGAGTCTCGTGCACGATGTTTCGCATTGCTTCCTGAGTCTCGTGGACGATGTCTCGCATTGCTTCCAGAGTCTCGTGCACGATGTCTCACATTGCGTCCACATTCTCGTGCACAATGTCTCGCATTGCTTCCAGAGTCTCGTGCACGATGTCTCGCATTGCTTCCAGAGTCTCGTGCACGATGTCTCGCATTGCTTCCAGAGTCACGTGCACGATGTCTCGCATTGCTTCCAGAGTCTCGTGCACGATGTCTCACACTGCTTCTAGAGTCTCGTGCACGATGTCTCGCATTGCGTCCAGAGTCTTGTGAACAATGTCTCGCATTGCTTCCAGAATCTCGTGCACGATGTCTCGCATTGTTTTTCCACCAGATCACAGAACATTAGAAGATCAATCAGGCAGACAGTCGTTCACCAATGCACTTACTACTCAAGCAGCGACAACACGTTTATTAAATGGTTTGTTTATTGGTGCTTTAAGTCCCTTTCAGCGATCACAGCGCTATATCAGGACTACCCTGTCACATTATACTGAAATGGGCCATTCCAGTTTGAATCCCCACTAACTGACCTCTTAAACGCTCCTTCCATTTTCTGCCTTCGATTCTAACATGACTGAGAAAAGGTCAAACAGACCAGTATGTGTAAGAGAAACAACTCTCTGATAAATCAGGCCTGGGAAACTCAAACAGATTGTTTTTTATTACACGCACGTTCGAAACACTCACGTCTCTGATGCATTTCTAACAACCACAAAAGTAGTGTGGATTTACTTTTGTCTTTGTGCTAATGCTGAAACAAATTCCATCAGGGATGCTTCGCCTTAACCTGGCTTTGTAAGTGAAAACCCTGACATGCCACTTAATTAACCATGCCCAAATCCCAGCATTACTGCCATAGTTTTTGAATACATGCAGCGCTAAAACACCGTCTCACAGTTTATAAATAGTAAAAAGTCCGGGCTAGAATTAAATGACATAATACTCTTCAATGAAGCTAGAATGTTGTAGGTTGACGCACTTCTCGGGGTAGTGTTTTCGTTTATTATTTACCTACTTGAACATCTTTACATTTTAAATCTGTCTCTCATCAAGCGCTTGAGGAGCATTAAAACATCAAGTTAAATCCAGGGCTATTAAATATGTGAAATGGAGACAAGAGGTTCATTCGTCACAGCTACTGACCATGGTGATGACAAGAATGCCCTTGTGACGTACTACACCCTTATTTTGTGTATTAAACCTGTGATGACACCCACTTTTGTGTATACGTGATAGACTTGTAGCGACACCCTATTTTGTATTAAGCCATAGGATAATAACGAGGAAATATTGTATCGTAGAGAATTTTTGTACACTCGCTTTTTTATTCTATAGTAGCAATCAGCCATGTTCTATGTGTGCTAAATTCCATTAGTACGTGCCCTACTGGGGAGAATAATCAGTGCCATCCGTTGTTTCTTTAGCCCCATAGTGATATTCATACGAGAACACCGACAGTAATCCCTTCTAAACCAATGCGTGACGATAACAACAGAAACAAAAACAAAATGCGTAACAATATACACAATGTTACTTGATATTCTATGTGTTCTTCTCATAAAATCAAAAATAACTTAAAATTCAACAGAAGACAACTATTTTCTTCGTAAATTTAAAACAGATATTCAAAACCAAGCTGAAGTTAATACAACAAGCATTTCAACCAAAAACAGGATCACTCACACGTATTTGTTGTATAAAAAGTACTCCAGCCAATGGTATTTGTACATGGACAACCAGAAGAGTCACTTTTAAAGACGAATGCAATGTGCACAAACAGTGAAAGAATTGCTGACCAATTTAAGTCCAGATTAACCTTTGGAGGGGGTAGCAAAATTTGAGCCAATTCATCTATATTCTGCCATTATCTTTAATGAACTGTAGCAATTGACTTCCTGGCCCATTTACTTGCAATCTGGGGTTTTTTCGAGCACTGCATATGTGGCAATATTTCACAGGTTGTAACGAACTTTACTAGCTAATTCTTGTGGCTTAGGAAAATAACTATGCATGTTTTTAAGAGTAAAACCTGTTAATATTGTAAATTGTCGTATAACAATTGGACATGACTAAATATTATACCCCGATTGAATAAGGCACAAATAAATAAATAAATAAATAATAATAATAATAATAATAATAACAATAATAATAATAACAATAATAATAAATGACTGCTTGGTTCCCTTTTAAATTTTATTAATTGTTTATTGCTTAACTTTTAGTCGTTTATTTTTATTTTTCTACTGGTCCCACTTATCTTTTTTTGTGTTACAGCTTATATTTTCGCACACCACAATGTAACTTGTAGTTGGAGTCCATCTAAAGAGCAATGGTGAATGGACATTTACACGGTTAAGATTAGAAAGGTTCAATGAATTTTTTGACGTTCTAAGACCTTGACCTTAAGACAAGCTTAAAAGTCTGCGTTGGCACTATGCTTCATTATAATGGTGCAGTGCATTGAAACGTATCATTTGAATTTTTAATGTCATGTTTATTTCAAACAAGTTTAATATTTTATAGAGTAGCATCAGAATGCTTTTGATGCTGCTGCTACAAGCTGAATATTTAATTAGAAGGTGCCTTTTAATCTGCCCCAAACAGCGCCAAAACTGGAGTGCATCAATGTAAGCATCGGGATAACCATAACGAGGCAACTTGTCATAAATAATCAATTAGACTATTACCGTATCTTTCACGTGATTTATGTGTTTCAATACAGTGCCACATCGTATTTCTGATGTGAATATTCAGATCGCACTCCATTTTATAAACCAAAACGGATCTGTGAATTGATGTTATTATCTCGCATTCCCCACACACCTTTCCCTCACGAGGCTGTTTCAGCTCATTCCAGTTCTCCTCTAACGAGGTGCTTTCGTGGCAGTGACTTGTTCCTGGAAACAGACCATTTTCTAAAGGAATACGGCGAAGGTCAGGAAAGATTGATCACTAAATTAGCTACCTCCCCACCTGAGATAAAAACCCTCTCTCACCATCCGCCCCAGCCCCAGGGGAACATCCGTGGATTAATTATTGACCCAATGACATCGCGTGGTAATTGTTAATCAAAAGCCGGAAACTTCGGAGACAATTTAACCGGTGACACCTTTTTCGGGGTGACCATATTTCTGTGTTACAGCAGCACTGAAAAACAATGATCCATTTAATTTCAGGAAACCATCTCTATGGGTTGTGCGTGTGGCGGGCTCGAGGAGAGAGCAGGGGGAGGGGGGAGGATAGGACTCCGTTCCTCCTACCAGCCTCCCTACTTCTCTGGATCACCTACGCGCTATCACAGAGCTTATTTCAGGCCCTGTTCACATATCCTAACATAAATAAACAAACATCTTTTTCTAGGTTTTATGTCTCACTTCCAGCGGCTAAATAAACATGCCTTTAGCTTTCAATGCCACTCTGACAAAAAATAAATAAATAAATAAACAGACAGAATATTATTTTTTGTGTTATTACAAACCTTTCAGTTTTCATCATTGCTGTTTTATTTTTCATACTGCTTTTAATATTTCCTTTTCTTATTTTTTATTGTTTTTCATACTGCTTTTAATATTTCCTTTTCTTATTTTTGTTGTTAGTACTAGAACTACTGACATGAAAGAGCAGTGGAATGAGCATGTTTGGTTTGGCACCGTTTGGTATTCTTTAATGCTTTAACTTCAAATATATAACAGCTCTCGTAGATAAACAAATGGTTTTATAATAATAATGATAATAACAATAGTAATAATAATAACAATGATAATGATGATGATGAAGAAGGCGACGACGACGATGTTGATGATGATGGTGATGGTGATAATGATGATGATGAGGGTGACGACGACGACGACGATGATGATGATGATAATGATGATGATGATGATGATAATGGTGCTGATTGATTATGATGGCGATGATGATGATGATTATGATGATGATGGTGATTGATGATGATGGCGATGATGATGATGATGATGGTGGTGACGATGATGATAATGATGATGATGATGAGGGCGACGACGACGACGACGGCGACATCGATGATAATGATGGCGATGATGATGAGGGCGGCGATGAAGACGACGACGACGATGATGATGATGAAGATGATGATGATGATGATGATGATGATGATAATGATGATGATGATGATGAGGGCGACGACGACGACGACGGCGACATCGATGATGATGATGGCGATGATGAGGAGGGCGGCGATGAAGACGACGACGACGACGATGATGATGATGAAGATGATGATGATGATGATGATGATGATGATGATGATGGTGATTGATGATGATGGCGATGATGATGATGATGATGATGATGATGATGATGATGATGATGATAATGATGATGATGATGAGGGCGACGACGACGACGGCGGCGACATCGATGATGATGATGGCGATGATGAGGAGGGCGGCGATGAAAACGACGACGATGACGACGACGACAACGACGACGACGATGATGATGATGATGATGATGATGATGAGGGCGGCGACGACGACGACGATGATGAGGAGGATGACGATGATGATGACGCTGCTGCTGCTGCTGCTGCTGCTGCTGCTGCTGCTGCTGATGATGATGATGATGATGATGATGATGATGATGATGATGATGATGATGATGAACTCTCCACGCTTGCAAGGAATCGATCGTTCGGGTATTTCTTTGAAGTGCCTCGTTGTTATACATAATGGAAAGGTTGCATGACTAATTAATAACCTCATTGACATTGAACATCTCAATCTGCTTATGAATCCATGGCGTCACATTTCATGAATAAATAAATTTATTTTAACAATAAATAATTTCGAGAAAAAGGGTTACTCACCTTCTCCCATATTCTGATTTTCAAATCCAATATATCTTTCAGTTTCATTGCAATACGTTACAGTAACAGTACACGCGTAAATGACCACAAAAACTAAACAGCATTTAATACCAATGAACCGAGAAGCCATTATCCCGAATTTTCGTAATCCACCCGCCGCAAAGATTTCATGGATGGGGGAAAAAACTTGCTTCTGTTTTCAGTTTCACATTAATATGTTTACAGTTCTAGAGTAGATTGTCCAATATATTTCTAACGCAAACACTGATCACTCGCCTTACTTGAAATTGAACACTCGTGCCTTTTAATACGATATAGTGATTTTATTTGTTTAATATATGCGATAATAATTGCGTGACACTTCGCCTTTGTTTACTTAGTGCAGGTTTGCAGTAGACCCTTCGCAGCTTCAGCGCACAATGAAGTTTCTTTTTTTCAGGTTAATAATTAGATAATTTTCAAGCATTGTGATGACACAGATCTGTAATATAAATCCGCGTTCCAATCTAGCAGGATAACTTTATTCCAAATGTTGCATTGCCATCGCATGCAGCAGTTGATTGTCCAATGACCTTGAAAAGGCCTTTCAATTGTTTTAAAACGTTCAATTCCATATAGTGAAAAAAAATCTTTCTCCCAGACATAAAATGTCAATTTTAAAGTTAATCATGGGTTAAAAATGTTTTGAGCATTTCCAGTAATGCATAAAAAAGCTTAAAATAATAAATAATTAAATGTTAAATCAAGCATCCTCTTGCTTCAGTTTTAATGGTTTAATCTTTGCAATGTATACTTTTTATCCAATATGAATTGCAATGCAGTCAAGCTTTCTTATTAAACGAAATGATCATCTTAAAATATGCCAATTTCATATGCCAGCGGCATATTTACGACAGCCGTGAGTGGAATCTCCATTTCATTGGTTTATTACTTCATACAAAAAAAACCATATTAACACCTTTTTGTTGGCTCAGAGAAGGGCAACACGAAGTGGGGGCGGGGGGGGGGGTGGGGGAAAGGGAGAGAGGGGACTGAAACCGTACACTGTTATGATGTATCACGACGCTTGACGTTAAGACGAATGGCACCTGTGGAGCTTCGCCACCAACTTCTAGTATTATTATCCGTGACAATTGGCTTATGTGACTCTTTGCCTTCACGTAACATCCTTTTGTTAACTTCTACGAGTAGTATAGAACAGACACTGTCTTGAAACAGGAGAAACCCAGTGGTCTTTTAATGAAAAAAAAAATCGAACAAAAATTGTGTTTTCAGACACCAAAGGCCGAATGGTAAGAAATACGGTGGAAATTCGGAAATCCGATCACCAGAGGATTTAAAATAATGTGGTCCAATTCCAGGGCCTCCAGGGCGTGAAGTACAATATTATATACACCCATAACTGATCATTTAAAAACACAAAATGACACCTTTGGAGGCCATAGTTGCAAAGATATTATTGAAATTGGTTTAGAACATCCGGGTTCTGTTTTTTTAAACGACGTCAGTATGCGCCTATAGTGATGCTTCTGTGGTACCTTTTTTTTTTTTTTTGCTCCTAAGAAATGTAGTAGTCCCAACTTCATCCTAAAAAATGGGGGGGGGGGGGGGGCACTTCCATCACATGACTGACTCCTGCGTCACCACAAAGGAAATGCATTTGACAACTGCAAATAGCGAGCCGTAAAACAACGAACACTAACGTTGTCGTACATGGATGAGGATCCTAGTAAACATCATGACGTCACATCAAACAACGTCTACCCACCGGTGTTGGATAGACTAATCAACGTTGTGAAACTGTTGCAAATGGAAGTCGAAACAACCGCTAAAAAACGCCACGTAAAATCCTAATTTAGAATCGCCATCTAGAAAGTGACAATCATGGGGTCTCGTGGTTATGCCTCCCTCAAATTATTCTCACTCATGGATCACTCGGTAACGCAGTATATGTCATCAGACAATTTTGAGAGTTGCAAACAGACCATTGGGTGTCTCGGTGGGCAACATATGGCGTTAAGAATTCAAAAAGATACACTTTTAGTATCAAACATTTTCTATCTGATTAATTGACAAAAAATTGACAAAGCTTCGGTGTTTCTTGTAAATCGATGCGGAGCCATGGTATGTATGTTGTTATGATGATTATTCTAATTGTAAATAATTCGTCTTGTTTTTGTTCCAACAGACAATGCTACCAAAGACCCCTGACGTCATACACGTTGAAGGTCGTGCCGTCACTCTGTGTCGTGGGTAGTGTGTATTTTATTAATGTGCATGTGGGATAACTCGGAAAGCTTGCAAGGTTAATTGACGCTTGGAGTGAATTTTTTTTTTTATAATTTCAGCAAACTCGCAAAAACAGATCCATCGAAAGACCTTTTGCACTCATGAAAAGCTACGGCTAACTTACAGTAATTATTTACCAAAATATCCGACAACTTCGGCACACAACAAAGCATTCTTCGTACTTGAAGTGGCTAATATTCCCGGGGGGGGATGGTGGGGGGGGGGAGCACTTAGTACCATATGTTTCCATGCGTATCCAAAAAAAAAAGGAAAAAAAAAACGACGAGAAAGAGGGAGGGGTCAATTTTTGAGGCCAGATGCGGTCCGGTGGAGCGCCAATTTCGTTGAAAAGGATGGGGGTGAAAGTTTTCATTCCGCACTCCGAATTTTTCATAAAAAGGAGGGTATTTCGGAATGTCACTCTGCGTATGGTTAGAAAAGTAGGTATTTATTCTAAAATTAGCACTCCTCGTTTAAGGATCATTTTAAAAAGGTCATGGACATGCATGATAACCAGTTGGTAGATGAGTGCCCCCCTCCCCTCCCTCGGGCTAAAATTCAAAACTACAATCATCATTCGATCCCGACGCTATATTCAGTGAGCAGTCGAGTCGTATCCAAGCTGGTAGATAACACCCACATTCATTTGTGAGCTACTTATTTTATTAATTTATTTTTTTAATTTACTTATTCATTAAAATTTGCTTGATTTTTAACACTGAGCACTTCCACTTTAGTAAGTTAGAGTAAATATGATCTAATTATCCCCAGCTTATTGCACGCATATCTTTATCCTTTAGGTTTTCTTACGAGCTATATTTAGCAACCAGTGGCCCAGATTCACACAGTAAACTTCAGCATCCGTTCTTCTAGACTTTCTTTGGTTATTCCCGTGCAAGATCATAGATTTCAGAATTTTTTCCCTGTTCCTATTTGATAGAATATCGATTTTTCAGGTGTACTTCCTCACTTGATATCAACAATTGATACTTGATGGTTGATAAAAATATCCATCGAATTCCTCACTTTACGGTCAATATAAAATACCACTCTGTTCTTAATAGGCAACTGAAAAGATTGGATCGGATCGTGAAGAAAATGTCAATCAACCTGTAGAAACAGGTTTGTTGTTTCATGCGTCATCCACAAGGGGTCATCCCTGAAGTACGCATGCGCAGGAGAGTGCGATGGAGGAGTGGGAGCTGGCGGAAGGGAGGGGGTGTGGCGCTCTGCGTATCGCAATGTTACCGGTGACGTCACAATTTTTGTGCATTAGAGGGGGACAGGGGACAAAAAGACCTCGCATATGCTTTCTGGTCCGAAACAGATTTCTGGGAAAAACATACCTATTGGTCAGAGGAGCAAGCAACAACTGAACCACTTAAACAAATCCGACCACCGCTTTTTTAGCTCCACTTTATGTGTATTAGACTATAAATAACCTGCAAATAGGATCAATGAGGGAACAGAACCACATTAGTTTGTTTAAAGTGCGGTGGTCACAATACTGGTGGTCAACTGCACACGTTTATTTAAAAATCGGGGCTTGTTTACAATACAGTCTATACTATTAGCTTTGTATATTCCAGCTTTTCTCTTAACGTCACTTCCTTTAAAATCGATCCCTTTATCGACAATCATGGCGTCATATTGTGGATAATGATAAAGCTTCGAAGCGAAAATAAGATATTTTTGTTTAACGCAACAAAGTTGCAAGCTAAAGTGAAAACTACCAGTCAGAAACAAATTGTTTTGCTTTGAGGAATTCATTTCGTGACAACTAGACCCTCTATTAGCGTCAGTTGGGAAAAATATTACCCTACATTCTACTGGTAAACTTGACTAAAAAACTGCACCAGAAACACAAAACTATGAATGCAGCAGACAGGATTCCATTACTGAAGCATTTATTGTTTTCTTAGAAGTAGAACTTCAAACTAGAACATCTTGTGTCACGTCGTTTTAGGCCCAAAGGGTCGAAACTAAGCTCAAACTCGTTCCATCTCTAACCGTTTTGGAGAAAATCACCAACGCCCCCCCCCCACCCCCCCAGTAAACATTGCGACGCTTGATCATCATTGGATAGACATTACACCGTTGGATATATGTCGGTTAGCCAGCGTTTAATCAACGTTGCGTAAAGGTTGTAAAGTCGAAAGAACTTCTATCTCATGGCCTATCTATAAGCGTCGGGAAACTGTTAATCTAGAGACAGTAAAGACAGTGATAGTTACAGCGTGGTCACTCTCCGTCTAAGTATCCCCACCCTAGGGTCATACGGTCACGCAGGACTCATATGAAGCCAGTTTTCATGAATATTATTCAAAAGTAGGTGGGGAAAAAACTTGGGCGCTGCTGAAATTCTCATATTTTACACCCTCGTTTGAATCTACTTTTAAAGTGATTTTTCATGGCTGCCATTTCTGGTGAACGATAACTAAAGGAGGCTGTTGATTTTTGGTTCTGAGCCCGAAGTCTATACAACGTCGATTTTTCGACGTTTTATCCAAGGTCGCTTTTCCGACGGCAATTCAACGTTGCACCAAAGAGATCGATTAGACGTCGAAAAAAGTAGTAAAAAGTCATGAAAGGGCAGAAATAGAATAAGTACAAACTTATTTTTAACTGGAAACAAAGTTTCTAAGTGGGAATTATAATTTTCTTAGGACAGGCAAAACATGCTATTAGGGGTTTTTTTCAGTCACTCACTTTATCTAATGCATCTCGTGTGTTATGTGAATCAGATAATTATTTGACATTTTTCTTCTGTTCGAAATGCTTCGTCATTTCAAAAGTAAGCAATACCTGTGAAATTGCAATAACACCCTCTCTCACCCGCGCCTCTTCAAACTAGATACACCGTGTTAGTTTACCAGAGGCATGCATACAAATTTTGTTTTAGCATCTGAAGAGTTACTCGAAATTCTAGTGAAATAGAAATTGATGGCGTTTCGGGGGAAATGTGGTGGGACTCCTACAAAATCGAAATTTTTGTCTCTTCCCCTATTACGAAATCGAAAAAAAAAAGATCAACGGAATCGAAAAAGCCCTTGCATAAGCAGTTGCATAACAATGGCTAACAACACCCCTACAGTAGACACCCGTTCTACAAACATAGAACACCCCGTCGCGGTAGCCCGAGGCCTTTCACCGGAATTATAATGCCATAATTACCTGGAGACCCAACATCTTCGTGTTCTCCGATGCCATCCGGAAGCTTCAGACAACCACCTACATACTTATCAGAAGTATGGACGCCGCAACACCCCAGACCGCCACGGAGAGAGCAAAGACATAGGCGGCTATGGACCTCTACACAAGGCTAACACAGAAAGAAAGAACACGCGGACACTACACCCGGACACAAATTTGTTCCTGTAATGAACTGATGGTCAACGGAGCCGCACTGTATATGGGCTATGTAAACACCGTTACATCATTCTATTATTCTGGTTTTTTCGTTTTCGTAAATATTTTTTTTTCGATTTTGTAAACACCTTTTTTCGATTTCGTAAAGCATTTTTTCGATTTTGTAACTCACCGAGTGTGGTGAAATTGAATAAAATAAATAAATGAAAATAAATAAATAAGGCAAAAACAGTGAAACTTGCAGAATTCTCGATAAACAATAACCTTTCGGGAATTAAGTCCTAAGTGTAAAAAAAAAAGTGACCAACAAACCATAGAATGCACAGCCAGTGAGAAAAGGCTACAATAAGTTGCATGGATAGGGAATTTTTAATAAATTTAAATTAAAAACTTCATTGTCATGCATACACAGAATATTACACTTGCGCGGCGACACTCACTGGAAGTGATTGCGTGTATATTGCGAGCACTCTCTATCAATTAAAGCAAATGTGAATGACTTAACGAATTACGCCCAAGGATGCCTCTCTTCACCCCCATCATGGAAAAATCTGTGTATAAACCTTCCTTGTGTAATAATATTTTACTTATTTCCACCGATCGCCTGCTAGACAAGGAGGTTGATGGATGACCGAGCCAGGAAACTCGATGAGGGGGTGGGGGCAGGATGTGGGGAACGGGTTGAGGGTGGGTAATGCCGTGTAATGTGATTTACTTGGCACAAGCAAGGACAGTCCATACCCTGCTCAACTTCTCACTGTGCAGCGAGGGCCTGATTGAAATAAGCAACAGTGGATAAACCAGTACCGCATGCAAGAGCAAATCCCATATATACATATTTTGTTTGTCAGTGTAAATTGATGTCGTAATTTACTTTGTTATGAGACACCCTAAGGCTCAATAAAATGTTAACAGTACAGCACAGCGTCTGCTAACTATCGCCTTGGCTGTTGTTATATCTTTTGTTATCACAGAATAAGACCATAGGGATAAAACCATCGAGATAAAACCATGGGGATAAGACCATCGGGCTAAGACAATCCGAGAAAGAGGACCACTTTTGCCAGTCCCATTCCAGTTCATTCCAAGGAGCAAGTCCACCACCTGGCATTATGGCAACTTCTGGGACGTTCTATGAAATGCAAATCAGAGAAATTCTGTGCCCGGGCTCACTTTGTCTGATAACCGCTTTGTAAGTTCAGTAAAAATAAATAAATAAATAAATAAAAATAAAAGTAAAAAACATCCGAGGACGTTCTCTAGTTTGCTCCTCACAAGGATATCTGACAATCATGGGAATGAATACTCAGTACATGAAACTAAAACACCTCTTTGCTGGTGTTATCACGGACCCTGGTTTACTCTTCATATCTTATGCTGTGTGTTGACAATACGTGACAGCAAAGCAAATATTTTAATTATACTTATAGCTATGGGATGGCAATGTTTCATAAATATTTTTTTTCAATATTTCACAAATGATAAACAAATAAATTCAGAGTTTTAATATTGATAAATCATTGATTACATCTGTAAATTTACTCCTGTGTAAACAAATTAAGTACTGCTCATTATCGTAGCATTAAAAACTAATACGAGACAATAGATACCAGCTTCAGCCCAACAGCCATTCCTCAACCCCTCCCCCTCCCCTCCCCCCCGTCCCTACCCCACTACTTGCTAAATTTAGGTGTAATTCCCCGAGAGGAAAGTACCTATTCTGTTCAGATCGCCTTTGTGAATGCTTTACATGTCACATTCTTGTAACATAATTGCTGTTGTCGGTTTCATTTGTATGACAGAAAAAAAACAAACAGAAACACACAAAGAAGTAGAATCTCTTGTCTTCCATTAACAAACTGCCTCGCCAGATTACCTGCGATTTCAGCCAGCTTTTGAATTATCACTATAAATTACCAGTCTCAAAATAGCGCATATCTCAGTGATATATTTTATGCATCAGGTGCACTTTTTTACTTGGATTTCCGAGAGAACAGAGAGAAAAAAACAAAAACAGAAGGTGTTCAAGGCATTGCTTTACGGTATTAGAGTTATCAGTTTATTACTTAAACAACTGTGCCGCCGTGTTCATAAAAAATAGTAGTTGTGGCCTTGAGGACTTGTTTTTAATAAATCGGCTTGTGGGATGCCGCAAGCACAAGATCAGCTTTCCTCGATTCCTCAGCAGAACCACAGCAAGACCTTAAAACCAATACCAGACAGAATGTGCCAGTTGAATCTAACCCTTTCTACAATCCGTTTCAGAACCAGTTTCACCTCATTTTCAGCTGTCCCAGTCGAATCGTAAGGTTAACTTCATGATCTTGACCGTGAACATTATTTTCAAGACCAGTCATGATTTTCGTATCATGATAAAAAACCAATAAACACATATTGAATTTTGTCTAATTTTCTCCTCTACAATATGCCATTTTCCAAAAGTTCTTGATCATGGCAGTTAAAAGTCAAAGATAAGCGTCACACGCCTGAATATACGTCTGCTACCTCTGAGCTGCAGGTATCACTAAGTACACTTCAACTATATTTAAAAGAAATCAAGATGTCTAGTTATTTGCATATATTCAAATATGGAATAAACAAGATTCCTCCCGCTTTCAAATTACAACCAAAAATAGCATCTCTATGAATATATTGCTCAAAACATTACATGACGCATACCGCAGCAGAGTGCAGTGGGCGGATAATAGATGGCCGTATCGTGGGATCAGGCTGGCTCCACAATCATAACTCCGGTAATAAAATATATGGGCGAGTGGTAGGTTACAGCTGAATGATTCATTCTTGTTTTTATTGTGCATTTTACATGGAGGTATGTGACTGTAAAAACAACGGTGACAGGGTGTATTGGTATGTATGGCAAACCCATTGCTAAGGAGCATAGAGTAATGAAATGTCATAATACAAGCTTTGCTTAGGCCATAAAAAATATAAGACCTCAAACTCAAGCGACATCATTAATAAGGGGAAAAAATTGTATAGGTTGCAGTTTAAGAACTTAAATCCTGAATGAAAAGAAAAGAGAGAAAAAAGAATAATTTGGGTGATTCGGAAAGAAGGAAAGTGAAGACGTTTGCTCTTCCAGGGGCAAATTAATAGTCGCAGCATTCGGTGCTGAGCTCAGGGGTTGAGGAGTGAGGGAAGGGGGGGGGGGGGGTGCGCTATTCTAACACACGGCTCTGGTGCAGCTGTGACATGTGAAAGATGCCCCCTTCTGTTTCACTCAAAATTTGCGATCTTTTCGCTGTTCTCTAAATTCAGCGATCTTCTCCTCTCTAGTAAAGAAATATGTGACATTTTAGCATCTGTTGACAATTTGCGATCATTACACTCTTTAAAATTTGATTTTCGTTCTCTGTGGAGAATTGTGCGATCTTTTCGATTTCCCAGACTGGCGAAGCGTGAGATATGTTCATTTTCACATGGTGAAACGGGCGACCTTTTCAATTTTCACATGGCGAAAGGTGCGACCTTTTCAATTTTCACATGGCGAAGCGTGCGATCTTTTTCAATTTTCATACGGCGAAACGTGTGACCTTTTCGATTTTCACATGGCGAAACGTGCAATGTTTTCGCTTTATATTCCAACAAAGCAAACAACGCCTGCCCACACCCGGACGCTCAGTTTTATCCCAATAAAATTACAACTAAAAAATCCAAAGCAGTGAAGTTAGGGCTCGAAAAACTTCTGCGGAAGCCTTCTCAATTCATGTTAATTTTAACACATGAAGACGCCCTCCTATTTTACCAAGCTGGTTTTACGGATGGAGGGTTTTTTTCTGGTACAAGAACAGAAGCGACATAGTTTCAGAAGCCTAAAGCAGTTATCGCACGCGTAGATATTTTCCATTTTAGTCCAGAAAGACAATAGTCTTGTTTCTCATCCCATTTTTTAAAAGACTTCACAGCCTGGGGATATTTATTTCTAAAGAAAACTAGACCCAGGCTGGGCCCAAACTTTTTTTGTTTTTGAAAATTACTGTGTCACGGAATTGGCCAGATTGTTTGTTTATTTGTTTGGTTTTCTCCCGCCAATGATGATTTAGTAGTTTTATAAAACCCTCCTATCACATGACGCTTACATCATCCGTTTATAAGTTACTATTTTGAAAGGTTTGAAAAGTTTCTTGTAAGAAAATGCAAAAGTGTGATCGCAAAATTTTAAGATAAATATATCCCCTCTAAAGGACAATTTTTCTGCCATCCGGATAACTTTTGCTTAAAATACTTAACCACCGGTAAATATGTTTGTTTTTTGTTACTCGATTCCTTAGACGCAACCGGTCCACTTCTATTTTTATTTGCGATTTTAGTGACTCAGTAAAGGGGGAAAGGTCAAGGTTATTTTATCCACACCTTTTTTTTTGTCGTCATTTCAAACTAATAATCCAGGTATTTACAAAGGGTTGTTTGCACCTTTTCGCCTGGTAACCTCATTCCCAGTCACTTCTTTCATGCAATTAAAGTTTACACCTGACCGTGATAATGCTTGTCTCTTGTGCTTTTTTCTTTTAAAAATGTGTCACAGTTCTTATTTTAATCTTTCATTTTGACAAACGATGCGCCGAAAACTAACCCTTCAAACGTGACGATCACGATACGACAATTCATAAAGTAGACCTAACTTACAACAGAGTGCGCCTAGGGCAAACAGGAGCATAGTTAAAGTTGACACAGCCTTCCAAATATTTTGAAAAAAAAACCTAAACGTAAAATGTACACCATAGAATTTTAATATGCCATAAGGTGTGCTCTGGAATAAATAACTGCAGTGATATCAATTTTGAAATGAGGCAGAAAACTCCCGCAGTTTGTTGTTCAAGAAATGATGCGAATACCTCTAACTTTTTATAGGTATGGGACAATATCAGCCTTTCTTATGCGACAGAAAAAGGTGTCATTTACAAAAATTGACTCTGACAGCTCTCGCTCGTTCACCAGTCTGCAATTGTGACACTTTCGGCTGTTATAACACGACGCAAGCCTGGAATGTGCAGTAACAACATTAAAAGGAACTGTAGCACTTGTTTGTGATTTTTAAATATTAAAGAAAATTAATACGCCAGAACCACCAAATTAAGAATCACCATTGAAACTGGATAAGGGGGAGGAAGGTCTTAATTCCAGGTCTGTCTAATTTATTGGGTTCTCCATAAGGCGAGTGAATTGGAACGGGTCTGACAAAGGGCTGTCTCATTATTCCACATTAATAAGCAATATATATATATATATATATATATATATATATATATATATATATATATATATATATATATATATATATATATATATATATATATATATATATATATATATATATATATATATATATTCCATGAATGCCAGTATGCGAACAAAGGAAGCGTACAAAAGGATACATGCAGCATCGAAAATGAACGCACGACTGAAAGTGTGTACTTGAAATAGTCATGACAACGTAATCAGCCGACAGGGCATGTAAGGCTATCGTCGCCTTTTCTCTCATGCCACCCCAAGCAGCGACGAACACCAGGGTGGCATCAGAGCCTCGGGGTGGGAGGAAAGCTCTTTGTATTTTTCAATGGATTCCTGTTTTTCAAAGTTTTTTTTTTACCTGCGACAGGAAGCATCTCAGAGGAGTGCAAAGAATGTATAATTTATAAGAGAATAAAGTTGTACAAAAAATTCATTAAATAAAAATAAAACCACACTCGCATTTGGACTGATCCGAAAAATCTCTTAGCCTTGAGCACTGTTCGCACTGGCCTTTCAGACGCTTGCTGCAAGCTGCGGGAGGATCCGTTTTTACTGTCGTCTTGTAGTTCACCCCCCCCCCCCCCCATTACAAAGAACCCGGCAAATAGAACATTCCCGGAAATAGGATCATCACACTGATCGATGGTCCTATTTTTCCGGAATCCTGGCTGTAGTTCTTTGGCCAAACAAACACTACAAGTAGATTTGAATTCTCACCGAGAAATCCTGAACTGCTCATTTGCTTTTCACAGGTTTCTTGATACCCACGAATGAAGAACTAGCTTAGAGTCAATAGAAAACACGAGCTGAAACGAATGAATAAACAAATCATAAGTCTGTCAACCGAAAGTTTTAAACTGATTTTGGGCAATATTATAACATGAACAATTATCATCTATTTAAAAAAAAAAAAAAAAACAAACAAAAGTGTCTAGTATTCATTCCATCGGCGGTTTCACAACAAATGGAAACCGGATTGCAAAGACAACAGCCCGTGAACAATGTGTCCTCATTCACGACTCAGACTCTGAACGGGCGCACAGTGCGCATCGTATACCGGTGAGAACTTGTACGAGGCTGTTATAGAAGCAAACCAAACCAGATTATATGCGGATCACAAACAATCGCGTCGATACCAATTCTTAAGAAAACTGAACCGATGGACAGCCATGTTTTAAAATGAAACCCCAGTCAAATTTAGGCTTTCTACCCTTCAAAATTTCAACATGAAAAGACTGAAATGTGAATCAAAGAACCACGTTTTTTACCAGCAGTGACGGAAGAAGCTGGAATGTCGTTGAAAACAGCGGGCAAACTGAGAAGATGCACTATTTTATTAACACTTGACAAGCCTTTGGCTTGCAAGAGTTATATGAATTTGTGCGAGCAAAATTCGTCCTTTTTTTTTTTTTCTTCTTGACACTTTTTTCCGATTTTTGTGTCTTCTTCTCCTCTGACACTATGGGCCCTACGACCATGAAACTTGGGACTTATGAAGAGCTTGATCTGAACATGCGCATGTCACTTTTTATTTTCGTCTTTGATTTCGTTTTCTTTGTTAAAACGCCATGTAAAAAGAGTGTATTTTTTTGCAAGTAAATGCGTAGCATTTAACCCACATCACACACAGTTGCACAGTGAGCTTTGTGCGAGCTCTCACTGCGTAAATAGCTAACACAGCGTATGCTAGATCAGTCAATAAAACCTTAAGTCAACAGAAACCAAACACTACTCGGCTTATAACACTTATTCAAGCTGTGTTGTTTGCAATATATTATTCAAGAAATAACCCATTGAAGGAAGTATTTTTGCGTTTTAATTTTTGTCAAGTGTTTAACATTTCGCTAGCGAAGTGAGGTTCTAGTTATTTATTGCAATTACATTTACACTGCGCTTACTTTGAGCCACTATTTTGATGCAGTATTTTTGATTCATAAGCAGTTTTACTCAAACATCCATACATACGAAAAAACGCACTTAACTGGGATAAGTGCAACATCGTGGACATCGACTGACATTTCTATGTCTAAATGAACAAAACGAACCAAAAAATAAGCAGCATTGTTGTAAAAAATCACACTTGTTAGGTGTGACAGAAGTACTGCAAGGAGTTCTCCTGATTGAATCAGCAATTAGGCGTTGTTGTCTAGACACCGGATTCAGCTCTTGTAAAAAGAAAAAAAATCGTCAAAATGGACGGAGATTTGGCCCTCTGCAAAACTCTAGATTTCCATTTACGAGTTATATATTTACTTCCCGAGCGCTTTCAGTGTACAGTTTCAGACCCGCAAGTCCGGCTTTTGTAAGCTTAATGATCTCACTTCCTGTCATTTCGTTGACAAATACTAAAAATAACTACGGTAGTTTGAAAACTGTGTATGTCCGCCATTTTTATTGATATCGCTGCTGGATCACGGTGTTCGACTGACATCGGTAATGACGTCACAAGTATTCAGACAACGCTTTTGAAACTGAGATTTCAGCCAGTCATGTGAGTGTGTGTGAGTGTGTGCCTGTTTGCGTTTGTGTATGTTTAAAACGGGAAGGGAGATAGGATTATAATCTAGTTAAGCATTTGCTTTCATATGTGTTACCAAACAAAAAAACCTAAAAAAATAAAAATAAAAACCATAAATAAACAAATAAAAACAGAATCTGAACCGATGTAAATAGTGGTTACATGTCAAGAGTGGCTACGCACAGCTTTCTCTCTCTCTCTCTCTCTCTCTCTCTCTCTCTCTCTCTCTCTCTCTCTCTCTCTCTCTCTCTCTCTCTTTCTCTCTCTCTTTCTCTCTCTCTCTCTCTCTCTCTCTCTGTTTTTTTGTTTTTTTTTTGTTTTGTTTTTTTTTCTTTTTTAAACGCTCTTAAAAATTTATTTATCTGAAAGGATGTCCAGGAAAATAAAACCAAACAAAATCAGTTAAGTTTTGCAAGTCAATAAGTTCCATGGTATTTCATTCAGCTGAAAAGAGTTCTGTAGGTGCATAGATTGACTCACACCAAATCCAGCAGAAATTTGGAGTAAGAGGAGGGGGGGGGGGGGGGGGCGAATACCGTTCAGAAACTGTTATACCATGGACTGAGAGAGCTATCAAAGAATCAAAATACGCCTGTAATATTGAATCCATAATTTGGCGCATAAGGATTTTTTAAAATTCAATTTAGAACTCCGCGATAGGAAAGTAAAATTTTTCAAACTTCGCACCTTGTGTTTAAGGGTTGCTTAAAAAAGACACAAACACGTATGGTAGGTAAGTATGTTGTACGCGAGTGGCCAACCAGATTCATTTATGTTTTTGTATGTGGAGGTGGGGTGTACTCTCTATTCAGTACCCCGTTACTCCCTCCGCCCTGAACTGATGAATAGTTTTATCGGGTTTAAGTACTGATCCTCAGAGAAAATCGAACATTTTACCCACACTGCGAATCTGGCATCTCCTTTCCCAGTTTGCCTGGAAGATATCCTTCAAGTTTTCTCATACGTCAATTAGAGTGTTGCGTGTTTTAGCAGGAGTGATTTGGTTCTATGGTATTTCGTGAGTAGTCCGAACTTTTCGCACTGTCACTCGAGCATTTATAGGTTATTAACTTAAGCACAAAAAAAATACGTTTTTCACTTGACAGCATTCCGGCTGACTGAAATTGAGAACGTTCGTTTTACGGAAAACCTTAAAATTTCTTCATGAGGTAAATATGTCTGTTTTATTAAAGGGCTGGTACCTTTTTTTTTGTACAATGAGAACTGCGTAGAAGTCTCGTTATTGGGGCTCGCACCTTATGGACATAAAACCAGGCCGTAAATAACAATTAATGCTCCTCCCCCATCCCTGGATAAAAACCAGGCCGTAAATGACAATGCTGCACCCACAGCGGAATAAAAACCAGGTAGTAAATAACAATGCCCCACCCCCTCCACTCCCCCCCCCCCCCACCGGGATACGACCCTCACGGGGATATGATTAAGGATATAAAAACCCACATAACTATCTTGTTTTGTCACTGAGTAATAAAAATAATAAAAACTTTTTTTTTCATGTAAATGGCGCTCTTTCACTTTTGAAGTGAAAGGTAAATTATCATCCAAGTTCCTGAGTCAAACCAAGTATATATTTATCCCTTCATGAAAAAGAACAATATATCTTAGGTCTGCCTCAGCTCTCATAGCTCAAGGTGCGTCCTTTTGACTTCAGAAAAAAACCCACCACAAATCACTTTTAAGGTTAACAAAAACTCCCAGGGTGCTCACTGGCATTGAACTTAAGGCCTTTCTTCACAAGGTATGACCTTTGTCTACTCATGTCAATATCTCGTCTATATTGTGTCAGTTTTTTTTCACCTAAGCGCAGCGCATTCAGTGTATATTTAGTTTATAGTGCAATTGTTTTAAATGGACACTACTTGTTACTTCAATGAAGTACTGAATCCATTCATGAAATTATTGAATAAGCAGAAATGGCGAATTCTACCATGTCAGGGTTAGCTTGTAATTATTCTGAGTAATGTCTGAAAGCAAAGATTGACATAACTATCTGTTATATTCTATCAACAGGGCTTTATGCTCAGATCGCGGCGTGATTGAAAATGGTGCTTCTCAAACTCTTCTTATTCATAGAACAACCCATGAACAAAAATCACTCCCAGTCAGTTCTTGATGTACAAGCCGCTCCTTAATCAGAATTAATTCTGGCGTGCGCATGTGCACCCTGTGCACCCATGTCTCATCGATTGTCATACACATTTTGGTAACGGCGCACTACTTTGTATTTAGGCGTACATTTTTCCACATGCGCCATAAAATTTTAAAAAATCCGAAATGTTCTGCTTTTTTCACACTGTTCTTTTATAATCTATTGCATAATGTAAAGTGAAACAAATAAAAAGGTTGAACATTTTACCGTTTGCTTAAATACACTAGGCATTAGGATTGTTCTAACAGCGTTTTACCGTGCGCCATTGGCAAACGTAGCACGATTTCCAGAATTATCCCTGTAAACAAATTCATGACCCGCGATCCACTCTTTGACGAGTTCGTAAACCACGAACCACTTCTATATCAATTCGTGAACCGTAAACAGGCCGGAAAAAAGTTTATGAACTAATTATTGTTCTTAATTAAGCCTGTGAAGTATGATTTGTTTCGTTCCTTTTCTTTACTCACAACAATAGGGAACAAGACAATCGTAGATTGCACATCCCCCGCCGCGCCCGTCTACATTATATATATTTTCTTCCCTGAAAGTATAGTAAACAACAAAGTCTAAATTGTGAAAAATCGCCAAAATTACATTTTTTAAGAAATCGAGAAATAACATGACATTGCACAACTACACTTTATATACTTTCTATCTGTAGGGTTTTATTTGTCTACGATGAACAGTAACAAAGATACAGCCTGGACAAACTTGTTCTGAAAAACGACAAAGTCCAAATTTTCAACAACAAAAAATCGCCAAAATTACATGTTTAAAAAAAAATCGAAAAATAGCCTGACGTTGCACAACTGTACGTTATATACTTTCTTCCTGTAGGGTTTTATTAATCTCTGAGGAATAGTAACCAAAGACACAGCCCGGACAAAGAGGATTGCGGACGGACGGACACAAGGCGTTTCTATATCCTCCGTCCTTGGATAGGCCGGATATAACAATTCAACAATATGCTAAACTGAAGTTCATAACTAATTAGCGAAGTGAAAATATAAAAGTGCAAAGCACCTGCATATGATTTACTAGAGTGCACACCTTCTCCATTTGCCTACACAAAGTACCCAACCAGCGAAATAACTATTTGTTTTAAACATATCTATAATTGATTGACTTAATAAAAGTTTAAACTAAGATCTTAATCTATAGTTCACCAGATTAAATCACTTTAGCTGGAGATATATTAAAAATAAATGTTAAATATTATAATAAAATACACTAAAAGCGCTGGCAAGCAAAACAATGACGTCATCAATACTTTTCTCATTCTTTTTTTCAGTGGTCTGTGGACGAGTGCCGCATGCAGCATTAAGCCTCAGAAGAAAGAAATGTGAAATAACCCCCATTAGCGTGGATGATCTGCGTCAGTTTGAACTTTGGGCTGTTATATGAACGAAAACAAAGTGCGATTAAAGAGAATTGAAAATATGAACAGGAAAGATGCTGCGACATGAGTCGGATGAAAGAAACCAAAAAAAGTACGTTAATGTAGGCAAATAAGAGACAGAAGTCAAATAATAAGACTGGGAGGTTGGTGGGGGGGGGGGGGGAATGGACTGTTTTCTGTCTTCATGATGTGATATAAGGACGCGCACCAGAGGAAAGACACAACGCCCCACACACCCGGCAGGGCGAACGTATACTTTCAAGCAACCCATAGTATATTTGCACGCACAATTGCTTTAATATTTAGCATGAACATCTTCCACTGTATTGATGATGTCATCCATCAACTCAGAAAGATTGGCTCACGGACAGTTTTAGCACCACCCCTTCCTCCCGCTCCCCGCCGATCCCCGCCGCTCCTACCCCCTTTTATGGCGTGATTCGAAATCTTTTCCAAGAAAAGCTACTGCTTACATCACTCCCACAAAATATAAATTTAAAAACATCACGTTAGCAAAAGCAATCTTAACATCAGTTAGGTTTGTTCTTGTTTTTGTTTTTTTTTTTTTGGTTATAATCCAAAAGTATCATCACTGCGGGATGAAACCTGCGGGTAAAAATGCCAACAGATAAAAAACTAGACCGAAATTCGCACAGCGAATTAGACGCCACTTGGAATGATAACTTAAAACGGAAGGTAGATGATATTGCTGTTTGTTATCAATTTTCACATGTCTGAATGCAGAACATCCTCCTAAATACTACCAACAATACCGGTAAGGTCAAGGTCAAAAATTTTTATCAGGTGCACCACTTCAGATGACCCTTCATACATGTGGCTAGTTTGGTTGGTCTAGCTTCAGCGGTCTTGTAGGAGATGTCTGGAAACCGATTGCTCTATCTCTTATCGTTTTCGAGATATAGGCCATCTTCCGATTTCAGACTCGAAAGTGACCTGGAGGTCAAGGACACCGGAAGTTATACCTTACGTATCGTCGTATAGGGGTGGAGGTCGAAAATGAGGTCAGAATTGTTCTATCTCTTACCGTTTTCGAGATAAGTCATTGTTTTTTCTTTATTAACGTTTTTCGCGATTTTTAACGGGTGCATCAGATCACATCGTCCTTTATATGTGCCAAGTTTTGCCTTTCTAGCTTCAACGGCCTATCAGTAATTGTCTGAATTGTCTGGAAACCGTTTGACCTTTTTCGCGATTTGACCCTGACCAGTAAGGTCAAGGTCAAAAATTTTAATCATGCGCACCACTTCAGATGATCCTCCATACATGTGCCAAGTTTGGTTGGTCTAGCTTCAGCGGTCTTGCAGGAGATGTATGGAAACCGATTCGGCGGAAGAAGAAAAAAAATTTAAAAATAAGCGAGGACAAAAAATAGGTGAAGAATTCGAGGCAATCCATCCCCATTTGGTATTTTCAATACCAAGTGGGAATAAACACACACACACACACACACACACACACACACACACACACACACACACACACACACACACACACACACACACACACACACACACACACACACACACGCACACACACACACACACATTAGAGCGAAACATACAAAGATTGTTTTCAAAAGCAACTGGTGTGTTTTTTATGGCTCATGTCCGGATATACGGGATTGTCACGCGGCAGTCGTATATTAGTTGCACTTTCGACACGTCACGTCACGAAATTTCAAAGGGGTCGGGGGAAGGGGGTGGGGGAGGTGGTACTGTTCAAGTTTCCAGTGTGTTTCCCGAGGCTTTATCTTAAAATGTAGCTGATATGCGACAGAAAATTTAGTGGGCCGGATGCAGACAGACAAACAGACAGACAGACAGAGAGACCGAGAGCGACATAGAGTGGGAAAAAAAGATAAAAAAAAACATCCCCTGGGGAAGGGTGTGCTGACGGACAGGAGAGAACGTGTTCCGTTCTTGTGTGTATTATGAGTAGCAATGAATGATTACACAAGTATATTATAATTAGACTTAATTTTCCACATACGTCGAGATTTCGTCGCCATAAAAACTCAATAAACGACAGTTTTTAGAAAAGTGAACCTAAGTCCCAAATTCAAATCTACGTTGTATTTGTGTCGTTATATTTACTGGGCAACAAAGATTTTTTCAAAGAGTTTGGCTTGGGGAAAGGCCATAGAAAAAAGGAGTGTGCTAATAACTCATGACTTTCATACTATGGCTGTGACAAACGTCCCGAAAACCTCGTCTCAAACATGATTTCTCTTGCACGTATTTGCTGTTTTCTGAAGGGGACTCCTTTCTATATGTCTGTCATTGAAATTTGTTTATCAGAAAATCTCTTTAATGTTGTGTGACTTTTGCTCAGTACACTATTCCATCCTGTCGTTGAAAGCACAGTTCGCATGTGAGAAGGATTCGGAATAACGATTTCGTGCTCACGGAGCTGCACATGGCTGGTGAAATCAGTGGACAATAGTTTGGAATAGCTTGGATGTCGGAAGACGAATTCACGTTAAAGCAATCCGGTTTATTCCAATTATAGAATGCCTGTCACCACAGGCTATTCCATATATTTACTATATTTCGTAAACAGCTTTAAATATTTGTGATTGCATTAAAGAAAAAAAAAAAAGCTCAAATACACCATCACAATGAAATGGAAGGAAGCAACATGAGACTTTAAAAAAAAATTTATCAGAAGGGGGTATTCAATCTTGTCGGCTGCCAATGAAGTCAAAGACTAAATCGCACGCGACATTCGAAATACGTTAAAAATCTGATCACTTGAATCAAAACCTTTTTGTAGGGTCATTCGCCTACTCAAAACCTGCTCCAAAAATACCGGCTCATTTCGATTGCATCCAGGAATAATTAATCATGCATAAAGAACAGACGTTGTGTCTGCATTAATGTGCATATTTTCCTGAAAGATTTGACTGCAGAAGTCTCTATTGCGCTTGGATTAGCGCTCTAAGGAACGGAAATTTGTCTGACGCAAGGAAATGTTTAAGCAATTCCATTTGATATAGGGCAAAGTTAGTAAAAATTAATTCATTTAATGTGATATTACCTCACGTTTCAATTTTTGCAAGATAATTTCGGTGTTGTTTTCTTGGAGCACGTAATGCAAATGGAGAACGCGTCAATGCGGAATTTTATTTTACAAGTTTTGTCATTGGATCGTGTTGACAGGGACAAATGCCGGTATGAACAATGATTGTGTAGAGGAGTGGGCTGTATCGCTCGGGTTGTTTTTAAATTTACAACACCAGTGCATCCCTGTCGCTAGAACAGCATCATTGCCGCCATATGCCACCATATGTGGCTGTCCACACCCACACCGAAAGTGATCACCCGACGCGAAAGTACAAGGGTGGTCGTACGACACAGTGTGCAGGGATGGTCGTACGACAGAATGTGCAATGGTGGTCGTACCACACGACACTGCGAAATGATCGTAAGTGATCGCGAAGTGATCGAATGACACGACTTATCTGGGCGGCAATACGTCGTTATGTATGGAGTTGACCATACGACATGGTACGTCAGTGCTGCTCTTCTACACCGCTGAACTTTCTTGGGAATCACAATTACCAAATCACAGTGACAGAATACCAGAACGCCACCAATGAACCTTTGGACTGTAAATATCAAGGGTGGACATATAACCCTAAATTTTCGTGTTTTTTTTTTTCATTTAATACTTAATCTCAGGCATTTGCCGACAACAGCTCGAAATGACTGGCATCATGGTGACCATAGAGCTGTGCAGGAAGGGCTATTACCCGAGTAGCTCAACATATATACAGCCACGGCCCATAGGGTGTATAGCCACGGCCCATGTATAGCCGAAGCCACTGTCACAGTTTGCGTTTTAAGGTTTTCTTTTCAGTGGTTAGACTTGAATATACATAATGATGACGTTACACACAAATGATAAGGTCTCAGAGAGTGTTTTGAGATCACGTAGCTTTTCGAGATAAGAAGTATGATTTGATGCTCAAAACCGGCTAGAGTGTGACGCAATAAGCCAAATAACACGTTGGGCTTTCCGAATAAAACGCGCAAAAAATCCCGCGTATCGAATACAAAATAATCGAATAAAAATGAAGTGATAGAGAGATTCCGCCTAAATGTTTCTCTTGCACCGAAGAGCAATCGTGTTTTTAACAACTCGAGTGATATTTTAAAAATTCATTAAAAGTTTTAACAAATAGTTTTAAGTTTCAATTTCTTTTGTGTTCTGAGTATGAGCTGTTTTCGCCATATTTCTTCTATATTTTTCTGTATTTTTCCATTTTTACCCGGTACCCTCGCACTCGAAATTCTTGCGCTTTTTATTCGAAACACCCGATCAACATATCACCTGTACATATGGCGTCCCAGACAGTTCGTGTGCGTTGATGGACAGAACGGACAAAATTCCTTCCAGAAAAAAACCCATCATCGTGTAAGAGGGGTCATTTGTAGCACTGGGTGCTGAGAACCATTCAGTGCAAAACAAAAAAATAAATAAATAAAAATAAATAAATAAATAAAAATTAAAAAAAAAGAAAAACATTATTTATGACAATACCGGATATTCTTGCTTTTCGACCACAGTTCACTAATTTGACAAAACAAAAGGCAAAGTAAAGCTTTAAAAAGCACCTTTTGAAGATGCATCTTTGAGAACCTTTAGGACGATGTAACCCATTAAGCAAGTTACTTTTGCTTAAAGTTGAGGTTTCAATTCTACTGGGGTTTTGCTGGTCTCTCTCTCTTTTTTGTTTAATCACGGGTTTGATTAGTGCACAAACTGCTGAAACATTTGATATTCCTTAGAAAAGAAACGAGAAACATCATGACCTTTAATTTTATAGGAAAGCGAACATGTTTTTCTTTTTCTGGTACCCTTTTATGTGAATACATACCAAGCGTCCCCTCACCCCCTGTTCCGAAGACCCTGACATGTTTTTGCAAAGTGATGGATGTGTTCTAATGTTATGTAACTGTTTATGGTAAACAGCAAACATCCCTTACGAATAACACCGTCTTGTCTGGGTTAAAAAGTCCGATTTAAACCCTATTTTTCTTTCATACTTTGCAATTAAAAGAAACTAATGCAAAAATGTCTTGGTGGCAAAGGGTGTTAAGACCATTTTTAGTCTGTAATTTCTTAGTAACACTCACTTCATCCTCCGAATCTTTGATAAAAAAAGAAGGGAGACGAGGTAGATTGTAGATATGAAAGAAACTTGTTTTCGCTGAAAGTAAATCACCTCAACTCAGACCCCAATCCCTGTGGCCCTCACCCCCCCCCCCCTCCTTTACGCCTTAACCCCCACCCCCGCATTCTAAACACCTGTTTTGGGCGAGCGTTTACCAGCATATTTACTACAAACATGGAAGATATTTTGACGCCTGGCTATGAACAAGAGAAGCCAAATAGCACTTGCGTCATTATCTTGGATAAAGGGGACAAGTGACTGTGTAAAGTCCTCATCGGTGAAGGAGTACAGTTCAGAAATTTCGCCCCTTTTAGCGAAATTAGCACTCAGCGCGGACCGCGTCTGACCTCAAAATTAACCCCCATTCTCTGCGCTGTTTTTTTTTTCGGACACGCATGGTAACGCACATCAAAAGATGTGCCTTCCCCCACCAACTCCCACTTCTCAAACACACTTGTCAGATTATGAACCCTGAATGTTGTGCATAAAAATAGCCATAAAAAAGCAGTAAAGCAATTCCGTTACAGCGTAAAATTCCTATTTTACCAAATTAAGGCCCACTGCCAAAAGCCACTGTTGATTTAGATATATTTACGAAGCGAAATTTAGCTGGAAGGCAACGTTCATTTTATTGACATTTTGGTTTAAATCAAAATTGACCACAAAGTTTTGCAACCCACACTACACAAAAACAGCATTGCTAAAAGAGGGAAGAAACATACGGCAGGTATACGTTTACTAAAGAGCAGACGTTTTATCGACCTTTACACTCATCAGCGCTTCGACTGCCGACGTTTTATCCGTCGACGTTTTGATCGTCGGCCTTATGCGCGGGTATATTTTACTTAATAATATCTATAAATGGTTTGGACACGGAATTGTAGATTGCAGACATGGGGTATAGCTAAGATACAATTACGATCCATTGGTCATTTGATTTCAAATAAAATTTGATATGCAAGGTAAAGGAACAATCTTTCACGGGAAAGTAATCTCAAGAACGAACTTTATAATTTTACACGAATCACTAATTTATTTCCCCGATTTTTTTTCTGCGTCTTGAAATTCACATCGTCCTTGAAAGCACCTCAGTGTCGCATTTGCTCTATTTAAAATCAAGAAACTACATTATTTGTGATTATGTAAAGCTTCAGTTTTGTGGTTAGCACAATTATCCGCCTATATATAAACATTGTTATGAAAAGCTCAGACAAATTTGTTACTATTTCTGGCACCAACATAACAAAGGAAAATAGCAAGATTTCTAACGAAAATGAAAAGAAATTTTGACAACTTAAATGGCTTATACGTGCCACAATTTTCAAGTCAGACTTTTTCTTTTTTCCCAAAATAGCAGGGAAATACATCACACCTTTCATCCTTTCTGAGATAAGAATTCAATAACTTTTGACCTCACTTTTGATCGAAGTCATAAAAATGAATAAAGAAGAATCCACAGGCTTTAAGCAATAATCGATGTCACTGTATCAGACTTTCCCTGCCTTTACGTACGAAGGCGACAAAGCAACGGGGTCTTAGATGGACTCAAAGATTCCTTTATTTTGCGTAGGGTTAATTTCCCGAAATATGAAGACTGTGAATCAAGTTGACTTATGCCTTTGGGTACTGCAAGCGCGTTCTCATTGGTATGCATTTGGTCAACACATTCATAAGCAATCACCATATGATCGCCATCTCGTATCCCTTTAGAATAAACCACGTGGTTACTACACTGGTTGCCGCACCACGAAGCATTGTAATGCACCACGAAGCTTGACTTTTAACCTCAACAGAAATCTTCAAAAATTTACCATTTTTATTTTTGATTTTATGTTGAATAACAATCATCTCGTGTTTTTTCCTCACTTGACGGAAACTCCCGACCATAGCGGGGTTGTCCATTTTAACACGTGTGCGTACTCTATGCGTGCTTTCAACACGTGTGCGAACTCGATGCTGTGTTAATTACAAGTGGTACAAGGTAAACACTGATCGAATAAAGGCACTCCAGACGAGAATGAAAGGAATCTGAGTCTCTTTTTCAATCTGGGTGTCATTAATTTAAGGAACCTTCGGAAAAGTTGGTCGTATAATTTTTGAAACCGTTATTTTTGACATTTTTACAATAATCACGAAATGCGGTAATATTGATGGAAATGTTTGGAGATTAAGGAATCAAGTCACACAGCTGTCTTTCTGCCATTCTCCCAGGGTCACTGCAGCTCGATGTGTGAACTTTTAGAACTTTAAATATAGATCCTAGGATCAAAGAGACAGCACCATTGTTCTAGTTTTCCTTTCCTTTTCTTACATTTTAGATGATCAACCATTTGATATTGGGGTAGGGGGCAGTAGCTCTAACCTTGATCAGTTCTCCTTCATACCCTCTTCCCCAACCGGAAGGGGACCTAGGATTTACTGCAGTCCATAAAAAAATATCCCACCACTGTCATTGATTTCTCGAGAAAATGAAAAAAAAAAATCACGATGGTTGAAAAACGTCTAAAAAAAGAGCAACAACCCCCCCCCCCCCCCTGCCCTCGACCAAGCTTTTCCCCTGCACCTTACCCCTGGACACCACAAGCCAGGCTGACTTGCGTAGTAATTAAGTTTCCGATAGGGTTCTTAAGGTGACTTCATGAAGCTTGACATTTTTATCCAGACGCCAATCATTTGGCATAACTGGGAACTCGTTAATTGGAATTCTTTGCAATGCAATCTCCTTCAGTTTAAAATTACAAGCTTTTAACAATATGCGTTACTTTCTTAACACATTTTAATCGTATTTGTTTCTGACTCTTCTTGTTTAAAAAAAGCAAGTGCTCTTAAATTGAGATTTTGACAGTGTGTATAGATATTGTCTTTTTTCCTCAATAGTTGCATTGAAAAGGAACAATAAATAAAACACTCGTCATGCGGAACATGCACTAACCATATGGAACACGCCCACATTATACGGAACAGGCACTCAGGCACACTCACATGTTATGGAACACGCACTCGTTACATACCACAGGCAGTGGTTATATGGAACATACACTCGTTATATGACACAGGCAGTGGTTATATAGAACACGCACTCGTTGTAGGCCACAGGCAGTGTTTATATGGAATGGGCACTGGTTGCATGGAACAGAAAGCTCTAACGTATGCACTGCACAAACAACGAGTACCGAGCTGTAAGTCCGCAAAGCCACGCTTTTGAATGGTATGAGCGGTCGCCATACATACAACCAAGGTACTATTATCCCCTATGCCCTTTCCAAAATCCCATGATGGACAAAATGACCCAGGACGGACAAAACTGAAGAAAAACAAAACAAAAAGAAAATCACACATTTTAAAGCAAACGGATATCGCTTGATTTTCCTTTTGAACAATCCTGTGATCTTATTGTGTAATTAAGACATAACGTCTCATGAGAAATTCCAATATATCTTCTCAACTGAGTGCAAAAAAATAAAAACAACATCCGTCAATTCGAGACAAGACTCTAGACTGCTCTCACGTAAGTATTCTTTTTCTTCATTTTCAAGCTTGTTTTTTTTTACTCCATTTACCCGTCAATTTCGTTTCCTTTATTTGGCGTTAGTTGCTATAGTTCTGAACTTGCTCCTGAACCTTGAAAGCAGAGACTTTGAAAATAGACGCATACTCTCCTGCATTTCAAAATCTGAAAAATCTGAAACAGCTATTGAAGCAGGTGCCTGCCTGTTACTGTAGCAGGTACTTGATTTGATACTGTAGCAGGTGCTTGTCCTGATACTGAAGCAGGTGCTTGGGCTGATACTGAAGCAGGCGCTTTATCTGATGCTGCAGCAGGTGCTTGGCCTGATACTGAAACAGGTCCTTCGTCTGATACTGAAGCAGGTGCTTCATCTGATACTGAAGCAGGTGCTTGGCCTGATACTGAAAGAGGTGCTTGGCCTGATACTGAAACAGGTGCTTTGCCTGATACTGAAAGAGGTGCTTGGCCTGATACTGAAAGAGGTGCTTGGCCTGATACTGAAAGAGGTGCTTGGTCTGATACTGAAGCAGGTGCTTGATCTGATACTGTAGCAGTGCTTGGCCTGATACTGAAACAGGTGCTTTGCCTGATACTGAAAGAGGTGCATGGTCTGATACTGAAAGAGGTGCTTGGCCTGATACTGAAGCAGGTGCTTGATTTGATACTGTAGCAGGTGCTTGGTCTGATACTGAAGCAGGCGCTTTATCTGATGCTGCAGCAGGTGCTTGGCCTGATACTGAAACAGGTGCTTCGTCTGATACTGAAGCAGGTGCTTCATCTGATACTGAAGCAGGTGCTTGGCCTGATACTGAAAGAGGTGCTTGGTCTGATACTGAAGCAGGTGCTTGATCTGATACTGTAGCAGTGCTTGGCCTGATACTGAAACAGGTGCTTTGCCTGATTCTGAAAGATGTGCTTGGCCTGATACTGAAACAGGTGCTTTGCCTGATACCGAAAGAGGTGCTTGGCCTGATACCGAAAGAGGTGCTTGGCCTGATACTGAAAGAGGTGCTTGGCCTGATACTGAAGCAGGTGCTTGATTTGATACTGTAGCAGGTGCTTGGTCTGATACTGAAGCAGGCGCTTTATCTGATGCTGCAGCAGGTGCTTGGCCTGATACTGAAACAGGTGCTTCGTCTGATACTGAAGCAGGTGCTTCATGTGATACTGAAACAGGTGCTTTGCCTGATACTGAAAGAGGTGCTTGGCCTGATACTGAAAGAGGTGCTTGGCCTGATACTGAAAGAGGTGCTTGGCCTGATACTGAAGCAGGTGCTTGGTCTGATACTGAAGCAGGTGCTTGATCTGATACTGTAGCAGTGCTTCGTCTGATACTGAAGCAGGTGCTTGGTCTGATACTGAAGCAGGTGCTTCGTCTGATACTGAAGCAGGTGGTTTGATCTGATAGTCAAGCTGGTGCTTGGTCTACAACAATCACGCTTTATAGCAATGATTAACATTTAAGCAGAATGTACTCTACTTAAAGCCCAACACTGGCTCTCCGTCCGGCAAAAGATAAGTTTCAAATTTCTCACTATGACGTTCATAGCAAGGAATTATATCAGTGATCTACGGAATATAAACCGCGACGGACCCTCCGATCCTCTTCTGCATGACAATAAACTGTTCCTAAGCAGAATACATGTTGCGGAGAAAGACGATTTAGTTACGCCGCGCCGTCTCTATGGAACTCGCTACCTCCAACTATCAGATCCGCTACATCCTTGTCTGTGTTCAAGAAACGTCTTAAAACCCATTTGTTTCGCATTGCTTGTAGATAATTTTATTTAAAAATATATCTGTGCGCTTAGTGACAATGCTAAATAGGCGCTTTACAAATACATTGATTGATTGATTGATTGATTGAGAATGTTGAGCTTTTCGCCTCGTCCGTGAACTAGAGACCAGTCCCACCCCCCCCCCCCCTCCAATGTTATTCTTATTCATCTCCTCTCTTATGAGGCAACACCTTTTAGTGTACACATAAGTGAAGAGTTCATGTGACAATTCATTTTACTCACGCCATTGTGTCAAAAAGTCATTGTGCCCTTGTCAGTTTGCTCACAAGGCAATATCATTGTGCTCACGTGGTGGTGTCAGTATGCTCATGTGGTGATGTCAGTGTGGTCACGCGGCGTTTTAAGTATGCTCACGTGGCAATGTCAGCATGCCCACGATGTAAGTGTACACGCATGGCGATGTCAGTGTGCTCAGGTGGCGATATCAGTGTAGTCACCTGGCGATATCAGTGTGCTCACCTGGCGATGTCAGTATGCTCCCATCATAAACCAAATGCCCTAAGTTTACAATGCCAGAGCAAACCCATTCTGTTCATATGAGAAACTCCTTGTTCTCAAATTACAATTCCGCGTACTCATATAGCAAACGTATTATACTCAAGTATTACATGGCAAAACATTTTAATTACCCTTTCATTTGAAAAAAGAAACAACAACATGATTTTGCATAGAAACATTCTATGCAGTCTAGCTTTGATGATTAAAAATGGATAATTCCAGCATTACATGGTTTAATATTTTAGACATCAGAAGCTTAAGGTCCACATAACTGTGCATGCCATAATTACATCCTCGGCAAAAAAATGCAATAAAGTAACGGTCATTTACTTGGCAAATAATAGAACGTTTTAAGTTGCCATAAAAGATATGTATGCTTCTGGGTGCAATTTGAAAACAAGGCCAAGAGTAACAGAAAAACAAATAACATACAGCAAAACCTTAGAACCGTTACAACATCGATAAATCGGATAACTCGTTATACCGGACAGATTTGTTCAGTCCCTTTTTATTTTCCACCCCTTTCCATAATAAACATGGTGACAACCTCAACAGATCATAAAACTCTGTAACTGCCAAAAGAGGAATGGATTTTTTTTTCGTCGGGCGTTTTAAAAGTGGGGACGGGGTGGAAGGGGGATTCCTCCACCATTCCAAACAAATCACGTTTCAAACCATTTGTCATTGTGAAGAAACTGAACTGTAAAATAATTTATTTGAGCAGCCAAAATGTTGTGATGATATTGCGTTAAAGTGTGGAAAATGAGGGGCCCTCAATATAACGGACACCTCGTTTAACCGGAAAAATTATCTCAGTCCCGTTGGTGTGCGGTTTATTGAGGTTTTACTATGTATTGCTTTCTGTAGGATTAGTACAGAAAGAAACAACTAGTGTGCACGAATGTATCTAGATGCCCGTAGTTTACCCTGAGTTCTAAAATATTAAGTAATTAGAACTTATACCACCAGTACTGACTGGATATAAGCACCTCGGAACATCACAAACTGTTACATTTCTCTTATATTTTAGTGTAGAAATCAGCTGAAAGTTTTTAAATGTTGTAATTATGGTCCATTCATCTCTCTTGTTTTTACAGTTTTCTGTTCCTGCATGACAACCATAAAATAAAACAAAAAGAATTTCAGACGACGCTCTAATGATGACTAACACGAATAGAAAAGCTGAAAATAGCAAAAACGTTTACACTAAAACAAAGCAAAGGAATGATATTTTTCTTGATGGAACGACTGAACTATTTCTTTTATTTTAGTTGCTGTTGATCCCTAATTTGCATCGAGCAAAGTTTTCCAATTACTAAGATTTGGATTTGAAGGCCATAGACGTCCTGAAAGGAACTGTGACTAAGCACTTGAAATCTTACAGTTCTGAGACGATATTGGTGATTACTTTCAACATTCCAAAAGCAACTGTTTTGCTCGATTTCTTTCAAGAGTAAAAAGTAGGCCAGAGACAGTATGCGTGCACAGTTAAGCACTGGTATTTTGTTAAAAGAAACATATAAAAAAGTACAGGAGTACTGTAATACTGGTTGTCAATCCCTTAAAAAATATACGGCCAACATGTACAGGTTAACACACACAAGTCAACATAAAAATGTCAACAGTGTATTAAGTGTCCGCAATTGGTAGTGTAATGTGTCACTCCAACTCGACAACCTAATATAGAACAAATAAAAAACAAAGGTCATCACATTCTTGCCGAGCCAGAGCAGTCACAGAGACATAATTAAAATTGCTCGAGCAGGATAGGACAGGAATATAAAACAAAAGAAAAATTAGTCACAGCAATAAAGAAACACACACTTTTTTGTGTATCAGTAACTTTGCACTAATTACAAAAAAAAAACAATAGTGTAAAAGTCCGAGAAAAAACTGTCTTGTAACTGTCTGCAACGTCCTCCATCATCTTTGCTATAGCTGTATCAGGCACATTCGTATGTCTGTTACAAGCAAACACTCCTGAACTGCTGTCGGAACGTACTCGTGGGATGTGAGAAAGTTGCTATACATACCATTCAAACTATTTTATTGCATTTCATTTTGAGCTATATACCATTATTTAACATTTATCATTGATTCAATTTTCAACTATTTTGTTTTCGGAATTAAGCAGCAACTGAGTAGTCGAGGTGGTTAAGGCATTGCTCCACTGGAAGTGGCATCAAGATATTACTCCACTGCATATGTCATTAGGTTAGTGTTCTGTTGTGTATGGTATTAAGGTTGTCGTCTATTGTATGTCGCATTAAGTCAGTGGCATCACTAGTGTACAATTGTATATAGTATTAATATTGTGCTCTACAGCACTTGGCATTAAGTCAGTTCTCTACTGTTTATGGCACTGAAATGGTGTACTATCGAATATGGTATGATATTATGACATATACTATATACAACTAAGACAGTGCTTACTTGTATACGACATTAAGGTAGTGGCCTATTGTATGCATTACTAAGCTAGTGGTCTAATGTGTATAACATTATGTTACTGGACTATTGTATATATTGTGCTTTGTTGTATATAACATTAAGGTATTGGTTTACTGTATTGTATTAAGGTAGTGGTTTGTTGAACATGTATTAAGGTAGTGGTTGTTTGTACATGGAATTAAGGCATTGTATAATGAATTACTGTGATGTGCTATGGTATTTAAGTTGTAGTAAACTAGTCGAACATTTATGCATTTATTCTCTCAACAAAGTCTGACTTAGTTTTCAACAACATACAACCCTGAAATTTTGTGTAGGATACCAGATAAAAAAACTTAATCTTAATATATTAATATTTTATTAATACATTGAAATAAATTTGAAATACATTAAAATATTATGATATTACCGAAAAGGGACTGAATGTGGTTTCAAATTAACGTAATGTGAGACCATGTTATTTCAATACAAATATATCCATTGAAGTCCAAACACAGTAAGCGACATCGGTTTATGCACTACAGTGAGTCCTGCATTGAGTTGCACTCTATGTATTCTAAAAACAGCACTTATATAAGAAAACACAGTCAAAAGTAAAACCCATTACAACCAAACATTGTATATAAAATCTGTTCTTGTTATTTGGTTTACAAAGTGTTACTCAAAGAGTCATGTGACGCTTTGTGTAAATTCGCTGATCCGCTTATCTAAGTACTTTACAATCACAATTGGCATCCAATGAGGGTTGCGTGTTTTAACATGCAAGCAAGCTAATAACGTATGTTTTTGCATGCCTATACATGCAAGTTATGACGTTTCGCTTTTTGTTCACTTTACAAATATCGTTTCTCTGAGTATTGGAGAATGTACTGTGCTTTGTTTTTCATGTCAGTAGGATTATAAGGCCTACTTTGTGCATTGCATATTATCAGGTACACAGCAAAGCGTCCATGTTTCAATTTCTTCACAATTTTTGTGATCTCGGAGAACCAAAGATGTAACTATCTAAAAACAGCATCGATTACTCCTCCACATAAAACAAGAGAATTGTATGTAAAAGAGCTTTTCCTTAAAAGTATACTGACAACGACTTCCGTTCTCTGTGTGATTGAATAGCCTACTCGAGGCGCGATTTGTCTAGGAACAAGTGTGTGCATGGCAATTGTCACACAAGCTGTTTAAGATCCATGCCCATGTACATGACTCAAGAATAGCCGCTATCAAATAATCTGAAGTACAGTTTGTGTATTTTACAATTTTACTAGTACTATTTTCTCAAGCCAAGGCTTAATATTCAGTAGTTTTACAACACAATACTTTATTTTTAGCTTTCCGTTTCCCATTATACATTTCAAATTAGAAGTTATGCAGGGGGAGCTATTTTTAAATTAATGTTGATTTTTCTCTGCTGTTACAAATCGATGTTTCTCTTCAATGTTTTCCTTATTTTAATATTCTACGGATCGTACCTTATTGGTTATTATGCGGATAATCGTCTTAACAATCAGTTATTACTGTCTCCTATGAATCATTGACAGCCAATGATCGCGAGAGACTGAGCATTCTCATATGAAGGACAATCCGTACAGAAAGCAATGCAGTAGCAGTGGAAAAAGGACGCTAGCCTCAGCGAAGCGAGTGCAATCATCACAAAGAATATGCTCTCCTTCACGTTAAGTTTATTAAAGAACTTTATTAAATTGATAAGTATTAAGAAATAGTTTGGTTTAGCTTTCATACAAATTGGCAGATTCATAAAGAACAGTTGAAGGACTTTGAAATAATTCAGTACATACAAATGCTGAATATATCAATTTAAAGTTTATCAACTTGCCAGTCTAAAAGTTGTAATAGAAATATTTGCGTGAAATTTTATCAGAAAATTGCCCATATTATATTTTTGAATTAGATAAGTTTTATCGGGTCATTACAGTTAATTTGCAGCACAATTAATATCTGAATCTATTTGTAACACAACTTAGAGTAGTATACCATTCATGAAATGCTAGATAAGCGTCTTATTGGCAATTTCGTCAACCTTTTAGAAACACATTTAACTCTTGTAAGACATTATTGAGTAATATTTAAATGGTTTAAGTGATGACATAGTTGTTTCGAGTTTATTTGTAGGCTGTTTTTATTTCCAGGATGTTTCATTCCAATATTGCTTTTTCTCGTGGGTTCGTTGTACTGAAAGAGAGTATATACTCAGTCATACACCGACATCAGCAATTAATATTGAATATTTGAGTACCATCACTCTCTCTTTTTTAAAGCTGAAGCTCAGTCATAAGTAATTTCAGAAAGATTTGGAGCTTTTTTAGGATGACATTTCGGGAAACAACTAAATATAAATGTAATAAGTGGTAGATCGCTGGCAGTCTGCGCATGCACTTTAGCGAATATGATCTTGACTAAAACGGAAATATGTTAATATCCAAACAACCAGGCAAATAGGATAATGTTCACAAAATTGGCATTCCTATATTTGCAAAACCCAGAGAAACATTGTATTTCCGGCAATCACTTTCTTTTTTCTTTCTTTCTTGCAGTAAATCATTTCTAAATGTCAAATGTATTACTTCAAAGTATATTGCCATTAAATGGAAAACTACAGTAAGATAAACAAATTTCAAAGCCAGCCTGATTTTACTTGTGACAAAACAACAAAAAGCGAAAACAGAGGAAGGAAAGAATTGATTCTTCGAAAGAAACTGGTGTTCACAAAAAGACTAAGCCTTTCATTTAATACTCAGATACTACAGAAGTAGTAGTTTAGTACATATGTGTATTATACACGCTCTAAAATATCATAATCTATCACTGTCAGTCATCAATCTGCTTTTAAACAGATTCAAACACGAATCAAAGCCGCAAAATACCATTAATTAGGAATTTTTATTTATTTATACTGCCGAAGATTGGCGCATTAAAATATTACGGTTGTCAACTCATATCTTTAAAAATGTTAATAAGAAAAAGTTGATATTAAAACGGAAAAATGGCACACCGACTAATAATAACCGGCTCTGTCGTTTCAATATCACATCTTTTCTAAAATTTCTTGTTGGAAGAAGGTAATATATAATGTCGAACATGATTACAGTTCATCATCACAGTAACTGCTGCGTTATTAATATCTGAGCTGCGTCGTTATTATTGCATGACCTCACTCTCTGTGACGTTACCATTGTCTGACGTGGTACTCATTGTGCCATTATTACCAGACGCTGAATTCCTTGTGGCGTCACTACTGTCTCGAGTGGAAATCATTTCAGAGTTACTTTTGAGTGACGTGCTACTCATTCTGACTTTACTACTGCCTGACATGGCACTGAGTGTTGCCTTACCTGACTATTGCATTATTACTTGTTGACGTGGCACTCACTATGGAATTATTGCTGTCTGTCATGCCTGTCGTGGCACTCATTGTGGTGTAATTAGGTCTTGAGCTCGCACACTCTGTGAGGGTTTCATTGCCTCAACCTGACATTATTATTGCCTGACATACCAATTGCTGTGGTGTTAGTATTACCTCACGTGACTTTTACCGTAAAGTTATGATTGTTTGACGTTACACTTATCTTAACACAGTCATTGCTATTGTGACAATACCTAATATAATTAAAGTCTGGCTTGGTACTCACATTGAAGTTATTATTGCTGACGTGGTACTCACTCTGACACTATTTTTGACTGACGTGGTAGTCCCTGTGGGGTTTTATTGTTTGACGTAGCAATCATTCTACGGCCCTGTTGCCTCGCGGGACACCGCCTGTACTGTTGTTCATGTCCGACGTGGAACTCACTGCTCCATTTTTATTGCCGAACGTAACACTCATCGTGGCGTTATTTGTGCCACGTGTAAGACTCATTGAATTGTTATTAGTGACTGGTGTGGCACAAGATATGGTGATTTTGACGTGGCACAAGCAGTTACATTCTTACATGGATTATTATAAAAACTATGACAAAAATAAAGGTTTAACTGAGCAAATGTTTGAGAATGCTGACATATAAACTTGATAAGTTTCACATTCTTTCCTTGCATCATACTGTACTGGGCATCAAACATCAATAACCGGTTGTTTGTGCTTAATTTAAGTATAGTAGGCATAAAGCTCAGCTGCATGGACACAACATATATATTTTAGCATATAATCACATATCATATGACTACGCGCTAAAATATAGATGTAGGTACATGTGCTAAAATATATATCTAAGCACATATGTGTAGGCACAAAAATGTGAGCACTGAAAATATATTCAGGGAAACCCCGGATATGGACTCCCCTCTGTTAAGGACACCCCTGAATTATGGACAACATTTCGGTCTGTTTTAAAACGCCATAGATTTCTGTTATATCTACTCCCCTCTATTGTGGACACCCCTCTATTCAGAATTAGGGAAACTCTCTTTATCTCGTAATTACGGTTAAACATTCAAAACAACCCCTCTATTGTGGACAGTCAAAATGCTGTCCATATTTTGTGTGGTATGTAAACAATCCCTATCAGCTTGTTACTCGGTAGTTATCTGTGGGTACTGAGTACAAGACATGTACACAGTGCATGTAAAGACAATATGGCTTATTAAAAAAGATGTGTGCTTAACAGAGAAGCTTCATACAACTAATCCGTAACGACATGTACTCCATCGTTTAAAATGCGTATAAAAGAGCAAGTAATTCATTATCTTTATACTCAGTTAATAGGTAAAACAAGCTATTATATAATGTATTATTTTATAATAAATGTTAAGTCTGAATATAGGTTTGTGAAAAGAAAACGAAACGAACTATCGCTATTTAATAAAAAAAAAGTGCACAAAATTAGCCGTCATGACTCAAATTAACAGGACCTCGAACGTAGGGACACCCCGCCATTAGGGACAAAATTATTCAGTCACTTTTTGTTCCTAATAGTGGGGTTTCACTGTATAATACACATAACATATCATGTGATTATGTGCTAAAAATATATATGTGTAGTGTCCATGCAACTGATCCTTGTGCAATTAAAATGGTTTTAAGACAAAATCTATTTAACCATTATATTATGGTTGCAAATTATATTGTGAAGCCCATGATAAATGATGATCCCCTATGGCATTAATCAAAATGTATTTCATAACATGGTTCTAGAAGCAAAGATAGATATAGTTTATGACGTACGTTGGAATCTTTATTGTTAATTTGGGACTGTAAATTAACGCATTTTCTCTTGATATGAGGGCGTACTCAAACGAATCCGGGGCTATATGGGTTCTGAAATGGTAATGTGAAATATTGCCTTCCTTAGGTATTATCAGCATCATTGAGTGTATGCTGTGTGCATTTCAGCAACAGCTGTTTACCCTAAACATTTAATTATCATAGTAACTGATATAAAATTTTACTGATCTTTTATATACCATAGGCACATTCACAGAGTGTAAAAATGTCTGTCAGTACAGAAATACGATGTGGTCTCACAGCGTTAGAGGCAGAACTTTTCAAGCACACAATCAGACGGATTTTTTCAGTTTTTACTTTGATTTGAAGCAGAATTTGCATGACTGTGAGGAAAGACCTTTAGACGTATATTAAAGTTTCGATATCACAAGGTATTACTCATAACAAAAGAAAGCTTCAAATATTTTTCTATGAAAACAAGTTGCGTCATAAGTAGTCGCGCCTTCTTTCTTCCACAGATGATTAGTTACTAGGACAATGTATGAAAAAACTTTAAGTAAATAAACCGACATTTGTTCAAAGCTATAAAGTCTCGCCAAGCAAGCTTTTTTGCGATGTTGTTAAGTCTCTTCTTTTTACATCTCATAGACCTGTAGTAGAGAATTCGCATCATGTGCGCTACAAGTTTCATTAAACCTTTAGTATATAAACCGGACACTTTACATATAATTACACATTTGGTATCAGCTTCAAGTTTTAATTTAAATAAATAAATACATAAGTAAGTCTGAGTTCGTTTTTCTGTGAAGCGAAATGATGAAGCTAAACGATTAAACAAAACGATTAAAAATATAAAAACAGGGTACAATACAAAAAACATGCAATGAATCTTTAGCGCAATAAACCCAATAGAGTGGGTGGGGGAAAGAGTAGTGCGCTTTAGATATTTGACTGAAGGTTGTATGAAAAGATCTTAAAATTGTTTGAGTAAAAAAGATCGTTCTTTAGAAGACAGCTTATTTTAAAAGCTGTTGCGCAAATATAACTCAATGAGGCCATCAAGTTTGCTATGTTCGCCAACTCGACCAGCGAAAATTCCGTAACACATATTGCGATGACGCAACACAAAATTTTTACCTCTTTCTGTCTTATGATATCCCGGTATGTGTGCTTCCTTTAAAATAATAGCTCCTACAGTTCCAAAAATGTGGTACCAGCAAGGTAACCACCAGTGTCGCTAGGAGCAATTATCTTATAAGAAGGAGAGTTCTTAATAGAATCCAGCAGATTAAGAGGACTATAAGCGGATATCTAAGAAAAATTAAGTAATCAGCTAGTTTCATTGGTCAGTATTTCAAAATAATATAAGAGCATATTATGACCAACACTCTAAATCCGTTCCATATATGAAAGCACAGCTTGTCAAGCAACAAACATTGGCTCTTGGCACAACAACTGATCTTAACTTTCAACTTTCTAGGTATAGGAATGTTTTGCCAAATTTGCCAAATTTAGCTACGCTAAGAAAATGAGTATACAACAGAATATAATGAGTATGCCGAAAGAAAATATAAAAAATGACGACAGAAAATAACCAAAAACTTGGATGACACTGAGCGCATATCAATAAAATGAATAATTTGTCCAAATACTTACTGGTTTATCTGCCATCTAGAACACGGTTTTCAAACAAAAGAATCTCTACTTTTATCAATGTTGCAGATTTATTTAAAGATTTGACTAAGTCATTTCTTAAGATGATACTTAGTAAAACATAGTAATACACAGATAGATAAACAGACGAGAAATCTGGTGTTCTGACCGGCTAAATTAATGCCACATTAAGACGAAATGAGATCCAAAAGAAAAGCTCTAACTATCGTTTTGTTGTGATATCAAATGCTTACTGATGCTTTACTAACATCACATTTGTTTAGACTTTACACAACATTCAGACCTTCCACGTTTTATAATGCAACTAATGTATTAAACTTTTTTGTATTTTGTCTCTGATCCTGCATCGTTTCCCTCAATAAACTACATGTTTATTAATAGCAAGATTGTCTGTCAACACTATGCCCAGCTGTACAAGCGAAACCATTACAAAGTTCAAAGGAGAAACCGACCAATTTTGTCAACATTCACCTCTGACATAGGGCCTCATGGGCAACACTTCTATCAAAAGCAATCGATCTGTGGCATGAACAGTTGTTTTCTATTACACATATTATCTATTATTGCGCACTTTGAGCAACACTAAAGATATAGCAGACAAGCAAAACGCACACAAAATTAAACTGCTTACTGACTGGGGAACTCACTTGTTTAGCAGGCGACGATGCAAACCACCGCTGCTATTGGAAGCAGAAATACAAATATTGCATGTAAAACCAACGAAAGAAGCCAATGTAAAGGTTCCCTTCCGCGGGACCTGAACCCACTGCCTCGTGCTTATCAGTGCAATATATTACTGCTTGAGCTATCGAGGCAAATGGTCAGGCGACCAAGAACGAGATATCCAATATTTTTGCAATTTTACCTGTCTTGGCCATAAGATTGTAAGACTGACAAAAGATATGATATTAGGCCAGAAACAAGACTATTATTGTTTCTCATTCTTTTTCATAGAAAAATTCACTCCCACTGCCAGAGATCTTTCGATGTAAAATTTTCTAACAGGTCACGCTCAACAGTGGAATGTTATTATTATTATTATTATTATTATTATTATTATTATTATTATTATTATTATTATTATTTTTATCATTATCAATAATAAAAAAGGAAAAATAAACTGAATGTTGCACAGCTCACATGTATTGCCTTTTCTCGAAGGAATAAATTTTATAGCGAGAGCACCTTTGAGCAACACTACAAATTCACCCGAAAAACAAAATACACACAAAAAATTTCATTCCTGACTGAGGCTTGAACTCACAACCTCTTGCTTTGTAGGCGGCAACGAAAAAAGAACAATGCTTCATTTGGAAGCAAAACTATACATATTGGCTGAAAACCCATAAAGGAAGACAGTGAAAAAAGCAGCAGGGCTTGAGCCCATACCCTCGTCATTATCAGTCCAACACATGACCGAGTGAGCTATCCAGGCAAGTGGTCAAGTGAGTGATAAAGGCCAATCAAGAACGGACACATCGTGATTTTGTTTACATCTAAGCAGCTTTTGGCCAATATTTTGGTCGCCTTTGATCAACTCGCCAAGCAAAATATAAGCGTGATACAGAAAGTTTGAGGGGAATATTTCCTTCAAATTTCATCGCAATGGAGCTGTATTAGCAGCATTTTCATGTTTTTCTACATTTGGTAAATATTTTGACTAAATGTGGTCAAATCGCAAAAAACAGCCAATGAAAGATTATCCATGGAACATTCCTTGTAAATTTCAAAACAGTTGGACCAGAAATGTAGAAAAAGTAACATTTTGAAAAACTTTTTACACAAACACACACACACAACAGACAGCAAATTGCCCACAACATATGAGTATAGCCCAGCGACAATAGTCAGCTACAATTCGCTTGTTACATTTTGATTTGAATAGTAATTGCTAGACATCCTATGAGAAGTTCAAAAAAAGGTCACAAAAAACCCAAATGATTCCGTTCGATTCAAAACACAGGAGATCGAACTACGATCACATCAAAAGAAATATTTCTACAAGGACGAGACAGAGTGAGTGTTCTTAAGGCACAAACATACAGCGAGATTTTCTTTCATCTCACATTGATTGTAAATATGTATCGAAAAAAAAGTTTTATTTCATAGAATCATAACCAATTGATAAAAAAAGATTCCAACGTTGTTTGAAGTTGTCTGTTTTTTTTTACTTGTCTGAGTGGCTCTCTAACAAGTTATTATTTTGTTTATCAACTCGCAATCCAACAGTACAGCTATCCTTTTGGGAAATTCCAATAAATTTCTAAAGTAAACGAAATCAAATCAGACAAAAGCAAAAGGTTGGCAGACGGCTTCACTTCGTCAGCAGTTTATTTCAGTTTATTCCAGCCATATATCAGTTATATAACATCACCACGGATTCTTTCTTTCCACACACTTTTTAGGCCAAAGTTCACATTGATCTTTTGTTGTTGTTGTTGTTGTTGTTATTGTGTTGTTAGATTCATTCAAAACATGTAGTTATTAGGTAAATACATATCAGACTTTTGCTACTTTTTCAACTTTTTTTAAATTGTAGATGACAAGTTTCATTTTTAAAGACCTCATGCGCTAGTGTTAAAAAGGAACTTCTTCTTCGCACACATTAATGGCTTTGACCGTGGTATTGTGATATTGCGCATGGGCAAGTCATAACTTCATTCATATTAAATACGTGTTGCATGGAAAATATGTTTCATCAATGTTTGAGAAACAACGCAAACTGATGCAGAAATGCTAGAAGGTTTCCTTTGGAGTAGACACTTACCAGAAAATACCTATGCTTTGTCCTTGTATAGCTGCTGAATATTGCCAACAAGACTGTCAAAGACCAATGCCCAACTTACAACACACATAACACATACACTATCACTGCGATATGTTCTAAACCCCAGCGTTCCGTTCAAAGTCAGCAAAATAGAAACAAACAGCTACATATAAAGAGACATATCGTCAAGGACAATTAAGTACAATGATGTCCAGCATGTTCTGGTGCACGGTTCCTATTTGTATTTTCAACGTACTATAGCAGGAAGAATATGAGGGTATGGCCAGAGACATGTCAAAATTGTGAGTAAGTTTACAGAATGGTACGTTGCAAAAGCAAGATGTAGAACAAACACACTTGCGTTTAGTTGTCAAAACATTTTCTCGAAGTGAGGAACATGAAAACTATGAACTCGAAAGAACTATTACCGTATCTGGCGTGACCATCGATGCCAGAATTCATATTCAATATGACACTGATACGAAAATTCACTATACATCTAGTTTATGAAAATGTAAACTGAAAAAGAACGCATAAACGAATCACGCGACACCTTAATGTAAATATCTAAAACAATTCTAGTTGGTGTTATTATGGCTTTGATGTGAAGGCGCACTGCACATTCTAAGTGATGAAAATGCAAAACTGAAAAGGAACACACTAGCAGTATCTTGTGTGATGATTGACTTCAAGGTGCCCTAATTATTCTAGTTGGTGCTTATTATCGTCATTTTATCAGGATGCCCTAATTATTCTATCTCATATTAGGGCCTTGATCTAACGATGCATTGCTGATCTTACATGCTGAAAGAAAACAATCGCTTTGCAAAATGTTTATATTTAACGCTATTTTTTGGTTTAAATCACTAACTCATGATTACTTAAAGACATCGCCCGTTACTTTTTCTAACAACGGTAATTTTTGTTTTAAATGTTTTAATTGCTAAAAGAATCCCGTCTAGTTTACGAAATATGTGGTTTATATGATTTACCTCCAAATACACAACTTAGAAAGGAATCTCATTTAAAATCAGTGTGAATGTTTTACCAAGTGTTTCTTTCACAACAGTCTTCAAGAATCAGGCCCATTTCGTGTTCAATGTTTTCCCTTAACAAGATATAAAAATTGTACCTGCGTAATGACGAACTAGTAGTGCTTAGAAAATTTCACTGAAAATTCAGAAATCCGACCATTCTACAAATGTAATTTTCGGAAGACAAAATCAAGATGTGATGATAAAATTGGCCCCAAACCTTGATGGAGTAGCACTTATAAAAAGAGTTAACGCACATATTCTCCCAAATAGTGAGTAAAAATGCCAACTCAAAAGCCGCATCTAGGGTGACAATTGATTTTATCGTGCCCTAATCATTCTAGTCGGTGTTCTTCATAGTAGCTGTGCCTTTCATTCTAACACTGCTTCAACTCTGGCAGATGTAAGTACTGGGGCTACAAACTATCGCAGCAGGCACAATTTAATTTTTTGTTTATCTTCCTGCTGTTGACTTTCAGACCCTGCAAAAAAATCCAATTGCTACGTGAGTGCCCGAACCCCCCCCCCCCCCCTCCCGGACTCCCTAAATTTCAGTTGCGTTTGTGTAACTTTTGTTTAAACAATTTAGAAATCTGTGTTGTTGCTTTTTTTTTCAAAAAACGAAGCCAAATTATTCAGTGCTTAGAGCTTTGAACATGACTCAAGAGTAGAAGATCACACAATTTTACCATTTTTGGCAGAACAAGATCCACACATGACTTTACACGGATTCGATCGCATACTATCGTGTAGGGCGAGGGGTGGTGGCTCCTCCGGTAACGCAGCCTCTTCACATACAAGAGGAGCGGGCGTCGGACAGTAGTGCTAAATGAATATGGCTCTGGACACCAGTATTTTTTGGTTGTTTAAAAGTATTATTTTTTTTCGGTTTTTCGCAGGTCCCCCACCCCGGGGGTGTCCGCATATTGTTGGCCTGGATGGATATGTTATATATCTTTACCCCTTTGTAAGCAATCTTTTTGAAGTCACATAAAAATATCAAGCGATCTTTTCAACTCTGGTAAAAAAAAAAGTAAAAAACAAAAATTTGCATATCATTTGAATTTCCCAAACAACCGTGCTCTTTTGGACTCACATTTCACTGAAAGAAAAACCAATGATCTTTTCGTTTTAGAGAAGTTTTCGGGAGAGATCTTGAATTAAGTTTTTCATTCGGGAGGTTGGGGGATGATCTTCCCGATATTGCTCGGCCTTAGGTCACTTCCTCCTGTCCCACCCTATCACATTATAAACCAAAAACAATACCCTCTCTCTCTCCTCACCCCACCCTCTCCTTCCGCCTCAACTACCGTTCCCCACTGTGCCGTAATAGTGGGGTTAAGCTGTTACAAATTATATGCACCTAGGATTTGGTTTTACTGTAAAGTCAATAACCTCTATTTGCAAGATTTTGCTATAAAAAAGTTGTAAACAAAATGGTTCAACTAACAGCGTATACTGTTACAGTATTACATATCAACAAAACTTCTCACAAGAAGGATTATCCTAAATAATCTCATAACATACGTCTTAGTATTTCTATAATTAGATGATACACTCGCGTTGTAGGTCAAACAACATGCCAAAATTTACCACCGAAGTAATTGGATAAGAATTGCATTATTTGAGACCGGAAAAGGAAAGTGAATGCCATGACAATACATATTGCATCATAGATTATTTTGGCGCCACCCACGTGTGCGCAGCATTCATGACGTCACCCATTTACTCTTGCATTGCCTTAACGCATTCCTAAGAGTAAATAATTCTTCAAGAAAATTTTGACTTGTAGAATCTGACTTACTTTTGCACCACATGCTGCTGTTTTACTTCTACATCTCAATTTTCAAGCTGTTTATGAAGGGTTTTGATATGTTACACATTAATCGATGCGGGTTTCTGTTCTTTTAATTTTTCTTCCGAGCTTTTTTTTTCGTACATAGCCAGCATTTAATTACACTTGTGTACGCAGCGCTCCACTTAGAACGCGTTACTATACCTCAATTTCCACGATACCGCGATTTCCACAAGACTGTCACAACCGAGCAAAAGGCGCGTGACAGCTTGTTTTTTTAATGGCATTGGAGGTTTGGGACTGCGGATGCAGTAAAAATGCTTGTGTACAAACTGAGGAGACGTTATGACATAGAACACACCCAGGACAGACCTCTTGCAGCCCTCCTCGCGTTACTGCAACTCGTCAGTGTGAACTTTCTTTTGTTCTCCAGTTTTTTTTTCGCTGTCGGTAAACTCACAGCGGAAGTACTTGCAAAAAGCTTCTAGCCTCAATTACAAGTGCCCTGCGGGACGCTGCGGATCCAAATTTGTGCTGCCACAAAATCGTGACATTTTCCTTATATTTTGACCTCTGCTAAAAATAAATTTCTGTGGGGCGAGGGTAATTGTATAAGCTCAGCACTGACTAGAGGATGTCGGTGTTTTATAATAATTCGCGGCAGGTAACAAAAGCTAATTAAATTTAAGAAAAATAAACAAAGAACAGTTGCCTGCAGTCAACGACACAAACCAAGCACAATATCTAAAAGTAACATGATAATTCAGTTAAATTACCCCGCCAGTGAAAATACGATGCTTCGTTTTTACTATATGTTCTCCGCATGGTCCTTAGATTGCAGTTAAGAATACACTGACTTGCATTCAAAAATATACAGCAGGAATTCTTGTGTGCAGTGAAAATTTAAATATGTCGACTAATGTTGCAATAATATACGACTACGGTTTCCAGAACACTTAATTAAGGCGAATTTCACAATTTTAACCTTGACCCGGTTTCCCATCATTAAGCATAAGGAAACCAAGTCCAGACCTGGACTGAGAAATTCGCCCTAAGTTTTCCGCGGACTGTAATTCACGGCTAGAACTGGTCTCTGGCAAAAAACTCAAAAAAAAAACAAAACAAAAAAAAAACTCATTATGAGAAGTTAAATTCCTTTTCAAACCGATTATAAAAACAACATGAACAACGCAATTACAGAATCAATTTCCAAGGCCTCCCTCCCGCGTCAATCCCCCCATTATCGCTCAGCAATCGATACAAGATGAACTACTACAACGTATATGTCATCATAAATGGTAATAAATCATTCTATTTTCCTTTATTTTATTTTAGTTTTTGTGTTCGAAATGACAAAATGATTTCAAAGGAGCTGGTAGTTACTTATTATGATAACTAGGCACTGCCAAGTCGAAAATTTGGATGAATAACCCACTTTTGGCCATTGCTCGTCATCATATATATCCTACAATCAATGTCTCAATTTCATTTTTTTAATCGCTTTGACGAGTTTCATTTAAAAACTCAAAATAATAGTTATTTTTTCCGTACTCGCAATTACAGCAACACTTGACGTCTTCATGAAAATATGAAGTTTTTGTAAGATTGGAAAAGTCAAATCAGTCTATTCAGGGAGGGAAAGAAAGCTGTTATTACAGCGTGATCGATGCTCACAAGTGTAAAAAAAAAACAATGCGTATTGAAAGGTTGATTAGATGAGATGCGAAAATAAGAAACAATTTTATTTAGCCTTGAAAGTATTAGTTCACTGTATCCACATTGCAATCAGTCACACATTTCAGTGCACCACGACAAAATAACTTTAGCCCTTTGGAAGCGAAGTCGCAAGCACAGTGCAATGGAGTACCATGCAACAACGAAATTCCAGTAAAAATTCTAAAATATCTGCAGCACATGTGTAAATAATAACAAATGATCTGTTATATCCTTACGGTGATAAAAAGTGAAGAATTGCAACGGGGGCAACCAACACCCCACCATGATTTACACTGCTTCAGGTTGCTTCCGTTTAGTACCGTTATAACGAAAGGATTACATTACATACCTTTCACTTTATCTTCCTTTTAAAATTCTATATTTACGGTTTTCACCCAAACGCAAGTATAAGTACATTGACATACAGTGGAGATTTCGTTGCAGCTGCATCAAATTAAGACCTTTTCTTCGTCTTAATCAAATCTCAACTTGATTAGTCGCCAACAGACACATGCCTCATTGTAACTTTTCTATATACATATAGTCAAATACATACACACATGCATACACAGACATACACACACATACATACATACATACATACATACATATAGACTACAGCTGAACACTCTTTTATCGCACTCTTTTCTTTTTATAACAAGCATGTCCAAAGACATGACCCAGCCGAATTAAAAAACACGGAAAGAGAGAAAAACTCTGAAACGAATAACTGTTAGGTCAAAAAATGAAGTATGTAAAATGTATTTAATTCGAATTTAGAAGCTACTCGAAAAGGGATGTTGGAGAGGTTGGGTTTTGACGATTCATGTATTTACCGACATTTACACATTTTTATAAAATTTTTAAAACTCCACCATTTCGGCATTTTTTTTTTTTTTGGCATTTCCGAAAAAAGCGAAAAAAGCAAAGTCCAGGTGGAGAAGCACCTAAACAATGTTCGATTAAAATTTTGTAACTATTTGAAAAAGACTGAGAGAAATGAATGGTTTGACAATTCAGTTATTTACTACCATTTATTCCAGTTTTTGCCAAACTTCAAAGTTCCGCAATTTCAACAGTTTTTTGGCGAACCGCGAAAAAAATAATAGTCTGGTAGGCGAACCCCTGGGGAACATCCCTGCGTAACATCTAAACGATTGGTGGAAAACTAGGATTAGCATTTTAAAAATGGGTCAAAACGGGCACAAAAAGGGCCGCCATTTTGTCAGTTTTTCGTCAATCGTCAAAAAAAGTAATAGCTATGTGGAGGACCACCCAGGGAATATTCCTGCCTAATATCAAAACGATTGGAGCAAAACTGTAGGAGGAGTAGGAGGAGTAAAGAAACAGTTTAACATACGCACATACATTCAAGCCCCCTATAGTGATACGACTAACCCAGTCCGACAAAGTCGGCTGGGTTAATAAAAACAAACATTATTGTTGCATCTGGGCCACAATGAAATGGAAGTGAGATCCTATTATCGCTCACCGGAAATGGGAGTCTTGATAGACTTTTCGAACGAAAATTTGAAATCTACTGCTTCTGTATAGCTGCTGCGCTCAAGACGTCTATACGAGATCGTCGCTCGTCGTGTTTCCGCTGTTAATTAAGAATTGTCTTAAAAGTGTCTTCGCAATGTCTATAGAACGTCTGGTGTTAACTGGTTTTACATACTTCTTACAATGACATAGAAGGAGACAACACAGAGCTGTCACTGTGGCTTTTAACGGTGCAGCCTTATGCCATTTCCATTTAATAAATGACAAGGCATAGCGTATCAGTGACGATAACATTTTACTATTTATAACATGTTTACCTTTTTTGTCAGAATCCAGGCGCATCCTGATTTTATACACAAAGCGGTAAAGCTACCGACAGATAAACCAATAATAAATAAATAAAATGGAACTTTTTTGTCGCTGAAACTAAAGTAATATTCTGAAGTAGATATCAGGACGAATTGACCCAAATATAAAGCACTTAAAATAAGCATTTTGTTTTGGAGACAAGATTAACACCCTAAACATTATTAAGAAATCCTACGGATCGCGCAAATTGTGGGAGCAATAAATTACTCCAAAAAAATAAATTCACTCCTAGCTGATAAATGATGGCGGTTGGCATAGGTTATGGCCAGGCGTTGTAATCACACATACAAGTTGCTTGGGTGAATGGCGATGTAACCATGGAGATCTGTCAAGATCACATTAGTCAAGCTTCAACTGATGGCACAATTCATGAAACAATATCAAGGATTTTAAAAGCAACAGTTGATCCAAAATATGATTAACTTTCATTGACTACCAAGAATTACAATATTTTAGCCCTTCAATGAAACCTTAACCTACATCCCTCCCCCCTCCCCCCCTCCCCCAACCCCAGTCCAGCCCGTCATCGTGAATTACAGTGTTAACCCTTTTATCAGTGTTCTTTCGAATCAGCTACAAATCAGGTCAGGTGACATTTTTCTACATCACTCAAAAAAAAAAAAATCGAAGGGCATTATGCACTTCGGACCCTATGTGTCGATCTTTAAACACCCTTCAAATCGAACCAGATTTTTTAACCCAGATTCTTGAAAAGCAAAACAAAGGGAACAAAGACAGGGCATCTTTGAAAACTGTCACACCGCGACGTCAGAATTCAGCCAGGGCGTAATGACTTTGACAAATACATAAAACAAAGGGGTCGTCATTTTCAAGAGAAACAGATAAGTGAAATGAAGTCAGGGTTGAATAGGGTGAAGGACTGTTATCGGAGATGGAACGATATTCCAAGCACCCGGGCACATCTAGAGATTTTTCTAGGGTTGAGTTTGGTCGAGTAACATCATATTGAGATCAGTTTTGACTCACATTAAAGGATCTTTTTTTTTTACATTTTCTTTATGCTGAACTCACTGTGAAAGAAACTACCAAGCGAATAAATGAACACAAACAATAACAATAATAACAAAAACAAAATGATTTACTCTGTGTCGAAATGCCACCCCCCTCTCCCACCCACAACCAAAAGCTTTAATTGTAACATGAACACTGCACCGTTGAAAATGCAGGAACAGCCCCTCGAGTGTTCTCTATAATTATGTATCGCCTGCGCATGGTCAAAGAAGAGAATTCGTCAAAAAATGCTGGCGTTTTATTTAGTTGTTTTTTTCCCATAATTGATCTTAGATTGTTCGTAGATTTACAATCATTTTTTTTTTACTTCTGCCACAAAATTAGCTCATCAACATCTTGGTTTCAAAAGTATTTAAAAAAAAAAGACAAGCATACTAAAAATATTGCACAGTGAAGGCTGTCTCGGAAACATAGTCCTATACCCCCGAGAGCTATTTCTAAATTAAACGAAAATATACAGAGACATATTGAAAAACGTAGGCTTAAGGTCAACAGACTGTTGTCTTGCGTTCATCTCGGTGAAAAAAATGTATATGCTCCTTAATAAAAACAGAAGTGATGAGAATGTTTTCCTAAGAAAAATCCTTGAATCTGTTTTAGGGTGAAACATTTGAAAGACACTTAATGTGGAGTATTTTATGTCTGAATGATTTTCGGGGAAAGGAAATTTTGTTCCATTTTTATGACGTCTGGGAGGACGGGGCTTGGGGAAGGGAGGGAGGGGGGAAGGGCAGGGGGTGGAGGATGAGGTTGAGCATTGACGTCGTTGTTCCCGTATCTGGAATGTGTGCACCCGCAGGACATTCGCAGTCGCGATTTGAGAGAAGACGTTTGATTGTTTTATTTAATACATTTCCTTGGCATAACGCTGAAAATGAATACGTTGCAAATGACCGTAAAATGGATATCTTAGTTAATACGACTTGGTACGCAAGATTAAGCAAACTGTGACGTGTAACCAGTTTTAAAACAAATCCAAACATACAACAAAATGCTTGCAGCGTCGTCTGTTGAGCGTGAAAAAAATAAACTACATATCGTGTCATGAAATACAGACGATGTACTTTCCAACAGATATGACCCGTACTACAACACCGTAAAGGGGCTGAATTGAAGTGTAGGCATTTCCGAAATGGTCCTTCTTGTATGGTTCTTCGTCACGAAAGTCAACGAGAACGTGGTTCTTTTTTGTGAAGTGGTCCCATTTGTGAAGTGGTCGGTTTTTTTTTTTTTTTGTGAAGTTGTCCCATTCTGTGAGAGTGAGATAGCGGAGGAGCAGTCATTTTCCCGGTTCAGCTGTGACCATGGTCCCCAACGGACATAAAACACAGACACACATACAGCCCGAAAGACATTGCGAAAAAATACTGTCCGAATGATACAAAATTTTATATAACCTGTCTCCGAACAGTCTAACGTGGGAGAGTAATGCGAAATATTTCAATAAATAGTGTGCTAATTTGTGATAAAAACTTGATAATGCTCTTTAAATGAATCAATTAGCTTGATAAATAGAGTCACCCGATGAGCTTGTCCAAAAAATTACCAGCCAGTTTGTTTGTATTTTTTTTTTTACCAAGTTGATCGTGCGGTCTAGACATCGTCATGGCGTAGTTAATTAATGAATGCAATGCATACTTTCACAAGATTTTCTAGCATTCAATTGATGGATTTTTTTTTAAAAAGAACATTACACGATCTGCTAAATAAAGACCAGATATTTAGACAACACTTTTTCTTTTACTTTCACTGACAGTTTTTATTTGTTTTGTTTTTTTTTTATTTTGGTTATAATTTACAAAATAGACTGTTCTAGCTCAAAACTACATTTCGAGGACTGTTATGTAGTTTAATAACTTCTTCACTAAGATTTATATAGGTCTTTACTCTAGAAAGAAAAGCTACTAGGAAATAAAGCCGAAATGCCCCAAACCAAGATCAAAAGTGCAACGAAGTACCCTTTTACATGATCATTACTGAGTGATGGCATACTTCTAAAATGTGCTCAAAAATTAAATCCAAATATTATTAAATGTTAGGTTTTATTCTTGAACAAAGTTGTAAAAAGCCAGTTTTCGAATATGACTCGTAATTCTCGGACCTTCATCTAAAAACAAGATTCCAACTGCTGGAAATTAGATTTCACTTGCAGTTTACAAAGCGTTTGTGCTCTTAGGTGTCTCTCTAAACTCGAGGCCTACTTACAGGGCATTAAAAATTCTCGGGCAGTTACTAAAAGTTTAGTCTAGTCACTCAAACATCTAGTTTCTCAACAGCTGCAGCTTCAGGCACAGGTTACACAAAAATCTTTACACTGTAAAATCAAAATGAACACAAGAATAACATTTAATTTATTCTACTCATTAACTGGTATGCTATTGCAAGCAGAACAAGACTATATAAGGAATTCATCACTGTGAGGCCCATCCGACTAAACAATGTAACAATAAGTGATGTTCAATATCAGTTCTGATGATTTGCTGAATTTAATGTGCGTTGATCGCTTACAAACACATTTGATTCACTCACGCATAAATTGCTGCCATGAATTTTTAAAACGACCCATAAACATGGAGTGCCAGGTAGTTTTAAACAAATGCGGACAACCTTGTAAATTTCACATCATACAAAAGGAGTGCTTCCCCGGGACAATTATCGCTATTTCAAATTCGACTAGTTATGTGGTACTCGCCTTCATTTCTTTTTACATGACTTATTCCAATGACAGTGTCTTTTCACTTGTTACAACTTATTCTGCTCTGGTACTAAAAAAGCTAAAAAATATGTATAATAGAAAATATCGCAACGAGTAACCAATCTGACGAGACTACACTTTTCTTCACAAAACTTTGGAAAGCCAAATGAAGCTAATTAAATTGTATATTAGACGCCGTGGGCACGGAAAATTTAGTCGCTTATCATAAAAGCTTTCATACAACAGAGAACGTGGACGTCTCTAAACTTTTTGCACGCGCAGGCCAGCACTCAGAAGTAAACATTCTACGCAAACTGTCTATTATTTTAAAACATGGCTGGTGACTCCCCATTGTCTTTAGGGTGTTTTTCAGTTACGAATCCACGCAAATTTCCAATCCGTTCTCGAATGGTTTCCATTTGCATCTGTAAGATGAAGGCAGGAGGCCCTTGGAGTTGAGGGTTGGTGAACATTTAATTGCCACGCTCACATAAGCCGCAGTCAGCAGGGTAGGACCTGGGGACCCTTCCTTTACCATGCCAGGGTCTTAACCACTATACCAAGCAGGTGAACAGACAGAATGAAACATTTTCTAAATCTTATTCTACCCATTTTCGATCATAAATAGCATGATCGGAATAGCTCTGACGAGCTTGCCCTTGATTTGTAATTGATTATTTATGAGTTTTTTTTTTTTTTTTTTTTTTTTTTTTTTTTTTTTTTTTTTTTTTTTTTTTTGCTTTTAAAATACAAATGCTAGACGGCAAATGTTCATTAATCTTTTCCTAAGAAGTGCTTAAGGTAATTTTTTTTTACAAACAATAAATAAAAATGCTGTATTGTTATCCATATTGTTGATATTATTTATTGTTATTTATATTTTAAGTTATACATTGAATGGCATAACACGAGCAGTCTGTCAAGTTAAAAGCACAAACAATTGTTCTATTGGCGATAAAAAAAATGATGGCGTTGATTCACAGCTTAGAACAAAAACACTCTACTGTTGCTGTAGAACCCTGAGGCGTAAAAATGTCATTCAAACTTATAAATCCATTTACACGTTTATTGTTTTGAAGGTGGTTAGTTAGGAGATAAAAATAACTTTTCTACGGACAGTGGCACAGAAGAAAAGCATGTCTAGTTTATTGCATAGACTCTCCATACGCGTAGAAATAGCCTGCTTCTCTGCAGAAAATGTCTTTTCTATGGCCAAGCCCGTATAATTTACCTGTCAACGCATCACCTGTAGGATTGTTTTTGTGATTTTACGTTGTACTTATTTGTCTTTCGAGAGGGAAACAAAAAGTCTAAAACTGAATTTTAGCCACACACAGAAAACTTACGCCCCGGAAGCGTAGCTTTTCTGTGTCTAAGTAACCGTAGAAATGCCATTTTCTACATAGAAATAGGTTGTTTCTACGCGCATAGAGAATCTTTGCAACTGTCCAGTTAACATTCTGAGGTCGATCCAGCTTCAATTTGAGGTTGTGACGTCGATCCGACCGAACCAAAACATTAACTCAGGTTGTACTTTGGTTGTGACTGGTCGCAACCACAGATCAACGTCTAACCAACGTCCTTTACACAACGTTAATTATCGCTCACCGGAAATGGTAGCCATGCATGTGAATGTGAAAATAGACTAAAACGAGGGCGTAAAATATACGAATTTCAAGAGTGCGCAAGTTTTTCCTACCTATTTTTGCAAAATATTCAGTGAAATCGGCTTTTAACGTATTCTGCGTGACCGGTTCACCCAAGGGTGGGGATATTGTGACGGAGGATGACCACATTATGAGTGTCACTATCTTGACTGCAAATGGAGATTAATCTTTTCCCGATGTTAAAACATCGTCCGGCAACAGAAGTGTGTTTTGATTCCCATAGATAGACGTCACGTTGGGTGTGACCTCTATCTAACGTTGTTCAACGTCGCAATGTTTGCTGACGGGGTCTTTTACGACAGTACAGCGATGAAACAACAGTGATAGCTAAAAGGAAAAAACAAGCAAACAAATAAACAACAAGTATTCAGTGAACACTAACAGGCCCCAACGCCCCCAAAATTGTAAGGGGTCGTCTATGGTTTTGAACCTGTTGGCCAGTTTAGGCCAAGAAAAATAAATGTCCTACTTCTGCTCAAAACTTTGAAAAACAATGATACTGGCTGGCGGAAAATCTTTTTTTTACCCCGAAAATTTAGCAGATCACGTGACCGAATTTGGCCAAAATGGCCTAAAGGCACATCTATAAGTCGAGTCCTTTCAAATGAGCCTAACATCAAGTCTCTAGGCCTCTGCGTTCTCGAGATATCGCTTGTACAAACACAAGTCGATTTTTGCGTTTTTTGGCCAATTTGGCCACGATCACGTGATCAAATTCGGCCAAAATGGCCAAAAGGCACATCTACAACACGAGATCTTTCAAATGAGCCTAACTTCAAGTCTCTAGGCCTCTGCGTTCTCGAGATATTGCCTGTACAAACACAAGTCGATTTTTTGCGTTTTTGGCCAATTTGGCCAAGATCACGTGATCGAATTTGGCCAAAATGGCCAAAAGGCACATCTACAAGTCGAGACCTTTCAAATGAGTCCAACATTGTGTTAAGCTGAAAAATAGCAATAATGCCAAAACCAATAAAGGTAGGTTCACTGCATTTAAAAAAACTCCAGCGAAGAGACATGTTCCTTCTTAGGCGCTGGCAATCTTTCGCGGACAAGCTTTTATGGCTATGTAGCCAAGATCACGCGATCGAATTTGGCCAAAATGGCCAAAAAACACAACTACAAGTCGAGACCTTTCAAATGAGCCCAACATCAAGTCTCTACGCCTCTGCGTTCTCGAGATATCGCTTGTACAAAAAAGCGATGACGGACGTACAGACGGACAGACGGACAGACAGACACCCCAAGTCTATAGGCCCCAACCCTGTAGGGTTGGGGCCTAAAAAACGCTATATTATCACAATTTACGGAACAAAGTTGAGGATGACTCTGATCTGCTGGCTCTCAAAGCCGTCGATTATAACAAGCGTTCTCCATATAAGATGGTCACTTAGTATTGCCATAGCAACCACCATATAGCAGTCGTGCCATTGACAATTAAGGGGGATTTGTTTAAAAGAATCGGAAAGTGGTTATTATTTTGTAACGTTGCTGCTGTAGGGGCTTGTTGTTTTATAACACACGAAAGAGAAATCTGCAAATAACATGTCCAGTGATACGGAATTACCACAAAACAAGAATGAAAGTAGTACTTTTTTCCGAACTGGCTCCCACATACGTGGCTCCTTGTAGGAAAGGGAAAAAAATGGAAGGGGAAATGCAGAAGGAGGGTCACTAATTGTGTGGTGTTTCCATTATTAGTGTGATCACATCCGGAGAATCAACTTTATGACGCAAATTATTATCCAAAGAAAGTCAGATCATGCAAAAGTCTTGTGTTAAGCTGAAAAATAGCAATAATGCAAAACCAATAAAGGTAATTTCACTGTATTTCTAAAACCTCCAGCGAAGAGACAGGTTCCTCAGGCACTGGCAATTGTTCGCGGACAAACTTTTATGGCTATGCAACATTTTTATTCAAGTGCATCAGTGATTAAAGAACATTGAATAACGGGGATGACGAAGCGACTGTTGGTGACCGCTGATCGAGTTACCAGTCACGGTTAGCCAATCACTAAATCAACGCTACAAACGAAAAATGGCAGTGATCATAAGCCAACTTCTAGCCACCACAGCTGGTCAACGTGTTAGGACCACTAGCCAATTACCAGTCACGGTTAACCAATGACTAAATCAATGCTACAAGCGAAAAATGGAACTGATCATAAGCCCACTTCTAGCCACTACAGCTGGTCAACGTGTTAAGACCACTAGCCAATTACCAGTCACGGTTAACCAATGACTAAATCAATGCTACAAGCGAAAAATGGAACTGATCATAAGCCCACTTCTAGCCACCACAGCTGGTCAGCGTGTTAGGGCCACTATCTAATTACCAGTCACGGTTAGCCAATCACTAAATCGACGCTACAAACGAAAAATGGCACTGATCATAAGCCCGCTTCTAGCCACCACAGCTGGTCAGCGTGTTAGGACCACTAGCCAATTACTAATCACGGTTAGCCAATCACTAAATCGACGCTACAAACGAAAAATGGCACTGATCATAAGCCCGCTTCTAGCCACCACAGCTGGTCAGCGTGTTAGGACCAGTAGCCAATTACCAGTCACGGTTAGCCAATCACTAAATAAATGCTACAAGCGAAAAATGGAACTGATCATAAGCCCGCTTCTAGCCACCACAGCTGGTCAGCGTGTTAGGACCAGTAGCCAATTACCAGTCACGGTTAGCCAATCACTAAATAAATGCTACAAGCGAAAAATAGAACTGATCATAAGCCCACTTCTAGCCACCACAGCTGGTCAACGTGTTAGGACCACTAGCCAATTACCAGTCACGGTTAGCCAATCACTAAATCAATGCTGCCATCGAAAAATGGAACTGATCATAAGCCCACTTCTAGCCACCACAGCTGGTCAACGTGTTAGGACCACTAGCCAATTACCAGTCACGGTTAACCAATCACTAAATCAATGCTACAAACGAAAAACGGCACTGATCATAAGCCAACTTGTAGCCACCACTAGCCAATCTCTTGACAGCTGGTAAACGTGTTAGGACCAATAGCGAACCCTTGAGGTCTAGTCAACTACTAGAGACCACTAACCGGCCTCTTGAGATCTAGTCAACCGTTAGCGACCAGTAATTAGCTTATTCAGACCTAGTCAACTCCTAGCGACAACTGACCAACCTCTTGAGAGCTGGTCAACTGCTAGCGACAACTAGCCAATTTCTTGTAAGCTCGTTAAGTGCTGGTGACAACTGGCCAATCCCTTGAGAACCATTGAACAAATGCTCCTGATATAATTTGATTTGTATATTTGCAGTTCTGCGTAATTCACAAACGTATTTTTTATCATATTTTTAAACAGCTCCTCGGCAACCCAGGCTGTTTTATTTATAAAATAGAGCAGTTCAATGCGCGATACCTATCAAATACTCATCTCAATACTTAAAGTTCAATATTTTAGTCTAACATCGGCAACATGAGAATAGATCTGTTAATCAACATTCAGATTTTGCTATTTCTAATGATACGCTGACCGCAGAAATCACTATCGAAATCTTACTCATATACAGGACTCTTCGGCATCTATGACAAAAAAAGTGTGTGCAAATTGTGTATATAGGGCCATCCCACCATCCCCCACCTCCTTCCAAAATTCTGACTGCCAATTTCGGAATTTTAAGCATTTTCAGCAGGCCTTGATATTCGATGAGAGTGAGTAACCGGAAGTGAAGTTTCCGGATAATTTCCACTACGTCCAATTGTGTCTTAGCAGTTTTTGCTTATTTACATGCGAACAAGGCTAATTTTCATATCAACCAAAATAGTGGTGACACCTCAGGTCTGATTTTATCAGATACTTTATTGCGTTTAACTTCGACACAATAGTATTGTGAATGGTATCTACTTGAAATAATATCACAATCTGGGGATCGATCTGTAATCTGAATGGTGTTCTATAAGGCGTTTCTCTGCGGGGATGTTAAAACACTTTAAAACACAGGACCCACTCCCAAAGGGGGGAGGGGTGTGCCACTTGGTACCTATGTGTTACTATGCATTGCCAAAAAAAACAAAACAAAAAAAACAAACAAAACAAAAAACAAAACAAAACAAAACAAAAACAAAAACGCGGAGAAAGGGGGTTACTTAGAGGTCAGCCGCGGAGTTCCAATTTCGTTGAAAAGGGCGGTAATTTTCATTCAATACCCCGCGTTACTCACAAAATGGGGATTCTTTCAGAATTGTACCCCGCGTTTGCTCAAAAAAGAGAATCACTATTTCTAGCCTAGGACTCCGCGCTTCGGGTCGTTTGAGGAAGTAATGGACACGCATTGTAACCAGATGGTACCAGAGTGCCCCCCCCCCGGGGGAGGGGGGGACTCAGCTTTCTGAGATGGATTGATTTCGTGATCATAGGTTATAAAATACAACCCTTCGTGCGTGATTCTGCTGCTAATACTTTAATACGTTTAGTAATTAAGCACAGAATACATTTCAAAAAACGTAAGTGCACAAAAGGCATCTTTTAAGAAAGATCGACTTTATTTTAACAAGTGCTTTTTGCAAGTCACATCTTAAAAGAGGTGTGTTCGGTGAATGCACTTCACAGGTAACTATGAAGAATTCCACGGAACAAAACAGATAAAGTGATCACTGATGAATATTGCATTATTGCTGAGGCTCTTTGGCAATAAATCCACACTCGGCCATAAAATAAAATAAAATAAAATAAAAAAGAAATGCATGTTGTGGTGCAGAATTAAAGGAGCGATATGACCTGATTGTCATCCAATGAACTGCGTTCCAAAACATGTACCTGTGGTTCCATGGAAATCAGTGTTATTCAGTTACTGGATTTCTAAAACAAAAACTCTCCTAAACCAGCAGTTCACATTAAAAATGCAGTCCGATTTCCCATGACACAGGGTAAAAAGAGCTTTCGGGGCATAGGTGCCAACATCTGTGGCAACATGGGTGCCAACAAGGGTGCCAACATCTGTGTCAGCACTCGTGTGTATATGATTGATAAATGATTATAAAAGTCTCACCTTCGTCCATGCTGTTTGGAAAATGGCCAATAAATTTTTCCTTAGGATCACTGACGACACTCTCGCATGGCCAAAGTAGGGCCAAAAATAGAACCGCCGGTAAGGACTGACTATTGCGATTCGACGTGTCTCTTTTATATCCGAATCTCATCCTTAGGCATTCATATTAATAAAAAAAAAAGCGTGGCTTTCACTGAACACTGATTTATGAACTGGGTTCATTCAGAAATTCTTTGGCAGAGCATTTGCAAACATGCATTATCTTCATGTTAACATTTTGTTAGTACATATCCGATATAAACGGTCCTGTTTCCGCGAAATAAAACAAACGTAACACAGTTTAAAAGAATTCCACAATTCAACAGTCCCTTCTAGAATGCGCTTTACTGTCCGTAAATGTTATAGTATGATCAAATCGCTTTATTAAGGTAGGAAAAGTGTAACGCAAAAAAGAAAACAAACTTGTCCAGAAAAAGACTGATCCTATCCCCTTGCATGCTGTGTGGTTCATTCGGCTTACTCTTGCATCAAATTTGCAGCTTTATTGCTGTAAGACTTTCTCTTGTGTCTTCTAGCCTTTAAATTTATCCCGGAATTCTTGTGTCCTTTTTACACAACAAAAAAATGCAACCAATATTATTATACTCCTTGTCTTCACAGTAACCAGACCAGCATGAGATGCAATTTATTATGAGGCAACAAGATATTGTAATCATGCAGTATTCACTCAGTTTGATCTTTCTTTTGTTGCTATTAATTTAAACAGGGGGGAGCAACAACCAATCTCTGAGAGAAGACTTCTGTTTGTGCGCACATACTGCATTAAGGTGCTGTCATTTTGTCCTCGTTAAATGTCTAAATTCTTCATGAGCGTTACGTATTGAGATTGAAATTATCAAGTTCAGCAGATAATGAAAAATGATTTAAAAATTCTCGTCACTTCATTTTCAAACTGCATATGTTACCTTTTTGCACATAATTTTGCTACATTCAATGTAAGGTGGTGTCTAACATACATTAAAAGAGTTCTCTAACCAGCAATAATAATTCTGGGCGTTATTATGGCCATTATCTACTTCTTTTCTGAAGCGCTTTTATAAACAACAATGGCTGCGAGATCTCTGGTAGATACTCAACGTCTTCTAAGTAATGATTAAGAACAGAAACAGACGAAGCACTGAACTTTTGGGATGCCTTAAAAAAAACAGAAGCTTCGGTCTGTGCCGCGACGCGTTACTGTGGCGGATTTCCAAATTACAGTTGATAATTTTGAGCAGGGATGTCAATATCATTCTTTGAGGGTGCTTGTTTGTGTGTGTGTGTGTGTGTGTGTGTATGTGTGTATGTGTGTGTGTGTGTGTGTGTCTGTGTGTGTCTGTGTGTGTCTGTGTGTCTGTGTCTGTGTGTGTGTTCAGGTGTATGTGGATGGAGGGAGATGGGGTGAGGCATTATTCTATATATATTGCGGTGGATGCCCGCAGATGTTTAGTTGATCCGTTATATGTCGCACTCGTGACGGTACTGGGTGACAATATCGTATTGTGACAAGTCAAAATGCTGCCGATTGCATCATCTGGACTATTTAAAAGAGGTTCCGCTTATGAGGTGGTCCCATTTGCTGCGTGGCCCTATCCTTCTATATAGCAAATAACAAACGTTTTCAGCGATTTGGTGGAACCTTTATTCTGCGTCTAACTTTAAATTCAATTTGACTTTTTTCTAAAATGTTTTTTGAACAGATAGTGTAAAAAGGCATCAACAGTGTTTGATAGATTTATAAGAACATGCTTTATCAACTAAATATGTCAACAAAAAGTTCCCCTGTATTTATTTGTATCAACGTTTAATCAACCTTTTTTCGAAGGCAGCAGCCACAGACCGGCGTCTAATCTACTTCTACTTGCGTCATCTTTACAACGCCACGACAGTTCATATCTAACGACCATTGCATAATGTTACGGTCTTCCTTGGTCTCTATAAAGTCAACTGTTTTGTCTGCGCTCAGGAGTGGAGCAGTGTAACCTCAGGATTGGATCACTTCGCAAATAGCACCGCATCGAATAGAATAACAAATGGGTTTCTATAATAAAGAAATCTCACAAATAGGAGCGCAGCTCGACCCGAAAAAGGACTGGTATGGCTGTTTCTGGGGTGTCAACATATTTTGAAATGTGCTGCAGAACAGCTTTTGCTCTAGCTGGCCATATGGAACGCCGTTTTCATATAGATTTATTACCGAATTTTAGACATTAGTCATTTATATCAAGATATCGAAAATTGAATTTTAAACGTCTAAAATTGCTTATTAATATAAAATTACAAAATACAAAAAAATGTAATTTTAAGTTAATATACAAAAATACAGTTTGAAATTGACTTAACCTGGAAACAGCCATTTGGAACTTATAAATTCGGGTTAAATAAATTATTGTATTTGTTAAATGTTGTGTAGAATGGCACAAGGCAAGCCTGAGCCTGAACTGAAGACGACTGATTCGCCATTCGGGGCGATCTTTTTGTCGGCAATGTTAGTTAAGAAAGGACAGGATTTCCAAACCCTGGGGGGTTCTCCCCTAACCTGTCGTCAACCCGTTACCGATTTTGCAGCACATCTGGTGGATTCTTCACAATGTCTGCCATAATCACAGTGGGTCTAGGACAATAATCCCCCAGGTAATACCCTCCCAGACCACACCCCTAGGACCATACCCCCGTGCCATTACCCCCCCCCCCCCCTAGCATCATTTTTTCCGATTTTAAGATTTTCATTAACGAACAACAAACTAATAAAGTTCTGTGATCTGTAGTTAAAAGCAAAGCCATTTCGCTCTGATCTAGTTGAAAGGGGTATATTTGCAGTTCTATCTTCTGCAGTTAAAAGCTAACCCATTCGCTATGATGTAGTTGAAAGGAGGTATAACTGCAGTTCCACAACGCTTACAACTCATCTCATGTGATCCATTGATAAAAGCTATTGTACATAAAAAAAATCCTCTATGATCTAGTTAAAAGGCATATAAATGCCATTTAATGCATACGTTCCACAATTGCAGTTATCAATTCGCGCCCCAATTGATTGCAATTAAGTGTTACCCAACGCGCCCCAATTGCTTGCAATTAACTTCTGCCCAACGGAGTTGTTGCAATTTGTGCTAAGCCTATCCGGAGTTACGAAATTAGGACAATTGTTGGCGACTTCGCAAACCGCAACATACTGGACTACCTTCGTGGAATAGCGCACAATATTCAGTTTTGAAAGATGTGAACTATGAACTTGCAGGTTTGACTGTGAATGAGACGCAGACTCCATATATCCATGTAAGGATTTAACATAGTGTTTGAGAGAAATAAAACATGTCGCTGTACTTTTTCTTTTCATTTTCTTATAACGTTGAAAACTGGAAATATTCTTTTTCTTTTTTTTTTTTTTTTTGGGGGGGGGGGGGGTACTGGGACGGGGGTGGTATGGTCCTAGGGGGAGGGTATGGTATGGGGGGTATCATCCGGGTGTAATGTCCCGGGGGTATGATCCGGAACCCATTCACAGCATGATGAACAAAAGCTTATCTGGTGTAGAGCGCTTACACATATCATATTCTATGTTACTATCTTCCGTTTTGATTAATTTTCTTAACCCTGCTGGGACTCACGTCATATATATGTATGCAGTAAAACCCTTCTTCCTGCTGCTGGGGCTTGTAAATAGAATGTTGCAAGCTTCTTTCTTTCATTCTTTCTTTCTTTTCTCGTTTTTTCCTTCTTTTCCTTTACTGTTGTTTTGTTTGTATGGTTTTATATGTTTTTTTTTTGGTTACAAAACGCACAGCTAAATCTAAGTTATTTTTGTTTTTAAACAATATATCTGCTGTTGGAATAGAGCTCAGGAAATCACATTCTGCTGAAACACCGGAAGTAACTCAAGACCGTTTACTGCACTGACTATTGTGCAGCCAAAGACAAGAGATCCTACATGACGTTATAAAAGTGGGAGGTCGGGTATGGTGAGATGGGAAGGGGGGGGGGGGGGGGTTATAAAAGTATAAAACTGAATGAGTGTAAAAGGTTTCAATATGAAGCCAAAACTACAACTGCAGTAACAGCGATAAAACCGGAAATAACCGAGAAAAATGTAAGTAGTCACCACCGGAAGGGGCGGCCCTGAACTTTGCTCTCTTGCGCATATGTATGTTAAGCAAATCGCAAAAAAGACTGATAAATTGGACTTGCTACAAAACAAAAAAAAACCTGATATGTAGCTTTTGTAGATATGCGTGATAACAGTGTTACATAGAAAATGGTCGATGATTACAGCAAATTGAGCGATGGTCACATGGTCGGATTTTTTTTTTTTCATTTCGCTGGTGGTCAGATGACCAGACTAAATGATCATTTGTTCGGTGGTCAAATGTCCTACAACAAAATATCGAACCTTTTGGGTGAAACTGCACATTTTTACAGGTCGATCTTGCAGTTTAAGAAATAATCGAATATGCTGCGTCATTTTCCGTTGTCAGCGAAATTGCAATAACGGCTTGAGCAAGAAAAGTTATCGGTGATTATTCAAATATGTAGATTTTTATCAGATAAAAAGTGTGTTGTTTACAGTGAAGTTAGAATGTTTTTTTCCCTATCTGCACAGAAAAAAGCTTTTATTATAACATAAATCAAATTATATATCATTCCTCTGAAAATAAAACATGTATCGTTTAAATTGTTACGATAATTACTGGAGTGAAGAAATGTTTCTTCTTCTGACCTTTAAATTGATAAAATCATTGCTTTTTATTGATAACTCTTTACCCAAGGTAGAAACAAAAAGCTTTGGGCTGAATTTTTAATTCTTTTCACTTTCGAAAATACCAACCACTGCAAAAAATCTTTATAACTGCGATTCATTTTAAACTGACAAGCAATTTTTATGGCCCACCGATTAATTGTCCAATATTTCGAAAAAATAATCAAACCATATTTAACATTATAAAATCAAAACACATTATCTGTTTCGAAAAAAAATAAAGCTTTTTCACATGCATGTAGCTGCGAATGCTGCAGTTTTTTGTCAGTAAATTAACTATATTGATACGGGTAAAACGCACCATTTTTCCTGTTCTTTCTTTCTGTCCTGCTACATTTCTGATACCATGTATGTCAAAGTCTTTTTCTTTAAATAGCCTACATATTCTTTGACGAAATTCTTAAACTGACTTTCCGCATGCAATCATTCAATGGTTAGTTATTTCTCCAAATTTCAGATCATTCAAATTAATTATTTTCCTCGTTAAAAAAATTAAAATAAAAAAAGAAGAGCTTGAAATAGTACTCCCACCCGCTGCTCACATCCCACCACATCAGCCTTGCTTGGTATGACCCACCTCACTGCACATACCCCCACCACACTAGTCTTGCTTGGTATGACCCACCCCGCTGTACACACCCCCACTCACTGCACACACCCCACCACACTAGCCTTGCTTGGTATGACCCTTCCCGCTACACACACCCCATCGCACCAGCCTTGCTTGGTATGACCAACCTCACTGCACACACTATAGGAAATACTCATCTCGCTATTATAGATTTTTTTTAATCGACTCACCCCTGTAATTTTAGATATATATTTGAACTGCATTTTTTTTTTTCAAAATAATTGATAATTTGTCAAAAGTCAAAATTTTGCATTTAATGATT